>CAJNAR010000168.1:0-600000 GCA_905220665.1 Albugo candida
CCCGGTTAGTGAAGAACGTGGCAGTACAAACGTGCTGCATGTTTATAAATTAGAATAGTGTGCAAACAGAGGCCCCTCTTTCTTTCAGAACTTTCTTCCTGGCACGCATGCACTTTTACAAGAGCGCTGGAGGAGGATCTCAGTGCAACTTCTCGCATGAAAATCACAAAATGAATTCACTTTTTTAGTTAGGAGTGATTTAGCAAGTTCGGAGTGCTTCTCGTCTCATAAATCCATTTCTAATGGTATTTATTTAAGCCCGATGTAGGAAGCTGTCCGAATGTGCGTTATTGAACGGCGCTCTGTCACTTGAATTTTGTGTGCAGCAGCTTATTTAAAGCGTCTTCAGAGGTTTGGCTGGAAACTTGTGAATGAAGAGTAAAGACTTTGTATTCTCTCGCAGCGCTGAAATAATTGCTTCCTATTCGTGAGAGGCTGCTTAAGAAACTGATCTAAAGAATCAAGAAAGGGTTTTAGCTGGCTTCACATGTTCTTTTCCCGTACACATGGACGTCAGTCGCCCAACTTTTGTGCCATCAAGGCGATAAGGGAACATTAGACTAGAATGGTTGACCAGCCAGTTGCTCTCGCCAATGCCAAGCCAATCAAAGCAAAACAATGCAACACGTGTTTCACAAAAAAGATCCATTTAAAGAAAAATACTGGATTCCCGTTGGTGAGGGACCCTAACCTATGTGAATGTTTACTGACAAGCAGAAAATCAGTACCAACAGGATTGGCATGATGGCGACGACTATGCCAGCTGATATATCGCTGATTCCAACCTTGATAAGAGCAGAAACGTCGATCTTCAGGAATAGTTGAATAAAAGCCTCCACACCAACAAACGGAACAGCAAAAGTCGATAATCCCAAAACGCTGGAAATACTTTGACCGTATATTGAGAGCCCTTCCAAAGTAGTGATGGAAGCGTCAACCGCAGCAGGTAGGACGAGTTTACCGTGGACAAGTTCTACAACTGCACGAATTGCAACATCCAAAGAGATGCAAGCTTCCACCGCCAAAGGCTGTAGATAGATTTTGAGGATGATATGAAGGATTACCGGTGCATCATCATGACAACTTGGCGCAATCTGACAGTCCTTTGCCCAACAGGCACAATTCTTCATGAAAGAGTTGAATGTCTCATCAACGTGTCCTTCAATGGAAGCACAAACTGGATTTCTTATAAATGGCAATGCAGGTGGGAGGAATGTGGGATTTGGTACCAAGTGGAGAGCGCGAAATGTATTCTGCGCATTTCCAATGATAAATAGAGAAACGCTGCTCAGGAGTGATTTTGTGGTAAACATTGCTGTATTGTTGTGATCGAGTCGTACGAAGTTGAAGGGAAGCACAAAAGTGAGATCTGCATCAATTTTTGGTGCGGGTAAACATGAAAAACCACCTGTGAAATTGGGCAAGATTTGATTGCATTAGTAACCTTACAAGTTTGATGTTGTCTCTACCAAACAAAACCTGAGTTGATATCACCAGCAGTAATGTCAGCAACACGTGCGGAATTGAACGGTACGGAATAAGATGATGTGATCACATGTTGGATGACTCTATATCTTTTCTCAATTCTGGAAAGCCATGCGCTTGACGCAGGGATGCGAATGGTTCCCGATCACTTGCTTGTCTCACAAGCTTGAAGAAGGTATTGGCGTTTTTTGTCACAAATTGACCCGGTTAGTGAAGAACGTGGCAGTACAAACGTGCTGCATGTTTATAAATTAGAATAGTGTGCAAACAGAGGCCCCTCTTTCTTTCAGAACTTTCTTCCTGGCACGCATGCACTTTTACAAGAGCGCTGGAGGAGGATCTCAGTGCAACTTCTCGCATGAAAATCACAAAATGAATTCACTTTTTTAGTTAGGAGTGATTTAGCAAGTTCGGAGTGCTTCTCGTCTCATAAATCCATTTCTAATGGTATTTATTTAAGCCCGATGTAGGAAGCTGTCCGAATGTGCGTTATTGAACGGCGCTCTGTCACTTGAATTTTGTGTGCAGCAGCTTATTTAAAGCGTCTTCAGAGGTTTGGCTGGAAACTTGTGAATGAAGAGTAAAGACTTTGTATTCTCTCGCAGCGCTGAAATAATTGCTTCCTATTCGTGAGAGGCTGCTTAAGAAACTGATCTAAAGAATCAAGAAAGGGTTTTAGCTGGCTTCACATGTTCTTTTCCCGTACACATGGACGTCAGTCGCCCAACTTTTGTGCCATCAAGGCGATAAGGGAACATTAGACTAGAATGGTTGACCAGCCAGTTGCTCTCGCCAATGCCAAGCCAATCAAAGCAAAACAATGCAACACGTGTTTCACAAAAAAGATCCATTTAAAGAAAAATACTGGATTCCCGTTGGTGAGGGACCCTAACCTATGTGAATGTTTACTGACAAGCAGAAAATCAGTACCAACAGGATTGGCATGATGGCGACGACTATGCCAGCTGATATATCGCTGATTCCAACCTTGATAAGAGCAGAAACGTCGATCTTCAGGAATAGTTGAATAAAAGCCTCCACACCAACAAACGGAACAGCAAAAGTCGATAATCCCAAAACGCTGGAAATACTTTGACCGTATATTGAGAGCCCTTCCAAAGTAGTGATGGAAGCGTCAACCGCAGCAGGTAGGACGAGTTTACCGTGGACAAGTTCTACAACTGCACGAATTGCAACATCCAAAGAGATGCAAGCTTCCACCGCCAAAGGCTGTAGATAGATTTTGAGGATGATATGAAGGATTACCGGTGCATCATCATGACAACTTGGCGCAATCTGACAGTCCTTTGCCCAACAGGCACAATTCTTCATGAAAGAGTTGAATGTCTCATCAACGTGTCCTTCAATGGAAGCACAAACTGGATTTCTTATAAATGGCAATGCAGGTGGGAGGAATGTGGGATTTGGTACCAAGTGGAGAGCGCGAAATGTATTCTGCGCATTTCCAATGATAAATAGAGAAACGCTGCTCAGGAGTGATTTTGTGGTAAACATTGCTGTATTGTTGTGATCGAGTCGTACGAAGTTGAAGGGAAGCACAAAAGTGAGATCTGCATCAATTTTTGGTGCGGGTAAACATGAAAAACCACCTGTGAAATTGGGCAAGATTTGATTGCATTAGTAACCTTACAAGTTTGATGTTGTCTCTACCAAACAAAACCTGAGTTGATATCACCAGCAGTAATGTCAGCAACACGTGCGGAATTGAACGGTACGGAATAAGATGATGTGATCACATGTTGGATGACTCTATATCTTTTCTCAATTCTGGAAAGCCATGCGCTTGACGCAGGGATGCGAATGGTTCCCGATCACTTGCTTGTCTCACAAGCTTGAAGAAGGTATTGGCGTTTTTTGTCACAAATTGACCCGGTTAGTGAAGAACGTGGCAGTACAAACGTGCTGCATGTTTATAAATTAGAATAGTGTGCAAACAGAGGCCCCTCTTTCTTTCAGAACTTTCTTCCTGGCACGCATGCACTTTTACAAGAGCGCTGGAGGAGGATCTCAGTGCAACTTCTCGCATGAAAATCACAAAATGAATTCACTTTTTTAGTTAGGAGTGATTTAGCAAGTTCGGAGTGCTTCTCGTCTCATAAATCCATTTCTAATGGTATTTATTTAAGCCCGATGTAGGAAGCTGTCCGAATGTGCGTTATTGAACGGCGCTCTGTCACTTGAATTTTGTGTGCAGCAGCTTATTTAAAGCGTCTTCAGAGGTTTGGCTGGAAACTTGTGAATGAAGAGTAAAGACTTTGTATTCTCTCGCAGCGCTGAAATAATTGCTTCCTATTCGTGAGAGGCTGCTTAAGAAACTGATCTAAAGAATCAAGAAAGGGTTTTAGCTGGCTTCACATGTTCTTTTCCCGTACACATGGACGTCAGTCGCCCAACTTTTGTGCCATCAAGGCGATAAGGGAACATTAGACTAGAATGGTTGACCAGCCAGTTGCTCTCGCCAATGCCAAGCCAATCAAAGCAAAACAATGCAACACGTGTTTCACAAAAAAGATCCATTTAAAGAAAAATACTGGATTCCCGTTGGTGAGGGACCCTAACCTATGTGAATGTTTACTGACAAGCAGAAAATCAGTACCAACAGGATTGGCATGATGGCGACGACTATGCCAGCTGATATATCGCTGATTCCAACCTTGATAAGAGCAGAAACGTCGATCTTCAGGAATAGTTGAATAAAAGCCTCCACACCAACAAACGGAACAGCAAAAGTCGATAATCCCAAAACGCTGGAAATACTTTGACCGTATATTGAGAGCCCTTCCAAAGTAGTGATGGAAGCGTCAACCGCAGCAGGTAGGACGAGTTTACCGTGGACAAGTTCTACAACTGCACGAATTGCAACATCCAAAGAGATGCAAGCTTCCACCGCCAAAGGCTGTAGATAGATTTTGAGGATGATATGAAGGATTACCGGTGCATCATCATGACAACTTGGCGCAATCTGACAGTCCTTTGCCCAACAGGCACAATTCTTCATGAAAGAGTTGAATGTCTCATCAACGTGTCCTTCAATGGAAGCACAAACTGGATTTCTTATAAATGGCAATGCAGGTGGGAGGAATGTGGGATTTGGTACCAAGTGGAGAGCGCGAAATGTATTCTGCGCATTTCCAATGATAAATAGAGAAACGCTGCTCAGGAGTGATTTTGTGGTAAACATTGCTGTATTGTTGTGATCGAGTCGTACGAAGTTGAAGGGAAGCACAAAAGTGAGATCTGCATCAATTTTTGGTGCGGGTAAACATGAAAAACCACCTGTGAAATTGGGCAAGATTTGATTGCATTAGTAACCTTACAAGTTTGATGTTGTCTCTACCAAACAAAACCTGAGTTGATATCACCAGCAGTAATGTCAGCAACACGTGCGGAATTGAACGGTACGGAATAAGATGATGTGATCACATGTTGGATGACTCTATATCTTTTCTCAATTCTGGAAAGCCATGCGCTTGACGCAGGGATGCGAATGGTTCCCGATCACTTGCTTGTCTCACAAGCTTGAAGAAGGTATTGGCGTTTTTTGTCACAAATTGACCCGGTTAGTGAAGAACGTGGCAGTACAAACGTGCTGCATGTTTATAAATTAGAATAGTGTGCAAACAGAGGCCCCTCTTTCTTTCAGAACTTTCTTCCTGGCACGCATGCACTTTTACAAGAGCGCTGGAGGAGGATCTCAGTGCAACTTCTCGCATGAAAATCACAAAATGAATTCACTTTTTTAGTTAGGAGTGATTTAGCAAGTTCGGAGTGCTTCTCGTCTCATAAATCCATTTCTAATGGTATTTATTTAAGCCCGATGTAGGAAGCTGTCCGAATGTGCGTTATTGAACGGCGCTCTGTCACTTGAATTTTGTGTGCAGCAGCTTATTTAAAGCGTCTTCAGAGGTTTGGCTGGAAACTTGTGAATGAAGAGTAAAGACTTTGTATTCTCTCGCAGCGCTGAAATAATTGCTTCCTATTCGTGAGAGGCTGCTTAAGAAACTGATCTAAAGAATCAAGAAAGGGTTTTAGCTGGCTTCACATGTTCTTTTCCCGTACACATGGACGTCAGTCGCCCAACTTTTGTGCCATCAAGGCGATAAGGGAACATTAGACTAGAATGGTTGACCAGCCAGTTGCTCTCGCCAATGCCAAGCCAATCAAAGCAAAACAATGCAACACGTGTTTCACAAAAAAGATCCATTTAAAGAAAAATACTGGATTCCCGTTGGTGAGGGACCCTAACCTATGTGAATGTTTACTGACAAGCAGAAAATCAGTACCAACAGGATTGGCATGATGGCGACGACTATGCCAGCTGATATATCGCTGATTCCAACCTTGATAAGAGCAGAAACGTCGATCTTCAGGAATAGTTGAATAAAAGCCTCCACACCAACAAACGGAACAGCAAAAGTCGATAATCCCAAAACGCTGGAAATACTTTGACCGTATATTGAGAGCCCTTCCAAAGTAGTGATGGAAGCGTCAACCGCAGCAGGTAGGACGAGTTTACCGTGGACAAGTTCTACAACTGCACGAATTGCAACATCCAAAGAGATGCAAGCTTCCACCGCCAAAGGCTGTAGATAGATTTTGAGGATGATATGAAGGATTACCGGTGCATCATCATGACAACTTGGCGCAATCTGACAGTCCTTTGCCCAACAGGCACAATTCTTCATGAAAGAGTTGAATGTCTCATCAACGTGTCCTTCAATGGAAGCACAAACTGGATTTCTTATAAATGGCAATGCAGGTGGGAGGAATGTGGGATTTGGTACCAAGTGGAGAGCGCGAAATGTATTCTGCGCATTTCCAATGATAAATAGAGAAACGCTGCTCAGGAGTGATTTTGTGGTAAACATTGCTGTATTGTTGTGATCGAGTCGTACGAAGTTGAAGGGAAGCACAAAAGTGAGATCTGCATCAATTTTTGGTGCGGGTAAACATGAAAAACCACCTGTGAAATTGGGCAAGATTTGATTGCATTAGTAACCTTACAAGTTTGATGTTGTCTCTACCAAACAAAACCTGAGTTGATATCACCAGCAGTAATGTCAGCAACACGTGCGGAATTGAACGGTACGGAATAAGATGATGTGATCACATGTTGGATGACTCTATATCTTTTCTCAATTCTGGAAAGCCATGCGCTTGACGCAGGGATGCGAATGGTTCCCGATCACTTGCTTGTCTCACAAGCTTGAAGAAGGTATTGGCGTTTTTTGTCACAAATTGACCCGGTTAGTGAAGAACGTGGCAGTACAAACGTGCTGCATGTTTATAAATTAGAATAGTGTGCAAACAGAGGCCCCTCTTTCTTTCAGAACTTTCTTCCTGGCACGCATGCACTTTTACAAGAGCGCTGGAGGAGGATCTCAGTGCAACTTCTCGCATGAAAATCACAAAATGAATTCACTTTTTTAGTTAGGAGTGATTTAGCAAGTTCGGAGTGCTTCTCGTCTCATAAATCCATTTCTAATGGTATTTATTTAAGCCCGATGTAGGAAGCTGTCCGAATGTGCGTTATTGAACGGCGCTCTGTCACTTGAATTTTGTGTGCAGCAGCTTATTTAAAGCGTCTTCAGAGGTTTGGCTGGAAACTTGTGAATGAAGAGTAAAGACTTTGTATTCTCTCGCAGCGCTGAAATAATTGCTTCCTATTCGTGAGAGGCTGCTTAAGAAACTGATCTAAAGAATCAAGAAAGGGTTTTAGCTGGCTTCACATGTTCTTTTCCCGTACACATGGACGTCAGTCGCCCAACTTTTGTGCCATCAAGGCGATAAGGGAACATTAGACTAGAATGGTTGACCAGCCAGTTGCTCTCGCCAATGCCAAGCCAATCAAAGCAAAACAATGCAACACGTGTTTCACAAAAAAGATCCATTTAAAGAAAAATACTGGATTCCCGTTGGTGAGGGACCCTAACCTATGTGAATGTTTACTGACAAGCAGAAAATCAGTACCAACAGGATTGGCATGATGGCGACGACTATGCCAGCTGATATATCGCTGATTCCAACCTTGATAAGAGCAGAAACGTCGATCTTCAGGAATAGTTGAATAAAAGCCTCCACACCAACAAACGGAACAGCAAAAGTCGATAATCCCAAAACGCTGGAAATACTTTGACCGTATATTGAGAGCCCTTCCAAAGTAGTGATGGAAGCGTCAACCGCAGCAGGAAGTACGAGTTTACCGTGGACAAGTTCTACAACTGCACGAATTGCAACATCCAAAGAGATGCAAGCTTCCACCGCCAAAGGCTGTAGATAGATTTTGAGGATGATATGAAGGATTACCGGTGCATCATCATGACAACTTGGCGCAATCTGACAGTCCTTTGCCCAACAGGCACAATTCTTCATGAAAGAGTTGAATGTCTCATCAACGTGTCCTTCAATGGAAGCACAAACTGGGTTTCTTATAAATGGCAATGCAGGTGGGAGGAATGTGGGATTTGGTACCAAGTGGAGAGCGCGAAATGTATTCTGCGCATTCCCAATGATAAATAGAGAAACGCAGCTCAGGAGTGATGTTGCGATAAACATTGCTGTATTGTTGTGATCGAGTCGTACGAAGTTGAAGGGAAGCACAAAAGTGAGATCTGCATCAACTTTTGGTGCGGGTAAACATGAAAAACCACCTGTGAAATTGGGCAAGATTTGATTGCATTAGTAACCTTACAAGTTTGATGTTGTCTCTACCAAACAAAACCTGAGTTGATATCACCGGCAGTAATGTCAGCAACACGTGCGGAATTGAACGGTACGGAATAAGATGATGTGATCACACGTCGGATGACTCTTTATCTTTTACAGGATTCTGAAGAGGCTCGTGCGCCGTGTAGGGATACGAAAAGTGTTCGTATATACATCCTCTTGCTCATCATGAAGCCGCAATACTCTTGGTTTGTAGAAATTGATACACAGTGCAAATAAATCGCATTCTTCCTGGATTTTTGTGAGGGTCAACTGGCTCAATCGGCTTATATTCACCACTTGGTACTCTATTTGCAGATGCAGGAATTGACATAGTGTTGTAAACCAAACTCGAATCTTTCAATCAAAATCCCGCGACAATGCATAATTGCATCAAATAGGTTCCGTCACCACAGCAATATTAAAAAAAGCTCAATATAAAATCCATTATCGATGTCCGGTACCGTTTGCACAGTATTAAGGTTATTTCACTGATGTGTGCTCAGAATGACTAAGAGAGCAAAGGATTGATTGGGACCCGTATATGTCAAGAGCAATTGATGCGACTGTACTATCCGTTCTGCTGTTATCGCAGTGCGATAAAATTTCTTCATGAAAGAGATGAATGCTCACAATATTAGCATACACGGATTTTATTAGGTTTGAATACGGCAGGCACGTGCTGAAGATCTGAAGCCTTCTTATTCTTGTTCTCACAATGTATGTGGGTCACCATACCGACAAGGCCGTTATTATTAAAAAATCTAGCCACCGAATCAAACTCTCCCGACATGTTTGGAAGGACGCTCTCTGATACGCAGATGTCGGATGCCACCAGCGTAGCTACCGATTATCCCAGCGTCCAAGAAATAGCATCTCAGACAGAGCGTAATCGCCTGATTCAGTTCAGAAGAGTCCAACTTTATGTCGGCCTATTTTCACCCTGCCAGAAAAGCGAAAATTACATCAGCACTTTTGCATTTATTGACTCATAATTGTAAACGCGCAGTCATCCGTCTTTCTCATGATTTCTCTCGTTGCTTTTGGAGCATCAGCATCAATATCAGCCTTCCTATTCTAGCTACCACCTCCACTGCCATCAGTCACCAGCTATTTCGTCTCCATTTGTGCATTTTCGTACTTTATCATATGCCGAGTCAATTTGAGGATTCTAGTTCGATTATTATAATTGCTTGGTAAGCAGGTTTTATGATCCCCATTCAAACATCCCAAGTGCGTGGGAAAGTAGGTTTTCCTGTCATCATTCGAATATTCTGAGTGCACGGTCAAGTTGAGCGTCGTACCCTAAACTTGGGAAGCGCTCTTGGTGTCGACTGCTGCCTTCAGTGAGGGTGGATGGACTGAAACCACAAACCCTTGCAAACGAGTACGAAGTTGACTGAAACGTCTAGTGTCGGTGTGGAACATCCCACGTTTCAACCCTAAGTTAACAAAACGATCATTCCGAATATATCAAGAGAATGCTCTGAGAGAAACTGCTCCAAAACATGTCGTGTGGTTATGTGGTCGACTGGCTTCACCTATTCGCTGCAGCTGCAAACGCCCAATAAGGTGACTGCTCAAGTACTGACTATCTCTGACACGGCTCTGACTTGGAATTCTCTGATCGTGGAGTTATATGACGATACTGAGTATCTGGGCTACATGGCGATCTGGATTATTAGATCAAAGAAATATGTCATTCTTGCCAACTCCGAGGGTTAAGCAAAAATGTCTCCCGTTAGAAAGTTCGAAAAGTTAGTGCAAAGCGATCGTTGTAATATAGGCGACTTTCTGAGAGTGGGACCGAAGCTGAACACATTCCTGCAACGGGAAAGTTGCTTTGTCCAATGATGAAAACGGTGACTTCAATCATTTCCAATTTCACCTACAACACACAACAACTTAAACGTAGTCATCATAATGTCCTGTACACATCGCTTGTATAGCAGCCGAATTGGTTTTTTATCTATGATCGCGTGTGGAGCAGTAATTCAGATGGCTGCTTCTACGCTTGTGTGTAGAACATTTGAACCCCTCGCCACCCACTTTATCATTTCACAAATTGGAAACAAAGAACGCAAAGTCTTCCATATGTGGGGCACATGTCTTGGACAAGAAAATTATAAGAACTTTTACAATTATAAAGTTGATGAAACACATAATATTTGGCTTGGAAAAAACTTCACTGCGACGGAAGAAGCAGTCAACAATTGTAAAAAGAACTTGAATGTGGGCTCGAATGTGAACTTGGATGTGGAATTGCAAGTCATTTCGTTCATGGAATACGATTTGGTTATGAATGAAGCACTACGGAATCCCCTGTACGTCATGCCAGCTCGGATTCGCCATGGACAGTATTCTCAAGTGAAAGATCTCTGTTGGGAAAAGAAGATTGTGGCCGTGCGAAAGATTTTCTTAAAGTTGGGAAACAAAATCAAAGGAAAAAATAGCCCAAAGTTGATAATCCACTCAAAGGAGCTCGACTGAACCGCTTTTGAATACAAAGAAAGAAAAATGCTTTGACTATTCTATTCTTATTCCCATGGACTCTAGAAGAAATTGCGACACAGACTCAACTGCGGTACATCGCAACGTGCCTTTGAGAAATAATGTCATCATTCGCATACCTTCCGACATTTTCTGTCCACATCGATAGTGACGTACAAGTCTCGAGGTAGACGATTGCTACGCTAAACGTTTGAAAGGGTCATAAGGTGACGAGAGTAATGAGAAGACTGGGAAGTATTGTCTAATTATCGAAATAGGTCACTACACAACATAAGCGTGCGGATGTTTCAGACAGAGGGGGAAATCCACAGTTGAAGGATAGAAACAAGGCCTCTATGTAAATTCAAGCTCACGCCTTACATCTTACAAGATGAATCGCCTCCAGCACGCTGACTATAAAAGGTTGATGATTTACATACATCGAAAATAGGATAACAGGGAGTCGCTATAGCTTGTTACACCAGCTCACGATATGTAGGTAGTGTAAGGAGTGACATAGTGAAACTGAAGCAATTCTTGCTGCACTGATAATATTTTCCTTTTTCTAGGAATTACAGGCTGCTTTGTTCTATGGAAATGCGCCAACCAAGTTGTTTGAACGATAATTCGATTGACAGCATGGCCGTATTGACCGGACACACGTACTTGATCGAAAAAGTATTAAATGCGTAGTGACCACTGATAAAAAACTCACTGAAGTCTTGTCGCAATGAATCGACGAGCATTACAACAAGCAGCCACCAATCCTTTTCTAGACGAGAGGCACTGCCTGAACAGAATGTCATTTGCAAGAAAGCCATCGTTACCTTGTAGTTAGATGAATGACTACAAGGTAACGATGATCACGGTGCTCTGCAGATGTATACGACATCGTTCATGCGGACAGTGAAAAGCGAAGAATCGGTGTATCAGCGAACTGAATATATCGAATTGGCTTCACAGGCTGCTAAGACACTGTTGAAGCATAAGCAAGCAAGTGCGGCAGCCGAAATAGCTAACTCAATGCTCACCGTCTTTCAGATTATCAATGCACAAATGATGAGTATAGAAAAAGTTCGCGGCCATTTTTACTGAACTCTGCAGAGGATCAGAAAATCACAGAACGATAAGAACGCTTCAGATCAAGTGAAATGGTATTTGCCGCATAGCCAGCGCTCTATCAAACAACCGAATCAAACTTTCCACCAGCAGCACCTCCGTCTGTTCTTTAACTTGCAGCGTGCGACAGCAACTTGACGATTTGCAGGAATCAGCGCCACGCATCTTCCACGGCTTTATATTATTATTTACTTACAATAGCTGTTGGAGTGATAGCTGGAGACTTTGTCGGCATATTTAGCACCTCTTATCTGATGCATTGAAAAAGAAAGAGGCTCAATGCTGCAAACTCGCACTCGATACTTGTATTTCTGTGTTGTTATAGTCAAAAATAATACAGCGGTGTCAGTGGCACATGGCAACATAAACACCCTCGATCATGACTGTGCCCTCCACCTGCTTGACTTTGCTTAGTCTACAGCGAATAAAGTGATAAGCGGATGAATACTTGAAATTCTATCATCACCTCAAAGCATGATACGGAAGCTCGACGGTCACATTGACATCCAATAGCAGCTTCTGATACGGGAATTGACGGAATTGGGGTCCAAGGCGTCAGTCAATTCTCAAAGTGCGAGTTGTATGCCGGCCATTTGAATGGTAAAAGCTCGGCAGCTGTGTGGTCATTTTCCGATACAGAATTCCTGAAAGATGACGTCTAACACTTGCTCTACATCCACGCGGCCGAGGATACGGCCAATACAATCAACCGCGCGACGCAAATGCTCTGCTGCAAACTCGCTTTCGTACGGATTGGCAAGAAACTCCTGCAGATAAGCAGTACAGTTCTCAAGATGTTGGCGATGACGTTCGCGTGTGATGATGCTTGCATCCGACGACGATACTTTGGCTTGGACACTTTCTCCAATTGTTTCGATTAGAGCGTCGATGCCGCTTCCTTTCAAACAAGAAATAAATTGAATACGCTCTGCTGAAATTGATGAGCGACTTGCAATCGACCGCCGAAGGTCCTCCAATGTGGATGCATCGTCTATCAAATCGCTTTTGTTGCACACAATGATCGTGTTTGCGTTCTCCACTTTTCCGAGATCTTCCCATTCGCTTTGGAACAACTAAACAGAGGATTTGGATGCTAAATAATTCGAGCACATAGGCAGAATCGCGGACGTACCTCTCCATCGACCATCAGTAAGCGAATGTCAGCCTCTTCTGCACACTCGCGTGCCCGTTCGACACCAATTTTTTCAATCACATTATCTGTTTCTCGTATTCCTGCTGTGTCGCACAAAACAACTGCATATCCTTTCAAATTCAGGGGCACTCGCACAATATCACGTGTGGTGCCCGCAATGGATGAAACGATCGCAGCAGGTCGTTGAGCAAGGTAATTCAAAAGACTACTTTTCCCGGCATTTGGTGGTCCAATAATGGCGACTTGAATACCATTCCGAAGTAATTCTCCTCTCCTTCCATCGTTCAAGTGGTATTTCATACGTGACTGCAGGTCCTTTGCACGTTCGACCATTTTCGCATATGAGGAGTCAGTGACATCATCTTCGTCATCACCAAAATCTATCATGGCTTCCGTATACGCAAGAAAAGTGATAAGAGATTGCTGCCATTTTTCGAATGTCTCTCCATTGCGACCCGATAGCTGTCGTAGCGCTTGCGATCTCTGAGACTCTGTTTCGGCACTCAAAAGGTCTGCTAGCGCTTCCACTTGCATGAGGTTCATTTTCTGATTTTCAAATGCTCGCTCAGTGAACTCGCCAGGCTCAGCGATTCGGTACCGCTATATAGAATTGATAGAACGATATATCGTTGGATGATGGACGTACTGGGACTGTTGATAACGCTTGTAATACACCAGAAATCACAGCCGAACTCCCGTGAACCTGAAATTCAATGGTATCCTCCCCTGTGAAGCTTTATATATTGTTAGAGATGATTGTATTGTAACTAATAATAATATCGCATACCTTTTTGGTTCGGGAAAATGGAGAACAACGGCGTCGTCTAAATGCTCTTTAGTGACGGGATGATAGAGTTTGCGAAATGTCGCTCTGATAAAATTATGGCAATCAAATGGTATGGGGACTGCTTCAACGTACTATACATTCTAGGTGCAAGTGCGGATTGCTTGGTTTGTTTACTGAGAGCATCGACGCACTGTGTTGCATCAGGACCTGATACACGAATGATTCCAACACCTGCACGTCCTTGAGCTGTAGATAAAGCGAAGATAGTATCGTTTCGAGCGCGTTCCTTCATCGAGCACGTCCATCGAGCACAACTGAAGCGACTGGCTTTCGAAGCTGTATGGCGTATATTCATCATAATCATACTTCTACGTGCTCTGTATTTCACAGAATACAAGGCCCCTTCACTGATTGGCTGAAGTAGCCGATCAAAAATGGACTTTTGACACAAGTTGCGTTGCGGTAACGATAAGTACGGCGTCATTGATAATGTGAACGTCTTAAAGGCATCAGAAAAAGAAGGATTTTGATTGGTTCGGCTGGCGCAGCAACCATTCACAATCTTGAATACCGAAGGGGAATTTGTAGCTCTGTTATGACATGTAACCGATCTTTGATTGGTGGAATTTAATGTGAAGACTACAAAAATGCTAGCATCATTCTGCGGGACATAAAAACCGGTCCATATGGCGTCAATGCTTTCAAAACACTGAGTCTTGACGTTTTTGATAAACTCGAGCAATTTTAAGGACTGGACGATGCTCGTTGTGGAATGCTGCGAATGCTGAAGAAAAGCGAGCTATAGGATTCTTTTCCTGTAATAATTACAAATAAGCAGGATCTTACAAATGCAATAGGTTCGACAGTAGAATTGTTTCTCCCCGCCTTTAGTCATCGTCGGTGGTTTCTCCAAGCGATCAGCGATGATGGCCATGCGAGAGTGAATCGGTTTCATGCAAATTTTGAGGATAATAATAATCGGAATTTTTTCTACTTGCAGAGAGCATATGGATTCTTTAATGAATCCACGCGATGAGACTTTTCATGCTGAAAACGAAGATTGATTGTATTTGGAATCGACCAAAGTAAAGTTTTGTTTCTTAACTTCCTTGCTATCAACACTAGTAATGCTCGCTATGCTTCAGCTATCACGGCGTTTCTCCGAGCATGAGATTGACTCGTTTCATTATATAGTCTTTGGACGGGTCATACGGCGAATCTTTGCTTGGAATCTCTAATATTGTAGGAATAGTTTTGTCATAAGCTGTTAATAAGTGACGAATTTCTTCTGCAATCTACATCGCAGAGCAAAGCGACAATGAGCGTACTTCAGCTGAATCGATCGCAAATACATGCCTGTTGAGTGATTAGTAGAATGGCTATATCATCCCGTGTGGTCAGCGTCCGAAATGTCGATTCAATCACCGAAATTGGTGTATCTGAAAACGGCAAAAAAAGTGAGCTTCTCGCGCAAAATAAATCACACAAAAGAGTACTCGAATTTACAACAAGGAAATTGCATCCTTCTGCAGTGCGATGTCCTATTCCCGCCAATATAAAGCCTGTAACAGTGTCCTCATCGCCAATGACGGCGACCAGCTTTGTTCCGTCACTCATATCTTTAAGTCAACTTTAGCGTACTTTATCGTACTTATCACGACAGCTGATATTCGTACTTTACAAAGTACATGTTGGTACTTTAACGAGACATGACCGCCCTGACGAATCATTCAAACAACTCTCGCTTGCTTCAAGGGCTTTTACCGCGTGAAACAGCGACCGGAGAACCAAAAACGATTGCTCAGTACTACAATGCAGTGTCTAATCTGGTTGAAATCAATAGAAAGATTACAAAGCAACGGTATGCATGCAGAATCTCGTAAACAAAAATCATCTCAGCAAACCTGTGCGGCAGAAAATATAATCTAATACGTCGCTTCAAAGCATGCTATCACGGCTATGAATCCGTTATTAACCGAACAAAAAGGGTGGACTCAAGGTGTAGTCTCTCTCTCTCTATTACTTCCAACAACCACGCACATTATCACAACTATCGGTAGATTTATCGCACAAACAAACGGAAGCAACAAATACTACCGGACCAGCAATCTGATACCAACAAGCAATCTAATTCCGGGAACTGAATTGAATGCATCGCCTTTAGGAGTCCGCCCAAACATAGCCAACGCCGCTTTGCAGGCGCAAATACAGCAACGAACAGCCACATTGAAGCCTGTCCCACGCACGTAGAGCGTTTTTACTTGATCACTCCATCGGCGCTCACAGTACCGCGCTCTTATCATAGCATCCACAGACCCCGGTACCAAGACCTCCAGTCAAATTAATCCGATTTACCTCAAGCGATCAGACTATCGAATTGGAGCAACCGTTATGATCAGAGTATGCAGAGCACATTTTATAATTGTTATTTGATAACAGTCACTCACGTTTCGTCATGCAAAGCACACAGCAGATCTAGTAGCTTGCGGGGCACGCCAGCTTGTTGGAAAATCGGTATTTGTCAATTCATTACTAAAACATCTCGGTCTAAGTTCGGTTGATTCAGGGTCGAATCGTGACGACACCACAAGTATACGGACAGGAATTGTACTCGGTTTATATAGACGAACATGAAGCACTTTTCCATGTACCGTTCAATTCGCTGGTTCTTGTCGGTGCACGTAGAGAGTCTCCCCCACCAGCAGTGTCGGTAAGATGTGCGAAACGCACCTATGCGTTTCCTCTTAAGCAATATGGTACTTAGGCTGCGACGAGTACAACAACCAGTACTGCTTCGTCCTACACACAGCCAACATCCAATTCAACTAGTAAAACCTCATTGGAGGAGACGAAATTGGAGCACTCGTTGCAGCTACATCGACTGATGCAACAACAATATCGCGAAATTCAAGTGTTACAGCAACAGTACGCAGAAAGTAGAGTAATCAATCCCAGCGCTCTTCCAGCAATACAAAAAGAGCTGTCAAAGCTGCGATTAGTCCATTTGGCGCAAGTACAAACTTTAAAGAGCAAACAAGCTTTGGATTTATTAGGAAAGCAATAATACTTAGTATTATGTGGTAGCCACTATTTGTAGCACCGTTTTGATTGATCAAAAGCTTATCTTTCTACCAATCAGCATCTTAGAGTCAGTCTTCATGTGTATAGCGCGCACACGAAGATGAACTCAAACCCACTCTCAAGCAAGCTGGAAAAATGGAAAATTTGGCAGTATCAGGATCATCAGCATGAACCATGGGATGCGCAGCCCGCCTGTTATTTGACTGATTTCATTCTCGCGCTACAAATGGCTTTGAACGTGTACAAGCTGTATCAACCTCATCCGATGCAGCATTTACATCGTGTCTGGTATACATTATTTTTCGCAACGATGGGTATAGCGGCTTTTATTGGAGGTATACTTCATTTATATGCGAATGATCTATACACAGCCTTGCGCCATGAAGACTCGGAACAATT
Organism: Albugo candida; assembly: GCA_905220665.1. Lineage (NCBI taxonomy): Eukaryota > Oomycota > Peronosporomycetes > Albuginales > Albuginaceae > Albugo > Albugo candida. The sequence continues at coordinate 17,241 of CAJNAR010000168.1, forward strand.
GACCTTACTGACAAAATTGCATATCTTTGGGTATTTCTCTGTGAAGGCTTCTCGAGTAGCATTAGACTCTTATATCTGGCTTCTTTGGCGAATCGTATTGATCACTTTTGGAATGAATGCATACAGTCTTATATGCTGGACAGCAAGACGCCATCTACCGGCAGAAAAAGCTACGTATGTGCTTGGAGGATTTGGGCTACTATACTTTATGATCGTTGTGCTGGCGCTTTACACAATGAATGCTGTCATGCTTTTATTCGGTTCTATACCTGCATTATGCTTTGGTGTACACAGTGTTATACAAGCTTGGAAACGATATAAAGTGGAAAGTGTACTGACAAGCGACGAATTCGAGCGAATCACTACTGCTGAATCTGACGAGTTTCGATACGACCGCAAGATATTGCTGCTCGAAGGACTGATTTATGGTATATTTCTGGTCAGTTCCGCATGTCAAGCTGGCCGAGTAAGTCCGAGTAATCACTACTTCAATCACAACGCATTGAGTCATGTACTCACTGGCGTTGCCGCGCACTTGATGCTGCTCCATTATTACCGCAGCTGTATTTTAATGTCCACTACGATGAGTATAAGTAATACTTCGAAAGATTCAAAGGCGTGCTAGGGAAAAGATATTTCATGTCATGTTATAGTCATGACTCGATAGACTTTTTGTTTGAATGAATTATCTGGACAATAGACGCTGGTCGGAATCGCGAAAAAAATATATGTCACCCTTCGAACGGATGAATCATTCTCCAGGGACGCAATTACAAAGAGTGCTGGTGGATTAATAAGCATAAAAATTGCTTGCACTCAGAAAAGGAAAAAAACCAGAAACAGTGCGGCTTCATCGTGTCAACAACATTCTCGGCCACTGTAAAATGTGATTAGCAAGAAAGCAATTATTTCCCTCGTCGCTTTTCGCTTTGTAATTGTGATATTCCTTTTGAAGAGAAGTTGTTGTACGTAATTCTGTCGTCTTTGTGTCGCTTTGATGCAATTGATAGAAACGCGTATTTTTACTCGACGTTTCAGAATATCGAGTGCTTTTGACAAAATTGTGACGGAAGGAAGTCATTGGGTAGTATAGCCACAGTGAAAACTTCAGTAAGGTGTGAATCGAATGAATGCTTCTAAGGTATCAATTTTAACATAAACATAACTGTGGGCACCGAATCCAAATGACAAAACACTCGCACTTCAATCACTCGAGAGTTATAGTTGCCAGCAAGCAAAAAAAGAAAAGTAAGGAGTTATATCTCCCACAGGATCCTTGTCAATAACTTCAAATCTATCGTTGCTGAAAAGATTACAAATGCAATGTGGAAACAACATAAAAATTGATTGAAAGAAAGCGATATCCTACCTCCAAATCGATTACGCACATTCATCATTTCCTAAAACGGCTCATTACGCCAAAAACGTCAGATTTCTTTGTTACCGTCCGATACACTCGAAATTTATTATATGTGTCGTAGTGTTTGCATATCAATTATTCTCACTAATTAGTTCAAAAATTGCTTCAAAACTTGACGTTTGTAATCCCACGCTTCAGAGTTGGCTGCTTGTAGTTGTTCATACAATTTACGTATTTCTTCCTTCAGAGGCTGCATGTCTTCCTGTCGCGCTTTTGTATCGATATGAGCGTGCCATTGATGAAATTTAACGCCCTTGCGCGTTGTCTGCGTACAAGAAAGTTTTTTTTTGTTAGTCACGACATGAGCCTATGATCCTATGATCCTACCATCATCGCTCGCAGTACGTTTGCCAGTCGCTCGGCACCAAGCATACGGTTCCAGAAGCTGGATGTAAGTTGATGTTTCCTATATATTTCCAAAAGCTGTACATTGCTTTTCCAAAGGTGGAATCGGCGCTGAAGTCGTCTTTGATTTCCATACTTGAGCAAACGAGTGATCTGATGTATTTTGTCGCAGCTTGCTAGCGATTGCTTTGTTGGTCGAACTTGCCATCGTATAAAAGCGGAATAAACACTTCGTTGGTCAATACTATGTCGAAGTAGAATCAATTTACGGAGACTTTCTGTGCGACGGGATCGCATCATCTCAACTTGCAGCCGTACCACGACGTCCTCGAGCTGCTGGATGCTCAGATTGCTTTGATCGAGTCCATTTGCTATAATAGAGTTTTCGCCAATCAAATGGCTGTCATCATTCTCAGAGCTTTTGCTGACCGCCTCCTGTTCTTTGCTTGCTCGTACAATTTCGGGGTGCCTTAAATTACTCAAAGTAGCGGTGTCAAGTGGATCTGAAGTAAGAGGTTACATTGATGGGATAAAAGTCATAAAAAAAATTGCAGTACCTTTTTTAGTGTAAAAGCTTCCATCGCGATAACAAGTTGCATCTTTCTTTTTGGCGTTAATTAGCGTCACTTGATGCTCCAATTTCATCGCTTTACACATTGCATTCTTCCGTGCAAGCTCTATTTCTTGGTAACCCAGCTCTAATTCATGGACTTTCTTCTCTAACTCTACTATTGTGGTATTTTTTTCACTACATTCCAAAATCTTCCGCTCATTTTGAGCTTGTAGTTCTTCCAATGACTGACTCAGCTTGCTTAATGCGAGTTCCAAGAGCTCAATTCGACGTTTTTTTGACGCAAGTTTTGATTTTTGCAGATACGTTTTTTCCCTAAGTAGCTCATTTTCATCTTCCAACTCTTTTCTATCTATCTCAAGTGTCATGACATATTGAGCAGGCTCGTCAGCACCAATTGCTTCGACTTTTTCCTTTTGTGTCTCCTCACCATCCAATGTGTTTTTATCAGTGTTGTAATAGAAAAAATATTCATCATTAGTGTTTTTATTGTCCTTATCATCGATATTGCTGATCATCCCCTTCTCTGCTCGAATACTGGGTAATGGCATGCGTCCACCAGGATGGCTCATTTTAGTGTCTTTTGAAGATCGCTAATGCAGCTATGTGTATGATTGGTTTATAAGGAGGTTGTTCCGAGTTGATTGGTGAATAGCACTGTAGTAAATGATAAGTCCTATGTGGCGATTTTGTGAATTGTTACAGCAAATATGATACATCGAATAGCTGACTTATAGAATCGTTCTGCGAGTTTATGTATTTAGATGACTTTGATGCGTTCTTTGTCTAGGATGGAAGCTGCTTTGAAGGTTTCTGACGTCGTCTGCAGGCTTTATAATCACTAACAAAGGTGCTGCAACGCGCGTTATAGTATTTGACTGCACGCGAAGATGAAGTGGAAGACGAATATGAGGTGAGTTTAGTGAGATGGTTTTGTAGGCATTCTCATTTCTGAACCGATTTCAAATTGTATTGATGCAGAGAAAGCGCTTGTATTGAGTTGAATTGACTTTAACCTGTATGGCTCTCTGTGCTTCGTTCATCAGCGATGTCGTTACATAAACTCACAACTCCTGCTTCAGTGTACTTTCGAATGATAAATAAACAAAAATCACGCTTCGTAATTACAAGTGCTAGCATTGACTCACTTAGGAATGTCAAACTATAATCGAAATATCACTCAAATGTGTACACCTGTAATACTCGTACACATAGCCAAGACAATCAAAGAAGTAAAAGGTATCTTTATCAAATCATGGTGATAACACAAGATTGATAGATTCAAGCTGCTTCCCTGCAAAATCAATCGGAATTTTTAAAATGAATTCGCGTCCAACATCGTTACAATAATTTCTCTTGCTGCTTTTCCATACTTAAATTGCGATGGCTAGGTTCAATCACATCACCTCGTGTTGCGCATTTGGTTATCCGTGTACTCTTGTAACTCGACAGGGTTGCCTTTTTCGGCTCTTTAGTTGTCACGACCGTGAGTAGGTCATTTCCACGCACTGTGTGTAGTAATGTGTAGAAGCTACGATCCAAAACTGACCATTGTGCGAGATCTGTTGCGCACCCGTATGACTAGAAAGTTTGGTTGAAAAATTCATATAGTTTAGTTCCCTGTATCTTTCCGATCAATTGTGTACACTGTTCCAAAGAGAAATTACTCAACTCCGCCAGAGTTTTCACCCGACTGAGCACGCGGCGATAGTTGTGTTGTGTGATTCCGGGCAGCTTCTGCAAAATCTCAACCGACGAAACATTATAAAAGGTCTCAGCTTGAGCGAATCCTGTTTGTTCCATTTTCTTGATGGATTCAAGAGTGTTGATATCCGTATCTATGGCACCGCTTTCAAGGTCTACCCCAGAGCCGACCGCTGCTGCCACCTTCACATCCGGCTCTTCTAAATTTCTTTTGATTGCTTTGAATAGGTCAACGGTTGCATGTGGTGATCGAGACCAAAGCAATCGCAATGTTGGAAAATGGACGAGCAGCAAGACCAATTTTGAAATAATGTTGGACGCGGATATCGTATTCGTAATTTCCGATTGATCCTGGAGCGCAAAAGCTTTTTTTTCTGAAAATTCAATCAAGACTACTGGAATCTTATAATGTTTGATGATTTGTTCGACTTGATTGTACAGACGTCCTGAATTCAACGAACCAAACAAGTCGCTCACACTTTTACGTTCGATACAAATTGTAGGTGAAAGTATATAGTCGCCAACTTCGAGTGTAACCGGTATAACCTTCAATGCCTCTTTGTGCAGCATCGAGGGTAACGCACTTCGGAATTCACGAATGTCAACTATAACCTGATATGAATATTTCTTGAGTCTTTGATTGGCTCGGCCACCAGTACGCGTATCCATGCTGTATGCATGTGAGTGATGTTGTGATCGTAACTTCACATCCAAAGGTACGTCTATGGTTGCACTCGGTATCACTAGGTGCGCTTTCTGATGTATCAATCTCTCAAAAGCCGATTTCTCCTGAGCAATTTCTTGAAGGTACATTTTCTCTTCCACACTTTCATGATACAGCATAAAGTACACTTCCATGCTTACGTCCTGTGATGCGTGAAACATCTCCAGCTCACGAATGAAGGTCATGTTTGGATCGTATAGTATCACAGCTCTCGGTAGCAGCCGATACAAAAAAGATAGTGTGTCTTGTCCATTCTGTAAAACTTGATCGTACGAATAAATCAATACTTCTTTGTCAGGTTGATTTAACTGAAACACAGACTCACGTATATCATCACTTGAGACAGTTGAAAACGACGATGATTTTAAACGTTTTACTCGCTCCTGACGCTGTTGATCCCGTTTTGTGGTCCACTTTGAGACCGTGTGAGTTGGTACCACATTCGAAGCATTACTTGGATGTGACTCTGAGTACAAAGACTTGCGATCTTGTTGCACCGAATTTAGGAAATTGTTGTGTGCCAATTGTACCTCACCAAACTTGCGTGCGTACTGTATCAGTAATTGCTGTTCCAGGCCTAAAGACGACTCTTTTGATCGCTTTCCCAGTTTGCGCCTGATAAATGCTTCTTTCCGCTTCGCATACTGTCCAAATTGTTGCCTCATCATTTCTTTCCCTCCTAGGCTCAAAAATTTGAGCAATTGTGTGCGTGTGCGATCATCTTTAACCATGACCAAAACATTTCCTTCACCGAAAAAAGTGTGTGACTTTTTTTCTTTTTCTCGCTCCATTTCGATTTCGCCGAGAGTTTGCGCAAGGGTTTCCCATTTTGGATTGCATTCCAGTGTCAGGTTCAAGTCCACATGTTCGATACTTTTAGGTTGAGTAACCTTTGCCGCACCACGTCCTCGTGAATTGATCAATTTTCTTGTACTCTTGTCGACAACTTGGAATACACGTTCTTTTGCTGCAGTATATAGCATATCAGCTGCTTCAGTAAATAGCCATGGTGATGGAACTCGTTGCTGACCAATCACTGTTTCGTGATTAAGTAGAAAATCGTAAAAGGAAATAGCATCATAGGACGGTAAGTATCCCAATAGTTGTCGTAGTGTTCCCAGATCACTAACAAGCTGTTTGGTTTTCACTGAGAGCTTGTGCCAACTCGGGTCCAGCTGTCGTCGGATAACAGAAAGGAAACTCCTTTCCATCACGGAGTCCATAGAAAGTTCAATATCACCTAAATATCTGGTACTCTGTTGTATTTCTTTCAATGTCGCCTCAATTGCCACCAATATCGCTTCCTCTATAGTTTTCATTGGTTCTGTTTTTTCCACTGCAATCTCATAGACAGTTGGCTGTCTCACTTCAAAGCAGCGGTGAATCATGACATGAAAACGAGGATATAGTATAACTCTACGAAGATATAGATTCCTCAGTGCCTGTTCCATGCGACTGAAGCCAGAAGACAGAGCCACCGAGTCATCCGAAAAAGCTTTTACGAATCCAACGCGATTTTGCTCGCGGTAAAGACGTAGCGCGAAAGCCTCAATAGAAGTCTCTGTGACGCGATGTGCGTCATAGACCAGAAGTCCGGTCATGCGCTTTGATTCTAATCGACTCAGAAGAAAATCGACGACTAAAATTCTTGACGTGATGAAAAAGCATCCACCTATTTTGTACAATTGCGTGCGATCTTGCACGGATGTTTTAGCATCGATGACTTTTGGTAGTGACTGAATTGCCACTCCACGCGATAAAAGTATCTGATTTATATTAACCGCATGATCATTCATGTTTAGACATAGCACAAAATGCTGAGGCGAGCAATGCATTCGTATAAAATAAGTCACAATGCGAGACAAGCCCAATCCTTTGCCCATAACAAGCAACGCATCCTGATCGTACAATTCCTCGAATATGTCTTTTTCAAAAGGCAGCCATTTTCGAAACGAGTTACTGTCTTCCTTTGTTATGGATTCGAAATCAGATCCGTTGGTCTCTTCGGTCATCGACGCCTTTTAAAGTACGAATCCTTTTTATCCTAATAAAGTGTGTGCTTCCTACTCATCCACACCATATGCACCTCAAGTGTAACCGAGAACACTACTTTTGAATTCCAGGAAATGCATAGTGCTGGTCCAATTGTGGTCTATGTCGGTATGGGAATGGCGGTCTTTGCCTCATTGAGCATCACTGCTCGTAAACGTAACTTATGGCATGCAATTCAGTCGAAATTTGCACGACAGCGGCGGCAATCACACGCAAATTGCATGCGCTCATTGTCTGGTACGACGAATGATTGCTCATCTATGACATCTCCAAATCAAGCAAGAAAAGATGGCCAGGAATCTGAAACGAACAAAGATCGACCTATCTTAATTCCTTGTGTTTGCGAGCGAGCTCAGATCGACTCTGCGCAGCTTTCTACCAAAAAAATCACCATCGTTCAGGTGCCTGTGACTTAGTGGGAAGAATAATGCACAAAAAGTCATTCAATTCCGTTTAGTTTAACATTTTGGCCAGGAATTTGGCGTCCCGAACACATTTTCCGTACGTCATCGAGTCAAGCCTTGCGTGGGACAGTCGGAAAAAGATTTTATTGCGACAGCTGGAAGTATTAGATGCTGATATTTTGTGCCTGGAAGAGCTCAGTGATTACTGGACGTATGTTCAATTTTGTGTCATCGAACAGTAGACATAATGAATCTTGTTGTGGAGTAGCTTTTTCAAAGTAGAATTGGGTGAACGCGGGTATGATAGTGTCTACGTGAAGCGTCCATCTATCCACGTGTCGAATTGGTCTGGGGAAAAGAAGCAAGACGGCTGTGGAATATTCTTCAAGTAAGTACACAACTACTCGCACAAGTTCTAAAACGTAAAAGCTGCTTCACAGAAAAGATAAATTCGAGCTAAAAGAGTGCGAGTCAATCAACTTCCATGATACGCATGATCGTGTGGCTATATTGGCTCTCTTAAGGTCGAAGCACTTTGCACAGCTCTTTCTGGTCGGCTGCACGCATCTTTGGTGGAATGCAAAGTACGTAGCGATCTCTATCAACCGAATTGAGTTTATCGTCTGCAAAATAACAGGAAGGTGGATCATCAGATGGCTGAGCTGTACGAATTTGAAGAGGAAGTCATTCGCTTGTGTAGCGACATGGAAGACAAGTACCAGCAAGATATACGTGCTTCCGTCACAGGCGGTCCCAACTTTCCCGTATGCGACTTATCTTTCGAATATTGCCACCACGTATCAATTGCTTTCTCACAGGTTATATTATGCGGAGACTTCAACAACACACCGCAATCTGCTGTTTATGATTACATGCACAACTATTTCTTACAACGACCAAATATCGAAGGTTTACGCGACGAATTTCGTAGTGCATACCGATGGTACTGTGTGAATGAATTGGCAAAACACTCTAAAATTAGCATAACAAAAGAAGAGACGGTAGGAGAATTTGAACCTCCTCATACAACAGTCAATTATCGAAGATGTTGGGCTATTGACTATATTTGGTACTCGAGCAGTAACCTGGTTCCTTCACGAATTCTTGAAATTCCATCAGAAGCGGTTTTACGCGCAGAGGGAGGCCCACCGGGCTGGTTTGAGCGACTGGCGCATTTGGACACTTTTCAAAAAAGCGGTCGAGAACAAGAGAGTCAGAATGGAATTCCCAACTCGAAATGCGGTAGTGACCACGTACCGCTTTTAGCAGAACTCGAATTTACAAAAAATAGTAAAAAGTAATTATTCTAAGTTGCGTTTTGACGCACGATGAGTTACACTGCACATTCTATAACGCATTTTATGGAATAATAACATCTCGACATCTATCTCACGCTCTAACAATGAAAAGCTCTCGCCAATCATCGGCAGACAATGACCAGCTCCTTCCAATCGCAAGTAGGCCACAGCGCCAGTTGAGTCCCGTTTCACATTTCAAACGTATCCTTTCAAGAGGATACTCGGCAGATTACATGTTTTCTTCACCGGTAGAAAGCAGAAGTGATGCTCCATACACGAATGACGTAAATAGACAAGAGTCACCCTCATTTTCACGTCTCGTAAGCGCTTCGCAACAGGGGGAGGCTACTGCTGACTGCGCAGGTATGGTGAAAAGTAACGAAGAACGCTTGCATGGGTGGCGATTATGGATGCATAATTCACGTCTCCTCGAGTTCATTGGAAGTCTGGTTAGTCTCGCGCTCGCTGGTGTTATCACTCTGACCACCATTCATGACCGTACGTAATATTTTATGTAAATATGGTTACACGAGCTGAACATTGTAATGCGGTAGGACCGATTCCACGCGTGGAAATCCAGATCACGCCCACGCGCACCATATTCGCTCGTGACCCTTCCATTGATGAGAAAAAACTTGGTGAAACATGTACGCATCAATTTTAAATGCACATCACATGTAATCAACCAATGCTGCACTTCAGTTACTGTCACAGGTCTTATTGTTACCGGAGTAGGAGTATCGCTCGGTACACACGTTTTTGTTGCGTATATATTACCTTACTGCAAAGCCGCTCGAGTAATACGATACGAATCCCGTGATTTTCTATTGACTCTGGTACAATCGATCAGCCTGAGTGCGCTTTTTACTCAAGTGTTGAAAAATGTGACCGGAAGATTTCGTCCGTGCTTTTATGACATGTGCGGATGGAATTACAATGTCACTTGGGATGGAATAGAAAATTTGTGCTCATTGCAGAATTGGGAAGACGAGGGACGAAAAAGTTTTCCGTCTGGACACTCGTCGTTTGCGTGGTCAACCTTATTCCTTCTCACTGTAATTTACACACGATATCCTGACACGATTGTGACCTGATCTTGTCTTGTGTAGTTGTATCTATTAGGGAGATCACGTTTGGTCAGTGCAGATCGCCAGGATCATGTTTACTTGGGATTGGTTAAAATCGTCATGCTAACATTTTGCTTCGTCCCGACATTTGTGGCTGCATGGATCTCAGTCACTCGTTCGATTGATAATTGGCATCATTACAGCGATATTTTGGCAGGTAGTCTACTGGGGGCAGGTGCAGCTGCAGTTACGTATGCTTACAACTACGGTTCCATTTTCAACTGGGACTCAGCTGGACTTCCACTTCAAGAATATCACTTTCGACGTTTGGTACGCTAATAGGGTGCCTTAAAGTGTATCAATACTCACTTGCCGTTTCACAGAAACAAGAAAGCGAACTCGTACGGCTAGTTGAAAAATTCAGGAGTGTTTCTGATCAGACAGCTGATGAGGACCATCCCGTCTGAATACAACGCCGTCGGTACAAAGTGAATTAAATAGCAAACTGTGATTGGTTGATAATAGATATCGTTGAATTGGTTGGACGACAGATTGTCTTTCATTTTTGGATTCAGGTAATCGCCAGAGTTCGATCAACTAAATCCTCTGGTACATCCTTTGCTGCTATTTTAATGCTCATCAAAGTTTGATCGTGACTTCTGCAGCCCTCGATCCAATCACTCACAATGTCTCTCTTGAACAAGCCGAAAAACCTGGAGCCGGAAAATGTCCCAATTCACCGCATTCGAATCACTCTGACCAGTCGAAATGTCAAAAACCTCGAAAAAGGTCAGTTTTCTTCGCATATGTGTGTGTCACTGTACTTTATTCTTGATGTTGCAGTGTGTGCGGATCTCAAACGCGGTGCATTGGACAAAAACCTCAAGGTTTCAGGCCCTGTGCGTCTACCAACTAAATTCCTTCGCATCACGACGCGTAAGTCACCTTGTGGAGAAGGTACCAACACATGGGATCGCTTTGAAATGAGAATTCACAAACGCATCCTGGATTTACACGCTCCATCCGACGTCGTGAAGCAGATTACTTCTATCAGTATCGAACCAGGTGTAGAGGTTGAAGTGACCATCGCTGACTCGGCGTAATATAAAGCTGGTAGAACGTAAATTTCCGAATAAAAAGCTTGGTACAGGGTTTACAGTCACGTGTTATGAAATCAATTTCTCTACCAAACTGACTTCTTCTAACAGCTCGTGTTGCCGCAACTCCTTTTGATCGCTCAACTTTACAAAATCTAACGCAGCGAGCTCTTCCATAGACTTATCCGCAATATATTTCAGATCATCAGCAGTAATGAGCTTTTTGTTGAACGCACCCAGAGCAGCTGCCACATAATTCTTATAGAATACAATCCCAGATCTAAGACAGGTATAGTCATTGGGATGAGCCAGGCATTTACAATCACGTACTCTTCATGAATCCTCTTGCTTTGCCCATCACCTGTTTTGCTCTCTTGCGGATTGATATCATGAACGAATGCAGCAATAACTTGATCAGAATATTGCTCCAGCATGAGTGATGCAGCTAACGCATCACCTTGTCCAGAGTCTCCGAAAAATACAAACTTGAATTCTGGAAATATAGTCGCGAATCGTTTGAAGTTTTCAAACTTGTGCCTAAAAAGCGCAAGTTATAAATATGCACGATACATCACTAAACTTTCTTACAGTGCAATTTTTTTGTTGCTGATCAAACCTTGCACCGTACCGTTCATAACGGTAGGACTTGGTAGCCCAAGGTTATTTAAATGCTGAACCGTTAGATAGCGCCCCACATTAAGCCACCCGCGAGGTCGGGCTGTCAAAAATGTGACACACGGACCGTGTTCGTCAAAAGACGATAGTCCACGTGAAATTTTCGTAAATAGCTGCGAAACGCCAGGGTACATCGTATTCAATGGATATCTTTGCTCCAACCAGCTATCGGCAAAAGAATTTAATCGAGCACAGTATCTAAAAATATATTTGGATCGTACCCGGCAATAAGTGTATCATCAATATCACTAATGACTTTGATTAGATTTGGACGGCTTTGAGCGACTTTGGCGGCTTCCGTGGCAATATGTTGCATAATACGCACGATTTCAGTGACATTGGAGGTATTGTAGATCAAGTCTGTTAAGTCGCCATAGTAATGAGAAACTGTTGGAACTTTGAGGTTGTATCTTCGGCGTTTTCTTCGTTCTCTACTTGCTTTGGTTACGTTTTGTAATGTTTGCAGCCAATTTTTCATACGTTCAAGGGCAAATTTCGAATACGGTGATTTCCATAGTGGGGTGTTCTGTATACGCACACTACCACAGGCAGTACTAGGTTGCATCAGTGCCACTGCGTCGGGATTGGTGTGAATTAGCTCTTTCAAAACCGATAAATCTTTCTCATATGTGCCCAATAATATTTGTATCACCGCTTTACGTAGCTGTATTTTACTTTTCTCTGTAAGAAACGATGAGATTAAGCAGCTTTGGATAGCATGTACAATGATAGCACGGTTGGAAACGCTATCAAAAGTATACCAAGTTCAGTATGTATCGATGTCACTGTCACTCTGTATTTACGTGATCTCATCAAGCCTTTCTCGAGTCAAGACATTCAAAATCCGAAGACGGACATCAGCTGTTGATCCATACAACATGAACCCTGTCATGGTATAGCAGAATTGATTTGAATGCTCCGGAGAAGTCGCACTCAGTATCCCATTCAATGTCGACGCACTGACTCTTTGTAGGACTCTATCAAAAGCCATTGTGTCGTTCTCGGTCTTGGTACTCAGCTAAATAGAACCCAAGTAGATGTCAAGTTTATATGCTATAGACATGACAATGTCTGCGATTTACATTGAAAAGAACTTCTTTTTCTTGTTGCTGATCGGTACTGAAAACAATGACAGCATTTTTATCTTTCAGTTTGCGGTAGCGCCAAACCGTTCGCTGAGGACCAAATCGATTCAGCCACTCGTTCCACAGCCATGCACGTACTCACTTGCTTCATTGCAATCCATTTTTGCTGTAGTCCGTTGGCTGCGATACGCCAAGTAGAGAACGGGGCGCACCATACATTCTGATTGTGTACCTTTTCACACAGCGGTCATAAACGTTCGGTGCACACTATAGCATGAGAATCAGACCTTCACAGTAGTGCGAATAAACGGTCGAAATTTTGAAGCATAAATCGAGACCACCTGCATGGTTAAATTTAGTTTGATTGGTTAAAATGAAAATCATATCGATTAGGCATTTTTCAATTTAATAGCAAACAGCGTGAACTACGATTTCAAGCAAAACTGTTCGTCCCATTTTGAAGATGTCGGCAAGGTTTGTCCAATCGTGTGCATTGTATCGAGCTCGTGCTCAAGAAACTATTTCTGTTATAGAGAAATCAAGCCAAAGCAGGAGAAAATTCAATTGAGTCGCTCTGTAAAGAAAGAAGATGAGGTGCCATTAGCATCGTTACCGTCTCCATCCAGTTTAATACCGGTACAGACAGAAGCAACCCAAGCTTCTTGTGCAACCAATCGTACACGTCGTCCGGAATACTCGTTGGAAACGCGACTGGCTTGTGTGGAAAAGCATGAAGCCGGAATGGGATACCGACGAATATCAAAAGATCTCAATATGCCTCTGTCGACAGTCAAGGCCATTATACGGAGTGTTCGGCGTACGGGTACTATAGAAAAAGCGCATCGTTCGGGTCGACCGCGTGTGACAGACTCCAAATTGGATGGTGTTATGATCGCAGCTGTCATTGCTGAACGTCAAACTAGTGCAGCGGCTATCGTTCGAACTCTGAGGGATACCTACAATATCAGCATATCGGAAGAAACAGTACGTCGACGAATTCGAGAGTTTTCGCGGCAAAATACATCTCTCGCCAAACGAGCGAAATCACATGGACCGATTCCTGCAGGATTAGAATCATCCTTTCTTTCTTTTTCGGGGACTGAAGATCAAGTCGATACAAACGCGCTCATGAATACAGCACTACCGTTCCCACTCAGCGATACGATACCGGGTCACTTTTTATCCAGTGAAGGAATTTCTTCGCAATCCGTGGAAAATACTGACATTATGGCGCAACCGGTTGATGAACCCACAGGCTCAGTAATCGGTGGTGAGAGGGAAAATGGAACGAATGCGAATGCGTTGCCAGATTATGTAGAACGTTTTGAAGGAGACAAACCTTACAGTGGCGATACAGAGTTACAGACAAGCCCGACGGTGCTGAAAGCCATTTCCTTATTGGCAGAATTTGATTTAACCGTTAGGGAGCGCGTGGATGCGAAACAGTTCCTTGTACATGAGAAGAACGCGGAAGCTTTTCTATTTATGGATAAGGAAGAACGAGTAGAGTATCTACAGAGATTTTGTTATGAGAAAAGCGACGTGAGGTTTGAAAATTCAGAGTTTGTTTAAGTATACAAAATCTGAAGTCATTGTTACTAATTCATTGTCACTTGTTACAATCAGGATGCAAAGAGAAAAAATACCGATTTCTTGGGTCCGAATTGAAGCCCGAGGGCAAAACTTAATGCTAGAGACACCCTATCCCTGTAAATAAAACCCATAAAAACGTGTGCGTAATAAATGCTTACTGATGCAAGATTTCGCATTTCGCATATTTGGCACCGTTGTGGGAAATTTGGTAACTTTAGTTTTCGATTTACAATTCCAAAAGCACGAGAATTGAATCTTTACAACGTGGTGACCATCGATACTGATCCACTGAAAAAACAAAACTCTACTGTCCAGTCCTTTCCTTGTGAGAAACATATACCCATCAGGGATCCTCTCCACAGAAAACGTGATGCAGCACAGAAAAAAGTCTTACTCCGCGTACGAGTATCGTGACAATAATGATGAATTGAGTCAGAGGCACAGCAAAAACCCGCGGTCTAGTACGACCGTGTCCACGGATATCTCCACTGGCGATCGACTTGCTGATTGGATGTATTGGCAACGTGACATTGCAAACAGAAGGTGTTGGACAAAAGTATATGCTGTAATTGAAGCTGAATTTCTCCAATTGCATCCATCAGACCGGTGTATCAGAAACCCATTGATCCAGATCGCTGTTGCTAGTGCTTCATTTACCGGAACGCAGCAAATTCAGATTGTTGATCCAAATGGTGAAAAACTTGATTTATATCTGTTTTATCCTGAAAGGGCAGCTTTGTGGAGTTCAAGATTACAAATCGCCGCCTCACTAACTCAAGATTATTTCGAAGCTTTTAGTATTCGCGCAAGCGAACTGTCTCGAGCTAGTGCGTACCGTGGCAGCTTGATAACATATCGCGAAGAAGAGAAAAAGATCAGAAAAAGGGAATATTTGACCATCAAACTACTGGGATTGCTCGGTTGTAAACGGCGCGTGAATATAACGTGAAGAAAAGTACGCAATGAATGTATGGTCGACCACCACCGTGTGACTCTGAAAATTTCGCACTGTTCTTCGTGCCTGTGGCTATGCTTATACCGTAATGTATAGTAATATATAATAGTGTACAGTGATACGTAACGTCAGTTTAAAAGTATTACGTTAACCTACAAATTTCAAACGACGCTCTAGACTCTTTGACTTTTTTGAGGCTTCTATATTGTATACAACTCTGTAAAAATTGATGTGCAGAGAAAGACTTGATTACGGTTTATCGCTTATAATGACTTAAAAATCAATGATCAATTGGCCAGTTGAGTGAATTGTTTGATCATTGGCGAATCAGCAACAAAGCAAGATGACCCTCAAGATGTTATTTCGGAAATCAAAGAGCGGGTATACGTTTTCAACCCAATCAGTAGCATCTACCCCAGTGGCCGTGGAACCTATCAAGACAAACCTAGGAAATCGCGTTTCAGTCGCATCAACAATTCGTACTAGTTTTACATTTCGCGATAACCAGGAAGTGACATCTCCTCGATCTATTCAGTCGATTAGCTCCAAAGTGTCTGAGTTGCAGACTTGGATGTACTGGAAGCAAGACCCTTTCCGATCCGAGTCTTGGGTCAAAGTGTTCGCAACGCTGGAGGGCCAAGTAGTCACAATCATGCAGCAGCAGCATAACGTCCAAATCCCATTGGTAGAAATGACAGTTGCTCGAGTCGAAGTCACTTCTATCGGTGGACTTTTGATCTATGATGTTATTGGACGAATCTTCGAGTTTTATTTGTATCAGAATACCGACGATCGCTTTTTCGGATGGTATGAAGCCTTGTTAAATGCGGCAGAGCAAACAGTAGATGAACTTCCCAGCTATTATTCCGCGGCATCAACCAGTGGTACAGAGATCGAAGATATTGAAATGGAGCAATGCATGCCTTGTTCCCTATTCCAAAGATTGAGCAGGAAACGCCGTCTACCAAAGCAACAATTTCGATGGAGTTAAAGGTCGGATTATCGGTCAGCGCCACTTGGATATGATTGTGTGTGTTGGATGAACCAGTGAAACGGGTAAAGAAGTCAGCAGCTTATAAAGTGATTTCATCTTACGTAGTAAGTTGTGTCTTATTCGATATATTACTTGCATACAGCGATACTACTGTGTGGGGAAAAAGTAACTTATCAATCACACAGTGTACCTGTGTATCTATCTGAAGGCACCCCTTAAGAAACAAAGTATGATGTTGAAGTTGAATTTGAATTTTTGATTTTCCCTGCGTGTTTTGTTGAAAAACAATCGTGCAGACCTTTGCAACCAGATCCGTAGTACTCTCGCTAGTAGAGCATGGATATTATTCTGTGAGTTATTGTAGCTCTCTTATGAGGACGTCACTAGACTGCATAGTGAAACTGAGGCAGACGTTTTGCTGATTGAGAAGTGATCGATACACAGTGATAAACGTACACGATGGGGTCGAATACAACTTGGTGTCTACAGCAGGGCGGCAGTCCTCAGTCCGTCTAAAGTAATAATCAACAGCTTTAAAGTATCATCCGACCGGTCAAGCGACCCAGGTAGCCTCTCGAATACATTCTGATATTCAGGCACCTTCACGTCACGTCTAGGTGACTCCGACTCGTGCGCGTCATTCGAGACTCCACACCGGCTATTGGGACATGTTTCAAATTTTTTAAATTTTCAGAAATTACCGATCTCAATCTCAAAAACGGAATTGTCTCTCCATTCTCGATAATGTTACCATGGGATCTGTTAGGGGTTCATAGGGCAATCAGAAAAATTCCAAATGTCAGATTTCCAAATGAAAAGCGGCAGATGGATGGAAACTGAACTGTATGATTTGCTTCCTTATCAAGCGATCACCACATCTCTCGCACACGATACGCTTCAATCATTGATTGCCGTACGGTATAAGTTACCCGAGTAATGAATCGCTTCAACCTCGTTTTTACATTTATGTACCACAAATGAATTGGTCTAGGGAAGGTGCATGATAGTCATTTAGAGTCTATCATTTATGATCACATCAAATTAGGTCATTTCAATCCTGATTTCATTTAGTTCGTCAGTTAGAGAGTATCACATTTCAAAAAGAAGTATTCAGTAACCATGCATATGCCAGATCACGCAGAATTCGTGAACGCGATCGACAGTCTTCTCGACGAATGTTCAGAATATGGAAAGGGTAATATCAGTAATAAGCTTAGAGAAAGATATCCAAACTGGCATTTCGGCGATAAGCGAGGTACAGTTTGCACATTTATATGGTTTCGAGTATCACTTAATCTTGTTACTTGTTTTAGTGGTGAAACATCTCAAAAGTTTGAAAAATGCACGAAAATCGAGTGGGACAATCAACGAGGGTGACATTACCGTACCAAAGGAACGTGACAGTGCCGATAACCAAGAAGAAGAAGATTATCTCAACAAGTCTAATACATGTGAAGATGACGGTATTTTCCGGGTCAACAACGCATCTGAAGCGCAATCTGATAATGTCGCTAGTATCAGAAAAGAAGAATCATTTTCTTCTGATTCAAAGGTGGAAAGATTTGATGCGAAAGACACAGAAACACAATCGCAATCGTCTCGAACAAATGACGATGCTTTAGAGAGTGCGCTGTTTGGGGAGATAAGTGTGACACAAACAAATGAGCCAGAAGAGGTGCCGCAGTTAGTAACACTAGAAGACATGAATTTTGATTCGCCGGAACAAGTTGAGACCGAAAATGACGCTCCAGTGCAAGTGGTGCAGCAGAAGGAAAATGGGCATGCGAATCAAACATGCTCGCAGCTGATCAAGGTCACTTCGAATAACGCGATTTTGGTTATTGAAGATTTGATGACACAGCCATCCCAAGAAATCTCTGCAGAATCAGGTGATACTGATTCCATCGCCTCGGAAGAATCAGAACCTGATACCAAAACCGGTATTCTCACTGAGGATGTTAATAATGGGAAGAGCTCTAAGGAGGCAAGCTTTGAGAAAGGCCAAAGCGAATCCCCAGTTGTCGAATCACCCGATCAAAACTCCATCGTGAACGTTGAAAAAGAACATGTGGTTGAGGCCAAACAGACATCCCCAAAATTCGAGGAATCACACGCTGTGAAAATCGTAACAGACGAAGTCTTTGAAGGCGCTTTGACAAAGGACGAGATGGCGGAAAAGGTGTCACAATCGGAAACTGCGATGCCAAAGACACCCAGCAAGGGCGTGGAGATGTATGAGGATTCTCGTGTCACCGCCAAACCGAAAAAGAACGCCAGTAAATCGGTACGTGATCGTGAGGCCGAAGTAGACACGATATGCCGCTGTCAGATCATGTAAGACTTCGTGACGTCGTTCGGTGAGATGCGATTGTCGTTTGAAAGACTTGGAAACACTTTTTTTATCGGTAGTTTGCATACGCTTCAGTTTTTGTTTATCGGAAGAATATATGCATTGGAATGTCCACTTGCAATGGCGCGTACGCCTTTCACGTCGGAAGAAGGCTGGAGACCCCAATGGAACACTTGACCGTCTTTACATAACGCAGTTGTGTGTCGTCCACCACAAACAACGTCTTTGACGCTCTCTAGAGACTCTTGTGTCGCTGGATTTTGACTGCTTACAACACAAGGTGATACTTTGGAAGCTTTTGCTTCATGACCCTGCGAGAAAACGTCAGATACGACGCGGGAATGTCAATGATAGCTGTACCAGCTGCCCGTCTTGATTCCATCCCCAAGTGTAGAGATCGCCAGAGGAAGTGCATGCTAAAGAAAACAGATGAAGCAGATGCATTGAATGTCACGAGAAAGGTTACCGGCTGTATGCCACATGCCACAAGCGACTGTTTTGACGCGGAGAGGGGATCCTTGATGGTCAAATATTCCATCAAAAGCCTCGATTCGAGTGAGTTCATGTCGATTTTCAGTGGTTCCGTGTCCGAGCTGATGGTACAGCCCCCAACCGAAGGTGTAAAGTTGACCAAACTCCAGCGATATCGCAGCTGAATGCGCGTATCCTGCAGCAATGAGCTGGATTGGTTGTGACTCGGTTCTTTCGACTAATTGTGGAGTCTGTACGCTTTTGATATCGCGGAACGCTTCGCCGAGTCCTAATTCACCATACCAGTTTCGTCCCCAAGTCCAAAGTCGATGACTTTGATCGAGTAACATTGAGTGTCCAAAGCCGGCAGATACTTGAATGACAGCGACTGGCAGGGCGACGAGATTGGGAGTAAAGACGCAATTTGGTAGTTTGTTGTTGGATTTTGGATCTGGCGGAAATGGACCGACTTGGCCGTACGTATTCGATCCCCATGCATACAAGAATCCTGACTACGTGAAAAATGAGAAAGAGCAGTGAAAATACCTTTGTCGATGACCGCCAGTACGTGATGCCAGCCACAAGCGACACGTTGCCATCGGAGTAAAGATGACGGGAAAAGCACGTGTGGTTTCGCACATATTACTTGATACTCTTCATTCATTGTAGATCCTTGAATTCCATCCTCTGCACCAAGTTCGCCGTAAAACGCACTACCCCATCCAATTAATTGATTCGTGTCATTCATTGCGATACAAAATGTCTCTCCACCGCATATTTGAGTGATAAACGAGATTTGGATGCCTGAATGTCGCTTACGCTTTGAGCCCGTTCCTTCCAAACTTTTCGACTTATCTTCGTTCAGATCCGTACCAAACGAAGTCTGACCAATAGATCGCCATCGCATCATGATACTACCGATCCGATACCACGGTTACCGATCATTTAAAGGGAGAACACCTGAGTATGAGCCATTGCCACGACGAACATAAAGACGTTGGTCATGACCACGATCACGACCACGATCACGACCACGATCAGAATGATGGAAGTGGAGACTCGTTGTACCCATACATTGATACCACCAAATTAGAAGTGGAGAACGCGACAGATCCATCGGCATGGACAAATCCTTTCAAGCCTTTTCATGAACGTCATGATCGCACTCGACCAATACAGAGCCATTTTGCAGATCCAGAATTGATTATTCACATTCCGTAAGTGAAAGAATACATCCGTATTCCATCTGATTTCCGTGCTTGTAGATTCACTGAAGTTGTTGATATAAAGTCTATATGTATTCTCGGCGGGGAAGAAGGCACTCACCCAAAAGATATAAAGCTGTACGACTCCAAGTATACACTTTAATTGGTTCTCATTCGTGGTCCCATTGCAGCTTTATCAATCGTGATGATATTGACTTTTTGAGTGCCCATGAGCTTCCTCCACAACAAACGCTGCGGCTAAGCGAAGATTACCAAATGGAGATTGATTATCCATTGCAGTAAGCTGTCGTTTGATGCGTTTCAATTGGACTATTGCATACTGTGCTCTATAGAGCTCGAAAGTTCCAAGGAGTGAGTAATATCACTTTGTTCGTCGAACAAACGTGGGCAGAGGGCCATTGCACCATTCATTACATTGGATTGAAGGGCGTGAGCAAAAAGGTGGGACTTTGGTAGATATTCCGTTCTCATGTGATTGCTTAATAATGTGCTGGTGTAGTGGCGACGTGGAGTGGTTGAAGCGGTGTACGAGAGCAGACCGATGCATTCGGAGCACAAAGTGGATAATACGACCACACCCACCGCACTTGCTTGATCGTGTTTATTTGAGAGCAGTTTAACATATTTGATCAATGGATTGCTTTATTGAAGGAATCCGTTTGCTGCAGCTCTAACAATTCTTGTTCTAAGACTTGGGCTTTTTTCTGTTCCACATCACAACGCTGTTTAAACTTGACCACGATAGCCTGCAAGTCGTCCAAAACAAATGCGTCTTCGCTGTCACTCTCACGAGCCGTAATGTCATCGTTATTTCTTCCTTCTTTATCTTCTTTCTCTTCCATTGAGCTTGACATCGATCCAGATGACACAAACAAACTCCGTCGAGTATTTGATTCCCGAATTTGTTCTCCGTTCGACGACTCTTTCATCGGTGAGGCAGACGAAGCGACTGATTCCACTTCATCCTGCTTTGTGATTTCTTGGGAGGCCTCTGATGCCAATCTACAACTCCCATCTCCATCACATGATATCTGCTCACTGATGAAAGACTCCCAATTGACAAAATTGATCTGACTCTCAACGCTGTGATTGGAGCTTGGAGCTACAACGTCATATGCACGGAACAATCCCAACATTTCCGAATTAGAGGCCCCACTGCGCCATAAAGCATCTTCCTCTTCTGTCACATTCTCCATGATAGATGACTCGTCTGCAGCGCTCTTCTGTACGACACTTGACGTCTTTACGGGTATTGGGTGATCTTGATTCGATAACTGAATGGCAGCATTCTCTAAAGTTTCCTCTTGTCCCTTATCTTTTTTCGAATTTTGGAGCACAATTAATTCCTTTTGTAATTTATCAATTGCTTGTAATAATTCCGTCTCCCGCGACGTTTTCTCTTCACGCAATTTTACAATAACACTTTTGTATTCGGCTCGAACTTGCTCCAAATCTTTCGACTGAATAAGATCCAATTCCGAGTGAAGTGCTTCGACCTCTCCCAGTGCGGCCGTATGCTTTAGCGATTGCGCATCCAATTCATCTGTCAGTTGCTTTACCGTTTTTTGGCTTTTACGCAATTTTTCGAGCGCTTCGTCTCGTTCTTTAATCGTAACACAGAGCCCGTGATCCAATGCGTTTACTCTCTGCTGTGTGACATCTTTTTCCAGGGTCAGTGTTTCCAATTTTTTCTCAAAACGCTCTTTTTCCGATCGTTTGTCAGACTCAAAATTGCTTAATGTTTTCTCTGTTTGATACAATTTCCGCTCTAAATTCGACTGCAAAATGGACCGCTGGAGAATCTGCTTTTCAAGGTTTTGCGTGTGTTTGCGTTGCGCCTCTAATTTGCTGTCTGCTTCGCGCTGTGTATGGCGCAAAGAAACGCGCAATTCATTTTGAAGCTTTTCGAAATGAGCAAGTTGAAGTTGAAGTTGCTGGACATCGGCGCGACATTCGTGCAACTTCTCCCCGCGCAATGTAGCCATCGACGGGTTTACGTCCATCACATGATGGTTATTCTTTTTGCAGCATGTGTGCCACACGAAATGGACATTAGTACCCCCAGGGGTACGATGCTTGGATCCTTGCTTTCCATGCAGTAAATCATTTCGTTCCTTTACCACTT
Source organism: Albugo candida (assembly GCA_905220665.1). Taxonomy (NCBI): domain Eukaryota; phylum Oomycota; class Peronosporomycetes; order Albuginales; family Albuginaceae; genus Albugo; species Albugo candida. The sequence goes on from CAJNAR010000168.1 coordinate 39,397, forward strand.
GAGCCGCATACCGTTCAAGAAATAGCTTTCTTTCTTCTTCTTGTGCGACATTTCGCGTCAGCGTTGTGACATGCTTTTTCAATATGTCCAAATCTTGCTCCAAACCAGTTGTATACAGTCGCAAATGAGAAGTCATTGTTTCCATTTCTGTATACTTTGGAACGATGTTGAGCACATACATGAGTAACCGTTGTGGATCGGAGGACGGAGGAATTGGAGGAAGCTCGTTGAACTCAAACGCCAGCTCCAATTCTTCATTTTCATCATTCAATTCAGTTTTGGTGTCCATTTCCATTGCAGCATTACAATATCACGATTCAAAATTAAAAAATTGAATTGTACAATTCATCATCAAGACCATCACTCGACACAAAAATGGAAGACCCCGCGCGCGTCAACGACATTTCCTGCAACGTACGCAAAATGCAAGCGCGCAAAGCGCTATTGACCGACGATATGGACGATACCGACACATCCTTCCCTATTTCGGCGGAGCGTATCCGCCCACAGCTCCGCTGCAACGCGTGTTGGGAACGAATTCTCTCCAGCACACACTCTGCGCAAACATGTTATCGGACATACTGCAGTCACCTCTTTTGCGTACGCTATCAATTTAGACGCTAAGGAACCCACATCACCATAGCGACCTACAGGAAAAGTGCGCGTACAAACATTTCGGCGGGGGTCAATTGGTGTGTCCTGCGTGTCACTCAGGTGCGTCCTACATGTCAGGAGGATTCACTCAGCTCATTATCCCTCAAAAGATATGAGGTATAGTACCATTATTTGAGTGTGAGGGAAAATCATGACGTGTTTGGGAATGGAATTCATAAGTCGGAACGGAATCAGTGAAACGTACGTGAGGAGCGAGTCAAGAATACTGAAAATACGAAGAAATGAATGATGTAGGACGATTCGAAGTGCAGCAGATCCAAAGGTTCGAAATCGACGTATTATCTGGCGATATGAATCGTGACGCAGTGTCCGTAGCGAAGGGAGGCAAGTAGTAGTGCAACTGGTTACGATGATGTGACAGGAGATGCAGGTGATATGGGAAGAGATGATGGCCGATCCGACAGCGTGTTTTCGTAAGTGGATAACCTCATGTGCAGTAAAGTGGTCCTCAAAAGTGTTCATCAGAATCTTTTCAGCAATCGCTTGGTAAAGTGAAGTACTTTTGGCTGGCTTATTATTGAGAAAGGGTCACATTTGGATGTAGACTTCATTATGGTATCAATGTGAGGGACTGACGTTGGGATGCAATTTCAATGGAATTCGCTTGTAGTTTCAGCTCGCACAAGATGCATATCGGTGTGGATGTAGTATCAATTTGTAATCGATTTGTGTACCCAATGATGATCCGTGTAGACAAGAACAGAATCGACGGCATATGAGTACTATTTTTGCTGTATTAGGTGATTGTCATAGCTCTGATGGAGGAAGTAGTCGAGGATCAAAAGAATTTCGAGGCTCAGCATGGGGAAAAGTACATACAACTGAAGAATTATACTGACCAGATAGAAGCTGAGCTCGGAGAAATCCGATCGAAAATGGAGTCATTGACATCATCAAATGAGGAATTACGCGAGGTCTCAAGCTATCCGTCTGATTTATGATATTGATTACATTGCTGGCAGGCGTATCGAGAAAAAGCTCGAAAGTGTAGAAATTGGGAAAAGATGGTATTTATAGTCGAATTTTTGGCGTAAATATTGCTCATTCAGAACGTGTCTAGTGCAAAGCACTTAAAGCTCAACATACGACACGCGGGGCACCATCTCCATCAAGCTCCTCGGCATCTATGGGTCATACAATCAGACCAGAATCCAATGCTTACGGAACACTACCGGCTCAATTTGCTCGTTCCATATCTCGACCACTTTCATACACATCTGAGAAATCTCCTGGTATGCTACTTAGGCCTCAGGTGGCGCCTCTGAGGCGACCGGAAACACCCAATATTGTTCGACAAAGACCAAATCGGCCGATTTTAGAGCGTGTTCCAAGAACAAATTCGGGTTGGTAGTACACATTTCGTGATACTATATTGGTTCACTTGTAACGTGCGCTCAGCTTATCAACAACCTCACTCAGTCCCGATTTCAAGACCACACGTAGTTCGTCCAAAGACACCGATACAATTGACCCAACGAAGTGCTTTTGTCCAAAAGCGGTACGTGATCATCGACACGTCACTCCGTCATACAAAACACGAAACTAAAGGCTCGTTTTCAAGTCCAATCTTCTGAATGCAAAACTCCAAAAGTACACGAAAATCAAGTAGGAAGAAAAGATGAGAAAGAATTCGATTGATTTGACTTTATTTACCATTTTCGCAATTATCGCGTTACAATACTCTCATCGTTCTACTTATCAGTCGGTCAATTTTGACGGATACGATCTGAGCGTGAATTATAGCTTTACGGAATGGTTGAAGATTCTACAAGCAACGATAAATACACAGTTCTTTGGAAGAATACAATGAATTCGGGTTTCTATACCGCAAAAACTGGGTTGCCAATATGACAAAGAAGTGATGTCACTCCTTGTGATCGAATCTCTGCGACTGTTGTCTTCAATGCGGACAATTCTTCGAGGATAGCGTCTTTCAACGATGCGATTCTACACTGTTCTACTTGCAAACACGCTCCAATCTCATTCACGATGGACTCCAAACTCTCCAATTGCTGCATCATCAATTCACCATCACCGCGAGCTTGGAAACTCACTTTCACATCTACAAAATCACATCACAATCGATCCGGTCGCAGCCTTAAGACAGGACTCACCATCATCTCGCTCTTCCTTCCATTCCAAGTCCGCAGTATCCCGTCTCACTGAAGAATCACTATAGACCACAATCAGATACATTGGCTCAATATCGCGATGGAATCACTTCTACCTGGAAGCGATGGTATCTCGACCCGACCACCAAGTCTCGGTGCACTCTTTACAATCGGCGTTGCTCCGCCATGAGATCCGCGCTTGCAATCTATCCGCACACGAAGTGGTCAAGCTTGATGGACGATAGTGTGGAGATTGCCGATGAGCTTGTGGTCGCTTCATTGCCACGCCGTAATGACCCAATTCATGCAGAGTCATTCTTCTCTCTTTATGTTTTGTGGCACAATCCTTCTTCACACCAAGTGATCTCGCTAAATTAGGATCTTGAATTCGGACCAATTTGTGTGCGATGGAATCATTGCGTCGACTTTTTGTCTCTTCATAGAGATTCACTGTTTTCAGCGTCAGTGTCATGGAATGCTCCGAAACAAAAGTGATAGAAGCGACAGGATGAAGAAGTGTGCATGATTACGGGGGGACACGTGGGTGGGTGATGCACTTGCCACGTTTATAGTGCCAGCGCGGAGGGTACAGAGAGCGGTTCAAAGACCACTGAGAAAAAAGAACCGAATGGATGTCACGGTCGTTCATGTATAAAGTAGCACTGCGATGTATAGGACTCTGTATGTAACGCGATTAAACGATCGAACGGTTGAAGAGATTCGTTGTGTGGCACGTTAAATTAGTTTTTACAATGGTGCTAAGCAACAAAGCACTCACTGGCATCGCCACTTACCGATACAAACCGTGAGCGTATTTTCTATCCCATCTTTACGTGTATCGCTGACTATGACTTATAGCGGGACCTACACACTTTTGGATAATTTATTGAGTCCATTCTGGACTCGATGTGTGTCATTCTTTCCACTTTGGATGGCGCCCAATTTGATCACCTTATTGGGAACTTGCACTCTGTTCCTAACAACTGCCATCCAGCTAATTTATTCTCCCCACTTTTCAGAGACACCTCCTCGATGGATTCCTATGGCTGCAGCCTCGGGCTTGTTCATCTACCAGACACTGGACGCACTGGACGGAAAACAAGCGCGTCGAACCGGATCGTCATCGCCTTTGGGTCAGCTGTTTGATCACGGTACCGTACCTCTCTAAAACCTACCTATCCTAATAGTATGTGGCAGGATGCGACGCTGTTTGTACACTATTTACAGCACTCAGTGCCGCGGCAACGGTGCAATACGGCGGAGGCTTTGGCACATTTTTCCTTCTTTCTTCACTCTGCATCACATTTTACCTCGCACAATGGGAAGAGTATCACACAGGCATTATGACTTGTGGAAATGGCGTTATCGGAGTCACGGAGGGACAATTTCTGCTCATTGGAGTACATTTGATCGCAGTGGTCTTTGGGAACAATTTGTATACCCATCCGTTATTCCATTCCGAGCGAATCGGAATTGTGACGCCGGCAACAGCTCTCCTCACAGGTCTTATTGCCAGTAACATTCTCCTTGTGCTCGGTAATATCACTCGTGTGCTGAAAAACGATCAACGCATCCCGGCCGATGAAATGGGGCACAAACACGTGTCCAAATTTTTGGCTTGTGTCCAGCTCATTCCCGTCGTACTCGTATCCATTTCCAGTTGGCTGTGGATTTCAGGGCCGAGCGAAGCAGAGTATCGTGCTTTTCCATTACTTTTTCTTGGTCCAATTGGCATTTTGTATGTTCTTTTATCGGTATGTTCCTTCCACGTTGCCGATTCGGATGATTTGAGATCGTAGATGTCTTTAGACTCGAATGATTGTCAGTCATATGTGCAAAGTCCCCTTTCCATCTCAATTGCGTGTGCTTCTTCCTGTGGTGTTGGTGACAATGAATGCACACTTTCCGCGATGGATTGGCCGCTCAGAGTCGTGGATCCATCCGATGGTGGCAACGATCAGTTTTGGAGCGTTCATGTTGGCGGTCTACACGCACTACGTCTACCATGTCGTGACGGAAATTTGTGGCCATCTTGGGATTCACGCTTTCAAGATAAAAGCCCGAAAAGAGTGATGCAAATACACTTTCAATTTTCTTCAAAACGGTCTTTTGACTCACTTGTCACAAATATCTCAATACGATCCACCAATTCTGCTTTTCGTCCTGATGTCGGTTGGCTGTGGAAGCGGAGAAATGCCTGCAACTCTTTGACAGTTTGTCTTCCAGTCGTATTCTTCTCCACCATTTCTCGCCATTTCCCCAAATCGAACATCTGAGAGGGTGACAAATCGCTTTGTGTATCAATTGAATCGATTCGTTTGGCGCGTTTTATGGGCTTCTCCTTCATCCTCGACGCCGACTTGGACTATAAAGCTTGTGATGACAAGTCTCGGGAACGTGTATGTCGTACCTTTCGTTTGGTCTCCGCAGTGTCTGACATTGCTCCAAAGGCTTCTTTGAATCTCTCAATTGCGTCCTTCACAGAACAGCAGCCTCAGCAACACGTGAGCCTTACATTAAAGTCAACCTGGACGTCCTCTTGAGCAAATCCTGCTGCATCGGGTAAGGTGGAGTCGTGAGCTTCATCGTATTCCAGCTCTTCTTCATTCAATGCAAGTGCCTGAATGCTTGCATAATGCTTCTGAAGCTCTATGTACACATTCAGCAGGACGCAACATACTCCCAAAGAGCGATACTCGACCTGGATTCTCGAATCTCGGCACATCTGCAAGCTCAAGCTTTTCGATCATCGTCATGGCCAAATTCACAGCTTCTTTATCAACTACGAAGAACTGAACAGAGCTCCAAGAAGATAAAAGTATGACTAACCGGTTGGAATCTCGTGATTGTCCACGCGTATGTCTCGAATATCGTCGAGATACGGAAGGAAGATCACGTGGAAGCCTGTAGGTCTGATCTGCCCCAACTCATCGTTCTCCTCGCGCTGGGGCAGGAGTGCGACATAGCGAGGCTCACTATACTTTCTTGCAATCATTCGCGCCAAACCATACATTTTCTTCTTTTCCATAGCCAAAAGCAAAGCAATCAATGCCTTGGTACTTCCCTCAATGAAAGCATCGCATGGAAATATGAAATACGGAGATCGAATATTATCACAATCGCGAAGACAGTCAATCGGCTGGAAGCAGATGAGCTCGAAACTGGGCGTTCCGGCGAATTTCATCTCCATCACATCGTCTTTGGAAAAGTAGACCCGAGTGCCTCCGTATGCGTAATATCGTTTGATCTGCTCTGGAGTGAGATACGCGCCAGTATCCTCACAAAGCCATTTCGTCTCTGCGACGAGAGGTCGATTGGTTGTGGCATTGAGAAATATTGGCGTGCTTTTGTGCTGAACGATTGCTAAAGCGTATACTTCGACGCCGATGGAAATTGAGTGTGTGAGGCGTAACGGGAGGATTGCGAGTCGACGTTTCCGAAACCGCTTTCGGAGTAGAGTCTCCATGAGGTCATTGAGTGATGTGATTCCGAACGCTGGTTGGATCAAATTCTTCTTTTCGTCTGATTCCATTGAGTGTGAGGTCTCTTTCATGACATCCTCAAAAACGGTATCGTAAAATTTCGTGAGGTCAAAATTCGGAGTGTCGGGAGGATGAATGTAAAAGAGGGAGAGGGATCGTTCAAGTTCGAGGTGATTCTAGTGAGGAGAACGAATGAGTGAGGTCTGATGGGAGATGCGAATAACCTGTGCTTGTATTCGGAATCGAGACTTCTCCATCTCATCTGGAAGGACTGGGGCATCGTCGTTGGTGAAAATCCAAATTCGTTGCGTATCGTTTCGGTTGAGTCTTTTGTGAGGTAATGAGTGGAAGGAGGTAATGAGTCAGAGTGTGGAATCACTCACTTTGCCTCGCTGAACACAGTTCCGGCTTGCCACAGAATATTACTTACAGCGAGTTGCTCGTTATTTTGCATACTTTTAAATTCGGATCGTATGATATCGGAGGGGGTGGAGTACAATGTCTGATGAGAATGAGGTGAGTTGGGGGTACAGTTTTATAAGTGCGTACTTTTAGAGATCTGATTCGCTGTGCGGACGAAAATGTGAGAGGTTGGTACTCAAATATCTGAGCGATAGCGCTACTGCCAGTGACTTTGTACTAATCATAACTAGGAGTTAATGCGAACTTAGTTGGTATTGGTACGTAGTACCGAGCCGAAAAATATAATTCCGATGAGTGAATTATCGCGAGCGATGATTTTAGATTTCATGATTTTGATAAGAACGTTTATGCAAGCGTGAAACCAACTTATTGGATCCTTTTGATCGCCTGGTAGTTGGCTGGACTGGGTTGATACAAACATGGATTCGCGAATGTCCAAAAGTACGAGAAGAGCATCCTTTCCGTGACGTTCTTCGGTCCATTCTTGAGTTGTCTCATTTTCTTCCGATTCAGTTTCATTCCAAACATCCATCGAGAGCGTGCGTTTTTATTACCCAATATGATTGGAGAGTATAGTATCAGCCAATCAAAAGCGCTAAGATATCTCCTTAGCAAAAAGGCGTCATGTAGTCGCACACATTCAAGTCGACGTATCTATGGTATGCGTTTTCGTAGACGAACCAACAGCCGCCAAAATAGTATGACATCTTGCGTGCGATGTGATATGTGCGTCCCGCACTTATAACGTCTCGACGCAGAATCCGGAGCGAAATCGGTCGTAACGGCTCAATTAAAACGTCATCAGTCGGACCGATCAGACGTTTAACATCATCTTAACTACATCCCGTTCCAGTGAATAAACATTGCACATCTCAACACTTTCGACATACAAACTTGCAATATAAATGTCAGACCAAAACGTTCTCGTTTTGCGTTCCATGTTCCCGACGTGGGACTTGAATGCGCTGAATGATGTGCTTCACGCTAATCGAGACCACCTCGACAGAACAATCGATGCGATTTTATCCTTAACACATTCTTCCGACACCAAAGCGGCGCAACTCGTCTTACCGGAGGATTTTCTACGACTCCCAGAGCTCGAGAACCCTGCGCACAAGTATGCACCCACAGCTGCGCAGATGGAGCAGGACGCGATGCTCGCTCGAATGCTGCAAACAGAGTATTTTGCGCGACAGTTGCTGTCAGACGACAGATTGATGTTTGAACGAAGCACTTTGGGTTTGCAGAAAGAGGAGAATGACATTTCTACCACAGAAGCGGCTTCTAAGGCGTATATAACCGCAAGGAAACGGATTTCTTCCGTGAGCGAAGGTATGAATGATTGCGGACAATTGGAGCGAATTGCTGACTGCACAGTGTTATGTAGCTGCCAAAAGCAAAATGCATGAGTTATATCTTCGATTTCAGACGCGGAATGACGCACGAAGCCGCAGTGACCCGTACAGGTTGGTCGATCATTTTGATGTACCGTTTGATATGCTCAATTTTGTGCAGCCATCGCCCTTTAGTGGCCGCGGACTCGGATTCAGACGATGAATATGGTGGAGTTGGCTTTGCAAGTCGACATGAGAGCGAAGTGCATCTCCGACCGGCGCAACACACTTTTGACAGAGCGAGTTCAGAGACGCGTGGAAAACCTATTGAGAGCCGATTTGGACAACCTCCACTTCCGAAATATGACGCAGGAAGTGTCAACCGTAGTGGAAGACAAAGGAGTGTTTAGCAAATTATCGCATTTGACACCTACAAATATTGATGGAAATCAATGCTGTCCGAACGTTGCCAGTCGCTGACTAAGTGGAGATTCTGATTCTCGGTCGTATTTCCGCAGATTTCATCTTCAAAATCCTCGAACATCTCATCAGCAGCAGAAGTTTGCGTCCCCGTCATGTGTTGTCCCGTCATTTGTTGCTCTTCTTCCGTATGTTGTGGCCTCATTATGCGCATTTCTACAGACTTTTCGCCAATAAAGTAACCCTATGGAGAGACACATCGCATCCATTAATGGCATCATCATCAAACATGAAGATATGTTCACGTCAAAGCAACGAAACAAACTTGCTGCTTCCATTGCAAAATTGTCGAAGTTGCAAATGGCCCATGAATTTCTCCATTTTCGAGACCTTTGTACTCCCACATGACTTCAGATGGAGCTTTATTGGCTGACGCTGTCGACACTGCATCTCCTCCTTTGGCTTCCAACGTGTCGTTCCGAGCAACAGAGTTTTCGGCTTCGATGAATTCTTCTTGGAGCTGACTGTACGTGTCGACATGGCCGTGTGTCATCAACAAAGCAGCGGCCTCAGTGATTAGATCAAATTGCCGTTTCTCCTCTTCCGTCTGTGGTACCGGCTCGTGTATCTTCGTATCCTTTCCAGCATCAGAACGCTGACGCTTTCTTAAAGGACGTTTTGGTCGTTTTGTACCTTCAAGAAACATTAGATGGCCACAAACATACAACAATGCCACCTACCTAGACGTCGTAATGCATTTAAGACGTTTTCACCGGGCTCAAGCAATTGACCTAGAAGCTCCTTTGCTTTGACTATAGTAAGTGTCTCCTCTGTTTCTTCCCGTGCATTTATACGAAGATGAGCTTTACGCGCACGTTCCACCTGTTCCTCTGTGTACCCTTCCATCCAAGCGTCTTCTTGCACATTTTTCTCTTCCTTATTCCACACAAAATGACCATTTTCATCAAATCTTCCATCATCCTTTTCGTCCTTCATATCGAATGATGTGAATCCAATAGCAGTACCTTTCTGCGCTTCGATCACTGTATTTCCATGAGGCCTATCAGATCCGTCTTCACCTTGCTTCTGCTCCTCTTGGTCGCTCATTTCTTGTAGAGAAGTATTCGATTTAGTATCAAATCTCACCATTTTCATGGGACCGGCCAATAATTCTACATCCGAGCAACATTACACACACAAAATCATAATTCGATTGGTTGATCAGAAGTCGAGTTAACATTCAGAACACATAACGCAGAAAGAGAGCAAAGTCAAAGATTGTTGTGATAAGAAGACTGGACTATATGGTCTACCAAATCACTAAGAGCAGCTGGTCAGAGTAAGCGAGGCTAAGGAGTTGTCACATCAGCCTGGATCTTGGGTCAGCTTCCTCGTCATGTCAGAGCTCGTTGTGTTGATAGTCGAAGGACCATTCACAAAATCTCACATAATCCCACCTTCCTTTACAACTTGATGGATGGGTGCAGCTCAAGTCTATAAGCCTTCTGAATGAGAAAAGCATCAATACATGCATGAGATATGATTTTCCATGCGATATTATCGATCGCGTGTGGGTACAGTGACATGTTGGATTGGGATGCTATCTCAGCCTTTGTCGTCAAAGAAATCTTCCTCTTCTGCAACTCATCTATATAGCTATTCCACAAAATTGCAGTGTTCTCTGTTTGCTTTCTTTCTTCTCTTCAATTGCTGGTAGCTCTGGCGAAGCAATATATGTCGATAATCAAACCACTGCGTTGATTGCGTTCCAAAGCCATTGATTCTCGCATCGCCCATAACAGCTGTTCTATATGAGAAACTATCCTCAAACATCATCCATCGCTAATAGAATAACTTGCATGGCCGTTATGCATTTCTGCATGCTGCAGGAGTGACAATTCCATGTAGGAGCAGCAGTTGGATTTTTGTGCATTTTCATTCGGTACAGGCGTATACGTATAGTTGAGTGTTATTAAGCAATTGGATTGATTAAACAGGTCAAAGAAGTCGTAATAATAAAGTGTTAAAGTTTTCGCGTGAGCAATCACTACTTCTATCTTCCTGATAGATAGCAAAATCCTTGGATAAGTACTTTAGCATAACTGAAATCGGTGACTGTAGAATCTTAACATTGCTGACACGAAATCGTAATATTTTGATATATTTACGTTACATATCGTAATTACACTCACTGGTCAAATGGTACGAGGCTCAGTTACGTTTTCATCAAGATGATGCTGACAAGTGTGGTGTGCACGATAGGGCAAGCAGAAGACCACAAGACAGTTTGCGATTGTAAAACGCACAATAAACCCAAAAAACCCAAAAATGTGCGTGCGATTTCACTCTTTCGTACGCAATTTTTGACAAATCGTTTTGCCTCCAGCATTTCTGTACAGCGGAAAGAAGCCGAAGAGCAAGTAAAACGAAAAAAACGAGAGGCACCAAAGCAAATGTATAGCCCTATCTCCAATTCCACTATTACCAGTCATCTGAGTACCGCTGTTGTAGCGACCAAACTCCTTCGACTTTGTTTTTTGAATACAATGCCGACTTGGGTCCACCGTATCATGTCTTGATCGATACAAACTTTATCAATTTCAGCATCAAAAATAAGCTCGAACTCGTATCGGCAATGATGGATTGTCTTCTTGCAAAATGTAACCTTATTGTACTCGTGTGTATGTTAATATTAACATGTGATTTCAATCAACAAGGCATTCCGTGCATAACCGATTGTGTGATGGGCGAATTGGAAAAGCTTGGTCACAAATACCGAGTCGCATTGCGGTATGTACTGCTTCATTCGGATTATGATAAAAACGTGATGGCGTATATGGACAATAGATTGGCCAAGGATCCTCGATTCGATCGACTCCCATGCACGCACAAAGGGACGTATGCGGATGATTGCCTGTTACAACGCGTTCAACAGCATCGATGCTATATAATCGCTACATGTGATCGCGAGCTGAAGAGAAGAGTTCGTAAAGTACCCGGTGTTCCAATCATGTATATTTCCAGCCGTAAGTATGCTATCGAGCGGATGCCTGAAGCCAATGCAGCCAAAGTAAAATAGAAGTATCAACCCGCATCTCACTTGTTCCACATCTCTAAACCAGAACAATCAACCCATCGGGCAAAAGTTGTCAGATGCCTCAATCGTCTTCATCCTTTGCGTCCATATTCGCATCGACTTTGGCGTCTAAATTCTCTCGCTGGTCTACTTGTTTCTTGTCTTCAAACTGTACCAAAAGCTATGCGTCTGCGTCAGTTGAGATCCGCCAAGTGATCAGTTGTAGAGCGTACCGGGTAAATCTGCTCACAGGCCGCGTGCAAATCACGTGGATCCTGGATTAAGGATGAAACCTTAACATCGGTGTCGACAATTCAATCAGGACAAACCTTTGAGCCAGTAAAGACCAGTTTTCCGCTGACAAAGACCAAAATCTTGACAGATGGATGTGCGAGACGATAGATTAGTGCGGGATACAATTCCGGCTCATACTTTGCATGAGAGAGGGGAAACCAAGCATTAGCAATGTTGGTGTCCACAGAGTGTTTGAACATACGATGCAACGAGACGCGTGCGCGGACGCAAATTTCTCCATCAAAATCCTAAATCCCACGTCGCAATTGCCAATAACGTTTCGTATCTTGAAATCGATCAAGTTCACGCCAGGATAATCCATTTTCTGATAGCGCAAGCGTCAGTTCGCGTATACTCACGTATAACTTGCATCCTCACCTGTATAATCTGTGTGAATTTACGTGCGGCTGTTTTGACTTCCTCTTCAGAATTCGCTCCCGTAACGACTAGCTTCCCGTTTGAAAAAAGCATAGCTGTAGTATCAGGTGAAGGAATCTTCATGAGAATACAGTTTTTCTTCGGTACGAGTTCGGCTCTTTTCTGTGATTTCATGAGCAAGTCGGTGAGGTCAAAGCGCATGCCGAGATTAGCCGAACAAACAAAGTTCCTTCACAGCATTTGTCATATCGATAGGTGGATCATAAGAAGAATTCTTGACTTACTTGATCTCTACGGGAGGAACGACCGACGAGGTCATTCTTGCGATTTATAGCGTCGTTCCTAATTATATGTAAAATACGAACTCAACAGTGTTATGTTTTGTTGCGATTTTGATAACGGGAAAAATAATGTTAGTAACCTTCGATAAAATCAAGTTTCCCGAAAGTATACAAAGTCCTAAACGATCTTACGGTCCGCTGTATCCATTGATGACATTGTATAGTCACATGTCTCGTACCTGATCTGCCTAGTCTCATCTCTAGTGCTGGTTTTCAGGCGGGTTCGGGTCACGTCACGTCACACCACAGAACGTCGAAGTCGGAGAGGTTAAAGAAAAAAGACACAAAAATTACAGAAGAGTCACAAATCATTTCCTCGGATACAACTCAAGGCTTGCATCAGACCCATAATCGCCCATAATGGATTGGATGCGTAACCGAGAACAGATTTTAACAGTACACTCATCAAAACCTGTATCATCAGCAGCTGGTCAGGAAAGACCAACGTTTACTATTTCTTCCGCCGAAGAAAGTCAGAACAAATCGCAACTCTATGAGCCGAATCCTCCAAAGTTTGTCTTAATCGACTCTAAAAATCGTATTCGTGAACTGACTGAAACCAGTTCTTCTATTTCCATTCCTTCTATTGGCTCTTTTTCGGCTCCGAAAACACAGCCCATTCCGGTACCCTCTATACGGAACCTTAGCTTAGAAACGTCACAAAATCGAGGGAGCATACAAATTTCTAATTTAGAAGAAGACGATGACTCGATACATCCAACACAACGTATGTTGGAGCAGCAACTGCAGTATCAACGTCAAGAAATGAAATACCATATCAAACCACCCAAATGCACTTTTCAAAGCTGTAATGCGCACACACCAAATACTTCAGATCAACAATTTATACAACAAAACTGTATGCAACCACACGCAGCGACATATTCTGATTCCAAATCAGCACAAGTACGATTCAGATCTGAAACGGAATCTTGTAAGGCAAATGTGCACGGACTAGCTGCCTCGTTACCAGCTAGATCGACACTGAGTAGTACTTTTGGCAACGATTACGTTGGAATACCGTGTAAGAATCATTTCGATAAAAACGTATCTTTTGCATTGGGATCCAGTCCTCGATTACCGTCTTTGGATGAATTTCGTGCCGATTCAAAGTTCAGAATGGCACTCGCATCTCCTGCTATATCGTTACGGTCCGGTTTGCAGAGTTCGTACCCGCAGCTCGGATTCATTCCGCCTCAAGGAGCTGAAAGTTCGTCAAGCTCACTGGCTTCTTCCTACTCGTACCCGCATTTGCAGTCTCCAAATTTATCTCAGACTTCATCGTCGGGTTACGTAGATACGAAACCCTCGATGGAATGTGTCATGTCGGATGAAGATGAAGTCAAAGGTGAGAGAAACATCGTGTCAGCGGCAATGTTGTTGAGTTCAAGTATGCCCGCATCAACCACAGCTATGGGTGATCCTATGGCATCGACATTACGCTCGGGTCGGGTTTGTCGACAAACAAATTGCTCCAATGTCGCACGGTCTCGTGGGTTATGTCGAACTCATGGCGGGGGAAAACGGTGCTCGCATCCACACTGTAATAAAAGCGCACAAGCAAATCGAAAGTGTATAGCGCATGGTGGGGGTACACCTTGTTCATTTCCCGATTGTGAAAAAACTGCGCAATCGCGTGGGTTGTGTAAGGCACATGGTGGTGGAGCACGTTGTAAATTTCCAAAATGTCCCAAAAGCAGTCAGTCACGAGGCTTGTGCCGTGGCCACGGCGGTGGGATTAAATGCAAAGCGGATGGGTGTGAGAAATGGGTTCAAAGAAACGGGTATTGTATAAAACATGGGCGAGAGTTTGGAATCCCCAATCCACGTGAGGCCATTAATTTGCGTGAACGTGCCATGACCACGTAATCACGCTAGGTTTATTTATAGAGTTGTGGGGTTTTATTCATGTCACGCGCTGTATTAAAGATACAAAGTAAAGAGCTGAAGTTTGAAAGCCGGTTGTTCCAAAATTGAGCATCCGTCAAGGGTAAAAACTGAGCTATTTCGATACTACATGGAAGCTCCCTAGCCATTGATTACGCTTATGACTTTCGGAAAAATAAACCAACTCAATAGCCGGTGGCGGTCCTGATTATTTATACATGAGGCTACAAGTAAATCAAACTTTACGTTGTACATAGAAACATCCGATAATAGACACTCTCAACCATGATGCGCAACGTTCAACCCATCACGCGTGCGTAACGCAACCAACTCTGCTTCCAGTTTCTCTCTTTGCTTCTTCCTTTCCGCTAGACAAAGATTTGCAGTCTCTAGCTCATTCGCCATCACTCGCATCTGTTTAGTCGCGTGTACTACCTTATCGCGTTCAATTGACAGCGTCACTTGCTGTTGATCTTTCAGAATTGCTGCATTCTGTTTCTCGAGCGCCAGCAGATGTTCTATCGCAGACAGACGCTGATTCCATTTTTTCTCATTTTCAATTTGCAGCTGTTCATGCGCCTGGTCATTCGGAATCGATTGATGAAGTTTACACTCCAATTCCTGTAGCAAGTTTGTCTGATAAATTCGTTGTTGCGCTGCGTTTGTTAGTTGTTGCTCAGTGGACGCGAGTTTAGCAGCCTGTGCTACTAATTGTATCTCTTTACCCGTTAACGAAGCGCGTAAGATTGCGATTTCACGCTCAGACTCGGTTACAAGCGTTTTGTATCGGTTAATTTCAGCCGAATATTCGTCGCTTTGTGATTGAAGACAATCTCCTCGTAACTCTTCAACGTGTTGTGCAGCCAGTTTTTTAGCCAATCGATCGTTTTCTTGCGTTAATGCTGCAACCTGTCGTTCCAGTTTTTCTTGGTGTATCGCACTCTTATCGAGTGTCTTCTTTTCAAGTTCAAGTTTCGCAATCCACCCGTCCTCACTCTTTTTGTGCGATAACAAAATCTCTTTTTCCCTCTTTTTCCAAGCCGTTTCGTATTTCGTTTCCTCAAGAGTTTGTTTTTTGAGTGTTTCAACTCGATACTCATCTTTAGCGAGGTCGAGTTGCACTCTCAATGTCTGAGTCTGTTGCATGAAATTCTCTTTTTCACTTTGAAGAACATTTATCCGCTCTTGCAATTTCTGGCAACGTTCTGACCAGTACGTATCAGCCTCTTGCTTCTGTTTCTGCAAATGGACATTCTCCTGCCTTAAGGATGCAACAAGAAATGCACGTTCCTCCACAATGAGTTCCATAGAACTCATTTGCTCTTTGAGTTTCAGAGATTCCTGAGGACGTAAAGTCGAGTCTTGAGGCACCAAGGACCTCAACTCCCTCTCAGGTCTTTTGCATCGCTCCACAAGATCCCTTAAGAGCACCACTTGCTCCTTCAGCGTGTCAATCTCATTAAGTCTCTGTATCATGTCGCTTTCCATTCGCTCTCTGTCAAAGACGGCAGCACTCATTTTCCTCCGACAAGTCTGAGGAACAAAGTTATATGGCGACCAAAGAAGAGCATCCACCGACCTCTGCAGTCTCCAATAGCAACAGAATCGATCGGCAGTACACACTCGATGTCCCAGTATCGTCCAAGTTGATTGAATTCGTCTCATTCGAACGCTTTTGGAAGCTCCTCAACATTCGAGAGAGTGCTCTTCCGAGTAAATCCTCCAGCTCCATTTCCAGGCTCTTACCGATCAATCAGACACGCCAACGGCACAAACACAAGGCTACTGACCTTATCGGAGTCTGTCTCTGAAGCGTAGACGCATCGTGTCAGTGCATTTTCAATGTGCAATAGAGACATATCCTCAGTCTTCTCTTTTGACGCTCGTATCTTCTGCACGCTTTTCACATGACAATGGACTTGATTCCCGCCAGAGAGAGCATTCATTCTACTCCAATATCGACCAAGAGCGAGAATATCGTGCTTCATCATTGCAATGTATCGATCGTTCGAGCGACCCGATCCATTCTGTCGTTCCAAACTCTCAGGCTCTCCATAAAGCTTCTCTCGCGGATATGTCACCGGCTACAGAAAGCTATCAGCAACACACAATCTGACTTTTATACGCACGCTCGTACATACTTTACGCAAATCCGCGGATCGACGCAATTGGTTTGCAGACTGTGGACGCCCATGCTCCATCGTATCGTTACGAGCTCTGCTATTTTAAGGCCTTACAAAGGCTCCACAGAATAATGCCAAAGGATCAGATTGTGGCTGGAAGCTTTGTACAACTACTTACCAGCCGCGAGACTGGAAATGTTGTCCAGGTGCGTGAGACCTCCAAGACGTGCGTTGTAAAAATGACGCACGATGGATCCTTACGAAAAAACGTGCTGCTGAATGAGGTCAAAGTCCATCGACCTGTAAGCCCCAGCAAGTCGCAAGTCCACACGAATGTCGCCCTATTCGACAGAGGACAAGCAGTGATGGCGCGATATAAGAAGGGAACACGTTGGTACAAAGGCCGGATCGATCGTATTCATTCCGATACGCCAACGACTTACGATATCGTGTACGATGATGGCGATGAGGAAGCCCACGTCGCTGAGAACGATCTACAGGCAGTACACAGTGACGAGAGATCGAATCATAATGACAGAACGTACGATCGAGATCAGGAGCCTGCAGAGGATCGATTCCAAGTCGGTGAGAAGGTGAGAGGTCGATTCCACAAAGGAGCAAAATGGTACGACGGAGAGGTCTCTCGCGTGCGTGTTGATGGAACGTATGACCTCACGTACGAGGACGGCGATCAGGAAGAGCATGTAGGACACGAATACATCCAGCGACGTCACGAGAAAAGACCTCAAGTCGCATTAAAGCAAAAGCCTCTGATGTCTCATCTTCGCACGGGATTGAAAGTCGATGTCCGAGACCACGTCAATCATACGCTTCTCCCCGGGGAGATCCAGTACGTCCATACAGTCGAGGAAGCCTGTGACGTGCTTTACGACACTGGGGTTTCCGAGAAATACGTTTCTTTCGATCGCATTGATCTCCAAGCAAAAGAGATTCAATCATTTTGCTTGGGAGATCGCGTAAAAGCGTATTACGCCAAAGGTGACACTCTGTACCCCGCAGTGATTCTCAAAGTGCATGAGGACGAGAAGATCGATCTCCAGTACGATGCTGGCGATGTGGAAACACGAGTATCAAGTCGATATGTCGTCAAGTCGATAGAGCAGCCCCCAACGCGCCTGGAAGCCGTCAAGAGCGAGCACGATCAACCCATCGAGACGGAGACCAAGACACTGATCCCACAAAGACCTGTATCGCCAAAGGATCAAGCACAAGCGACTGGGACACCCGAAGCTCCGATTCGGGAGTATGTGTTGCTACTGGAACATCTCGCAATGACGGTAATGGATCATCTACCCAATATCTCTTCCTGACGATCGATTCCATAGCTTTACGAGCGGAAAGAGATGAAAACCCGACCGCAATTGATATGTTTCGACAACAAAGAGCGTGGAAATAGCGATTCAAACGCAAGTACGTCGAATCATTCGACCGACGACCTCGAGACCTCTATCACTCGGCTCTTTGACGCTCCAATGCTCTCGTCATTTCGTAATCATTTCGCGTCGTACACACCGATCGGAGACCCGCCTCACGTACCGAAAGAGAAGCTTTTTCACGCGATACAAGACCGCGTAAACAGTGACACAACGACACGACCTGAGATTGATGTGATTCCCATACTGACTGAATGGTTCACGCAGCAAGAATCGCTCCGATCGAAGGAGGAATTCCCATTCTCAACGATGATACTGTCTCTCGCGTACGTCAACAATCGAATCGCCAAACTATCGATCGAAAAGCTTGTCATCTCAACGCTCGGAGGCGTACGATTCGCTTCCAACAAGGAACAGAGTCTTCAGCAGATCCATTTGTGGCAACAAATGCTCGGAGATCGATTGTATCAGTTGCTACTGCAGAGATTCCTCGCACATTCCGTCCCGAATTGTGATCCGCCTCGCGTGTACGTCAAAGCCGCGACATCAATTCTCTCGAGTCTCCAGCCCGAGAATGACGTCGTTCTGCAGGTACGCGACTTGGGGCTGTGCGACTTTGATCTGCTCCATCTATCGGAGTGTTTCTGCCTCTACGTTCAGCAGTTTGGAGCTCGAAAGCCGTGGAACGAGCGATGCGATACGTTTGCCATTGCGTTGAAATCAATTGCTTTTTTAGCGGCGTTTTTGTATTTGGAACGCGACGAATGCATTTATTCCCACGGAGAATTAGTACGTCGTTTGTGCGTCGGTCGTACGCCATCTCAAGTGATTCTAATTCTCCAATTTCGCGATGTTTTCGAATCGTTCCTGCAGGCTTCATCGCCGGCCGTCGCACGCAAAGAAGCGATCGTATCGACGTCCAATCTTCAGTCTCTGAAAACAAGCGTCTCACACACAACTTCCGGTCTTTTGGAGAGAGATCTCATCGCATTACAACGTCGTGCGCATTCGGTATCGCTGGTGGAGCTTTACGCTTCGTGTGGCTTCTCTATCGATGCAATCGCAGCCATTCCGACAGTCTCCAACGTCGTCGAACGCCTAAAGCTCCAAATGGGCGATCCAAATGTCGTCGGTGGAATTATAAACGTCGTACGAAGTCTGTGTCTCAAGATACTTGGATTTCCAGATCATTCCGCGTATTGGCGCGTTCGTGTCGATACAAAGGCGTTCCATGCGAAAATCGGACGATTCCAAGGCGCTGAATGCTTGCTGGAAGCGGTAGGCTTTGTCATATCGACTGATAAGCGCTTTTACGAGCTCAAAGATGCTCGCACGTACTCGTTGGATGGCGTCTGCGGACGCGTCAAAGCGCTTCCAGCGATCGTTTTGGAAGACTTACGCATTCGATGCAGTGAGCTCGATACCCAATTGGCGATGCTCGACGGTGTGGACAGCATTCTATCGATCTTTCGTCGTCTCCAACGCGCTCGATCGACTTGCCAGAAACTCACCGATAACGAGTGTGCACAGACACTGAAATTCCTTCTTTTGTACGTGGAGAACGCATTGGAATGTCTCGAGGATCCATCGCGTTGGCGCATACGAAAGAATAATTCTCTATTCCGCAGACAAATTGGCCGATTCGAGGAGCCATTTGCCGACGATCTGATGGCTGTGATCGGATTCCATTTGAATGATTCCGAACGAGATCCAACGTACGTTCTTTGTGGGTCCAATGGGAAGCATCGACTCGATGTCCACGTCGAATGGTTTCTATGGCGAAGACGTCAGGAGCTTCAGGCCGTACAGAGCGACGACATCGTTTGGCTACGGGAGACACTCCAACTCGCAACGACGCATACGAACGCGGAAAAGCCTACCGATACGATCGCTTCGTCGTCGTTCCTCCAACAACAACAATTGTCAATGCTTTCGGAGCTTTTCCACCGAATAAGTGATACGAAAACGATTTCGTATGAGACTTTGGAACGAGCGATTAGAACTGAATCAAAAGTATCGATTCCTTTGAATGTATCGCGTGTATGGCTTTCTCCGTTGGCATTTGATTCCAATTGTGACGGAACCATTGACGAAATTGATTTTCAAAAGGCATTTGGCGTCTTACTTTGTGAGCCATTCGAATGCATCACTTGCGATACTTTGGAGCGGAATATCGTCACAGGAAAACGCTTTGTCTACACGCAGAAACTCAGTCTTCCAAATGCGATCGCGGAGCTTGTCGGAAAGCTTCGAATCCGTTTAAAGTTCGAGGACGCGTACCTGTCACTGCTCCTTCTGAATGACATTGCTGTGCGCATTCTCGAAAACCCCAAAAAGCCTCATCTTTGGTGGCAACTCGAAGAACGCAAACAGATCGCTCGATGCGATACCGCTGGAAAGTATCATTTTCTCTTGCGATTTCCAGCGGGAAGGAGTCTGATAGCGCTGCTGGGGTACGAGGCTTTCCACCAAGACTCGACGATCACTTACTGGCGATTTGCGCGCATCCATCGAGCGATACGCAGTAGAGTTGGGTCTTTATTGGGTAAGGAAGTCGCTCGTGTCGATATCTTTGCATCGATTCTCCAGCAACATCTCCGCGTGATGTACTTTGCGGATCATTTGAGTGATGTGAATGCAGTAGCTCGAGGAATTGTCAGCGGTGTGCGTAGCAAACGGTATCGTCGAATGCTGGAAATCCTTCTTCGTTGTGTCGATAACATCCTCGACGACTCGGAGGCAACGACACGTGCATACCGACAGATACACACCGCTTCACGTGCGTTTGAAAAGTACATTGGCAGTGTGAGAGGCGCAATGGCATTGTTCCAATACGTCGGCTTCCGTACGACTCGAGAGAAGACCTCGATCCTCGAGGTTCCAGACGATGTGACGCATTCGATGCTGCGTCGACGAAGACTGGAAGTATTGGTCGCGTACAAGCTATTGGAGCTCACAGAAGAAGAAGCAACAGAGTCAATGTAAAGGCCAATGTATGACGATATCATTCTGCCATCTACACGATTCGAATCGCTGCAGAAATGAGCTTATCGCCGGAGATCATTGACATATCGAACGCTGAGGTATATCTTTGCATGAGAGTCGCTATCGATGAGATCGAATGCGATCGGTTTCGGGTCTAATGACAGCTGCACAGAGGCTGTATCTCCCGTCTCTCTCAATGTCTGCATTCCACGCACGTAATCATCATCGCCTTGTTCGTCCTCTTGCTCACTTTCATCCTGGAAGACACTGGCAGCGGTGGTCTTTTTCAATCGTTGTCGCCAATGATCGTCACGCATCTCCAAGGACGCTCCCGAATGAAGTGCTAATTCCTTAAGAATACTTCCCGGATATCGCTTCCGTTTCTTCATATTGAGACGAGCTTTGGCGTCTTGTAACACTTTGGCTGGAACCTCATCGAAATCGCGATAGATATCGTCCATTCGAAGATGAAGTACACCCAATCGTTTCTTTGGCAGCGGCTTTCGTTTGTGGTACACAATGATCTCAAAGTGCGTGCTGGCAGACCCGATACTGATGAGCCACGATTGATCGAATTTGGGATCGCCTGTGTGATGGAGTGTCGATGTTTTGTACTCGCCGACCTGGCGGACTTGTCGCTCGGTGGAGACGCACGACAGCTCGATATTGGAGCTCGATGTCCGTAAGAAGCTGTCGGATTCGTTGGTATCGTTCATTTCTTCAAAGACTTTGATAACGACTTTAGGATTTGAATGTGGTCCGAGTCCTTCGACCGATAACACGTGCATTTCGACTTGTGTGATGACAACGGAATCCGAAAGAGGTTTTAATGGATTCTCACTGAGATTTCGCGCTGGACGTCGTGTGCCGTCGTACTCTTTTTCATCCAACAAATGCGTTGTGTTGTTTACCGATTGAGAGAATTTTTCCACAGCGCCTAATGTGCCGACAATCGGGCAAGCGACCAGTTGAAGTGTACCGAATCCCATCCCTTTTGCAAAGCCTTTGAATCCGTTCTCACGTGCTCCACGTACGGGCTGTCCGACAAAACCCGAGACTCCATGCGCCAGAGACTTTGTAAAGACAATTCCGCCCTGTAAGATCCCTTCAGGAACATGTCGAGGCTCCTCGGGCTCTTCCTGGCTTTGGAATCGTGTCGCCTTCTTCAGGAGATCGCCCAAGCCGTTGGATACTTTACCGATCGATTTGGAAGGAGCTCCGACAACCGTTTGCGCTAAAATCAATGCACTTTCACCTTTCCGTCGACTTTTTCCACGGACATCGCGTTTCAATTGCCGGGCTGCCAGTGCGAATCCGTCGACGATATCGGTCGCCAAGCCCACAGGATCGCCGAGAAACTCGACACTGCCAACGATTTTGTACCATTGCCCCAAGACCGAGTACACAATGCTCCAAATGACTGCGTACATGAGATCGTATTCGTAAAAGAATCGATTCTCATACACTAATTCCGAGAACGAGATATCGGGCGTCACGTGCGCGATACCGCCGATAATGCTTCCCAATGTGCTTCCCAGAAAGTAGGAGATCCCTTCTCCACGCTCTTCCTGGACGGAATCAAAGACGAGATGAAAGTTGAACGCACTCAATCGCCAGTGGCGAAAGTACATGAGCAATCCTTGCGTATTGATCGGTTCCGGGTAGCCGAGTGTTAGATCCAATTTCGCATTCTTCTCATCGATTCCGTATTGGAGTTTGGTCGCTTCATCGTTCCCGGGGATAAACGATGCCAGAAGATTCCCAACTGTGATCACATACTCGAGATTTATATTCGCTTTGATCGAATGAAGTTCCATGTCAAAGTCGTCGATGATCGGAAGCCCCGTCTGTGGCGCAGTGACGACTTTCAACGTGAAAAATGGCCGTTCTCCGTCTTCCGGCATCCATCCTTCCATCTTATCGCTATTAAACCCGGAATCCAATGGCGCAAGGACCACAGGATACTGAGCAGTCGATGTCATATCGTCGATTTGAATGTGATGTAATGAGACACAAAGTGCCCGTGTCCCTGCCTTTGACTCAATTCGGATCGTTTCCATTGTGAAATTCAAAACTTCGCGAGGTACCGAGTCGACAATGGACATACCGACGCCATGGAGCGCGAAATCAATCAGAAGATCGGTCAACCAGTCATCAAAAATCGCTTTTTGACGGACAAGATTGTAGCTCATCGTGTCTCCGACCGCAAGTACTCGCGTTGTGCCGTCGATATACACTTCTCCGTAGAGATTTTCCATTGTCATTCCTTTGACGACACCAATTTGCATGAAATCGACATCCGTTGGAATTTTCCATTTCGATGGATACATTCGAAGTTTTAATTCCGATACAAACGGATCCGACCACACGTACGAATGCGCCATTAACGGGCTCAGTATCATCTCATCGACGTCTCGAACGCCAGCTTGGAAGTATCGTATCGCATGTCGAGTCGATCGGTTCTCGATGCGGTAACGAGGTGTCTTGGAGATGTCTTCTACCACCGCATACAGCGTCTCCTGCGTGTTCCGAAAGCTCACACTGCATGCAGGAGCGTCTTCCAAAGGTCCACGCGTCCAGAAATTCACTTCACTCACATCCACCGCCCACGGAATTGGCGGACTCCATGGCCCCAAATCTTTCCAAAGCGTATCGATCATCGCGTCTCGCAATTGTATGCCCGCATGAACCTTTTCGGGTCCTACAAAACGATACACCTGAAGAGCTTCATCCTTATCCAACGATACGATACTCTGCTGCTCTTTCCTGCTGAAATGTGTGTGACTTCGTTTTCGTCGCTTGTCCAACATCAGTGGCATCGCATCAAGTCGTCGTGGAACGCGAGAAATCAGCACATAACGAGGCGATAGGATACATATTTTCGATCGAAAGAATTGGCGTGGGGCTGCTTGCACTTGAAACGCGAGGACGAATGAAGAAGATCCGCTGGAAGCATTGGAATGTACTTCCCCCACCGTGCCGACATTCGATATGTCACAGGCTTCCGACCACCCGACTTTATCGAATCGTGGGCTTACTTTCTTGACCGCTTTGATGCGTGCCGACTCGGGAAGGTCTTGTTCAAATGCTGGTGGAGTTTCCTGATACGGTTTGACGGTGAGCATGGAACGTGCAAGCGGTCCTGTGGCCATTATGGGGATACCCATCGCTTTATCTCCGCTTCCAAAGTACGTTCGATGGTCTTCGGTGGAGCACGAATATCCTTTGTGGATGTGATATTCCAAGTCCAAACCACATCGATTTTGGATCCAAAATGGCGCGTACATTACGACTCGACGCGGATGCTCTCTCTCTTCATTTTGGAATCGAACAACGATCCCGGGACCCTGAGCCATTCGTAGTTCGATCTCTTTCGTATTCGCCGCAGAAGCACACGTATTGTGCCGCATCGCATCCAAATGAATAAGTAATGGAGCACTCCATGAGCTCTTCTTTGCAGGCTCAATGGTGTTGGCACAAAGACGGATTTTCATCAACGCTGTTTGCTCGAGATCTAATCCAAAGACCTCCATATTCTGCCCGCTTTCCAGGTACATTCGACGAGCATTCACTTGCGTCACGTACGAGAAATAATCGATCGGATTGCTACTGGCGTCCGATTTCGCAAAGTGTATAGCGCCAGAACGGAATTGCTTGTGACGATCGAGCACGTCTTCAGGACAATCTCTCGGCTGTACGATCGCGTATTCGATCGCACAGGGAAGAACATTCTCCATCAAAAGCTGTGGCTGAATTTGAATCAGCCAAGTGCCAAGCCGCGAGTCGTTGAATGCAGCTTTTTCCACGACCACAGTTGGCTGATCGTCGATGATGGCGCTCGATGGGTACGTTCGTTCCGTTCCAATCTGTCCAGAAGCCTGTACGACTTCCGCTGTCGATGGTGCGATCATGGTGTCCCCCATAGCTCGAGCAATTCGATCCGCACTCTTCACTGCCGGTCGTCCTTGACCGCGTTGCGCCTTTTGCACTTCCTTTTGTTCAAAGCTCGTAAACTGTTTATAAAGTCTTTGCTCTTTGACCGATAGCGGCAAACGATTACTCCATTCTGTCTCTCCGACCTGCCGAATCGCAAAGGAACCAACTTCAGCGAGGTTGAGAGGAATACAGAGTTCTCCATGAGGTGGTAGGACGCAATATCGTTCGTCGATGCCGCCATTTTCATTGGAAATATCGGCATCGAATAGCGATAAAGGATTCTCATCGCGTTGGTGCGTGTTTCGACTTGCAATTTGACCATTTTCATCGTACAAAATGCATTGTGTCTCCTTCGCCGTTCCATTTCGAATGGATCCGGCACCAGACACACAAACTTGCAAGCCGGAAAAGTGGTCAATGACGATGTTCACTGCGACGAGAAGCGGAAGGTACAGTCGACGACATTCTTGGTAGTACGAGTCGATCCATTCATACGAAGCATCGAGCTCTTTGACGCGATGGAGACACGCGAATGCGCGCTCTAAATCGCTTTTTGATGGATCTTCGAGACTCACAAGGAGCATGACGCCTTCACGATATAATTTCTCGATAGCGAGCTCATTCTCAATGTCTTCAAAGCGTTTTGTCAGCTCGTACACTTGCGTCTGCCCCACAGCGACAAGCGGAATCTTGTGAATTGGTTGGAAGCCTTCGATTTCCAAAGAGATATATCGATCGGCGATCGCTCGACTCTTTGCAATTGCGACTTTGAATTCCTCCCATGACACTTGACCCGACATATCAGTGTCCGCGAGGGCCATAAAGTCGTCCACTGCGCGTGTCAGATCGCCTTCAAAATCGTCTTTGCTCACTGTTCGTCCACGTGCAAACATTGACGCGCCACCGGTCTCATCGTTCTCAAAGACTTGACGGAGTACATTTCGTACTTCACTGGCTTCCAGCTCTCCACTTCCATCGATATCGGCGTTCCGAAATGCTTGTCGAAGGTACTTTTCCTTCATATTTTGCTGTTCGTACGCTTTGTGGTCTTCTTCCACTTTAAGCAGCTTGCAGGCGTGTGCTCCGTCAGGCGGTACAACCGCTAGTTGAGACACAATTTCGGTTTGTTTGGAGGTAGTGGCGGGTACCTTTACGTCCTGATTTCGCTTCTCGACAACGACGTAGTACTTGAGAAGCATTCCCGACTCATTCAGCATCCAGAACAGACCTCCTTCTTCCTTGATGTGCGATCGTTGACGTTCTTTCACCTTCTCTATCGAGTAGAAAGAAGCCAATGTCGTATTGACCACATGCACAAACGCTGACGTCAAATTGAGCTGAAAGTATCGATCTGAAGTATACAAAAGCTCCGTGGAAGCTTCGACCTGCTTACAAACGTCCAAAGTTCCGTGGTAATACTCCAAGAACGGCTCTACTTGACGCGCATTGATGTTGTAATACTTTGCATACACATCGAAACTGAGTCTTCCGACGCCATAATTATGAGCGTGCGCACGGGAACTCGAGCCCAACGTCGGAGCGTCCTGCCCCGCGGATAGATCGCCTTCCCACATGCACAGATTCCCGTACATAGCGAGTTCTTCCAACGATACCTCCATAGCCGGTGTCCCCAGCGGTAACATGTCGTCAATGAGGCGGAAGTAGAACCCACCAAATGAAGTCGACATCATTGTCTTTATAAACATTCGTTTCGCATCCTCAGGAACCAAATTGTCGATTTGTATATCAGCGGCTTTCAGGTCGTCTTTATCGTCAAAACTCGACAACAGCTCGTCAATGACATTGGTTCTGCCTCCCATTTCCATCTCTTTGATCAGAAGCCAATCGGACCGTTCTCCGGGTCGAACTAACGCGGGATTCACGAGTCGACGCCACGCTTCCTGTGCGTACTCGTAGTTTTTGAATATGCGCACCATTTTCTTCTGAACTGTGATGGCCGATTGTCCATTTAAACTCGACTCGGAGCAGTTTGTCTGCGTTGTGTATGTGTCCCAGAAGGCTTTCAGCGCTGTTATGTTGGCAAAGGTCTTTGCATGCTGCGAAACTTGAGCTTGTTCTTCGTCGATTGGGTAGGGAACATGTCGACGCTGAAAGTCCGGGTGGACGTACTCGCCGCCGGTAAGCGTGACGACGCCATAATGCAAGGAAGCGTATGCGATTTTCTCGCGACTTAATGCAGCTCCAAACTCTTCCGAAGAGATATCGCCACTTTGATCGCGATCCACAATGGAGATAAAGTCTCTTACTGTGGCTTCAAATTCGTCTTTTGTCAGTTGATTGCAATTCGTAACACTTTGAAGCAACGATCGGACTTCGTCAGCGTCCAAAGAGCCTCCTTTATCGACATCACGAGCATCAAAGGCTTTCTTGAGACGTTCCATGTACCGGTCTTCTTCGAGTCGTTTGCGTGCTTGATCCACGCGATGTTGGCGTTCATGTCGTTCCGATACGACCGCTTGATCTTCTTTCATGGAATCATGCAACGACGATAGAATGCTGATAAAGACCCCCAAGTCATTTGGTGAGAGATTTAGTGCGAAATCCGACATATTGAGTACGAGTTTACGTCGAGCTTGAGGCTTTTTATGTTCTTCTCGAGACGCAAGAGCGATCGCTGACTCGAGTTTACGTGCTTCGGGATGATCTACTTCGACGATTTGCTTCTTGATCGCGGCTGATTGTGCTACTTTCCACAGCTTCTCCGATGTCTTGGACGTCGAGGATGCCATCGAGTTGTCTCGAGCCACTTGTGATCGAGACAACGCCAAAGTACCCAATGCCAAGGAATAGCCAATTTCAAGATCGACTCCTTCTCCTTCCAGCTCCATGATTGTTCCTCCTGTCTTCATATCGAGACTCAATCCGTCGTCAAAGATCATCACGGAACACGGCTGTAACGCGACGTCGGCAAACTCCAAATTGGCGGCTTCGTGGCGCTTGGAGCCTGCAAATTTGATATGCATATCGGAAGTCAGTGCCAAGACGTGAGACTTGAGTGTGGTGGAGTCTCCGACCAAACAGAGTTCGCATCCTTTGATCGATATAATTCCTTGGAGAAGAAGACCGCCGAGTAACATTGGAGAGTACTCTTGTGGGATCTCTTCGACGTACACTGGCGTTTTTTGTAGATATTCTTCTGGAGCCATTGGTGGCTTGGATGTCTCGGTTTCCAGGTAGCGGAGTTGAGTGCTTTCATCTTCTTCTGTAGCCGGTAAAAACAAGTGGACGACTGATAGCAATGGACCGAATACGATCAGTACCGAGAAATCACGCAATTGGACATCCAAATGCATCATTCCGCTGGCACGTTGCGTGTAGGAGAGTGTCATCATTTGGTCACATTCCAAATTACGATCCAGTAAGCGAGTGAATACATTTGTGCGGCTATTTCGACAATCCAAAAGCCCAAATCGTTTGACTGTGATGTGACTTTCCATAGAGATTCTCTCATCCTGTAGCTGTCTCATTGACATGGCGAACGCGATGCTTACATTCTCTGAGAAGACTTGCAACACTGGTGACGGCTTTCCATCGTACAGCGCGTCCATTGACACGCGATTCAGGCACAAGACGAGCTCGATTTGATCCATTAGAGGTGTTGCTAGCGGCATATCGGGCTCATACTCGCGCAAATCGGTGCTCGTGGATGAGAATTTGAGCAGGTCTTTCTTCTTTTTGAGTTCGGGTTCGATGAATTGCAGTGGCTTTCCGCCAGAGGGAACACGCCATTGTAAAGCTTCTGATCGCAAATATAACAAAGAGGACGCTAGGATACGTGATTCCAGCTCGTTTATGCGATTTTTACGCTGTGTCACGTCTTCTTTGTTGGTTTGTGTTATGTACAGACGACGTAGAAAATTGGTATTTTGGTCGAAATCCCATTGTGCAACAAACAGCGTTTTGTATTCTTCGTGTTCTTCTGGCGACACATCCACGCAAGACAGCTGATCGTCGACTTGGGCGTGTTGATTCCAGTCGTAATAGAGGCCGATAGGCCGTAATAAGGTCCACAACAGAGCCAATTGCGCCGGTCGAAGCTGTAAAGTGACATTGTCAAAAGTGATTGCGATTGAAAGTGTGCTCTTTTCGTTCAAATTGCTGCTGGAACAAGTCTTCGCGTAATGGACTGTTTTCTCGCCTTCGAATGTCGGCAGTAAAGACTCTGTCGCCACAGGAGCGACAATGCCATTATCAGGTCGAAAAAGCATCCCTTGTAGCACAGCTGGCATCGATACAACGACTTGCAAAGAAACAGGTTTGATCAAATGAGCTTCAGCCAATTTTTCGGGTTGTGCGTTGACTTCCATTGCGAAATTGACCACACGAATTGTCCGTTGTCGCATGAAATCGATTTGGTCGGTGTCCATTTGCAACTTTTCCGTCTCCGTGCTTGTGACTTTGTCAGAATGTCTTGCAGCCGCTCCAATTTCAAACATTTGTACCCGAAAACCGAGACTTTGTGATTTTTGAAAGACGTTTGAAGAAAGCAGAATGTGATTCACACGCATTTCAAAGGCGTCAATGACGGTATCAATAAGTCGTTGCCACATTGGACGGCTGGAATTGTCGCTAGGAGCTTTGGAGGCCTGGGCTGTGAGGCCTTTCTTCTTGAGCTCTTTTCGGATCGAATTTAGCTCTTTCAACCGATTTGAAGCGATTACTGTCATGTTATTAGCACTTGCGATTCGATTGGCTGCTGCTTGCTTCACTGAATCCTTTCTACGAGCGTCATTTTCCTCTCGAGACCAAACCCATTTTTCCGGGTCGTTCCAAAGTAATCCGACTTGAAATGTCTCAACTTGAACGTGGATTTTCAGTAAATGGATGTTGCGTGCCCTTAAACTAGGCCATACTGGAAGCTGGATTCGGCATTTGTCCATATTAAGTGTAGAAACATCAATTGGTAGACACGTATAGGGGGAGAGCATAGCTAGAATAGAAGGCTGTATTTGGAGATGTTTGATCACGATCCAACCCTCGATGAAAGACCAGTCAATACTGATGGCGTCCCCAACATATGGTCCCAAAAACGTGCGCAGTAGATGCGTGATGATGGGGCTTCCGAATGCGATCACAGCGCTGAAAAGAAGCAAAGCCCATGTATTCAGCCAGAATAGCGTGTAGAGCATAATGATGCAGATGCAGTAATATTCCTTTTTGATATAGAGATCCTGCACGTGATCCTTAACTGTCGGATGAAATCGTCGAATATATTGTGATATTTAACCGAGCCAATCGTAAAGTCGAGAACGTCTCAAATTCGTGATGATTGGTCAGTATGGTACCATAGGAAGGCGTCGCAAGGTGAATCGATGCATTGCAGCATCAGATTGACGAATCAGAAGATCGGCGACATGCACCCTATGCTTCCTTGTAACCGTTCTTCTACAAAATCTTCTGCGATTTGCAGAGCTAAAACCGTACGGAAATTCGGATGCCTTTTTTTGTCACAAATCGCTGACGTTGAGAAATAAGGACTCGCTTTGATGTCTGATTATCTATGTATCTGATGTGAAGGTCTGTGTGACCGTGAGTAAAGTATAGTCCACGCATAAAGGACCAAATGCTGCTACGACGCAAACATTGTCCATGTCGCTAAAGTGCTTAAGAAATTTCCAATGAGCGTCAGATAGCGATCGCAAGAGATCAGCGACGTGGCGAACTCGAATCTTGAGATTGCACTCTATTAGGTCTACTTATCACGCGACCAATTGCAGCTATAGTCTACGCCTGCATGATCGAGTGCACCCTTTTTCGCTTTACACGTGCGCTCTGTCACGGCCGCAACACGAGAAATAGGGCGAATATAATGGCGACGGGAATTAGACTATCGAAGCACAATGCGTCAATTCGTTGCTGACGATGAAGTCAGTCTCGAGCAGAATGTCGAGAAATGTCTGGCTCGCTTTTTTTAGAGGTTGCGATCTACCTTCTCACTCACATTTTGTGATTAGCGGCCCGTGGGCGACTGTAAATCTTAATTAGTACTTATTATACTTTTCTTTCTATTAAAATACTAGTGTCTACATGATCAAGCGACATGTCAAGCATGATTACCTCCAAGCAATAATGCAAGCGCACGAGTGGGTTGTTCTTCATCAAGGTTGACGGCAATAAAAGAGCAATTCTGCGCCAAGGTCAAGATGAATTCCTGCAGCTGTCATGCACTTTGTCTTCTCAATT
Source organism: Albugo candida (assembly GCA_905220665.1). NCBI lineage: Eukaryota > Oomycota > Peronosporomycetes > Albuginales > Albuginaceae > Albugo > Albugo candida. Next base: position 70,460 of record CAJNAR010000168.1, read on the forward strand.
ACCAAACCTGACCGGTGAATTTTTGGCATTTAGCGACAGAGAACTTAAACTCGGATACCGCAAAACATTGTTTTGTTTCGACACAGATGCCTCATCTATTAACCGACAAGGGGAATAAGAATAAAGGAAATAAGCGAAAAAAAGAGTTATATTAATTAGAGAAGAAATCAGCTGTTCCTACTTCGTACATTGATTTTTGTTGTCTCCTAATAGGCAATTTGTTTGATCTGACGTTGCAATTGTTCAATTATTTTGCGCAAGTTATCCACTTTGTATTGCAATTCATCATTTTCGAGTCTTAGTGCTTTGTTGAGTTTCTTGTAAAAGTTTGGTGAAGAGTCACCATCAATCGGTATCGGGACGCTTCGTAGCCATGCCATTGTTAGTTGAGACTTGTTTCAACTGTTTTCGGCATTTACCGAGTAGCCGTACTGCGTATTGATGTTCAGTCTGAACTTTTCTAGGCTAATTGTTCGATCTTCCAGTTCGGATTCAGTGGATTCGAGTTGTACGGTAAGCTTTTCAACTGCGATTGTTTTGGGAAGTTGCCATAGCTTCCTGTTGCTGGATTTTGCATAGTTCGATCTTAATATAAGAATTCAACGACAGGAAACGAGGCAACTGCGCAAAGGAATTATATTAAAAAGCTTACCGTGCAACTCGAAACCACAGAATCCGAACTGGAAGATTCGAACTATGCGATTTGTTTTGGCAGTTGCCGTAGCTTCCTGTTGCTGAATTCGCATAGTTCGATTTTCCAGCTCGGATTCAGTGGTTTCTAAAGAAAAAGGTCGCTTGAGCACTTAATGGTAAAAAACAAAAATTGATTCACTAAGGTCCTTAGTTCTGTTGTAAGATCATGTGCATCGAGTGCCAGTAACCACCGCCGTGGAGAGACAGTGACTCTTACGACTGTGAAGATTTGCCCGAAGGAACCAGATCGAATGCGAGGAGCCGCGAGAGTAAAAGTTCTTTACTGTGAAGGTTCGCAATGTGCGTAATAAGGAACTCCTTCTAACTACATTCAATACATTTATTCCCCATTCTACTCTGTTGTTAACATCGTGCAGACCTTACAGTTTGCCAACAAGTTCGCCAACTCTGTTGCTACTCTAAGCCTTCAGCTACTTGATTCTCTACTTAATCTTGAGTTACCTTGTCCAATCAGCGACTGCCACGTCGATGCCCAATTTGAAACCGCTCTTGAAGCTGGCAACTTCGAGCAGTCATGAAGTGATGACTGCTTTAACCGGTACCTACCGGTATGTGTCAGCTGACCGAGGCGCTGCTTCTTCAACAGTTTCGAGTTGCACGGTAAGCTTTTCAATACAATTCCTTTGCGCAGTTGCCTCGTTTCCTGTCGTTGAATTCGCAAATGAAGATCAAACTATGCGAATCCAGCGACGGGAAGCTATGGCTACTGCATAAAACAATCGCAATTGAAAAGCTTACCGTACAACTCGAAACCACTGAATCCGAACTAGAAGATCGAACTATGCGAATTGAGCAACAGCAAGGTATGACACCTGCCCAAAACAAATCGCATAGTTCGATCTTCCAGTTACGATTAAGTCGATTTGAGCTGCAAGGCAAGCTTTTCGATATAATTTTTCTGAGCGGCTGCCTCAGCCACTTGCCGTTCAAGTTGCGTTGATTGCATTTCATTCATTTTTGCAAGCTCAACGAGCGCCTCGTTCTGACGAGTAAAGGCTGACTCAGTTTGAGCCTTCGAAGCCCTGAGATGACCAATCTCTCTTCTGAGCGACTCGTTTTCTTTACGGAGTCTCTGGAGCTCAATTTTTGTGGTCGCTGGAGTTGCCGCCCGGGTGCGCTGATGTGGCTGCTCCTGAATTGGAACATAGCCACCACCAACGCGGCGCATGTTAAAAGGTGTTAGTCGTGTAGGTTGTCGGATACTCATGTTGTAGCTGATTTGAAAGTGATATTGGAAGCAGTCAGATGATAAGCATAGAAGACGAAAGAATACGAGAGAAGAAAAAGAACAGCATCATATTGAGCTTTTTATCAAAGAATTCGGCTTCTCCATTTCCTATAGTAGTTCCTAGTATCGTGATGATACCGCCGAAGGCCCTTGGATTGAGAATTCAGCGGATATATATTAGATGGGAATTGATTAATTCAAATTTTAGTTGATGGTAAATGACCAGAAATGGAAGTACAATGAAGGAATCGTTTATGGAAGGGAAGGTAAGAAGTTATGTTGTATGTTGCTGCAATTGGCGACACAGTATTGTACTTGTAACTTATTTCATTTATGTTATGTGTAATGCTTAAATACTTGATCAACTTGATCATCGACTATTCTCTCACTACGTTCCAATGCAGACATTCGATTCACGTACTCGTCTTTTCTAGTCGCTACTACACGTATCGGTTGTATACTGCTGTCCATGATCCGGAGGATGGGTCTTCACGCACCCTCATCGCCGATAGTATTTAATATATCGCAGCGCGTCGTGGGGGTCGAGTAATTGTGCTCCACGAATTGAAGTGTCCTCTGCTAAAACTTTGACATCCACTTGAGCTTCGACTTGTGGATACACACACACCAATGCTCGCGCTTGAATTGAAAAAATCGGTTGGCCGATATCTTTTGCACGACCGGAGCTTTTCACATTTGATGCGACGTGTGCTTAGCGTCTGCGTGTACATTGCAGAAAAGTAGGATGACAGCAGCGAGCTTGCGCAAGTGCGTATGCGGAACAATCGCGGTAGACGTAAACGTCTTTTTCCTCGAATGCTTGGACCAGCCTTCCGTTTCACTTTGTGACGAGCATTTCACGTCAAGTGATATGACTTCTAGGGCTGCTAGCTCAGATGAGAACCAAAACCGACGAGCGTTTGCTAGGCGCCTCAAAAATTGATGTCTCTGAATCATAAGCATTCGACTCAGCTCCAAACTATTGCCTCAATCCGTTCCCTCCAAGGCCCCTTGCGACGTAAGTTCTTCGATGACTAGCAGACATTCATTCGTTGGAAGCACGTATTTCGCGCGCATGTACATATCCCTCAAATTCGTATCGAGAGTATGCCAAAGGGCGTTGGAGTGTCGACGGCATCAAAGAGATGAGGGGAGTATCTGCGAGCTCTTCCCAGTTTGTGGCACAAAAACGGTTTTTCGAGATCGCCTGTGCTCGAATCGATGTGCTTGGATTTTTGGCGTTGGAAGAGTGCGAATTCAAGTCAAGAAGAAAAGAATTTACAAAAGTAGTCCTGTCTACGTGATTAGTGAAGTCAGCTATGTGTTCACTCGTTTCCGTTATAGTGGAGTTTACGTATTTGCGATTATTAAATAGTTGTATGAAATGGAAAAGATACATGAATTATGTTGTGGTACACGAACTACAGATATTCTCTGCGTATGACCAAATACAGCCAATGGCTAAAGAAAGGGTTGGCGACGGATCTTCCGTCCTACATTTGCTTCACCTCATGAATCGCTGGATTTTAAGCGTTTCCGTTGTCACTTTGTATCTCACCGACACAATGCGTAAACATTTACTGCTGATTACTGTTGGTAAACACTAATTCAGCTAAATTTGATAATGAATAGCGACAATTTAACAGCTGCAGCACTTGATTCATTATCTTAATATGTGATATTCTATGTATAGGTTCATCTCAATCAGTCAGACTAAAACACGTGAGATATCCCTTTCCCTATGAGCGGTTCCAACTTGATTCACATCAAATCTGCGAGGCACCCACAATGCATCGACCAAAATCCAGCTCAACTTTACCCAAAGTAGGGTACAAACGTTCTTCTAATTTCGTGCGCCAAACGAGTCGTTAAACTTTGTGATCAGTTCGTAATCATCCACACTGGATACCCATAGCATTCTCGCATTTTATAAGCAGCATGGAGCTCCAAACGGGTCACTTTGCTGTGACGGAAAGAAGGAGTTTATCCGGCGCGCGATGTCAGCCGCGACCAAGATTTCTAGCCAATCATCGATCACGACAGCATCGACAGCATCGGCGGTTACCGAGAATGCATCATGATAATTTGGTAGAGGGCAGCGCGATAACGTCGAAACTTATCCACGGAACAAAGCCTTTGCAAGATGCACCGACGCGGAAGGCATCCAAGTCTGTGTATGATGCAATACACGAGCAAAATTGTGTGACAAATCACGTCTGCTCGTCAAACAGTACGAGTAATAATCATGAGGGATCAAGTCCATACCAGCCAAGTGCGACGATCCGCGATTACGCAGCGGTCGCCACTCAAAATAGCAAATTTCGGAAATATATGGAGGACGAATGTGTAGTTATTCCAAACTTTTCAATAGATGAAAACGATACGGCGCTTAACTCTTTTTTTGCCGTATTCGATGGACATGGAGGGAATTTCTGCTCACGGTATGCAGCTTCTCACATGCACAACACATTTTCGGCCATTTTGAGCGAGGTATTCCAACGTAAATGGAAGCAAGAAAATGGAAAGATGGATGCTGCACGAACGAGTGATGCGACTTCGTCTAGTAGTTTGGACATGGAAGCAGATTTGCTCACACCTTGTGATATTCGAGATTCCTTTGCGCGAGCATATGCTAGTATTGATGCAAAATTAGTGCAAGATGAAGAAGCGGCAACCTGCGGCAGTACTGCAGTCACGTGTATGGTTCGGAAGTATCAAGGTGAAACGTGGTATCACGTCGCCAATGTCGGTGACTCACGAGCGATCTTGTACAGTAATGGAGTAACACGCCGTCTTTCAGTTGATCATAAAGCGACATTCGAAGAGGAAGCAGCGCGCATACGCGCAGCAAACGGAATTATATTCAATAAACGCGTTGGAGGCGTCGTATCAGTATCACGAGCATTGGGACAAGCTGATGAAAAGGCATTTATTATTAGTACGCCGCATTCTGTCTCGGGCATTGTAGAGACAACCGACTCGTTTATGGTGCTCTCCAGCGACGGCGTTTCTGACGTATTTACGGACGAAGAAGTGTCCGAATTTGTGCACAATCGATTAGAAAAGGGTGCTCGATCTGTTTCAATCTGCAAGTCACTTTTAGAAGCTTCTAAATCGCGTGGCGCAGTGGATAATATGACAGTCGTCATTATTTGTCTCGCCGATCCAAAAGCTGATGGAAAGCTCAAGTAAAATATGCGTTGTCGATTGGCCATAAATAAATATACTTTGACGATATCAATACTTATCACCTCTCGAATAGAAGCCCTTAGGGATCTACTGCGTCCAAGAATGTTTCAGACACAGTACGTGATGCAAGATTTCCGGGCGCTACAGCGCGCCAGAGACGGCGTTATAAGATGTGGCGTTTGGAATAATTTTTCCTCTCATCATTAATAACTGACCTGTACATTTATTGCTAGAACGGAATACGATCGCGGCGTCAACACGTTTTCTCCTGAAGGGCGGATCTATCAAGTGGAATATGCTATCGAGGCGATCAAGGTGAGCAATCAGTCCATAAGATCATGTTTTTTCAAGTGGTCGTGTAGATGGGAACGACAGCAATCGGTATCCGAACAAAAGAAGGGATTGTTTTGGCGGTGGAGAAACGATTGACTTCTCCTTTGCTCGAGCCTGAGAGTATTGAAAAGGTCATGGAGATTGATCGTCATGTGGGTGCAGCCATGAGCGGTATCACATCTGACGCACAGATTCTGATCGATCATGCGCGCGTGGAGGCGACAAATCATTGGTTTTCATACAATGATAAGATCCGCGTGCAGGCGCTAACACAGTCGATTTGTGACTTGGCAATGAGTTTTGGTGAAGGTCAAGATGAGAACAAGCACAAGCAAAAAATGGTAGGATACATCAGATAGTATAGCGGTCAAGCTGATATGCTGCATAATGCTAGAGTCGGCCATTTGGAGTCGCGCTTTTGGTGGCAGGAGTTGATGAAGAAGGACCACACTTGTTTTATTCGGAGCCTTCTGGTCTGTATTTCCCAGTACAAGCCCACGCGATTGGTTCAGGCGCGGAAGGTGCATCGACCAACTTGAAGGAAGGGTTCTCAGAGGACATGTCACTCAAGGACGCAGAGAATTTGGCAATCAGCGCGTTGAAGCAGGTACGTTTCAACCTGTTTATAGTTGGTAAAAAGCTCAATGTCGTGTGGTTTGTAGCATATGGAAGAAAAGCTGAGTAATATCAATGTAGAGGTCGCTGTCGTCACGCCAGAGAAGGGTTTCCATGTTTGTACGAGGGAGGAATTGGACGTGATTATAAATCGAATTTGAACATGTCCTTCACAAGTAGCTCGAGTCGCTTTTGAATAGGATAATTGATACAATCAAGCTTGTACCTTGCAATTCAAGCGTCAAGTAGTGGACACAAAGACCTCGTGCTTTAACGGTATAGTACCTTGCCCAAGCTATTTACAAGTGTCAACTTGACTGACAGCAGAGAAGAACGAGATGCTCGCTGTACAATCATAAATGCATCTATTTGGGGTAGATTGGATCTTGTGTGAGCAATGGCTGATTCGAGTCACAAGTTGCATTGGTAAAACGATGCAATTTGGAAATGATCATATCCAACGCGACTGAGTTTACACCATGAGGGATGATAATATCAGCGAATCGTTTGGACGTCTCTACATACGTCATATGCATGGGCCGAACATTGTTCATGTATTGTGCCATCACAGCTTCGGCTGTTCGATTCCGTTCGATCATATCACGTCGTAAGCGGCGCAATAAGCGAATATCTGCGGCTGTTTCAACAAAGACTTTGATATCCATCAACGAAAGCAGTTCTGGTTGAGCAAAAATTAAGATCCCTTCCAGTAGAATTATATTTCGAGGCTCGAGAACGATACTTTGTTTCGTTCGACAATGTGTTGTGAAATCGTACACTGGGATTGCGATTCTTTGTCCTTGCTTTAGTGATTTGAGATGACTCACAAGCAATGACGTTTCCAATGCATCAGGGTGATCAAAATTATGATTTGCTCGTTCTTCAATTGTGAGATGACTCAGGTCTTTGTAGTAAAAGTCATGTGACAAATACGTCACATTTTCCAGCCCATAATCCCGAATTATCGCTTTGGATAACGTTGTTTTCCCCGAGCCTGAGCCTCCACACACACCGACGACCAATATCGATCCATTTGACTGCAATTTGGGGCAAAAATGCTCTGGTGCCGAGTTCGTATAGATGTTATCTTGCATGAGTGGATACTCGACAAAAGGATCCACAAGCTTGAGGTCTTTTGGCTTACAGAGTGTCGGTTTCAGTGTTTGCGCGTAGCTGTTCTCAGGTTGCTGTTTGAGGCAGCGTTTTCGAGATCGTAGCCAATACACAGCAACTAGAAAGGCGCCGAAGAGAATCAGATTCTCCTTGTGCGTCATCGGTGCCAATGGCGCGCAAAAAACGAAGATTTCTATTCGGTTAATCATCTCGTTAACCGCAATATAACAGTTACGTTTGTTGTGTTCATGTTCCTGCGACCGAATCGATGAGAATTTGATAGCCAGAGTCCAACGGGATTTGTGGATCCATAATGGACTGACAGATGGTGGGAATGTCCGTGGTTAGATCCAGCACGTCCGTGAGAAAGAGTAATAGATGGAAATCCTTGAGACGATCGATGTATGTCTCATTTCGGTACTTTTGTAAATGCCTTCGGAGAGCTTCACGCAATGGGCGCAGTATTTGTCGATGCGGACGCGGAAAGTCGCTCTTGAGACCTGAATCATGCGTCGTGACGGGGACAACACAGAGAAAAAAGTTGTTGTCAATTTCAGTGGCAGCCTTGCCTTCCACAATGGCGGTATACGTTTCGCTTACAGCGCAGACTTTCGCATTGGACGCATGTTCCGCATTTAATGCACCAGCTGCAAACATATCGAGACATTGGTCGCTGACTTGGAATGCCTCGAAAGTCGTCTGCCCTTCTTTGTCCAATGTAACCTTGAGTGACAAAAAAAGCGAGCCTTTCCCTCCTGCATCAAATTGCAACTGAGCTGCCATAAGGATCTCATTGGAGGAGAAATGAAAGTCGGAATCTTCACGTGGGGGATGTGAGAACACCCATCCGACTTTTTCCCTACCCAGAGCTTTAGCCACTGCATCCGGTTTCTCACCCAACGGATCCCCAAAAACTTGGAAATCGTGCGGTGTACCTTCTTGTGGTGGCTCATAGATAAAGTCCACAGTAACTTTTTTGCTTTCTTGATCTATTGCTCCGTATAACCAGCCGCATCGTGACTGCTGAAACGCAAATTGACGAAGGTACGATTGGAAATTATCACAACTCGCCTTATCCAAGCTGACTTGAGCCACGTGAGCTTTTTCTTGAGGTTTTAATTTGAACTCAAATTCTTCATCCATCCGCATAAATTCGCCAATGGTCCAATGCATTTTGATGTCCCGTAAAGCCTTTAATCCGGGACGGAACGATTTCTTTCCATTCAACACATGATGCTCGACATGCGTAATGCTACCATCCGCATTCACCTTGCGAGATATTGTGGTTTCTCCCGTGGCAATGGCAATTGTGTCTCCATCGTATTGCAGATAAATTAGGTCACCATGTCCCACACGAACACTTTGCAATGTTTCACCGTCATTGACGGGAACTTTTCCTTGGTTGTCGAGAAAGTACCGCTGTTTAATAGTATCAATACCGTGCAATTGCTGCACGCATTGTTTTACGTCCGTCACAGTCGATTGAGGGGACAGGTTCTCAATTCGCCAAGTTCCATTTTTAGATCGCACACGAACTAGCATCTCGTTAGATTCTCGACCCGATGCCTGAGTTATAGTGGTCGACACAAGTGTCGTCGTGATTTCATGTGGATAACACTATTTTCTTTATGTATTCGTCTATCAAGAATATTACATCAAAGAGGTTATTCGTTCAATCAGACATGAGCTTATGAGCCTGAGCGTTTGCTTTATCGGGACCAACGTATCGATGCCATACTTCCTTCTGCCGATGCGCCTGCAGATGGTTTGTCAGAACATTCTCCATCATCTCTTTGTCAATGACAGATGTGGATGACCCATAGGCGGCTGCCTGGAATGCAATCACGAGTTTTGCGATCTCACGACCTGAAAAGCCTCCAATTCGCTTCGCAATGCTCTCAAACCATTTATTATCGATATCCTCTTCCACGACAATGGGCTTTGCGTACTTTGAATTTGACGGATTTTGGATCAATCGTTCGAAATACTGAGCAAGCATGCGAACGCGCTCATTCTGACCAGGAAGAGCGAACTCGACCATTTCGTCAATACGATCATTGATGGCCCAATCGAATTGCTCAGGCTGATTACTTGCAAATACGATCATGAATTTGTCACTTGCTTCTCCTGTTCGATACAAGAAAGCGTTCAAAGCGTTTCGAGTGTCTTCGCTCATGACCGTGTTGCTCCGTTTCTGTAAAAACGCATCGGCTTCATCCACAAATAGTAAGAGACCACGACGACTGTGTGACGCCCAATCAAACAATTTGTGAATCTCAGTGACACCTTCTCGTCCCAAAGGTGCAACATCACCACCCGTTAAAATCGCATAATCAAGCCCAGAATGTCGCGCCAGCGCCTTTGCGAATAATGTCTTACCCGTACCCGGAGGGCCATGAAGTAATAAATGACGAAATGGTGCACCGTTTTTTTTCGTATTTGATGTAGAAACAGCAACTTGACGCAATCGCTGATCTAATTTGTGCTCTAGCACAACTCCATCTAGTGGATCACCGATTTTTTCAAGATTCAGTAAGCGCTTGATAGATGGCACTGGATTTATGATCGATTGAGCTGTAGAACGACGTGATGTTTCTCGCACAAGTGATGGTTTTCCAAGACGAGCTTCAACGTAGCGACCGGCAACTCCCGTGGTCACTTTTGCAGTGTAAATCCCAAGAGCTAAGGCCGTAAAAGAAACAACTGCTGATGTTAGTTTCTCTTTATCGCTGAAAAAAGCCATAAGACCAGTTCCGAGGGTGGACCCAGCCACTTGAATTCCTTCCAACACTGTTTCTCGGTATTCCTTTGCTCGTAATCGCGCTTCCTCTAAATGCAAATCGTGATTTAAGCGTTCTTGTTTGATTTTTCCATCAACTTCAGCTGCAACTTTAGCGAGTTCAGTTCTCTGTCGTAGCTCAGCCTCATAATCCAAGGTTTTCCTTCTTGCAGCTTCTTGTCGTGCGATAATCTCTTCTTGCTTTTTCAATTCCTGCTCTTTCATATACTTTTGAGCCGCCAACTGATCCGCATACTGTTTCCTTTTAAGTTGATCCTGGTACTGAGCCCGTTGTTGATTTTGACGCGTCTCTTCCTCGAGTGTCTTGCGCCGCTCTTCGCCTTCTTTTTGCACGCGCATCACTTCGTATTGCTTGTACAGCGCTTCATTTTCTTTCGCTTTGGCTTGTTGTTCAATTTGTTTCGTACGTTCAGCCTCTTTAGCGATTTGAAAAGCTTCTTTGGCGTACCGTGAATTCTCTAACTCACGTGCAGCGCGTGCAGCTCGCTCGAGACCAGAAGGATCAAAGGAGTAACCACTCGCGCCACCTGCCGCTTTAGGTACATTTCCTGAGCCACCTGATGCGGGCAAAGTTGACGACGAAGTCGATTCAGGTGGGTCTGAAGCGCCGTTGTCTGGAGATCGTTTGCCAAAGATATTGAGCATGTTCCGCTTAAAGAAAATGACTGGCAAACGCGGCGGTAACACTGGCCGTATTTAAGGGATGAACTATGGTATATCGTATTTATGGTGTAAGTACGGTGCAAAGCATTATGCAGGAGTATCTCATTCGATTAGTGAAAAGACAACATAAATGAGCTGCAATCAGATGAGAAGAAGGGGCTTGTGCAAGGAAGTGCCAGCTCTCTATCATGTAGTGATTTCAGCAATCGATTTACATGATGTTATATCAAAGTTATTGTTAGAACTTGAGGATTAAACTGTGAAGATGTTGTCTGACGGTCCGTGTGAAAGAATGAAATACGAATGGTTTGTCTCCGCCGCTCCGTAGTAGTTGCTCAAGTCATCAAGCTGAGGCTTTTGTTTCTTTTTGAACCTTTCAGAGTATTCGCATTGCAATTTCTGCTAGTGACGCCCGCCGGTTCTGCATCACAGTGCGCCCAATAGACCTGCGTTCTCTTCCACGACCTCCGCTTCCCATAGAATTCTTAGTCCCTTATGGAGTAAAAATCCCAAGAGCGGGCAGCTGACAATGTTTTTACCGCGTCCGCTGTCCTGACTCGGTCACCGTCACCTAAACCAGATGAAACAATTCTTGCAGGTCCGACAACTTGGAAGCGGGTATCGCCTTGTTGGACAGATCGGCCATCGTAGCGTGACCACACGTACTCCAGCCGAACAATCCCTCGTATTCCGAATTCTAGTATGAACGTCACATGTTTATCGACGTGCTCGGTGCTGTTCGTAGCGTTTTCCAAATGTAGCTGTCGTAAAGCAGCGTAATTGTCCATCTTTATGACCATCGGCTCAGTCACGGAGACCCCACTTCTTTCACAATCTTTCGAAACTAGTAAGACCCGTCCAATCTTGAAAGTGATACGCTCGTTTTCTTCTTACGCATACAATGTATGATCGCACCGTCCATGGTGACAACTCGCTCCACCAGTAACTGACTTCCACTGCGCTTATCCGAAGCGAAATCGGATCGCCCAACTATCTCGACCTACATACCTTTATCCACATTCACTTCCATCCTAAGCTTCACGTCCTTGATAAGCTCCAGGTACCTAGTGACCCTTTTGGCGACTTTCAAGTCGTGAATGGCTGAATGATCCGTTTTGTGTAGAACTTGATTCCCAGTGAAACGGACGTATTCCCTATAAAAAAGCGATCAAAAGTCTCTCACGTTCAGTTTAACAAATTCTCGTCTCCAATCGCTCTGCGTACTCCGTTTGCATCCGCAAGCCCGTATTGTTCTATCCGCTTCTCGAAGGTAGCCCGGTAAGCCAGCTTGCGACCTTCAGAGCTCCACGGTCACATTAAATAACATCGTCATATTCCGTACTTTCTTGATAGACAGCGTTCCAATCGCGTTAGAGAAACCGCTGACCAAGTGGCCAAGAAGTCAACGACATAGACCCCTACGATCATATTCCCGTTCTCTGATGATTTTATAGAACCGCGTGGCGGTGGGCTCCTTATAAAGTCGGTCTCATAACGTATTTTGTGCAGTAGTTGACTTCATATTCTTCCTGCCTGTTTGATGCCGTAAGGGGATGTCTTCAAGTGTATCCGTAGCCTCGTATAACTCGACACACTCACCTTCTGCACTTCTCTGCTAGTATGTCCATCCGCTTCAAGGTATAAATTCCTATTTACTGATATTTATATGTACAAGGCTCCATATACGCGTTGGGATATGTCCACGCATCGCAGGTTCGCCCTATTTGCGCGCAAACGCCAGTCTCACCAAATAGTGCTGTGCTCTATCACGGCTGTTCGATTGCACCATTAGTATCTGTCCTTGCCTCGAACAAGTATTTGGTGTGTAAGACGTGACTGCTCCTGGGAAGGACCACCACCACCCAAGCTCTGTTTTCATTCATAGACCGAGTGTGTTTTTCAATAGCGACAGAACGCTAATGCTAGTCGCCGCTTCGCATTTCGCTCGGGATCAGCCCCACAGACGCTACTCGCTACGTCCCGTGTCTTGTAGTCTCCGATTACGTGACTTTAAGCCACTACCTGAGTATTTCTCCGTGTCTTGGACCGAGTGCATTGATCATTGCGACTCTATCGGCTACCCTGATCCGTTTTTGCCCGCCCCTTTCATGTCCGTTCTCTTGATGAGTCAATTCGAGCCGCGTCGATCTCATCTATCGGTGTATCTTCCGGCTCAAGGAAGTGTACTCGTCGAATTTGATTGTCCTGCTGTTTGTTAGCATTCTTACGTTCCTTACGTCCTATATTCCGGTGACTACATTGTCCTTTGATCTGTACGCACTATAAACTTTCGTCTTAACGCTTCCCGCGATCAAATAGGTTTGCCCTGCTCGCACAGGGACTTGATCATGGCGTCCCGATAGACAATAAACGGGAAGCCAATCCACACGATGCACCTTGAACCGAGGTACGTTTCTGGAGCATCTGCAAGGGAGCCTTCCGTCCTTCATTTCTCTTGCTGGGACTCGCACTCACTCACTCATAATATAGGTGGCGTATCCATCCGAGTATCCTCGAAAGCTGAGTGATGATCCAAAGGGAAAAATAAAGCTTTCCATTACATTGCAATTCTTCGCTGCATCCAGTCTACTTCATCATTATTGGGCTGATTTCGCGCTTGGTCTATTTGTCGGGAAATTTACCGATAAACTAGCAGAAAAGTTGAGCGGTCCTGTCTTCCCTTCATCCGTCCTTCTGGTGCACGTGGATGCAGAAGTGGAAAGGCCTTGCAAAATGGACCATTAATAAGGTGCATGAAAGCTTGATTGGCGACGTCCTTCGTCTTGACCAAGAATACACGACACTAGTTAGCACGATGGTCCACGCATCTGACCATGAGACGTTTCCACATCAGTCTTTTGGTGATATTGAACCTTCAGGTCAGAGAAGATGGCTGCAGCGATAACTTGGATTGGTGACTTGTATCCCGATTTTCTCTTGGATTGGCGAATCTTTGTTTGCTTTCTTTTTCCGGAGGCCAATCAACCCTTGATAATATTATCTGTAAGGATGATACACGGGCCAGGTTTCTCGTCATATCGATGGTCTTATAGCAGTTCATTTGGGCAACCTTCTCACTGTAGAGCATCATCAATCTCCGCTGCACATCATGCCGTACTTGCTTCTCATTTTTTAGGAAGACGAACATGAGTACATGAAACGCACTCTTTGTCTACCGATGCCATTTAGCGCGCACGACCAGAACTTGGCTTCATACTTCCGCATATAATATCACTGGACCCTCATTGATTGCTGTGACCACCTGGTGCTGCCAGATACGCTTCCATGCACCGATTCCCTTGGAGAATCGGTAGGACACATTACACTGACATAGGTAGATAAGTCGAGTGGACTCAGGTAAATAAGAGAACTATTTCGAAGAATTCGGGAGTAACATGGACAAATACTGTCCCGTTATGTTCCTACCAAGGTTCTTAGCGTTGTACAGGTACAATAGGCGCACCTTCACCAGTTTGCAATCACTATTCTCGCGATTAGTACTGTTCCACACTTTGTAACGCGCATCGTGTCCTCATCGGCAGCTCTGCACTCTCTGCATGTTTCGTTATATCCTATAAGAAATCTCATTTTTGCCCAGGGTCTGCTATATCCATTGTACAAGATCCAAACACCTTGTTCGATGATTCGAGACTTCAATTAAGCCCTACCGTTTCTATTTACTCTTGCCGTCTTCATGATTCCTGTTTGCCATGCTTGTACCCCTTTCGGGCGTCTTGTCGCGTTCTTAATGATGCCTCTCTGCTAGAGTATTGCAAAGTCAGCAAATTCTTCAGCCTGTCGTATTAGGTCTGCAAGTGTCAAGTTCGAGCGTAAAGACACGGATACCGGATCCGCGTAGTGCGCAATATTGTGACAGAAAAGGTTATGGAAACCTTGCAGGTCCCTCTTACGGCCTTAATCTAGTGGATGCTCCGTCCAACTTCTTTTAGACCTCTTCCCCAAGGTAAGGAATTTCATGTTTTGCGCATGAGTGATTTGAAGAGCGAAAGTATGCCGAACGCGTGCTCCAAGGTTGTGTTCTCGTACCATCAACTCGTCGGCTGTAACATTCATTTTGATACATGCCAACTGAAGCCCGAGTGCTTCGACCTTACGTTCTCGTTCCGCAAACGATACCTCCCCCGGTTGCTTGTCCCCACGAAAGAAAGATCTTACACAATTCCTGCTACAATCGTACCGGCCAATGCAAAGCTTTTTTTGACGCGCGTCTGGAACTATTCGAGATGCGCACCTAAAAATGGTCCGTGGTAGCCGAGGCTTGTCCATAGACATGCTGTCTAGCTCCGAAGTAGGTAGCTTAAACGTCTCAGGAGAGGCCTTCGGGGGTGACTTGAGTACAAAACTTCCCTGATTGTCGGCCATCCTTGTTTATTCATCTACGACATTTACTGACCTCTCAGATTATTCTATTGTTCTCTTTCTGTCACTCTTGTGACGCTTACGAACGTTCGTTGCGTATGGTGAGGCCCGTAAGAGGTTCGAGAAGTTTCTTCAGTGTATTCTATGGCTTCGATTCATGCCCCTCTTTCTTTTTCTCTTTTTCGTACTGACCACTTACCTTTTCGTAATCGCTCTTAGCCCGTTCCGTCTTGCCGCTTTCGTTGGCAAGACGGTGTCACTATTTGGGTTCAGAACCTTGAAGTTGTAGTGGATTCACTTGTTGTACGAAGAAATCGAATGTCAGCTTCACAACTTGTGCTAGCCTATTCTTCTCCGATCGTGCGTCCTTCAACATTTATCTATCCGAGCGTCCTGCAACATCCATCCAGCCATGTGTCCAGCATGCCAATCATCCATCTTAAGAGCGGGCGGCGGAAATCAGGATCTAGTGCAACCCTTCAACCCGTGCGCTACCACCAAAACTCTTACAGCGAGGGCATGGCAAAAAATAAACTCAAGCAGCTAAGACGGTATCAGGATCGTTTCATGTTGCACGACAGTGTGAGATTTTTCATAGCGCGTAGCGCAAGCGAAGGTCCTGGACGATAGTAGCTGAGCCGAAAATGCGGAGTCAAAGTGTGCCAAGAGCTTCTCTCGTCGATAAAGCGCCGCTTTGTCGTGACACGGATTGAAACCGATCCAGCTGCTCATAGATGCTTGCGTCCATCGAATGAAGCGCTTCAAGAATGTCGCAAACCGTGTGGAATTGCATATGATACTTTCACGTCATACCGGTAGGCTTGTTCTAATTCCTGTGGTATGCAGTTGATCTAGTATTGTCGAATAATTACAAGGAATAAAGATTACACTCGAGTGATGTGTTCAAATAGCATCAACGTGCTAGATCTTCCCTTCCTTACAATAAAGACCAAATAAAAAACGATTCCTTCACCGTAATTTCATTGTCTGGTCATTAAACATCAACTAAAATTTGAATTGGTCAATTCCCATCTACTTCATCCATTAGGTTCTCATTCCAAGGGCCTCTGACGGTATCATCATGACACTAGCAATTTCCTTCCGACTACCCAGGGCTCATCAACATAACACATGGGTTCTTACGCTTTCACAGTTGTCGCTTTCGGTCTGATCGCTGTTGCAAATTCAAATAAGAAACTGAAAAAACTTAATAGAACGCTGTTTTTTTCTTCTGTCGTATCCTTTCGTCTTCTATGCGCAATCATCGGACTGCTTTCATTCTCATTATCATACACAATGAGCACTCGACAATCGACAAGGAACTCGCGGCTAATGCCCGCAAGCATGCGCCGCATTGGTGGTGGCTATGCTCAGAAGAGAGATTGGTCATCTCAGGGCTACAAAGGCGTAGGAATAGTCAGCGTTTGCTGGTCAGCCTTCACTCGTTTGGTGGTCTCCGGATTGGACTTCTCGAGGCCCTTGATCAAAGGGTTGAAATAATCCAGAAACACTCCCTAGCAGTAAAAAGTATGTATATTATTTATCCAAGGTTCTACAATAGTTAGTCTAAGCCTTGAGAAACGTAGCCACTGGTTTATTGTGTAATAGATATGAAGTAGATTGATGTGTACCACACATCTACTTGTACCGTACTGTCCATAATGTACACGGTACATGTGATAATGACGGTCTAATGGAATGGAAAAGCAATCAGATTTCCATTCCATTAAACCGCCATTATCCACCAGAAGTCGTCAAAACGAGACGCTCTCCGAGCTCGCACAAAAGGATAGAGTCAAATTGTGCGAGTTCAGCAAAGAGAAATTGAGGCAGCTGCGCAAAAGAATTGCATTGAGAAGCTTTCACCTTTTCCTTGCAGCTCGAAACTACTGCATCTGAATTATAAGATTGACCAATGTGACTTCAACAACCAGAAACGACTGCATCAGAACTGGAGGATTGAACAATTAGCCTCAAAAAAGTTCAAACTGAATTTTATTACGCAGTGCGGCTACTCGGTGAATACCGACAACAATTAAAACAAGTCTCAACTAGCAGTATTATGGCTACAAAGCGTCGTCAATCAGAAGTTATTGTTGACGCTTAACCAAACTTTTACAAAAAACTTAACAAAGCACCAAGACTCGAGATTGATTGATTACATCACAAAATAGATGAATTACACCAAACAATTGAGCATTTGCAGCGTCAAATCAAACAATTAACTACAAGCACACAGCAAACAATCAATGGAGGAAGTAGGAACAGCTTATTATCTTTTGTAAATAACAAAAAAAAATTCTTTTCTTACTTGATGAGCCGACGTTTTTTCGTGTTTCAATCGTGATACCGTCCTTTCTCTGTTCATGACATAATGAACGTACCAAAAACGTTTTTTATCACAGTCATTCGCAGTGCCTATTTTGGTTTGAAAATCTCTCTGGCTTTCAACCATCAAAAGGTATCTAATGCACTGACTGGGTATTCTTTGAAATTTTGACTGAGATTGAGTGTGTGTATTTGCGATGCAGGAAGCTTAGCTATACAAGGCGATGGAAGGAAATCGGCAAAATGGATGCTCGCTGTGTCTCGAACTCAGCAAAAATACCTCGCTTTTCTACATGTAACCGAAGAAGCAAAAACAGCAGACGGAATGAAACGAATTACCTGCAAGAACAGGATACAAAGCCTGAGTGTGCGCAAGTGAAAGCACCACGAGAAACCATTGATATTGCTGTAGCACTCCCAGACAACCTAGCTGATAGTGGTACCCACTGCTTGCACATGTTACTACAACATACATTTCGTCGTCACCTCCACAACGATCTACGTAGCTTTGCTTCTCTTATCGAAGGCGAAACAGGAGCTTGTATCAAATGACTTCATCACAGTTACGCAACAGTACAAACATATTTTCTCAGTTCTGAAACAGCAACAAGATTCCGAAGCAAATTCCTACAGCAATTCATTCATATCAATTTTATGTTCCATCTACCGCAAATAAAACGAAAGCGCCCAATTCGCACCAAAAGTGACGAAAGTCAATTTTGAGCTTACAAAAATTAGCAGCAAAATCGAAAAACGTGCAGCACGTACATGCGTGCATCGGATGTGACAAGCTGATGGAATTCATGAACTCTACAGCTTGCAAAACTCTTGTGCCGTTTGCGATGAAGCTATCGGAATCTCAAACTGGCAATACGTTTGCTTGATTCAAGATTTCCATCGCTTTCCATATGAGAAAAAGCCATTTATTCAAACCATCTTGGCATGCATGCAAGAGAATTATTCTCAATAGTACGGTTGAAATTGAGGCGGGAAATAAGAGTTTGTGGCTGATGGGTTTTGCGAATATGTGTACCCGTCTGGTGACGCCATGTAGTGCTGCTGCGGATATTGCTGTATTGGTTGGGAATACTGTTGAGTATAAGCAGGAGATTGACAATACTGTGCCTGGTAAGGATATGCTGATTGGGTTGGATGCATCTGTGGCATGCTAGGAGAGTATCCATACACATGATGATGAGGTACATTGATTGGGTTTTGCCAAGGAGGCATGACTGGCTGATTTCTCTCCAAATTTTGTTGCATTTGTGGATCCAGAGGAGCGTCATATATGGCCAGCAAAAGCTGTCGATAATAGCCACTGGTTTCCCCATGTATTCTATTCCGAAGATCTTTGGCGTACAGGCGCTGATACGCGCTTTTGACATGGTGGAGTACACATTGGTAGCGCACCAAAGCAAGACTCAGTTCCTTCTCACTTGTTCCAAATCCTTTCATCGTGCTCTCAAAAATCTCAGCAATCGCTGGGTATGGGTCCAATATAAGTCGAACCATTAAAATCAGACTCTTTTTTGCATCAAAACTGAATTCTTTTTCAATGGCTTTTACAATGTTGTTGTGATACATCCGAAAATACACAGCATCCAGTTCAGAAAGATACGTTGGTGGGCATTCTACAAGAATCTTTATAAATGTCGTCTCATCGGTCCCAAGTCGTCCCTGACCCGCGTTATACAACGCGATTGCGTCTGTTTTGGCACGATCTGCTGTGTGAATACTTGGATGGTACGGTTGTCGAGCAGCCTATAGGTGTTCTGATGAGCATGATATAAATACAACGCTACCATCTATCACCTGAAGCATCGCCATTATCACTTTCCTGAAATCTCCACTGGTTTCCGAGTTCATTATTACACTCAGATCCTTCCCTGTCTGATTGAAAAACGTCCTTCTTAAAAGCTGCATCTCCTCATTGCTTCTCCCTGCCAGAATCTGCAAATTTGATAACTTCTTAATTTTTCCAAAACTAATCTGATTGTGTACCTGAATGCATAGGCTTTCATTCGTTCCAAGACCTTTTGTTGCCTGACGTAGAAATAACGCTTCTGTCTCCGGCAGAGAGCTCGAAATCATTTGCATTAGCATTCCAAAGTCTCCAGAGCATTTTTTCTTCATTTTCTCGGCAAGTGGCTTTCTGTAGAGTTCATGATAGCGAGCTATTATTCTGTTCCGAGTTTCGACGGTCTGCGCGCCTAGAGCTTGAATCAAGCGCTTTTCATCGGTACGAAATCCCTTGCAAGCACTCTGAATCTGTTGCACTATGTCGTCTATAGCTGGTGAATATTCACTGGGAGTATTGTACGGCGAGTTGTAAGCGGAAGGAGGGTACAAGAACAGTTGGAACATAAGAATTATGTGTCCTTGAAGCGTTGTAAGATAGCTGAGTCTGATACGGTCAGATCTGATTTTATGTATACTTGCGATTGGATATAATTAGACGCAGCATGGATGCGCTACTCAATGACGCACTCAAACGAGGGAATCCTGTGGTTTTCTTTGATATTGCAATTGGTGGAGCACCCGTCGGACGTATGAAAATGGAGCTGTTCAAGAGAGAGTGTCCAAAGACGGTTGAGAACTTTAGGTAAGATCGAGTGAAGTATGCATTAGTGCTACTCTCAAAGCTGGACTATTAAACGTACTTGATAGACAATTTTGCACGGGGGAGTACAAGTACGTTAAGTTCAAAGCTTCAAAGCTGCTGGATGAAGTGCTAACTGGATTCATGCTAGACAATCGGATTTGCCCATAGGATACAAAGAATGCACATTTCATCGCGTGATCAAAGATTTCATGATTCAGGTCTGTGATGCCTCTACAATCCCTCTTTCTGGACGAAATTGAATTGTGTCAATAGGGAGGCGATTTTTTGAAGGTGATTAAGTGCGATGCCTGTCGAGTCGCATGCTTACAATATATAGGGAGATGGAACCGGACGACTTTGCATTTATGGCGATAAATTCGCCGATGAATCATTTGTATACAAGCACACAGACCCGGGGCTTTTATCAATGGCAAGTAGTCCAGTCATTACAATTCTGCTAAATTTTCTAAAGGCAGATATGCAGGCAAATAGTGGTCCTGACACAAATGGCTGTCAGTTCTTCATCACATGCGCTCCATGCGATTGGCTGGACCGAAAACATGTAGTATTCGGTAAACTGTTAGATCCTGTATCCTTACTTCTACTTCGCAAGATGGAGAGCGTTCCTGTTGGGCCACAAAACAAACCAAAGCTAAGCATTGTCATTACTGAGTGTGGCGAATTATGATGCACTACGTCACTATTGGCTAATAATAGACTTCTTGAGTTTAAACTTGTGCACTTGCGATTTTGATTTGATATTAAGATGCTATAATAACCAATAAGAAATAAGCTATTACAAAACATTCATTAAGCACCACACAATCTAATCTAATGACGGAAGCTGCAGCAGTGAAACCCACTGACCAAACGGAACAACCAATCGATGCACAGCCAAAAAAATTAACGAAAAAAGAGCTGCGTATCCTTGAACGTCAAAAAGCTGCTGTAAGCGCCCATTTCCCATGTACAGAGCACCAAACATAACACGACTCTGATCTATTTAGGTCGCTGCAGCTGCATCCTGTAAGCTGAATGATGTCTTTGGTGAGAAGCCATTACTTCAGTCGCAACAAAAATATCAAAATTCGGCCAATAAGTATCAAAAGTACGTATACACATCGTATACTATACATCATCGTTGTGCTCACTCATTGCAGTGTCGATCAACTTCATTTGGTGGAGACTGGAAGTCAAGTTTGGGTCCGTGGATATCTCCAAAATGTCCGTTCCAAGTCGAAAATCGCATTCTTATTGCTGCGTCAGAGCATGGCTTCCATCCAAGCAATCCTTAGCGAGGTACATACGCTGAATGATCTCAGATTTTCATCTGATCTGTACATTTTGGTATCAGAGCGATCAGGTTCCAAAAGCAATGATCAAATTCGCCAGTGGAATACCAAAAGAATCCGTTGTGGAAATGCTGGTCACAATCACAGCGGCAAAACAACCTATCGTCAGCACCAGTCAAAAAGATATCGAGCTCCAAGTGCATCAGCTCTTTCTCATTAGCAAAGCGATGCCAGAGCTACCTTTCCAAGTTGAAGATGCTGCACGACCTGACGCTCTAGTAAAGGCAGAAGGATCTACATTCGCAGATGTTGGACTGGATACTCGATTGAATACAAGAGTGTTGGATCTCCGTACGCCGGCGAATCAAGCGATCATGCGAATTCAAGCTGGAGTATGTCGATTATTTCGTGAGTTTCTCGACGAAAAAGGATTTATCGAAATTCACACACCCAAACTTATTGGTGGTGCCAGTGAAAGTGGTGCTAGCGTTTTCAAGCTGAAATACTTTGATCAGGAAGCATGTTTGGCACAATCTCCGCAGACGTACAAGCAAATGGCGTGTGCTTGTGGAGGGCTTGAGCGTGTATACGAGATCGGACCGGTTTTTCGAGCGGAAAACTCCAACACGCATCGACATATGTGCGAGTTTGTAGGTCTGGATCTTGAAATGGTCATCCAGGATCACTATCATGAAGTCGTACAGCTCTTTTCCGATCTTTTCATCTACATTTTTGATAATTTAACTGCCAGATTCGCCGACCAATTGGCGGCAGTGAACGAGCAGCATCCCTTTGAGCCACTAAAGTACAAGAAACCTTCACTGATACTCTCCTTTGAAGAAGGTGTCAAGATGCTGCACGAAGCTGGAGCGAAGCAAAATCCAGAAGATGATCTCTCGACAGAGAATGAAAAGTGGTTGGGTAATTTGGTTAAGGAGAAGTATGATACCGATTTCTACATCTTGGACAAATATCCTCTGTCTGTGCGTCCATTTTACACGATGCCAGACGCCGAAGATACCCGTTGGAGCAACTCGTACGATATTATGATTCGCGGCGAAGAGATTGTGTCGGGAGCGCAACGTGTGCATGATGCCAAACTACTGGAAGATCGTCTCGATGCTCTCAGCGTGCCCAAAGAAACCCTCAAAACGTATATCGATGCATTTCGATTGGGCGCATTACCTCATGGAGGGGGCGGGATTGGACTAGAGCGCGTCGTCATGCTTTATCTTGGCCTCGGAAACATACGCAAAGCATCCATGTTCCCAAGAGACCCGGTAAGAAAGTGCACTAGATCGTGTCTGCTGACAATTCTGATCGTGTACGTCTTCGCAGAAGCGTTTATTTCCATGATTACTGCAGCCTGAGTCAAGTCGTTTTAATCAAGAACTGCTCCATTCGTCGACCTTCCTCTACGTTTCCAGCTTTATTAAATATTTGCATCTGTACGCGGAGCTGTTCTTGTGATCGCATTGCATGAACCTTCTCCGTGTCCATTCTTTGCAGTAATGCTATAAACTCGTCTTTGTCCTGGCATTCTTGTGCGGCTTGACGCTCCTTGCGCATGTATCCTCCATCCGTAAGTGGATTCCTTCCATGATCCTTGCTCCGATGCTTATCCTTGCTCTGCTTTTTGCGTATGCCTTCATTTCGTACGCCTCGAAATCATAAAACTTTACATGTGGCAGCGTCGCAGTATTGAAATTTTCTCGAAATTACTCGATGACTTCTCGCTCAAAGCCATTGAAATTTTGTAACTAAACCATCAACGCTCAGACTCATTCCCGATAAACAAAGTGTGACACCTATCTGCTTGACATTTCGAACCACGCTTAACGAAACACATTTCGACTGAAAATGGCTTTCGCGAATGATTCCATACTTCCCATACTCAAGGTGAACAGTTCTATCCCGTTCAATAGGAGCTGACTAGCTTGATATGCAACCAGCAAAGTGATACGTTTGGACTGTTGTCCAAATGAACCCATGCTGCCAGAGCGATAGTAATTCATACTATTCATACGATATTTGCTTATGTCACTGAAAATAGCAAGCACACGTCCGAAACATTCCACCGCGGCTTGTCGCATGCATTAATACATGCGTATCATCCCCTCCAAGAAATCCTTGTACAAAATCTTTGAGATACACTCATGAATCACGCACACGAATTCGAAATGCGTCTTCGAGGAGCTGATACTCAACATTTACCAAGAGACGGATCAACAAACGTACACATGCAGCGCTCACCATGACAACCATGACGATCGGCAAAAATACAAACGCCTGCCGCCAACAGCATATTGTCAAAAACTAAAGTGTATCTTGGTCGCCATCAGCTATGCATTCATTCAAGCGGCTTTGTACACTTTTCGTATCTAAATTAATTTTTTCCAATAAAGCGTGCAATATGTGAGCTGCGTTGATGGACGTAATGGAGAATTTCTGTCAAGAGACCAAATCTTCAACATGACAACGCGCCCAGCAACCCCGAGAATGAAACCTGCGAATATGCGTCCCACTTCGCAACCCAATTCAAAGAGCCACACGACCAACTCTTACCCCATCCGACAAACTAGCTCAACTCGAGCGAGAATTGAACGGCTAAGAGGTGAGAACTTAATTCTCAAAAACGATTTTCAGACGAGCAGAAAAATGTTTGCCGAAGAACAGGCGATATCGCACCATCAAAGTATTCAATTTCAACTAGTCCTGGAAGACAACCGTATATTCAAACAAAAGTTGGGCAGCTCGAATCTGAAATTGCATCGCAATAGGCGAGAATTCATGAGCTCACTTTGCGCTTATCTAATTACGCCTACAGAGATTCTTTGAGTGGTGACTCTAGATTATGCAATATTGGAACGCTACTGTGTTGCACTCGGCCAATTGCTCTCTGGACTCTATGAACGCGTCTTTTGTCTTACACAATTCCGCCTCAACTTGTTGTGATCGGCGTTTTCTTGTCCTAATAGAATTTGGCCGTGAGCAACACAGTAGCGTTCCAATAAAGCCCGTCAAGGTCAAATAATCCAACTACAAGCAACTAAGAAGAAATTGCAGCGTCAGATAAGACGTAATAATTACAAATAGCAAAATCCCGTCGGGGTCCGTACAAAGTGAACCCAACTAATTCTTTCAATCTTTGAAATCCCAAGTACCAGATGCATTATTATTTATTAATCATTTGTTCGCACGAGTGCATCTCGCCACGTTGACGATTATGGTCGCCAGTATCAATGTGCAAATTCTTGGCCTATGCGACAAGATATATCTTTAGAGAATACTAATGCAGAGCATGAGCGAGCGGAGGCCACTAAACATAATGTACAAGCGTCGTAAGGGGTACCGCATGTGATAGAACTCCAACATATCAGATCAAGCTGATTGTTTCTGCTAGACTACATCTGAGAACGAACCTGATCTGAGTTGTAGCAAGTAATGTTGAAGGAAACATGTTTCTGGTGTCTTCTGTATTGCCAGTCTCGTAAAAACATAAGGCAACTCAAAGCAATGACACCCTTCTGCATGGATCCTACTTCTCGTACAGGTATACGTGTGTCCAAAACACTTCCTTATTTCGATTCCATGTCGCTAAAAACTTGTGTTCGACGCGCTCTCCGTGCGAGTAAAGCGAGTGCGTTCAAATCCGTTATCTTCTGCAATTGACATGGCCAAGAGATTCCTCCACGCGTAGAATTCTCTTCTCTAGCATTCCATTCCAATGGTAGCATCAGTCTTTGTAGGCTACGCATCTCAATGAGCAAGGAAGCGTGTAACCTC
This sequence comes from Albugo candida, assembly GCA_905220665.1. Classification (NCBI taxonomy): domain Eukaryota; phylum Oomycota; class Peronosporomycetes; order Albuginales; family Albuginaceae; genus Albugo; species Albugo candida. The sequence goes on from CAJNAR010000168.1 coordinate 95,503, forward strand.
GTTAACAAATCAAGATCTGCCTTCTCCGATGTGGCAACATTCCAACAGATATGAAAAGCCCCCGGATGCGCTTGCAAAATCAATTGTATGCACCAAATCAAACTAGACCAGGACGTCCATAGACTCAACATGACGAATTGACGCCGAATTATTATGTATTCGACCACACCTTTTAACTCTTCGACTCGAACTTTGAGCATATCAGACGGGAAAATAGTCCTGAGGTTGCACCCCTTTGATACTAATAGGAGTGGGGTCCAAACCGATGAGGCAAGAGGACAAGACAGTTTAGGCTTTGGTCGATGGAGAAATTGAGCAGGATGGAGTGTTATACATCCAACAAAGCATGAATCATGAGAGGGTAGGAACTCTAGTGGATGGGTACGAGTATACATATGATCGCCACATTCGGTTTCGGTAGATGCATGTAGATGAATCCCCACGATTACTTTTCCGAGGTTTGGTACCGTGGAATTCCATACGACAGGGACCTTCCAATCAACAGAGAAATTTGCGCTTTTGGATGCAGCAAGTGTTTGAATAGATGACACAGAATACGAATTTGCTGGTATCTTGCTGCCATTTTGGTTGCAGGTAGAGCAGGAAGTGCAAATTGTGACAAATGCTTGGGTGAGGCTGACGCTTGAACCATTACGTATTTCAAGCTGAAGAGAAATCGTACTTTGAGATGGGTCGAAAAGCGTGATGCTATGGCTGATGATTGCGAACACTTCATAGCTGTGATTTCCAGCAGCCTTACTACCCAAATCAGCATGCATCGGTACTGTATCAACGGGTTGAGGCTTTCTTCTCATGCCTTCACGCGCCTGAGCATCCACACTAATCACTTGTATCATAGACGCTTTATGGCTGCCAAGTGAAAGCCTGCGGTATGGAATGTTTTCAAGCAGTATTCTACTCAACGTCATTTTCTTCCCTTGGAGTGTCTTCTGGGTGTCGTTATACTGATCAATCAAGAGGCTGTTCATATGTGCCACGAGATTCAATTTATCTCGAACGACAGATTCCGTACGCTCGAGTTCTCTTTTGCCTAATTCAACACGGATTTCCAAAGAGCGAAGTAGGTTGGCTAGCTGTTGGGTATCCTGTCGGAGCTTATCGCCAAAGGTAGCAGGAAGGTGGGTTGATTTGTTCTTATTGAGATATTTCTCCACGCGACGTACATGAAGCGGTAGCAATGGGACGTCTTGACTCGACTCGATTTTCCGTAATTGCCGAACAGTATCCGCATCGTCCTCGAATGTTCGCTTCAAAATAACTTTTTTACAGGTCAGATGGACCGCATCCCATCCGGTTTGCTCTTGAAGTGACATTACAATTGCATGATGAAACTTCTCGACGACAAAATCGCTTAAAGAGATGTTTTTCTCTCGGACGACATTGGAAAGGATGATTTGAATCGATTCAGGGTCCAAATGACAATTGAAAATCTCACCAACATACTCGAAATGTTGCGATAAACGAAGCCGCAACATTTTTTTATGGCTTCGTTCGATGAACACGATGAAGCAAGATGCTGCTATATCGGAACAGTATACTGCACATACAATTGCGCCGGACTCTTCATCCAATGAGCTTCTGTGAGCTAGCATGATACTACACTCGAAAAAGTGAGAAATCTATTCATATATATCAAATCGTTTGCAAGACTTACATATCTCGTGGAGTTGCTAGAAGGTCCGAGGATGCACAGAGAACGTTATTCTGGTAGAGCTTCAGTCTATTGTGAGTTGTACCGACCATCATATACTCGTCCGGTCCAGGGAAGGAACACGTTTGCGTGAACGGAGAAAAGCTTTCGATTTTATTTTTTGGGGCGATGAAAGCACAGGTGACTTGCTCTTGTCCTTTACGACCGCAATACTCATTGAGCCAGTGTTCACCACAGCGATTCCCTGAATTCGATTTTCCCGTGTTCTTTGCAATACACAAGCGGGTCCAAAAGTGATAATTGTCCGCTCCATCCGAACAGATCGACGTATTCTGCGTCGATGAACTCGATAATATAATATGTGCCAAAATATAATCAGAATCTTCTAAATAATGAAAGCGTTGGCATGAAAATTCCGTCCGTCTAAAACTTCCATCGTCCAGACGCATCTTGCTCCATGAGGCCGGAGGTGATATTTTCTCTGTCAATACGATCTCAAAAGGGAGATTATCATCCATCGATGCATGCACCACGTGAATGGCTTCGGAAGCATAATCAAAAATCACAAGGAATGGACCATCCAAAAGTATCATTTGCAATGTCGATGCGGTGGCGTTGTTCGACTCAAGTGTTAGTGTAGAGTATAATTCTACTTTCCATGACTCTCCTCCTTGTTGTGGACTCCACGTTTTCATCAAGATGTAAAAATATAAACTTGTACTACTATGTGATTGTGAGATACCGTCGCTATTCCCATAGCTTGCATCATGTGGCTGGGCAAGAACGATCAAAGGAAGCTCCCTACAGTCGAAACTATTTGCACCAGATGACACAGAAATATAGCGTACTTTCCATACATTGAGATTGATTCCACAAAAACTTTCTTTACAGTTTTTATTTCCATCGATTCACTCGCGTCGTGTTGAAAGGGATACGTTCGTTTGTGCTCCTTGAGTTTTACTTTGCCTTTTCTCGATGCTTTGTCCACGTTCACATCATCTCCATCAAACGCATGCAACAAATGACGTACTTCGAGTTCGATAGTACCATCGGACGCAGAAATGCGAAGAGAAGCGATGCAAGGCATCCCATCGGATAGGAAGCTCCATGCCGTCATTTAGCCTAATTTAGGGAGAACCACATAAAGCTAAGCGAATTGGACCGTTTATTATGTGGTTTCATTCCGAAGCGCCATTTTGTATCAATGCAGCGCTCCTCCAATGCAAAATGGCGCTCCAGTAAAACCCGGATATTTTTCCTTCTCTGCTTATCACCGTTTCTATTGATTGCTTTGTTTATTTGGTGGGCATTGGGACGGCTTCTGACGCTCTCCTCTTGGATCGTGGGAGCGACATTCATTACGCTTTCGTGGGTTCTGTATTTTCTACAGCTACCGTCTCAAGCGCTCCTTTTAGTCGACCTGCCTATCACCATCACTGTAATTATGCTCGCGTGGATCTTTCTACTCCCTCAGCATCTTTTGCACGTCACTCGAAACACAGGCTACAAATTTCTGATTCGCGCAAGCGTTTGGATGGTGTTATTGGCGTACTCTCTTGCGCGCCGATGGACAGTTGCCAATCCATCCGATCAAACTATAGCAATACTGAACGTATATGTCTTTCTTACGTCTATTTTTCCATTGTGGCATTTGATCACAGATCTTCGATTGTGGGTTCCTGCCAATGAAATTGATTTGGAGATAGCGGAACGGAATATTTATGAACAACACATCCAAAGTGAGTATCGTGTCAAGACAGTTGCTGGACTTGGAACGGTTCATGTGCCTTATTGTGGAGACGACAACTCAAATCCGTCATGTTTGGTGCTTCTTCACGGGTATCTTGCCGGAAATGCCTTTTGGGCTGCGGTGAGGTTGCAGGAATGCATGCATTCCATCGCATACGTCTGATCAATTTTTTCGGGTAGAGTCTCCAAGAACTGGCTAAGTCTTATGATCTGGTGTGGTGTGCAAGGATTCATTCTCTGACGTACTGACTTGACATGTGTTTGATGCAGTATGCAGTCGAATGGAAGGGTGTTGGACGCTCTGTACGTGCTCGGTACCGCCCAAAAAATGTAAGACATCAGCAGTTCATTCGGGTTATGAATGTAAATATACTGCGTCTATCAGCATGACGAAGCGGACAACTTCTTCGTAGAATCATTGGAAGAATGGAGGAAAACACTTGAGGTACGATATAAAGAGAACGATTAAGTGAATGGTCTTGATGAGGGCGTTTTCGTAGATGGATCGCTTTATTTTGTGCGGTCATTCCATGGGAGTAATTGATAATAGTTTTGTCACCTATGCCGGACGACGTAACGCTGATATGTTGTTAGGGAATATATGCGACACACTATGCAGCAAAATATGGACGTCATATTGAGCAACTTTTGCTTGTATCACCAGCCGGAGTGAATCCATCGACCTATGTTGGTAATAAGAAATTTCCATTGCTATATCGCGTCGCGAAGATGTTGCATTTGACCCCAATGGTACGTAGTCATCCGCGATGTTGCCTCATGCTGCACAAGCTAACTATACGCCTTTATAAGTGGATCATTCGCTTTGTTGGGCCGTTTGGACAGCGATTAACGCGAGCAGCCATGCGCAGACGAATTTCACTAACAGCCACAACAAACGTCATTCGATGTGGTGACATGAACTTCGACGACATCACCTCGTATTCGTACCATAATTGGGCTCTGAAAGCTTCGACCGATATTGCCATCTACACGCATCTTCATCCAGTACGATTGTTCAATTCGACTTCTCCGTCTCAACCTTGCTTGTATTTTCTCTGTAGGACATGAATGCCCACCATGGTCCTATCTGCGATAGTTTCGGTCATAAGAAGATTAAGATCCCTGTCATCTTCATCTATGGCGGAGGAGACGACTGGATGAATCCTAGTTTCGGGGAGCAGCTTGTTCAGCGCTTGGAAAAAACGCAGTACGCAAAGTTCCACCTTGTTCCATATGCAGGTCACCAAGTTTTTATGGACAATCCAAAAGATTTCAATCGCATTGTGATCGATTCGATACAAGAGTGCAGGAATACTTTGACACAAAATGCGTGAACGATTGCGTTTATCTCGTACTGACGTAAACTAATCGTAAATTCCATTGTAAAATTGAAGAAGCTCTTGACGCTTTTTCTCGTACTGGAGATCTGCAGCTGATTGTTTAATTTTTCGCTTGATTTTCTTACCTGAAATTGCACTTCGTAGCGTTTCCAAATTTGATGAGCAATTGGAATCGGATGATTCATTTCCCGTCTTTCTGAGCACCCGCTTTTTTTTCTTCCTTTTGGACTTTGATTTGCGCTCTTTTCCTTCTTTTTCATGCTGCATGGGCAAGATTGCTCATGTTTAAAGAGATGGAGTCAACGTGTCCGAACCTACCTTCTTTCGATGTAAATGCTTCGATTCGAGACTATCCTTGCAAGAGGACCGCCGGAATGAGCAATGATCTTTTTCTATGGAGTATCTTGAACGCTGCGAATGCTTCTGTCCTTCGCTGTAAGTGCGCGAATTTGGTGACGGAGAACGCTTCTTTATCCGCGACGCCATTTGAACGTACCGTACCTAGCAAAAACATTCGGCTCCTTTTGGATCTTTCAATTGCGATTCATTCACAGCACATTTTTCGCGATCAATTGACGTTAACATTTTTGATGAGTCACTGGCTTGTTTCTGTGCCTAATGAAAAAAATCGGTCATCGGAAACAACCTTTCTTGAACTGAAGGCAGAAACCGCTTCATCTCGTCACAATTACGCCAGTAATATGTAGTTTTATCCGATTGTCATTTGCCCATTTGCAAGCTCTACTGATCTTCTAAATCAGCATGTTGCCGCATGGAATTACCCTCCGACTTACTCGTTGGAACTTTGGACTCACTGATGGTACCCATGCAAATAGAGTGAGCTCTTTGTTTGATACTAAGCATCGTTAGGCTCTCAGTGACGAGTTGCAGCGCGTCGATATGATTGTCGAAGGCATGGTCCGTAAGATCGAAAGGCAATTTCAGGAACTTCACGATAAAGATCAATCGCTCACTGTGGACGGAGGTTTGGTAGAATGAATATATTTGATACAAGTATGCTCACTGGGTTTAGTATAGTTCCTGTGGATCGTTACTTAGACTACTTTCAATGGGATGAAGCAAAGCATCCTCATCGTCGACCGCTTCCTGAAATTGTCAGCATCATCCAGAACGTATGGCTTGCTGAAAATCAAATCGTCATCGATGATTGATCTTGCTCTCATCGTAGTCACTTGGAAAAGTGGAAGACGAAATCAAGCAGTTGAGCTCACGCTATTCGGAGAAGAAGCAGTTATTGGCGCAGTTGCAGCGCAAAAAGGGGTATTTTTTGCATCACAGCTTAAATACCGCCAGAATTGACACTTCTCGCATTTGCAGCGGAAATTTACTCGTGGCGAATCTAAACGACATACTGACACCGGAAGTTGTGTCTTCAAGCGATTTTATCAATACAGATTATCTTCAGACATTGGTGGTCGTAGTACCAAAGTAAGCTCGGTTTTGTTTGCAAAAAGTGTGCAGTCGCTGAAAGATTACTACTCATTAGGAATTTGGAAGAGCAATGGAACACAGAATATCACAAAATTGGTGAAAGCATCGTGGAGTACGCACCAGAAGGCTCACGAGAACCTGTTCGCGGTTCACCAGTAGTCCCTAATTCCAGTCGCAAGATATACGCAGAAGGCGATACGATGCTGTACACTGTCACCATACTGAAAGGAAAGTATCAGCGTGGTCATGTAGATCCAGCAGGTGACTTTGAGCAAGGAAGTGTCGTTGATTATGTGGAAGATTTCAAATCACGAGCTCGTGAGAAACGATTCATCGTTCGTGAATTTAATTTCGATTCTACGTCACACGCGTCCAACGAAGAAGCTATCTCCCAATTGGAAGCGGAAGTCGACCGACTTCGTATCGGGCTGATTCGCTGGTGCAAAGCGCATTTTGGAGAAACTTTCATAGCATGGATGCATATAAAGGTTATACGAGTATTCGTGGAGTCAGTTCTCCGATACGGTCTTCCAGTCAACTTTGTAGTCATCTTGTATCATGTAAACTTTCTGCTGCCTGTGGTCGTCCACTGTTTACAGTGTCTCTGTTAGCCGCATCACGGAAAAGAGAAGAAACTGAAGAATGCCTTGAACAAGAAATACGCATATCTTCAGCCCAAGCAGTTTTCAGAAATGGAAGAAAGCGGCTCTGGCACCGCTCAAGAATTTTATTCTTACGTCATAAACGCATTCACTCCGCTTTCGACGGATTCTTAAGACATTTGATTGCTTATTAATCGTACATTTTCTCCAATCACAATATGAATCAATTTGTTTTATCCAATGATCTATCCTGCTAGAGGCAAATTGATTGTATTGTCAAACCGCTGGACGAAAGAATGGTCAAAACGACCGACATTGCGAAAAAAGCCTGCATTCGAGCGGTTCCTGGTTTCTTCGGCCACACCATTCGTCCTGGACAAGAACTTGTATGGGAAAACAACGCGGATGAATTTTGCTTGCAATTAAGCTCGGCAGCATTAGGCAGCAAAGTCGAAATGGGTCGCACGACGCTATACGCATTTGCAAAGGACACCCGCGTCGCTCTTTGCACACTCAGTCCACAAATAAACGAACAGTGGAATGTGAATCATACTTTCACGTCATTCGACGGAGAAATAAGCTTTTCTTGTGACGGTGTTAATGAGATTCATTTAACAGGATTCATCGATGTTCAAGATGGCGAGGAAGAAGAATCCGAAGGTGACGATGAAGATGACGAGGATGATGACGGTGATGATGAAGGCGAAATGGTTATTATAGGAGATGCACCATCTGAAGAAGAGAGCGACAATGAGTCTATACTGGTGGAAGCAAGCGAAGAACGCTTTGAAATACTAGAGGAGCATCGACACGATGATGATTCTGCCACGCAGACCAAAAATACGCCAGAAAAGCCGAAGGAAAGGACACCAAAGAAGGCAGTAGATAGCAAAATTACGAAGACGGACAGCGCTCAAAGTATTGCATCGCCACCAAGTACAAGCAAAGCCAAAGCTGGTAAAACTACATCTGCTCAGAAAAATATGACCACTCCGCAAATGGAGCGCTCTAAAGGAGCTCATATGACCAGCTCTCAAAAAAAAAAGGCAGGTCAAACTCCACAAACGCCAAGTTCGGGTCAGAAACGTCACGCAACTGAATCATTGGAGGTACCAAAGAAAAGTCAGCGTGTTGTCAAAGGCGTTCAAGTCGTGGATCAGTAAGTCATTGTACACAATATCAATCCTCTTCTATATTCAATGCTTATCGTTGTAGAGCCATAGGCAAGGGGCCAGCTATCCAGAAAGGCAAGCAAGTACGTGTTCTTTACAAAGGACGGCTTGAGAATGGTGAACAGTTTGATGCAGCAATGAATCGGAAAAGTCCATTCACATTCCGCCATGGTGTCGGTGATGTCATCAAAGGTATGGATTTCGGTATTGAAGGAATGCGATCCGGAGGAAAACGAACGATCACCATCCCACCGCACTTGGGATATGGCCGCTCGGGCGCTCCGCCTAAAATCCCGCGAAACGCGACACTCGTATTTGATATTGAGCTACTTTAGTTAAAGTCAAATAAGTCTACTAGAAAACTATGTTTGAAAGTTGCGAATGTTTAGCCTTTAGCCCGATCAATTGTAGAGATACACTGCGTACATGATACAATCCACACGATCATGGAGATGAGCCCGAGTACAGATCTAGCAGCCCCGTTTCCAGCGATTATTTGTAGCGGTCTATAAACGGCTCAGCGTGTATTTTTAACAAAACACCAGTGGCATAAACGCTTACGAGCTCTCAAAGCACAATTCTCTAATTGTCAGAGATGCCGGTTGCTGCTTCTTCGACCGTGGTGACGGGTTTATGCGTCGGACTCGTTACTTCTCTACTCACGTATAATGTGTTAACGCGACGAAGTGCATTGGCAACGACGTCCAGAGGCAAGAATTGTAACCATGAACACAAAAGGAAAGAATGCAAGCGCTCGGATGGCGACGACTTGCAGGCTCTGAGTGATGTTCCGGTGCAAAAACGCCCAAGACTGTACGCCTCCATTGAAGAATTGACGTACGGAATGGATGCTGTTGCGTTGGTCAGTGGACGAGTACAATCACACGAGACTCCGAGCCGAATTGCCAATATCGAAAGAAACTTTTTATTATCTCCGAGTCACCTTGCAACCATTCACGAGGTCACGGACAGCGACATAACCTCTGATGATGAGGCTCAGCATCGTAAACCCCGCTCTCCTTTCTTTGAAAATGCGGAATCGAAGCAGGAATCGCGTCATGTTGTCAGCGATCGGAAGGATTCACTCAGCTTGGACTTATCTTCCGCATGTGAACTCTCATCTTCATTGCCGCCAAGCCCATTCAAAAGCATGAAAAAGATTCGAAAGAAGAAGTTGATGTATCGAGTAAAAGGCTCCGATGATTCGAGTCAAATGTACCCAGCGTTTGACCGCATGCGACGACGTCGTTGTCGAAAATTACACACTAAAAGTTCAAGGCAGATCACTAACGAAAACACTCCGCTTTTTTGTCATATATTTGGAAACAACGACAAAACGATCGATCGCTTTGAAATTGAAAAGCATTCTATGAAGCAGAATGAAAAAGCTCAATGCGCTTCCAAAAGTCCGCATATTCAGCGAAGAGTAGAGCTTGTTATCGCGCCAAATAGCGTCAAATCTGCATAAGTAGAGGAAGCGATACGAAATGAGTTTACGATTATTGGTCGTTGGTAAGATCAATACTCTATTTCATGCAGTATTATACATTAAGGTTTGAAAACAAATCAATTATCAAATCTCGATTTCTAAGTGCATGAAACCTTGAAAGTCGTAGCTAGTGGGACATTCCAACAACATTTACAATTTGATTCTTGAAATAGGGCGTTAGAGATTGTTCGAGCTACAGTGTACGAGAATTCATCAGCTTTGTCATTATACGGCAGAAACAAACGCACATGCTGCACAATTTGTTTTGTATCTGCGAGAAAATTGGCTATCTGAGATTGGATAAGCTCACATTTCGGTGTGAATTGAGCGCTTTTGCTTTCCAATGCGGCAACTTCATTTTTCCATTTGCTTATTTGAGAAAGATAAGTTGAGAACAAGTCTATCTGACGAGTCACTTCGAACTCAGAGTGGTGCAAATAAAGAAGCCGCTGTAAGCGATTGTTTTGAAGCAGAGAAAGAATTTTTTCAAGATACTGACGGCTTTCTTCCGTGGTTTTAATTGTTTGTTGCTTCAAAACTGGACAGATGTCTCGATACTGATTTGTGATTGTGATGAGGTCATTTGAGACAAGCTCTTCATGACGCTGCCGGCAAAAGAAAGAAAGCTCCAGCAAATTGTGATGGAGATGACGACGAAACGAAGTCTGTAGCAATAATTCCAACCATTCTGTATCACTATCAGATATGTTGTCTGGATGTAGTTTGGCAGTGTTCATGAATTTCTGCAAGGCTTCCAATGGCGCATAATGTGGCTTCGTATAGTGTTGCTGTTGCGAAATCGCTTCCGAATGCTGTGCGTGTTTCTTCAGGTACAACTGAAGAGCTGTATGATGTTCAAGGATACTGTCCATCATCGGATCTTGTATTTTGTCTCGGACAACTCCAAGTAGAGTAGACAACTCACCCAGTAGGTTTTTCATTTCGCTCGCAAAATCTTTACCCTAGCACAAAACCATGGTCAATCTGCTCGATGCTATCTGTACGTGACCAGCCGTACCGGAATTCCATAACGCAAGCACATATAATCTGCTCTTTGTCGATTTCCTTTCATCAGCTCGTGTAGCTCCTAGCATCTCAAAATATTACGCTCACAAAAGCATCTAATTTGCCCGTAATACTCTTGTACATGTATTCTTTGCTGGTTAAGTCCGATCTGCCGCTTGTAACAATGCAACTGAGTCTGGAGAGTTGGACTACAAGGGAGCAATGGTGACTTCCAGAGGTACCTACAAAGGTCTTACAGTGATGAGTTGATGATTTTCTCTAATCTGACGGCTCCTTCCGCTATGTGCAAATTCGATTTTTCAAACATTTTGACAATCGATACCCATTGATTCAAAATCGGTGACGTATACTAGAGTGCAGTAGTGTACAGAGAGCCTTTCAACACAACAGCCATGCTTACCTGCCCTAAAATATTGGTCTGTTTGCTTTCTGAGCTTTGTATCAAGCGGTCAAGGATTTTCTTGCAATCAAAATACGTGAGACTGTCAGAAGACTTCGTATCTTGTAAGAGTCTGATGCTCTCGTCGTCTTGTAGAATTGACAGCGGATAGGATGCGTCAATTGCGGTTCGTACAGTCTTGTACTCGTTCATCCAGTTTGTATTTATAACCTGACGATCTAATAGCGCATCTTTATACAAAGCTCAGCATGTAGCACATATATGGAAGTAACGAGACAGCGGATACCGTGTAGCTTTGTGTGGTGTATCACGACAACAAGCTGTTGTCCTTCCGAATGCGTCATGATCCAGGCTGGATATTGACCACTGATATTTGCTTATTTCAGAATGCAGCCAATCGCAACATGTAATGACAATGACAGAACTCAGATGACAGCCTTGCATGAAACTAGTTTGTTATGGCATCCCTAGCGTTGTAAAATCCGACGAGTAGTTTAATCCGAGTGATACTACTTTTGGTGGGTCAACTTTCTCCACACAATATAGAGCTGCCTTTGACCATGTAAGCGCTTCGGCTTTCTCTTACAACTCGCACAGCTTCGGTTGGAGTATGTTAATCCTTTGCTGACAAGCGATAACTTACATGGCGGAAGCGGACACTGTTTTCGGCCATCGAAAACGCGGGAATCGGTTGTATTTGACTACTTATCCAATCGACACAATTTACAAAATAGCAATGATGAAGTGATTATTTATCCTGTTCCAAGGTCCTAATTTTGGACCGTCATCTTCAACTTGATCACATTCTGCCACGTACCAAATATATCAGATACAACTGCATGCTACATTGATCATAGCAAAAATAGTATAGAGGTAAAGTAAATGAAAGTGTTATATTGGAGAATATTCCGCAATCAGTACATCAGTTCGAGTGGTCATTCTTTCTTAATGTGGATGTAACGTGAGCATCATAATTGGTAAGCGTTGGACAACACGATTAGGCTCCCTTGACCACAGAGTTGACAAAGGAAGATATTCATGTTCATGATGTGCTCACTAGTAGGATTTGAATACCAGGAAGCATCCAACAGAATGACCAGTTGCGTCATCTGGAAGTCATAAATTTCAATGAATGTGCCTTTGCCAGTTTTTCGCAAAAGCTCAATCTCTTTAGGAGACTGCATTAGAGGGTTGCGCAGAGAGTAGCGTTACAAAGTGTACAGTACAGTACATAGCATCAAAGGCAACCAGTATCGGAGTAATTTTGTATGATATAGCAATCTTGTTCCTACAATTGCAAGAAAGTTCGACAGTCGAATCCGAGCATGCTTCTGTGACAGAAACTGTAATGTAATAAAAATCTCATGTAATCGAAGATGTCTATATTACTAGTATTAGACTAACTGACTTCTCTAGTTGCCTTAGATAACAAATATACACACAAAAAACGTTTCGTGCAAATACCTGTGAGAGTTGATAATATCTCTTTTCGTTGATAGTCCTGTATTGTGGTAGCTCAAACCCCACAGTACGAGATTTCCAGTCTACAAGATAGAAAGTTGTAAAAATTGTCTAAAAATACCGCGTTGTGCGAATTGGTGTTCGGCACACTAGGGTGAACTTGGTCATCCAACTAGGACTGGGATCCGAGTTGCACTTGCACTACTAGGATCCGAGTTGCACTTGCACTACTACTTCCCGGTATCGACCGGTGTCGAGTGTCTATCCACAGAGATAGGATGCTTAACATGGAAACAAGAAGAGATTTTCGTTGATCAAATTGAGAAAAGAATTTTATTAATTAAAAAGAAATTAGCTGTTCCTACTTCCTACTTTGTTTTCTTGCTGTCTACTAAAGTGCTCAATTATTCTGCGTAATTCATCCACTTTATAATGTAATTCATCATTTTCTAGTCGCAGTGCTTTATTAAGTTTTTGGTAAAAGTTTGGTGAAGTGTCACCCTCAACTGCTGATTCAGGACGCTTTGTAGCCACAATGCTACTTGTTGAGACTTGTTGTAACTTCTGTCGGTATTCACCGAGTAGCCGCGTTGCGTACTGATATTCAGTCTTAACTTTTTGGAGGCTATCTGTTCGATCCTCTAATTCCGATACCGTCGATTTGAGCTGCAAGGCAAGCTTTTCGATACAATTATTCTGAGCAGCCGCCTCAGCCACTTGCCGTTCAAGTTGCGTTGATTCCATTTCATTCATTTTTGCAAGCTCAACGAGCGCCTCATTTTGACGAGTAAAGGCTGACTCAGTTTGAGCCTTCGAAGCCCTGAGATGACCAATCTCTCTTCTGAGCGACTCGTTTTCTTTACGGAGTCTCTGGAGCTCAATTTTTGTGGTCGCTGAAGTGGCCGTCCGGGTGCGCTGATGTGGCTGCTCCTGAATTGGAACATAGCCACCACCAACGCGGCGAATGTTGGAAGGTGTTAGTCGTGTAGGTTGTCGGATACTCATGTTGTAGCTGATTTGATAGTGACATTGGAAGCAGCCGAATGACAAGCATAGAAGACGAAAGAATACGACAGAAGAGAAAGAAAAGCATTATAATGAGCTTTTTATCAAAGAATTCGGCTTCTCCATTTGCTATAGTAGTTCCTAGTATCGTGATGGTACCGCCGAAGGCCCTTGGATTGAGAAATCTACGGATATATATTAGATGGGAATTGACCAATTCAAATTTTAGTTGATGTCAAATGACCAGAAATGGAAGCAATATGAAGGAATCGTTTATGAAAGGGAAGGTTAGAGGTTATGTTGCATGTTGCTGCAATTCGCGACACATTATTGTACTTGTAACTTATTTCATTTATGTTATGTGTTATGTGTAACGGGGTTACACGTCGGTTAGTAACCGTTCTGCAGCGTGAGCTGACGCGTGTCAGCCACCGGATATTAGTACCTAGGTTAGGTACGTTTAGCGTAAGGTACTCTTCTAGATAAAGATAAATAAACAACAGTTCCCCTTTAGATCAGTTAGAGACACGTGCCTGCTTAAGGCGTCTCAGATCTTGTGCCTTTTGTCCTGTGTTGTCGATTCCCGGAATCGGTAGGTCCCTTGAACAAGGACCTTAAGCTTTAAAGCTTATTGACTCGTTGAGTCTAGTTCGCTTAAAGAACTAAGTTGCTTGTTGAGCAGATGGCCTTCCTCTGGCAAGGAGCTAGAGTAGCTCCGCTACATAATGCCTAGAAACTTGATCAACTTAATCATTGACTATTCTCTCACTACGTTCCAATGTAGACATTGGGTTCACGTACTCGTCTTTTCTCGTCGCTACTACACCTGTCGATTGTATACTGTGGTCCATGATCCGGAGAATGGGTCGCCATTATGATCTGCTTTATCGCAGCACTTCGTGAGAATCGAGTAACTGTGCTTCATGAATGGAAGTGTCCTTCGCTGAGACTTTGACATCCAATTGAGTTCCAACTTGCGCACACACACACATCAATGTTTGCGCTTGAATTGAAAAAAGCGGTTGGCAGATATCCTTTCCACGATTGGAGCTTTCCACATTTGATGCACCGTGTCCTCAGCGTCTGCGTATACATCGCAGTAAAGTGGAATGAAAGCAGTGAGCTTGCGCAATTGCGTATGCACAACAAATTGCGGTGGATGTAATCGTATTCTATCCTGAAATTCTTCGGCAGACCTTCCATTTCGCTTTGCGTCGAGCATTTCCAGGTTGAGTGATATGCTTGTGGCGCTGCAAGCTCAGATAACATACCGATGAAAGTTTGCTAGCCGCCTCAGCAGATCGATGTGCTTGAATCACAAGCATTCGCCTCAGCTCCAAACTATTGCCTCAATCCGTTCACGTCCCCTACAACGTCCCTTGCGACGTATGTTATTTGATGACCGGTAGACATTCATTCGCTGGCAGCCCGTGTTTCGCGCGCTGTAAATGTTCCTTATTTCGTATCTGAGGCATGCAGAAAGGTGCTGAGGTGTCGAGCGGCATCGAAGGGATGCCGGGAATGTCTTTGAGCACCTTTTACCTTGTGCCACAAAATGTGTTTTTTTCGAGATCGCCTGCTGCTCGAATATATATACTCCTATTGGAATAATGAGAATGCGCTTTCAAGTCAAAAAGCAAGATTTGGACGAATTTACAAAAGTAGGCCTATCCACACGATTAGTGAAGTCAGCTCTGTGCTCACTCGTTTCCATTATAGTATTTGCGATACTGAAATAGTTGTATGAATTGAAAAAGATACGTCAATTATTATTCTGTGGTACACGAACTATAGATATTCTCTGCGTATGACAAATTCAGCCAATGGCTATTAAACGGGTCAGCGAGGGACATTCCCTGGGTCAAGGTCAATGCGGATTCCGCAAAACATTGTTTTGTTTCGGTACAAATGCCTCAGCAAAAGGGAATAAGAACCATAGAGAAATAAGCGAAAAAAATAGTTATATTAATTAGAAAAGAAATTAGCTGTTCCTACTTCCTACATTGAGTTTATGTTGTCTACTAATAGTCAATTGTTTGATTTGACGTTGCAACTGTTCATTTATTTTGCGCAAGTCATCCACTTTATGATGCAATTCATCATTTTCTAGTCGCAGTGCTTTATTAAGTTTTTGGTAAAAGTTTGGTGAAGTGTCACCCTCAACTGCTGATTCAGGACGCTTTGTAGCCACAATGCTACTTGTTGAGACTTGTTGTAACTTCTGTCGGTATTCACCGAGTAGCCGCGTTGCGTACTGATATTCAGTCTTAACTTTTTGGAGGCTATCTGTTCGATCCTCTAATTCCGATACCGTCGATTTGAGCTGCAAGGCAAGCTTTTCGATACAATTATTCTGAGCAGCCGCCTCAGCCACTTGCCGTTCAAGTTGCGTTGATTCCATTTCATTCATTTTTGCAAGCTCAACGAGCGCCTCATTTTGGCGAGTAAAGGCTGACTCAGTTTGAGCCTTCGAAGCCCTGAGATGACCAATCTCTCTTCTGAGCGACTCGTTTTCTTTACGGAGTCTCTGGAGCTCAATTTTTGTGGTCGCTGAAGTGGCCGTCCGGGTGCGCTGATGTGGCTGCTCCTGAATTGGAACATAGCCACCACCAACGCGGCGAATGTTGGAAGGTGTTAGTCGTGTAGGTTGTCGGATACTCATGTTGTAGCTGATTTGATAGTGACATTGGAAGCAGCCGAATGACAAGCATAGAAGACGAAAGAATACGACAGAAGAGAAAGAAAAGCATTATAATGAGCTTTATATCAAAGAATTCGGCTTCTCCATTTGCTATAGTAGTTCCTAGTATCGTGATGGTACCGCCGAAGGCCCTTGGATTGAGAAATCTACGGATATATATTAGATGGGAATTGACCAATTCAAATTTTAGTTGATGTTAAATGACCAGAAATGGAATCACTGTGATGGAATCGTTTTTGTATTTGTATTAATTGTAAGGAGGAGATATCTAGCACGTTGATGCATTGGAGCCCATTACTTTGGTGGTATCTTTATTCCGTGTAATTATCGGACAAATACTAGATCAAATGCATTCCACAGGAATAAGTAGAAGCATACTGGTATGGCTTGAAGTATCATATGCAATTCCACCCGCTTTGCGACATTATTGAAGCGATATATTCTATGGACGCAAGCATCTGTGAGCAGCTAGATCGGTTTCATTTCGTGTTACGACAAAATGCCGGGTTGACGACCAGAGATGCTCTTGACACACTTTTGACTGCGCATTTCCGGCTCCAGCTACTATCGTCCAGAACCTTCGCATACGCTACGCGGCATGAAGAATCTCACGCTATCGCGCAACATATACCGATTCTGATGCAACCTTTGGCTCATGTCGTGAAGCGGGTGAGGCATCCTGACCAAGCGCGACAAACGTCCGCACGCGCACTTATCAGCATGATACTGAGTGCGGATAGCTTCTTGGCTGCTCGAGTAGATTTGTTCCCATGCTCAGGCGTCGTAATCTATTCGATGCATCCATTGCTTTTAAGCATTGTAATCGAATACATCAACTGTTGATTCCGTGTTCAGTGAATATGTATAACCGCGTTCTCGTACCTCCATTTTCAATCCTCGATTATGTTCATCGCATCTGTACTTGGTTAAGTGCGCTTTCCAGGAGTATTTGCGAACGGGATAACTTAAAAGTTGCTCCGTGGATGTATATGTATCTCAACTGGAAATGAAATGATAGATTACCGTAATCTGCTCAAATAAGGATCAGCGACATCGAAACCTTCAATCTCATTTATCCCACAATTTTGACTTGCCTCACTCCTATCTTTCCACTTGCTTATACTGTTGGGATGACAAAAAGACAACAAAATCCCACTATCACCTACTTCGTCGATTGAAATGAAATTTCAGACAATTGCGCATAGATGGTAACTTATAAGCTGACTGATGACGACACTCTGTTCTCCAGAATATCCCATGACAGACATTCTCTTTCAATTAATTACGTACACACATCATGTAGAATCACCGAATCGCTGCGTCATCAAGTGATTTTCGCCAGCACATTCAGAAAATTGAAGCCTTAAAGTTCAATCAGCAATAACTTTTCAACGTAATCGAATGGAACCCTTTGTAAAGCGTTCAGTTGACGTGTGTAATGCTTACAGCAATACCACTACCTCAGCGAAAAGCGCGAATGACATCGCACGGTTTCGTTTCCTCTGGACACATATGGACGGAAAGGGTAGGGTTATGCAGATTGGTGTCCAGTCGTCTGCTGCATGTCTCATTCGAAACTGAATAGCACAGCCAATGCACTAAAGTCAATGTCCTTCGCCCAACATCACTTTTCAATTGACAAACAATTCGACATGACTCTCAAGTCGTTGTTCGCGTGCGGAAATGCAAGACACTCCACTGGCAATCACATCCCCAACAGAAAATGTGAGTATCTCCGAAATAAGTGGAGTCATAGAGATTCTCACAAAGCAAGGAACAGCGTACGCTACAGTAAAGCTGCATCGGAAGAATTGACAGTATTGAATTATTACGATTTTGAACGGAGTTCAATCGAAAGTTGTAAACATGGGTTACATCGTACCTACACTCTGGAGGTTATGATTAAAACAATTCAAGTCGATTGGATAAATATCTTTGTTAGTCGCATTGTACGCTTAATTATTGGTAGAAAACCTTATTTGGAATATCTACGAATCGAAGGTCAAGTTCGACAGCGTCAATACATCGGCTTGGATACGACTATGAAGCGTTTGGAGAAGAACAAATTACTAATCGAATTCAAATCGAGCGAAGAATAGGTCCTAGCGTATAACCCAGCGGAATATAACGATGAACGTGAGTACAGAAAAGATTGCGACGTGCATCATCGCGTTGCTGATCCGCGATGGGTTTTGAGATTCAACAGCAAAGAAGAACGTGATTGTTGGGCTCGGAAGATACAAGATGCTTCGGATTTATGTGTATGGCTAGGAAGATACAAATTGGGGCGTTTGATTGCTCAATCCGATGGGACAACAGTCGTGGAATGTTTTGCGCAAGGAGATAAAGCAGACGGAAGAAGAAAATTGCTTTCTGTGATGAAGTTGATCAAGGCAAACTCGATGCAGCAGATAAGGAGAGTGAAAGAAGAATTAGCAATCCATCAAATGATTTCGAATCCAGCGAAGCAGCACAACAATGTGCTTAGAATGCTTGACTGGCATCGTCAAGATGGACACGGGTACCTGATATTAGAGCATTGCAATGGTGGAGATTTACACGATCTGATTTCAGAGAATGGAATGCTTGACGAAACAACAGCAAAAACGATTTTCAAGCAACTTTTGATTGCCATTCAGTATTTGCATGGACGAGGTATCATACATATTCATACATATGGACGTGAAACCAGAGAATATTTTCATACAGAACCATTCGAATGGAACAATCGGTGTAAAGCTGGGCGATTTTGGTGCGGCTAGGAGGATTGACTCGAGCTGTAATGTAGGCTCACTCAGCTGTACCATTGGCTTTGCGGCACCGGAGATACTGGTTGGAGGCTTTGTCACCCCCCCTGCTGACGTATTTAGCGCCGGTGTCGTTCTGTATTCGATGCTCGCTGGATACCGACCTTTTCTTGCGAACAATGAGGAAGAGGCTCGAAGGAATTGTATCGAAGGAAAATACGACTTCGAGGGGTTCGCATGGCGAAATGTAAGCGATTCAGCAAAAGATCTCATCCGAAAAATGCTAGACACATCTTTTAAAGATCGGATTACGATCGATAGCATCCTAATTGATTATTCGTAGGCTAGGGACAGCTGAATCGTTCAGGGATAGTAGGAGTGTGAAAAAGACCAACTTATTGAAAAATTCTGGCACATTGGATAAGATCAAGATCAAAACGACTACGATTGTGCAGGTGTGGTGATTCCCATAGATGCAAGAACTTCCTGATATGTTTTCCCAGCCTCAAGTTCTTTCTCAAGCTCGATCAATTTGGAAACGCCATCAATCATTGTCTGAACCAGCTCAACTTCTGACTTCCCGATCCGAGCCTTATTCGATATATCCCACATCCCACCGACCGCAGCACTATGCTCTCCAGCGGATCCGCGTGGCTGTAGTCCGTACACTTTGCAAACTTCCTCGAGAGCGTGTGGATCGGTCCCTAATTTCTCCAATCGGACAAACATGCTAGCACGCAAGCCTGTGCCTAGATTGGATGGACACGTTCCAAGAAACCCATGATGATCGTTGTGCATGAATGAGAATCCGTTTTGCTTGATGCTCTCCTGAACAGCATTAACACCTTTGACCCAGCGCGCAAACACAGCCACGATATCACCTCCATCCTGCATGCTAATCACTCGCATATGGTCCTCTTCGTTCACCCATACCAAAAAGCTTTTCTGCTCATTGTGGAAAATACCTCTTCCACTTGGCCAATCTCGAGCTGCACTAGCACCTGTCAGCAGTGTTCCTCCCCCTGGCTTTTGGAATAGAAAATGATCTTTCTGCAGTTGCTCTTCTTCTTCCGTTGTCATGTTCATCAGTGGATAATATTTGCCTTGGAGTTCATCAGAGAGTGTTGACAAGGCAGACGAAATCAGATTTTCCACCTGAAGACGTTCTGCACGGGTGGTTCCAGGAGGCAAGCTCATACCCCGAATATTGCGTCCAGAACGAACTCGAGTCGACTGGACATAGTTGAAGTCTATTTTATCGGCATTCTGTAGCTTGGAGACGTCCAAATCGGTATGATGCATGTCTTCAGTCTTAAACTGATGCCATCCTTCGATGACGGGATTCATGATTTTCTTGAAGACATCGTAACACTCTTCATCTCCCGCAACTATGCCAACGCCCAAATGAGCATTATCGACGCCGGTCTGGATGGCTTGATCAAGTGTGAAACCTTTGGATGTTGTCAGATCCTTGAGCTCCTCGTACAATTCTTTCGTCAAGTGTTTGGCCATTAGACTCCGATGCTTGGAAGTAAAGACTGGATAGTTATCTTCCGGTGATGGCTGCACTTGTATGGAAGAAGATGTACACCCTGGGCCACTTTCTGGAGCGACAATAGCGACTGGAGATAAAGACGCCGAAGGAAGCAGAGCTTCGATGGACTCTCCGGCAATAAGCTTTTGCTCCATCGCGATGAGCACATTGATGCCGTTAATCATCGTTTGCACCAATTCAGCTTCTGAATGTCCGATTCTCTGCTTATTTGAGATATCGTACACACCGCCAACGGATTCCGAATGCTCTCCTGACGTACCGCGCGGCTGAAGATGAAGGGAAGAACAAATGGATTCGAATCGCTTGTAATCCTGCGTGAGGTTTGGAAGTTTGACCATTACACTCGCTCGAAGACCGGTACCCAAATTCGAAGGACACGTCCCAATGAATCCGTGATGTTCATTATACATGAATTCGTGCCCTTGTGCCCGGATATTGGCTTCCACACTTTGAATAGCGCGACAAAAGCGCTCAAAAACGCGTCCAACATCACCTCCATTTTCCATTGAAATCACACGCATGTGATCTTCTTCATTACACCAAACCAAAAAGGTCTTTTCATTATTATGGAAGATTCCTCGTGATGCAGGCCAATCTCGAGCAGCTCCAGCTGCTTCCAAAAGCGTACCGCCTCCAGGTTTTTGAAACAAGAAATGGTCGGAAATCAATGTCTGTTCTTCTTCAGAAGTCATTTCGGCCAATTTGTAAAATTTTCCTTCCAGCCCCTCAGGCATCGATGAAAGAGCCGATTCCAATAATCGCATTACTCCCACGCGATGTGCACGCGACGTCGCTGGAGGAAGAGGAAAACCTCGCACATTACGACCGGCACGAATTCGCGTCGAGAGCACAAATTCATCCGGAAGCTTGGCGTCAGCAATGTGTGTAAAGTCCATATCACACTTATGGGTTGCGTCCTTTGAATATCCATGCCATCCTTCAATCACAGGATCGAAAATCTCTGCAAACATATGATATGATTCCTCATCGCCAGCAGTGATCCCGACGCCAAGATGAGGATTATCGACACCTGTCTGAATCGCTCTTTCCAAAGTGTATCCCGCGGACGTCTTTACGTCTTTTAGTTTTGCGTAAATGTCTCGTGTCAAGAATCTCGACATTAACGAGCGATGGTGAGGAGTGAATTGAGGGTATCCTGCCAATTTCGCATCGATATTTTGGGCATTTTCCAGCTTTTGTGCGAGTTTATTCGGGGACGACGGTGGATTTGCTTCTTGTTGCTGCTCCTGGACGTCAGTCATTGCGATGGTGGTTGATTTTGTCGTCAAGTTTCCCTGAAAAAAGCGGTTTTGAAGTCCATTCGGCGCAGGATCATTCCCAAACGACGTCGCATGCGATGGCTCGCAAAATATTGTAGATAGCAGGGATTGTAACTATAGCGAGTATGTGATCGTAGAGGTATTAAATTCGAATGAGTGAATACATCGACGCGTCTCCGCGTCCGACCTATTGCTCTGATTCTTCTTCTGTTTCTCATCAGGATGCGCGAGTTTCTCAAATGCCAAATACGAAGAGTTCAGGAGGTGAAGATGATCAAATATATTACGGATTTGGTGTTTTTATTGGGCTTCCACTCTCCGAATTAAAAGCAATGAAAGAAGAATTTATGCAGAAAAATGCGCTTAAAAGCGGTACTACTGGCAGCAACAGCAGCCATGAAAGTGTGAATAGTGACGTTTCTTTCACCGTGGATCAAGAACCACAATATATATCCTGCGATGGTCAACACTCCCCGGATTCTTCACGTCGAGAAGCATCAGATATCTTCTCGGACGGCCAGCACGTTCGTCAGCCGATTCAGCAAGATGGAGCGAGCGTTGCCAGACACGATGACACTGAATCAGACATGGGCCATGAAACCACGCAAGGAGCCAAACCACATTCATTAAACTTTATTTTGCATTAGCGTCTAGTTCGACTCCAGTAGCGTTTCCACAAAATCAATTATTTTTGTAAATTGAATTTTCAAGCTGTAATTTTAGGATAGCCAACAAAAAGCAAGACAAGCCACATAAATTACTCTAATAAGGATCGCACGGAAGCTTCAACGGCGGTAATATCGTCCAAACCGGGTGACTTGAAGCTCGTTGATTCTTTGATTCAAATCAACTTGATGCGATTTTAAGTCATACTCAAAAGTTTACACAGCAATTCTTCGTCTTCTTTCTTGACAAATCGGCCTTTGACACGTAGTCGCGAGTTGGCAAAAACCTTTCGAACGTCGTAATCCACTTTTTTCGACCAAACACGATGCTTTCTCTTTTCGAGAAATCGCTCAATTCGTTTTTTTCTAGCGCTTGGAGAGTAATTGCCAATACATTTGCTATACGATTGATCCGTAGTCGAACCGAATGTTGATTTAAAAGGGTCATTCTCGCTATAGGCTGAGATTTCCATTCGATTAAAATCTTCCAAATGTCTGCGACCTAAACCACCATATTCACTCCCTGTATCAGAAGATCCTACGGAAGCAAGACGAAGTCGTTGCCTGTAATCTGGACTCTGATGGTATGACTCGTGAAGATGAACATCATCATCACTTTCCGATGGAAAAATTTCAAAATCCATATCTCTACCAAATCGTCTGTAGCCAAGGTTTGAGTGCTTGTGGAAACCTTCACGATACAAATTTGATCCTCGTGGTATCAAAATCGGTTTAGAAAACGTAGTTGCTCGTTTCTGAGTGGCCCATTTTCCATCGTCTTGTGCAGCAACTGCACAAAGATCGTCCAACAACGAGCCTGTCATTGCCCGATTCAGACACATACCTTCATTATCGTGTCGAAATCCCATCATTTCCTCTTCACTGGGCGTCAGATCCAGCTCATCCACTCCATTTCTAAACCGCCGAGGTGACATCATATCCGAAGAGGAAGACGAGGCTGTCTCATCCATACAATGCGATTTGTGCGCGACATCACGTTCTGTGCATTTGATAGACGAGTTCCATTGCAATTCCTGTGGAAATTGTGCATGTTTACGTTCCGAATGAGTCGAATTGGAAGGCAGCGACATTGCAATAATCGAGGCGGTTGCAGTCCCATTCGGTGATAATTGAGACTCCTGATAGTTCTTTTTCTTCCGTTTAGCAAGTTGAGTGCGCCAATACCCCATCCTTGCAGCAAAACGCGCACCATTCGGAGCCGACAAACTCATAAGCGTCTCCGCCGCTTCACTTTCCATAACGATTACGTTATCTGTTAACAGCGAAATGGATGCGAAAAATTGAGTGGTCAGGAAAGAGCCAAGTGTATGGAGATGTCGAAACAAGAATGATTGTGATATGTGTGGAGAATATGCTGGGCGTTACGAAGGAATCCAGCGCGAGGAGGGAGAGCTTGCGGCGATTCGTTGAAGTAGAAAAAAAACCGAATCTGGGGTAGGGAGGAGGTTGGATGTATACCAATAAGAAGACATGGTTTCGTTGGATGATATTTTGATTGCAGCTTCAATCTAGAATCCCTTTCCCTAGGCAGCGGTTCGGAGAAAGGGTTCAGGTTGCATGTTGAGTGGTTTCCAGGCGCTATACTGAATTGCGGTAAACCGGTACAAATGCGTTGGATTCTTTTGTCATGGTGTATGTCCTTCGCCACTGCGCGCTACATTGAGACATTAAGCATTCGTCCTATTCCGAAGAGCCAATGTGTTGTCTCGAGCTTCTTGTCACGGAATACCGTACATTCAAATAAGATACATGCAACAAACTATCCGACCATCATTCAGCATATCCTTCAGAAATATCAGTTGCGATCATTTCGTCTCTCATTTTCTATTGGTCAATTTTCGCAGGTTGAATTTGGACCGGAAACTTTAGCCGCATGCAAAGTGTTATTTAACGAGAGTGAATGTTTCATGTCAAAGCAACTTCATGCTCCTTTTGGCTCGACTCTGGACGCGGAATTTTACGATGATGGACACGGTAGCAATACCATCTTGAAAAAGCGTTGGAAAGGGCTGACAGCAGAACTCGGTGGGTTGTTTTCCGCTTCATTGAATCAAATGAATGAAATGACGGTAGCGATTATCGACAAGAGATTTGATGTTGAGAACCAGACAAGCGCGGATTCTGGTATTCTTAATGTGAAAGCAAGTTTGCCTCGGGAAGAGATTTGTACTGAGAATTTGACTCCGTGGATCAAATTGCTACCTTGTCGATCAAACAGCGGTCTGGGGAGTCTGATTGATCCAATACAGATATTCACAAGAGAGGAATATCTTGCAGTTTCAGTATCCGCTTCAAGAAATCGGAATGGCATTTGGGATTTATGGCATCAGTTAACATTTGTGCAGAGAAAAGAAATGTCAGTTGTTTCATCACTCAGCCTCAATTCTTTGTATCTGAGTGAAACTGACAAGCGGAAACATATTGCTGCGTGTCCCCTGGCGGATAGAAGCTCAGTTTTCTTGGAAATTTTATCGGCTGACGACAAGGCTGGAATCGTACCAACACCCACTCAAGTCTTCAATAAGCAATTTGGAGAATCACCGCCGCTTCACGAGACCATACTCCGCAGTGAATTAAAAGACGAGCTCAAGAACTTTTCTTTAGTGAGACCCTGGATACAATTTGAAGCGGCTAATCTATCGAATTCGGAGGTAGTAGAATCTCAATTCGTGACGGCGCATCGCTTTGTATCAGGGTACGGTCAAGTTCGTGGTGGTCTTGCTGTTCAGATTGAAAATAAGTGTCGAACATGCTCAGTATTTATTCGTTACCATGACGTAATTCCATGGTATTTACGCCTCTACTTCAGTACCTTGAAATACAAAAGCGTTCCTCGAAGCATTCAAAATCACTCCGATTTCCATTCAGCCGTGAAAGTGATCAATTATGAGTTTGAACCCGCACATGTACGAGGACGACCTCATCAGCTGATGATTGAAGCACTCTTGCCTCCATCGACATCCCTTATCTTTTCGATCCAGTTCGAGAAAGCATTTTTACGTCTATCAGAGCACCCTCCAGACGCAAATAGAGGATTCGACATTCCTGCCGCCACAGTTGTCTTTGATATCGCTCGGGCGACTGATGAACGCAAACAAGTCGATACGAGAACGATGGAAACACAGAATCCGCCGAGAATCATCTACACCGAGCCATTACTTGTGGCGTTGCCAACACCTGACTTCAGCATGCCGTACAACGTTATTACATTGACTTCCACAGCCCTTGCTTTTTTCATCGGTACGATGCTCAACACACTTCTTCGCAAGCCACCTCGATACAAGACTCTCCTGGCACGCCGTCGTCAAACCAGATTGCGATGGTGGAAGACAAAGGTCGAGTGAACCCGCACACTGCATGTCATGATAACCCCCATTTCTTGATATGCTGTCAATACTCAATAATTCGGGACGAAAGACGTCCAACAAAATGCGCGAAAAATTTCTTTCTTTAATGACAAATTTAATCAGAGCTTATGTGAACGCTCTGCTGTACTTTCCAAAACTAATGTACCCATTCTTCTTGACGCTAAGTCTGAATGAGTATTGACACGTTTCTCGTAGCATTATTCTCAATTGGAATTGGAACCCGCTGTGTGTATTGCCTCGAATATTTGTCACGCGAATGCTAGAAGTTGGCGCAAAACGATCATTGGAAGGCAAATCAGGCAGTATTCTTCGTTGGCTGGATCCAGAAGAAAAGAATGGCGAGCATATTGCGATTGTGAGCTATCCGCGCTCCGGTAACACGTTGATGCGAGGACTGCTGGAACAGGTCACCGGAATTCATACTGGGTGTGATACGCATCCCGATCGCGTACTAAGTCGGGAGTTGCAAAAATTCGGAATGCAAGGTGAAGGAGTTGTTGATGATTCTGTCTGGTTTATCAAATCTCATTTTCCTGAGCGTTTGGGCTGGAAATCGTACAAGATCAAGAAAGCCATTGTTGTGATAAGGAATCCTTGGGACGCTATCGATTCGTATTTCAACATGACGCTCACTAATTCTCATACTAAAAGCATTCATGAGAGTGAGTATGAGCGATTCGCAGACCGATGGGATGGAATGATTCGCAATGAAATTGACGTCTGGATGGCATTTCATCGATTTTGGACACAGAAAGTTGATATTCCTGCGATCATTGTTCGATATGAAGATCTTATGGTTCATCGGTACGTGATCACCTCCTCCAGCACGAATCTCCAACCAATCCGACGATTTTCTTGTCAGGCCTGAAATGTTACGCCGAGTATTTTGCTTCATTACCGATCAACCGCGTCTCGAAGGGACCGAATGGGACGCCAAAGTGAACAAAGTCGTCAGCAATTTCTGTACGTCGACTTCAGGACCGTATGCGCCCAGAAGCGGCAAAATTGGCGCATCGTTCAGGCATTACTCAAAGGATCAGTTTGACTATATTCTCAAAGCTGCCAGAGTTCCTCTTCGTGGATTTGGCTATGATCCCGAAATCCAAGATTTTCCAGCGTCAATACAATTACCCAAACGTCAAGTCAAACCGGCCCGAAGCGCAAACGCGGAGCTTATCATATCTCCCGATTCGAAGATGGAGATCAGGAAGAAGGGTGATACTTATGGACGACACGCCAGCAGATACCGGAAAGCTCTGACGGATCCCGTGATATGTACTGATAATACAGAACTCAATATCGAAGAAGTGATGGAAGCTCGAAAAAGAGCGCAAGAGTCATCGGACGCAGCGCAGCATTCAACACCCGCAACCTGATTGGTCATTATGTTACCAATCATTATGTTTCATTACTATCAAATCAACCAATTATAATGATTGATATCATTCGAGTACGACCAGTTGAAGTTTTTGTTTCCTCGTCCCCGCGCTCATTTCATTCGCGTTGATTGCTGCATAACGATGGAAGGAGTATCGTTAGACACCGCTGCTACTAGGATAAAGAGACGTAGATTACTGGACGATAGGCACGAATTGTACTCGAGAAATAACGGTTTTGAATCGGCAAATGCAATGCAAGTATTCAATTCCAAGCGAATAAAGCCGCAAACAGATCAGATAAAGACAATAAACACCCCACTACCACCTGCAATCTTCCCTTCGTACGAGAATTCCAGCTTGCGAATAAATTCTCATCCAACTTCTGGATCTCGTTTGGCACTTTCCGAAAGTCTACAGACGACTCAACTATCGGATACGGGTATAAGCGAAGACGCTAAAAACTGTCGTGTTCGACCGGTCGCACAAAGATTGTATTCAAGCAGTACGATGGGCGTTCAGCCGACCGTGGTAGGAGATGATTTGTTAATATTGTGATGGGACTCAGTTGGCATATTATATTAGTTTTCAGGTCCATCTGGATTCTGTGTATCAAAGAAAATCAGTGACAGTCATGAAATAGCAAGAAACACGGTAAGCAATGTGAAGTTGTCGCTTTTGTCGATTCAGGCGAAAGTCATGTTGCCATATAGAGGATCAAGACATTTGTTGGTCACATGGCTCCTGTAAATGAGATACTGCAAAGCAGTACAAGCACCATTCCACGATATCCAATTCCTGTGTCTGTGGACTTTGGAACGATAATGCATTCGGTTCCCTCACATAACAATGAGTTTTCGATTGAAGAAGATATAACGTATTCACAGGAAATGCTGCATGATCTATCCGTGCAAGAAACCCAAGCTCATGTGTACCTGGAGTTGGACCAAGAATTCACAAAAATACTGAATGATGATGAATTGAACAACATGATCCAACTCAATATGACTACAATACCTCTTTCTGATGTCTCAAGTCCCGTTGTGATCGGTCGTGACAAGTTTAAAGTCGTTTTTGGCGAGCAAATTCGAAAAGCGTCGACTTCACTGCTGAGTCGGAAGCATTGCTTATTTCATGTGAGTAAAATGGGTGGGAACGGTCCTTCGGGGTATTCTGTTTCCGTCGAAAATACCAGTACCAATGGAATTGAGGTCAATGGCGAACCCGTTCCTCGAGGAAGGACGAAATCGCTCGCTTGTGGAGATGCTGTGACATTGCTCCGTCTTCCGCAAAGTCAGGTCGGTCTATCATCTCACCTTGTGGATCCACATAGCTCAACTGCGCACTTAGGCATTATCGAATCTTGCGATACGCTACACTTTATTTGACGAATCATCACCTGATCCGATCTACAATCATCATGTTGGAAGGCTCCTTGTCGATGAAATTAGCGTGACCAGTGAAAATCAAGACAATATGGTGATTACTGAGGATGAACGACATGCTCAAAATGTGTCTTTAGTCCAACAAACAAACTCGGGAGAATCATTTCGATGTGTAAGTGCGTTCCATTGAAAGTCAATTACTTTGACTGAACGCGTTTGTAGTCGGTGATGCTTGCACATTCGATATTGACAGATACGACAGACACAAAGGTGAGCCAACGATTTGAGATGCGGAATTTGACTCACAACACGCCTGCTCCAGTTTAGCGATTTCAGAGATGAACTTCATTTGATGCTCTCCCCAATTCTTTCGCACGGCTATATACAAGTATGCAAATGTCCAAGTTATTATGTTACATCACCATTCACCACAACTATACAGGTCGATTACGATACAGCAACGGAGACAGCATTGGAAAAAGCTGTGCAAACGACAGATTTAGTGATATTGGCTGAAAGTACGAGTACCTCACAAATGCAACAGATGCAAGGAATGACTTATAATCCACTAGTAAAGCACTCGTTGGATCGACGTGGAATTATTCTGGTGAACGAAAATGGACTTCCGGAAACTCTCGAGAATACAAAGCTCAGAGAAATATGCCAAGGTATGGCAGCATACACGTTTAGTACGCCAAGTGACACACCTTCCTCATTCGGTCATTTATAGCGGCAGCACTGTCCAAACTTATCGTCGTTTTGTCGGAAGACTCTTCATGTGGTATGTTGGCATCGTATTTTCTCGAAATCATATTGAGACTCAGACGCCATACAGCAAAATCTCTTTTCGCTTGTGGAATTCCTCGTGTCATTTACGCGACTTCAAAGAACAAATACAGGCGACAAGTCGGTACTTTTATCCGGTACGAAAATGGCAAGTACTTTGGGCAACCCTTTCTGACCATACGCTTATCAGAATACTTATCGGTGGAATACTTCATGAATTCTCAATGAAGATGTGTTTTGAAAACGCTAAAAGTATGGCCTTCGAAGATTCAAAAACCAAAGACCAAAGTTTCGATCAAGTTGAGCTCTTCTCGACATTCAACGACCATACTGCCGTCCAAACCGAAGCAAAACAATTCAACACAAAGTGGGAAACCATCGTAAAACAGAACTTTGTCAGCCTGAGCTCCTTCGTACTTCCCGATCCACCCGAACGTCTCGTTGATCGTAATCAGGAGATCGCCGAGGTATTTTTTCCCACCTTCTGCCTCCAACTTTGTTGTATTCACCGTCTTACTACAGATTGTCAACTTTATAAGAACAAGTCCAGCTCGAGTGTGCAACTTGCATGGCCAGGAAGGTATCGGGAAGTCGACTATAGCTATTCACGTGGCGAAATACATCAGTCGGATGGTACGTTGCTCTCAAAGCATTCAGTATATATCACTTGGAGATTACGAGCGGAATATTCTCACCGAACAAGACGTCACCAATGTGGAGGCCACGTACGATTTCAATGTCGCGCTATTGAATCAGCTTCACAGCGACATTGAGGAGCTCAATACAGCCGTCAAGATGTGCGTTGTTGACTCCTATTTCCGCACAACTAAAGTCGAATGTACTGGCCGTTAGGGACGACTCGAGCTCGAGACTATTGATTCTCGATGGCTGTGATTTCTATGCGGAAGCTCCAATTTGTGATTTTGTATCAGAGATCCTGCGTCAGTTTCCGAGCATGAAAGTGAGTATTCGACACAACCAGTAACTTTATTCACTCTTTTGTATGCTTTAGATCATAACAACGTCAAGAAACAAGCTGCCGATCACCTCACAGACTTTAGCGAATGTCACCATAGGTTTGGAAATTCATTCTCTTACTGAAGAAAGCGCTGCAAAACTACTGATTGCATACTGCGAGGAGCCAATCGTCCGAAACAAATTGAAGAAATGTAAGTGGAATTTCACATTGCGTGCTTTCGACATCTCCGTATTCATTGTTGATTGCAGCATCCGCGGACTGGCAATCTGACGACATGATCACTGTTATTCAGCAGCATCCAGCGGTAAAGCGTCTTCGTGGGAACCCATCACTACTGCGTCAATTAGCGCGCGAAATGCCGACAAAAGCAATGGATGAGCTCATTTGAAGGGAATGCACACAACAAGTACGATAAGACGGTCATTGTAATTGTAACACAGAAAATCGATCGAATTTGTCAGAAGAATCGACGGCACAATCAATTGAAAACGCAAATCTATTGCGGCTGCACAGCTTAAAATCAGTAAGGCGATTTGAAGAAATAAGCATCCGCTACTCTAATTCCGGTTGGTACGCATCCGAAGAGCTTTTCGGCGCTTCCTGTGCTTGTGCTTGTTCATTTTCTTCTTTCGCTTCTTAAGCACGCTATCCGCATAAATCATGTCCACTTGCTGCAGCATCTCAGTTAAGTCACAGGTTAATTCGCCATTCGAAAGAATTGGTTGTGGCAGCGCAGAGATTGGAGCGAGCATTTCCCATGTATCGAATCCGTCCATCAGCATTTCGTCAACAATACCAAATTCCGGCATTTCTGCGTCCAACACGCTCGGAACTGTGGTCGCAGGAACTTGCTCAAGTTCATGCTGGCCAATACACCACAACTCGGATGGATCAAAACGCGCAGGGTTTTCCAACGTGTCAATTGCTACGTCTTTCAAGGGGAACGATGGCTCCGAAAGAATGGCATTGAATCGATGATTGTATGTGGAAAAAGAGAAAGTTGCGTGATTGCATGCTTCAGATTGAGTAAATGAAGTACGCGATATGATATTCCGAGAGACTCGTCGAAGAGATGAAAACATTGTTTCTGTTCTTTTGTATTCTCAAAAAATTGTATTCTGTGCTGACTCGATGGCTGTCTCACTTCTTCCTTCCAGGTCAAAATTCCGTGGAATGTTTGATTTTGTTTATCAGATGAGTAAGAGCGTAAACGAAAAGGATTGGTCTAAATATTATGTTCTTTACCGCGGAAGATCATAGGCTTTTTCTATCTCATTGTTTCCAGCATTTTGATGCCAATTCAAAAGGTTATAGAAATCAGATAGTTGTCGCATTTGAATTGACAAAATCTCTCTCAGGACACCTTGATGAATCAGAGCTCACGTGTGCCGTCGTGGCAGCATTAGGCATCCAGCCTTCACGAGTGCGTTGAATTATCTTTTTTTCCACGCGCGTCCAAGCCCACTGTGATACTATACCGCATAGCTCATCTTATTGGAAATGTTTTCTCATAAATTTGACTGTTTGTAAATGGCACAATGGCGAGCGAAAACGTCAAAGCTCATTGTTTGTCGTAGCGGAATCTATTCAAATAAGTCGCGCAGAATTTATTTCGACTCTGCAAGATCGTGTCGACAATGTCAAGGGAGTGGAGTACAGACGTCGGCTATTCAAAGCAATGGACCTCCGGTGTGAAGGATTCATCTCACGGGAGAGTTTTATCAGCGTGAGTCAGGCAGCTTCAGATTTAGAATACAGTCTTATTTCGATGTGAGATCAGATTTGTGAGCGATTCACACCGCAGCTTGCACACTCAGCTGTGATAGCTGCCTTTGATGAAGCCGATATTGATCGCGATCGAAGGGTACGGCTTACACTATTCCTCGGAGCCTTTCATTTCTAGTGGAATGTGGCAGGTCACGTATTCCGATTTTGAGCGTATTATGCGTATTGCTTGCGACTTCGAGGGGATCGAACATACGCAATTTCAGACTCCAAGTGCAAGGCTCAAGAAGAGGTATTAGCAGAGTACTCGAAGATTGAGGAAGAGTGTGTGAGGCAATGACCCACCCAGTTGTATTGTCTTATCATACAAGTTTCTTTTTGTAGAAAAAATTCTTCAGATACCGCGCTTGAAAAATGCTCACCATAGCCAAGAAGGTGATCTAGCAAGTAAATTAGCCGAATTTGCACGGACTCTAGGAAATGAAATTCAACCTGGACGATTGATATGTACATGATGTTGGTACTGGTGGATCCCACCGCTTGATCGAATTGGAGCAACTTGTCCTGTAGCAACATACCGTCAGGATTACTTGACAGATTCTTGATTACAACGAACCTGATCGTAGTCGACGTTTCTGAGTATGCCCATCACCCGATCTTTTAGTTTGAGTATCTCCAATTGAAGATCATCCATGTGGCTTTTCTTGGCCAGATTTTGGTATTCCTGCTGGCTGTTACCCATTTCCAAGCGTAATGTTATCCGCTGCAGTTATCGGTTTATGAAAATGTCGCTTGATAGTAGCAGCATGAAATGTACCATTTTAGCTCCGACTGGTTCGGCGCCTTTCGTGGAAATGACACTGATGCAAATCCAATGAGATCCCGCAGTCGTTGCCGTATATGGCACTGAACCCTACGAATGACCGAATGACTACTACATCATACATGAATACTATATAAATTACTTGGCGATTCATAATCTCTTCTTTCATGCGTTTGCTATCTTGCTCTGAAGTTTGCGAATATATCGTCAGAACTGATTGCTATTCATTGAAAATTAGTACTTTTTCTTCGCCAAACATTAGATATCGCATTACCAAAATATCGCTCGTATCGGGTGATTCATACTCCGCTCGGAAGTACGTTTGTTCCGGTACAGAAAGCAGGAAGCATTTGTGATCCTGCACAACAGATGAAGAGGAGAATTGGAGAGGATAACCCTGTGCACATACGTCGTCGTGGGCGTAGAAGTATAGACCGACTGCACGTCTAAATATCGCAAGAGAGCACAGAACGCTTATTCCTGGACGGCATTTCATGGGATTACTTTGTGATTATTCTCAATAATACCCGCTCTAAAATGTAAAATTACTTTTCTACATAATGTTTCCTTTGCATTCAGAGCCAGAGCTCCAGACTTTTGCCAATAATGAACCATGTGATTCGCATTGTCAGCTGCAGCAGCGCATATTCTACATTCAATTCGTAATAAATGAAAAGGCAGAGGATGCCTGCTCTGTGGTATCGTCATTCCGTGAGCACATAAAGTTGAACGCGGTCGGTGAGGTGCTCTGCATCATTGATTGATCATCAGTAGCATCAGTTGACTCGCATGCTAAGAATGAAAATGCTGACGCATTGTCTCGACAAGGCGACGGAGCTTGTCCCAGGATTGAGTGGAGGCTGTCTCGCTGAGTTTCTGGCATCAAAGCATGGCCGACATCTTCAAGATTATAAATGTCACTTGCGTTTTGGATGCTCGGAGCACAAGTCCGCTCTTGGTCGATCTCTGCAATCTTGTTCTGGATACGCTGTATCAGATCGTCAGCTTTCTTAACCAAATTTGAACGCACTGCTCGGATCGTATCGAGTTTTGCTGAAGCATCTGGTCCAAATATGACTGAGTCAACTTTCTCTGTCAGGATTTTCTCAACAATTCCATGAATTTGGGCCAGGCGATTTCGCACATCCCTACTAAGAAGCTCAGAACTCATAAGTTCATCGACTGTGCCCTCTACTGCTTCCAGCTCATCTTGGTATGAATAAAGACGTGTGAGATGGCTATCTCCGTCCCTTGACTCGTCGTTCTCCGTGGAATCAGCATCAGCTAGACTGAATGGAGGTGGAACATATGGAACGGCCATTGTAGCTGGATTGGCAGTTCGTCCATGAACGATGTATTTTCTAAATCGGAAGACTTTCGGAGTTGTTGCCAATTGTGCGAGTATTTGTCCAATCTCGTCCAGTGATTTTTCTTCTACATCAATGGAGTTGATAAACACGAGCTTACAGCCCGGACACAAAGCTGGATGTAATTCGAGCATTCCCTTAGCTCCAGATGGTAGAGAAATGAATCGAGCAATAACAGCCATTTCAGGAATCGCGTCATCCAATACAAGTCCAATGGGACCCGGAGGCACTTCTGCCTCCAATATCACTTCGCGAGATACATCATCCAGCTCGGTACCTGCAAATGAAGGCGTTTGATCACTATGAACCGTCTTGTCATCTTCATCTTTCTCCTCCGTATCTATAATTTGCTCACTGTTTACAATATCATCAAATGCAGCAAAAGGATCGTTCGACTCCTCCTATCAATAGCGCATGAGATCACTACTCCATCGATATAAAGTGCAAACCTTTGGACTATTGTTATTGTTTTTTGTAATATTTGGCAATGCAAGTGTATCAAATACATCCGGTGATTTTTTCGTCGTTTCTGTAAGGAATGAAAACGCACAGGGGGACGTGGGCTCCCTTTCGGCCTCTGAGCCGCGATTCTCGGTTGCACTCGGTCCGTTTTGGCTGTTAGTATCGATACATGTTTGTTTGCTTCCTTCATCCGTCATAACAAGAAAGCTTGGACCTCCGACCACAGATGCAGCAGGTGACCAGCCCAGTTGACTAGCACAAACATTCCTTTGTACCTCCTCTGTTGGCTCTTGAAGCTTACTATCACAATCGTCTTCTTGTAGCTCTCTCTCCAACTGTGTTTGTTCGATGCTCTCGTCGTCTCCCTCCGTTTCAAGCCTTTCAAGAGCCAGGCGTAGCGCATTATGAACCTATTCAAAGCTGTTTAACACCAAATAAACTTTACGTCGACATTTCGTTACCTTTTCTGCTCGCACTCGCAGCATGTCTTTGCGCGATTGTTTCAAAACGAGGACCAAGTGAATTTTCCGGGCGTAATATCTCTCGTAAAACGCTCGCTCCTTACTTTTGATAAGTGTGTCGATCACAGATAGAGTCTTCGCTTGAACTTGCCATATCACATCTTGGAGTTTTTCATCCAGTTGCTCGCATAAATACTACGCAAACAGAAAGCCTTTAGACTTCATGTAAGAAAAATCCATGGAATCGGACCTCATGATCAATTGTGTTCAAATTGCGTAACAGCTTTTGCACGACTTCTCGCGGCGGGAATGAAGATGACCCGATGGAAGAGCACAGTTCCGACACCAGAGGGGCCTCTATTCCAACATTTTGAGCTCTATGTGACTCATTCGAAGCTTTTTGAAAGCCTATTTTCCACCGCGCCGCTTGTGACTCATAAGCCGAAGGAATCCGGCTAGTCTGGAACGGACTGCGTAGTGGGGCTATAGCTCTATCTTTCGTTATATCGGAAGATTCTTGCCGATTTCTTGCTTCAAATCGCTTTCGAGGAGTGCTGTGAAGATTCATTGTGCTATTCTGTGTATTATTGGGGTGATTTCCGACTCGACTTGGCGCATTTGGAGGCAGTTGGTACCGCTGTTCTCCAGCATTATGTGCAAAACCATTTATCGAATTCGACTGCATCGAGATTTACCTATTTTACCTGATTAGAGCGCGGTCATTCAGAATGGAGGTCGAAAATGCTTTAAATCGCTGTTGTCGCCATTTCAGCCGCTTGTACTGTTATGATAGCGTTGAAAGTCATACGTAATGCAGAAATAAGTCAAAATTGGAGAAGAAACTATGTTTAAACGGATTTAGCGGAATTGAGATTTAAGCACCAACATTCTTCCATCAACAGCATCTGTCTCCACATCGCAAATGGTGCGTAAGATATCTTTGAGCATTGCACGATCATCGTCGGTGACGATGGATTTACGGAGCTTTCGCAACAGATCTTTTGTACGCATTCTTCCACCATAACGCATAAGTTCTTGTTGCACCCCAGCTTCCGTCAATTTATTGGCGAGCGATACGGATGAAGTTGTACATTTTGATTGTTGTTTCGAAGTGGAATCGTCTTTCACTTTGTTGGCTTCTTCGAGCTTGCGCTTTTTCCCATTGGAAGATTGACTTCCATTTGCACCTTTGGCGTCAGGCTCCGGCTTTGCCACATTGATCGCTCCATTTGCGGTGTTACTGGGATTATTTGACATACTTGGAGCTGCTGCAGCATTGTCCTGATCCCATATAATATTACCACCCAAATCGCGTCGTATTTTCTCCATATCCTTGGCAGTATACTCATCATCAGACGATGTGGCATCTTCTTCTTTTTTCTCTTTTCCAGCATCGATCTCCCCATTCTGAGCACGTTTGAGTAAATCTTTCATGGCTTGACCAGTCTCGGTCAATTTTCCTTGAGCATCGGCATCACCTTCCACTTCTTCCTCTTCTGAATCGGATGGTACACCGGCTACATTATCATGGTTGACCTCCGCGTCGCTCTCATCATCGTCGAATTTTTCTTCGAAATCCCCTCCATTCTCCCCAGTTGCGTCTCCTTCGTTGACAGACTTTTTCGGGCGAAATGCTCGGCGTTGTTTAGTCGCTTTGACTTCAAAAATATCTCCAGTCTCTTTGTTTGTTTTTCCTCTCGGTGCACCGGTACTAATTGCACCAGTACGAAGCTTCGGTGCACTTGCGAGATCTGTGTCGGGTTTATCCTCTCCTGCGAGTTTGTGTCGCATAAGCCAGCGTTCGACAGCTCGTTTCTTTTCATTATTCATTTCTTCAGCTTCTTCAAGTGTTAATGTGCGATATCCGAGCGGTTTTTTGAACCGAAACCATTGTTCCACGGGAATGACATTGAACTCATCATTGTGCCGATTTTTGATCAAGAGCATGTACGTGGAAGCCTGTCCACCTTCATGTGCGCCATTGTAAGCGTTTTTACCTTGGCTGTCTTCAATAACCCATCCAGCAGTCCGAGAGTCTTTACGACGACGACGACGGCGTTTTCGTAGGGCTGGATTGTACCCAATTTCTTCTTTCTTTTCATTCTCATCTTCTTCAAACACCTTTTCGGGCTCTCTGTACATCATTACTGGTTGACTGCATGCTTTGAAGTTGGGAAGTGTAGGGGTGTCAAATCGCGCAATATTATAGCGTTTGATAGAAGGAGTAGCACGTAACACAAAGCTCTCATCCATGGCAATAAGTGTCAGAAATCTGCCGGGGTACTTGTGTCGCCTGATATTGCCTAAATCTGTGTGACAACACAATTTACGTACAATACATTACATGGTGGAATCAATAGGTAAGAAGATAGTCAAATTCTATTGCGTATTGATCTTCTATCATTAAAGCATGCGCTCAGATAGCAGAGGCCTGAAACTATACAGAATCTAAGCTTACGATATGACACATCGGTTCCATAGGGAAACGTTATCGTTCCCTTCGTCCACTTTTTCTTTCGGCTGACTTTCGGTTGCTTTTTCGACCTCTTTTGTATCCTCAGATCTCATTATAAGCGTACACTCTTCCCGAGTGACCAGTGGCTTCTCCTTTTCTTTAATGAATTCATAATATGAGGTGATGGTGACTCCGTTCATGTCCTCTTCGTTGGAATTCGACCCGTTTTCCAAATCACATTCCGCACTTAGCACAATGTCTTCTTCAATAGGAATCGTGTCGACGCTGCTAATAAATTCGATATTCGCTGGGATTGTTCCCTTTGATAGCACCACAAAGGCTTTTTGATCGCTTTCACGAATGACGCGTTTGATGCGAACTTTGGAAGGCTGGAAGAGCTTCTCCATATCGAGTTGGTGGATTTTACGCTTCGTACTGTGGACATGGTACACACGACTGCGGTCAATCACTTGTTTCGCATTCTTTAAATCGAGATGCGATTCATCCGAAGCCATCAAATTCAAGTAATTTTTCCAATCTTTCATTTGGTCCAATCGAGCATCAAATGCGGCAATCACATTGCTGTAATTCACAATTGATTTTTTCGCACGCTTTTTCCGACCGACTTTGGACCGCTTCGTCCTCGATGGACCTGCAGCATCAGGTGGGATCTCGATTTCATTCGCTTCTCCAGTTTTCAAATCATGGTGCAAAAGTCCAAGAAAACAGAATGCGGTCATGAAAGCATCAAACCCAGCTTCATGACATAGAGATGATGGCTTACGTGACTCAATAGTGTCTTCCTCGTCATTCGAATGTGACTGAAGCGCTGCATGGTATCGTTGAAAGTTTTCGTGAGAAGAAATCAGCTTTGATGGTGAAAGACTAATTCGACTCTTCATAAAGTCAAAAAGTGACGAAAGGCTCGATGACTCTAGCTCATCGCTCAAAGCGGAATGAGTAGCCATATACTTGGTATCGTAGATATTGGGAAAAGAATGCGTCAATTCTTTCTTGAACTCTTTCAGATTATTCGGAAGAGGTTGACAAAATTGATGGTACATGTAAATAAAGTCCAGTAGCGCATTGTGTCCAACAATGGGCTTCCGACTATCTTTCAGAACCTGTATAACTCTAGAAAACCCTATCGTCTCATTGGTTTCGGACCGCATCTGCTCAATTAGTACACCATCACGACACATAAGTCAGCATAATAGACCAGATAGATGGAAGATAATCAATCACTCGCATACCTGTTCTATCCTTTCCTCCATGAGCTCTTTCTTCTCTTCGGGTGTGACCAATTGAATCTGAATACCTTCCTCGACGGATTTAGCGTGCAAGTTATTATCTATCGAACGAATGGTCTCGTAGATGATCATGCGTTGATACGATGAATTTGCTTCCAATAGCAGCTCATTACGATCTTGCAATTCATCAGTATCTCCTTCAACTAATTTCTCCTCTCTCAAAAAATTTTCAACCAAATTTCGCACAATTTGCTGGAACTTTAGCCCTTGCGCGTCCAATTGCAAAACATTTGGTTTACTTCCCATCTCTTGCTGTTGTCGGTACTGCTCGATTTGCTTCTCCACTTTTTTCTTCATGCTAGAAACTTTCGACAGCTTGCAAAATGAGATTCCATCGTAAATAAATTTGTTGAAATCAAAGTCATGTTCTGCCAAAAATTGAAGACAGGAAGCTTGACACAAAAAGCGAGGATCAACGTGTCCATACGGTCGGGGAAATAGGTAAAAGTTCCATACTTTGATCTCATAGTCATACTTGCACTCTGCATCTCCATTCGATGTGACTTCATTTCCATTTATAACGTTCACAGCAGAGGGAGTGACGTGAGCAGTAGCGAGACCGAATTGCGAAACAAGAAAATTCTCTCCCGTCTGTTTCAGCTTTTGGTACCGCTCTTCCAATGTATCGAGGTACCATTCTTTCGATTCTTCCTTGTAGCAAAGCCCGGTAAACTCTGTATCAATAGCGATAAACTTGCACGAATCGCTCAGTATGCTTTTTTTCACCTGCTGAAAGCAAGCCTCAAAGTTGTGACGTGTGACATTCATAGCAAACGAGCGATGTGGTACTATATTGTTCTTTTTTTCGGTGAATTCTCGTTCTGGTTGATGTACAAAGTTGACTTTAGGGAGTCGAAAGGCGGCTTTAGGCACAGAATTGCGTTGTTGGCATAAAACCACAAACAACATGGATCCTAGTTTTGTCTCTATTTGACCTGATATGTATTTAAATATAGGAGACATTTACCTGAAACTAGGAAGGCCATGTCGCCTGCAATTCGGTCCATTTCCGAGTATTCTGACGAAGAGCTGTATGAACTGTTGTATTATCTAAAGCAATGTAATGAAAGCGCGCCCGAGGAAATGCGACTCCTTCTTCAAGAACAGCCTGAATTCACACGTGCGATTGCTCAGGCTCAGCTTCGTTTAGGACAAGTCAAACCGCCACCCGTTCCATTAGGCGCGCAAAGCGATGTCTCGGCATCGCAAAAAGAAGCTCACACGTCGAAAAAGAACTCACAAAAAAACGCATGTGCCTCAAAGGTACGTTATCGCACTGAAATCTCTTTAATGTGACGCAGAAAGTGTTTAGGACGATACAAAGAGTTTTCTCCAAGAGCTCGATCCCGAGCAGCAGCAGCTGCTTGAGGAGATTCAGAATCTAGCACCCGAAGTGATCCAGTCACTTCCAGCGCAAGAGCGTCATCAGATTATGGAATTGCGTGAGGCAATGGGACTACCGCCCGTGTAAACATCGACTTTGACAAATGTTAGAATTTAAAGTCTTTGTGCTTCTTGCTCTTTTCTGACTTGGATTTTTTACTTTTTTTCGCGCTTTCCTGATCATCGTCTTCAGACTTAATTTTGGATGTCGGATCGACATCTTCGAATCGCCTCCGAACACGACCGGAGGCGCTCCTTATGCCACTTTCCGAGAT
Organism: Albugo candida; assembly: GCA_905220665.1. Lineage (NCBI taxonomy): Eukaryota > Oomycota > Peronosporomycetes > Albuginales > Albuginaceae > Albugo > Albugo candida. Next base: position 135,995 of record CAJNAR010000168.1, read on the forward strand.
TGTTGATGCGGTGCCTTCCACATTTGCATTTGCTGATGGAACCACATACGCATGTGCTGATCCGTACAAAGCTGTTCCGACGGATGCTTGTTGTTGTGGGAGGACGGTGTAGAGCTGTTGTGGCTGATCCGGGGTTTCAGTTCCGCTAATGCACAAATAGTTAGCATTATTATGGATCCCTTCTGAAAAATAGACTCACCGAATGCCTTTACGCAAATCAACGACGCCTGGTGTGGTCAGTCCCGAGGTGACACTTGAGATTCCATCAGTCAATGGGGTTTCCGTCCCAGTTGCGTCCATGTGTTCGGTAGTGATGACTTCATCGTTCTGCTCGGTAGTTTCATCCTCGCTTTGCTCATCTTGTTCTTCTTCGATTACTATAATGATCGGAAAATCAGGCGAGTCCAAGACGCACCCGACAGCCCACTTACCTTCTGGTTCTTGTAGCTCACCCCAGCGTTCTCTTCCAATGCCCTCAACCTTTACAGACCGCGATGATTAACGTTGATCTACAATATCAATCATTTTCGTACCAAGGTCCTCGTCTCGACGGCTTTTCCAAAGACATCCCCGTAAAGTGGAGCTCCAGTCTGACAAATCATAGTCACTTTCTGCATTAAAATAACAAGCTACTAGTACCTCATCCACTGGAGGTTTTCCCCATCCTCCAGGGTGATATCCAAAGCTAGCACCTTCAGGAATAGGTGCATTCAAACCTGGGATTTTAAGGTTCGGGTAGGCTGGAGGTGGTCCGTAGCGTTGCATATTCAGCAGCCAAGGAGGTGGAACGCCTTCGACCATACCCAGTGCGTTCTACGTACTTTCTCTGAGACGTTTGAAAACAAAAATACGATGTATCTGACCTTGAGCTCACTAGAGAGTTGTCCCGGGATTTTAGACTTGAGCTTCACCTCAAACTCTTTCCCTTCAAAGTATCTACACAATGTGAATATAAGCCGAAGCGCTAAATCTGATGTTCTCACGCACAGATCGCCAAGAATGCTGAGGTCCGGTTTGGTTTGATATCGAAAAAACGCATCGTGCAACACTTGGTAGTCAATGTCGATTCTTCCCACTTTGGGCTGCATGCGTTCTCTTGATTTCTGTTTGCTTGTCTTTTTCGCATCTTCTTCGATGTCGACTCCACGTACATCAGCAATACCAGTGTGAGCAATGAAATCTTTATGGAATAGGTCACATCGAAAATATTTGTAGAAAATGAGTAGTACTATGACCTGGTAGCATGAAAGGCTTTTTTTCGATTCCCCGTTTTCCTTGCAAGTACTTTCTCTTGTGACACCAATGTCTGGGAACGGGGATAGTATTTCGATATGATTTCAGATACACAAGAAAGCGTGGGTCAGCGGCAGTCACGTCATGGGCCTACAATCATTCCGTCCTTAATTGAGCAGTAGTAAGAGGCTAGAATGCGCTGACCTCCACGACATCGGGAAAAGCAACGAGTTGCTTTAATTCCGCCACACTGAGTCGCTTCATCTTTTTGCGCTGTTTTCGAGAAGCAGGCGTTTGGCCATCTTCCGCATCCGCATCCAAAACACCATTTTTAAGGGATTCGCGAGCAACTGTGCTCTTTTCATCGTCATAATTCTATAGCGATTACAGACGGATTGTAAGTGCGTGCACATCAATACAGCGCATTAAATACTTCTTCATTGTCCAATGTCCCCATCAGTTCTTCTGCGGAAGAAAATTTTGAAAAAACTCGCATGAATTCAGTGTAGCTAGGATCATCATTTGACAACGCATTGAGCTCTTGCTTGAGATCAAGGCTCACGTATTCCACATCGATTGTGTCTTTTGGCAAGCTTTGGGGATTAGTATCAGCTGCCGGATCTTCTTCAGATTTGGTTTGGCTGGACTGTTTTGCGAGCTTCTGCTTTAGTCGTCGTCGCTGATTTTTCGACAAAGGTGCTGGATTTATCGCCATCCTTACTGCCGATGTGTTGACACCGAGCACTAATAGAGAGCACATAGTACTTACTGTGGCATCATGAACATCAGCTCGGAATACTGGAGTCTATTGCAGCAATATGAGTTGATATGGACTACTCGTAAATGCGCTTTTGCCCACGATTCTTTCCGAAGCAGGCTTCCTGAATTGGTCAGAAGAGTGATTGAAAGGAATAGAACTCATCTGTCGCCAAAACAGTGTCAATTGCTTGCACAAATAACAACGGAGATGCAGCAAGACTACCCACTTTCTAATTCACTTTTATTGACACAATGTGGAGATTTAAACTCGCATGGGACCTATTTGAGCAAGCTGATTGAAAATGAAGAGTACACGTGGCTGAATGCCCCCTGGTTCCTTGCTGAGCTATACCTATTCTATTTGATTCTTGTCGTCACTGGGTACTTTGATACAGGCGTGGACCCATTCCATCCGCTGTACGTGTACTTCATGTGCGATACGATTGAATGTCTAGGATCAATTATGTTGATTTCTGGATAGCAAGTACGATGAGCTGCAAGACACGACAGCATGGATGCTACTGGATACTGCACTCCTTGTCAGCGACCATGTCGAGTTGGGTACTTCCGAGAAGCTTTGCACCCTTCTCAGATTTGATTTGTGGGGAAATAAGGCGGATGGTTGCTACAAGCAAGTCCAAGACACCATGAAAGGAGAGAATGCAACGCTTGCAATGGATGACGAACTTATAATTGTCAACGATACCGACTGTGTGCTACAACATCTGCAACATGGTGATAACAGCAAGGAAATCCACTTTATCAATGATAATTGTGGTACGGAACTCTTCATGGATCTTGTGCTTGCAGACTTCTTTCTCAGCAATGTACGTCAGAATCTCAGTCCCAGCAAATCCATCATGTCTCTCTTATAGATCGCGTGTTCAGCTGTTGTCTTCCATACCAAGCTGAACCCAATGTATATCTCTGATGCGATCCCCGACGATGTACTCGAGCACATACGTGAAATGCAGAAATCAGATCGTAAAGAGAACATCCAGCGTCTTGGTCATCGACTCTCGCAATATCTCAATAAAGGCTTATTGCGTTTACGTCCGGATATCTTCTGGAATCAGTACCGCTTTTACTATGAAATGCCTACGGATTTGGTACAAGAATTCTCACCATCAAAAGTCAATCTTGTATTGATCAAAGGGGATCTCAATTATCGGCGATTACTAGGTGATCGCATGTGGCCCGCCACTATCTCTATGCGTGCGGCTGTACCTTATTTCCCGGTCTCTTTTGTTGCCTTACGTACACTCAAATCAGATCCAATTGTTGGTATCGACCCGAAAGTACTGTCATCTGTCACCTCTGACGTAGATTGGAGAGTTAACGGCGTACGTGGTGTTATACAGAGTGTTCTTCACTGATGGAGACACTTTAGGGAAACGTTGCACCAGAATCAGATTACATAAAACATACACTCATATTTTTGATGTGATGCTGATTGGTTGATAATCATATACGAAACAAATTCAGTAGCACAGAGCACACACTCACCAAGAATGATTGTGACTTGTCTACTATTGTCGAAATAGCTTTCTAAAGAATTCAGTTGCGCCGAACTATGAACACGTGCTCGGTGCATAACGTGTCCACATTACAACTTGGAGATCACATCTGTATCTGGGATAAGTCACGGTGGCCTTTTCGCTACACACATCACGGAATTGTGTATCAGATGGGAACATGTGCGGATAAAGTAGAAGTTGCTCATGTTTGGAGTGCAATCGCTGACTTTCGAAAGTCGCAAGCGGACTCACGATTTCAAATAACTAGTCTTACAGAGTTTTTGAATCATCGTCCTCTGGACGACATGCGACGTGTTCAGTACAATTCTTCCATTATTGCGGATGCGTTCTCTCGATTAGGTGAGGTACATCGCTCTCGAAGCGATATTCCACCGATAGTTTTGGCACGTTGCAATTTTCTACTAGGAATGGGAAGAGGCCATTTTGATATTTTATCGTTAAACTGCGAGCACGTAGCGCTGTGGTGCAAAACCGGGATCATTTGGTCAAAGCAACTGTACAATAAAGCGACATTGAAAGCACCATTTTTGAAATCAACATCGCAACAAGAAATCCAACGATTGATGAAGTTAGAAGGTCTAATACAAGGATATAAATCCGACGCAGAAAAGAGAAATAGAGAATTGCAAGCAATGGATGGAAAGCGTGTTTTCCTACAAGTTGGCGACGCGAGATTTGTGAAATTATTGGGAAGATCGCTCTATGCCGTGCTTAACGATCCCAAAGAAACCGATCCTATTTTTCGGCATCAACCAACAGCGTTTCGACTGAGTATAGACGTGACTTATTATAACTGCGTGCAGATAACCCTGGACGATCAAAGTACAGGTCATTGGCTTTGTTCTCGTTCACATTGTGTGAAGATGTTGAATCGACAGCCGTTTCATCGGCAGAGTCTGTTCAAATTTGAGTACGGATGGAATGGAGAGTTACAAAGTCGGCGCAATCGTCAATGGTACATCGGTGTCCAAACTCGAGATGGTATGTTGCGGACCTACAATACTAGAGACAAAGCAGCGTACTTCAAGATCGTAGCAGCTGATCCCGTTGACAAAAACGAAGTCTTGGTCGATGCAGAAAAGATCTTACTAGATAAATATTAATGAGATATACAACAGGCCAGCGAGGGGGTTCCGCATGGAGAAGATCACCTACAACCCGATTTTTAGATACACGTTTCTTGATGCAAGTTCTTACAATTCTCTTATAAGCTCTTGCTACCAAAACTACCAAAACGATACGCAGGACTGCATCACGTGCTATTGAGTCGAAGTTCATATTGGGCTACATTCATGGGCGGACGGAAGGCAACATTGAGCGCGAAATAAAACTTGCGCAGGTTGTGGCTCCTACTTTCACGGCCATTTTCTAGGTAATAGTGATGGGACACCTGAGAGAATCCAGCAAAAGAGACATGACGTATCATGAGGGAAGTATGCATTTTCTATACCGGGAATGCTGGGACTATTTCTTAGCAATCTGATAAACCTTTGATGCTCTCAGGGCCATGATTGATAGCAACGCTGTATGTATCGTGGTATAGGTAATGGCATCGATGATCAATCAGCTCAACAAAACAGCAGAGATATCACGATGCAGCGAATGACGTAAAAAAACGTATCAGGTTGTTGAAGCTGTCGATGAAAGTCGCCTGTCAATACCCGGGTAACTGACAGATCTACATATAGACGGCTCTATCAGCTTCTTGAGAATGATGCCTCGAATGCTGTTTTTCAAGAATTTCCGAAGATCATTCATGATACTAATGTATACTCAGACGCGGAAGATCAGATCTACAACTGTGCGACAATCTCCAAAATAGTGAGAACATTCGAGCAATTATTTTTGGATCAACTGGAAGGATCGAGGTAGACCGACTGTTGACTACTATCCCTGAGAAAGAGCTTCAACACGACCAAGGCCAGAGTCACTTTGATTGATGTTCCAAAATCCAAAGTTGTACGGGAAAGAGAAGGCAATGGGTAAGTTTAGAATTGCAATCATGGAAAATCATTTCGACTTTGCGTGTCGTGTCATTGACAATATAAGTTCTAATAGCGTCTTTCGCGTGCACTGCACAGAGTCACCTGATAAAGTTTCTCCTTACCTGAACTGGATTTTTATACAGCTCGACTCAGATCTTCAGTTGATTTCGCGATGGGCCTATGCAAATATACGTGCACGTGAATGCCGTCATGATTGATTTTTAGATATATACATGGGATGTCCTTCCTAAAAGAGAATACTTCATTCTGATCACTCAATTACGATTATCCAAACTTCAGCTATCAGGACATCAAATCGCAACATGCGAATTAAGCTACGTGTGATTTTGCTTCGTTTCAACTCATCACATTTAAACATTACAATTGATGCTCTGACTGCACCAGTTTGCTTGTGCAATAACGCACTCCATGTATTTTTACACTCAGGGCTGCTGCTGAGCCGAATACAACTTTTCCAGATCACAGTTTCTCCATAGCTTGGAAGAAAATACGAACGGATGCAAGTAAGATTCCTGTCCTGTGCGAGTTAGAGTCTGAACGTACCGTTGCTGCCAGGAACTTTTGTTAATTAGCCTCTTGCTGCGTGGAAGTCTCTTGTATATTTGAGCATCAGGATCTCTACATTGGAGTCGTATTTTGTCAGACCCAATAGTTGGCAATACTTACTTTCGCCGGTACGGCCACCATAGGTCGGGTTGCTATTTGATTCGATTCCCGGTAGGATGTGCCCCCGTACAGCCACGGTGCATGTTGACAGGTTTCAGATGCTTATTTGGCCATTCTACATTCATTATACAACAAATTTATTGGAGGAATATCATGGACGGTAGCGTATAGTATGTCTCGTGCGTCCCGTCAAGCTCGCTACCTCCAGCCTCGCTTGTATCACAAAAAATCAATAGAGAGATGGTAAGTGGCAGCGTGATGTTAATTGGAATATATGACCAGAATAAGTAATATCGGCTGCTAAATCGCTCGATAATGGATATACAACAAGCCCAAGGCATGCTGCATCCACGGGACATATTTTTTTTGACAAGGAACTTGCAGAAGATATTGGACGATATCGATGATTTGTGTGCTGTGGATTCATGAAGTTTGTATTGGGAAATGGCGTATTTGCAGCGAAATTTGGATTTTCTCCATTAATCTTTTACCTGCCTGAAGCAAACTAGTACTCTAATGGCGAGAGCCAATATCTTTTTTGCTCGCCTGATTTATCATACAACATTATCCAGAGCACGATTAATATTGATTAATAGCTTTGTGCTAGAAGCACGATTGAGCCTCCTGCTTTGCAACAGCAGTAAAATCACTAATCTTGTGATAATAAAATCTTTCACTGACTCGCCAGTTCATCTTCACGGTGTAGGTAATTGGAGCGGTTCGGCTGGACCCTTAATCAATCAGTGCTCCTTTCAAGCGCTGCTTTGAGACAATCGAGACCGTGCTCGCACCACACGGATGTATTGGAAGTTCATTTTAATAGCTAACGCATAGTGTTGGCGGTGGTAAAATGAATACTGTTTGTTCTATTGGACTGTTAATGTTGGCAGCTGAGCGAAGATGCGGTGTTCCAGGAAAATTGCCAAAACTGAGATTTTATTTTTTAGAAGAGAATATGGGGATTTTATACCACTTTTTTCAAAAAATATGGTTTGCATACCAAAAGTTTCAAAAATATATTTATACCAAAAGTTTAAACAATATGGATTATATTAAAAAAGTATGGTTTTTATACCAAGAGTTAAAAAAATATGGAATATATACCAAAAGTTAAAAAATATGGATTATATACCAAAAGTTGAAAAAATATGGTTTATATACCAAAATGAATATTACACGGGCTAAATTGAAAAAAAAAATGAAAATACATAAAAAAGTCTGAAGTTTATTTAAAATTATGAAAAATATAGCAAAAAGTCTGAAGTTTACACATTCTTAAGTGCTATATCGTTAGAATATTCACATCTGGCGACTATGACGACTGCCAGCAACGACGTATACGTTGGTGAGACACAAGAGTCAAGTGACGGCTGTTCACCAGGGGACTGGGCATACGGGCGTGCATACTTCTACTCACGTGACTACGCCAGTCGCGACGATATAACAAGTGCGATCATTGAATACAACGAAAAAGTTGGACGAGCGTTTCGTGTCATATCGAGCGACCACAGACGCTACAAGGTATTGTGTGTCGATCCAAATTGCAGCTTTGCAGTCGCTTTTGCGTATGGTAGGGGATTTGAGCCGCCTCATACGTTCGTGCCGCACACATGCAACGCAACGATGGTTGACTTGGCTTCATACGAAGCGAGTCGTGGAAACAAGTCTTCATACGTCGCTTTGATTGACTCGGCCCTTCAGTTCGTCGTTGATAAGGGTCGTGACGCCAGTCCAGCTGAGATGCGCAAGAAGCTGATGGCTGATGGGCGTCGATTGACGTACCAGACTTGTGTCGACGCCTGCATTCGCCTCAAATCGCAACTCTTCGATGAAGACCGCACGCAATACCAGTTTATCTTGTCATATGTGCACGAAATGAACAAGCGTGGACACAAGGCAGATATCACGTTGCGTGAGGACAAAATTTTTCAGGTTGTCATCGTATACAAGCCCGGCATTCATGTGCTTCGTGAATTTGCAAATCGCGGTATAAATCTGGATGGCACATTTATGAAGCACAAATATGGTGGAGCCCTTCTTGTCGCTTGCTGTAAAAACAGCAACAATGAGATCCAAATTGTCGCGGTCGCTTGGGTGTCAGGTGAGACAAAAGACAATTGGTCATGGTTCCTGGACTTTCTTCTACGCTCTATAAAAGCGCCAGCATTCGTCATCTCCGACCGTGACAAGGGTCTCATTCCGGCGATGCAAGTTAAAGCAGGTAACATCCCTCACTTTTTTTGTGTTCCTCACATGCTCGAGAATTTCAACGCCAAGTTCCGCAATGCGACATTGAAGGACCAAGCATGGAATCTGGCCAAGTCCTTGACGGCTGCGTCGTTCGAACGGCGAGCCAGTGAATTGAAGAAACACAATGCAAAGGCGTTGCAATGGCTACTCGACGCAGACAAGCTCAATTGGGCTGCCGCGTATAGTATACGTCCGCGCTTTGGGACCATGATTAGCAACAACGTGGAATCTGTCAATAACGTCCTGCTTCAAGTTAGACAGAAGCCACTTCTGGACTGTCTTATGGAGGTGGAAAAGTACATAGGGATCAAGTGGGTTGAATCAGTCGCCAAGTCGGCTTCATGGGGGGAACTCACAGCTTACGCAACCAAGGAATTCGAGCGCAAGCGCTATGTCTCTGTCGTTGACAGGATCGAAATCGTCCCGAGTTGCCTGTCATCCTTCGTGATCAAGGTGAGGAAGGATGGAGAGCTTCCTGTGGAGTATTCTGTGGATCTAGATAATCCTGAAAATCCGTGTTCTTGTGGCTACTTTGGCGACATGAAAGGACCATGCTCTCATCTCTATGCGGCCCTTCGATCCGTCAACAAACTCTCGCTACTCAGGACTTTCTGCGATGCGTCGTGGACCATGGAGATGAACCAGCATGCTTACGACCCCATGGTAAAGATGAGTCCATGCGTGACGATGGATGAACTGACGCGTTTAAAAAAGCACCAACCTCTCACGGTGTCAAAGAAGCGTGGTCGGCCCAAGAAGGCGAAGCGAATCGAGTCTCAGGCTGCCACAGAAGCTTTCAAGAAGAAGCGCAGCAACAAGTGCACTACGTGCGGTAACTACGGCCACAACAAGCGCACTTGCAAGGACTAATCTTTTCCTAGTGATAAAACAATATAGTTTTCATAATTTTACATAATGTCTAGACCTTTTCGTGTATTTTTTATAATTTTACGATTTCGCCCGTGTAATATTCATTTTGGTATACAAACCATATTTTTCCAACTTCTGGTATATAATCCATATTTTTTTAACTGTTGGTATAAAATCCATATTTTTCCAACTTTTGGTATATAAACCATATTTTTTTAACGTTTGGTATAAAAACAATATTTTTCCAACGTTTGGTATATGAACCATATTTTTTTAACATTTGGTATATAAACCATATTTTTTGAAAAAAGTGGTATAAAATCCATAGGTTCCCTTTTTAGAAAATTAAAATCTTAACCAATCGTTTAAACTAAGTTCCAAGTGCGAATAGAAACCTGAAACACATTGTTAGGTTCTTTCAACACTCCTTTCTTTCCGGTTGCACTTGAAGTTGTGTCATCTTCAACTTGCATTGTCCATCCCTTAACTGCCATAACTCCCTTAGCTGAAGAAATCTTGGCGTCGGAAACGCCTTCGTCTGCAAGTCGGCCATCATCTTCGACGTATGTACGTACCTTGGTGCGATAATTTTTCTGTCCATGTTAGCTCTGACGAATTTTAGTCGGACGTTGATATGTTTTGCCTTGATTGAAGTAGCTTCGTTGAGAAATTGACTGATAGCCGCCTATGTTATCCATCCACAAGATCATTGGCTCCTTCATTTTGACTTTCAACTCGCTAAACAATTCCTTTGCTCCAAATAATTCCTGCGATGCCTTCGATGTGCTACAAACTCTGCTTCCATCGTCGATAATGCTACTGAGTGCTACTTCTTGCATGACTAGCTGATCGTCATTCCATTCAAAGTGAGTGCTACACCAGATATGCTCTTTCTCGTTTCATCATCTGCTGCGTAATCAGCATCCGAAAACGCTTCCAGAGTGACTTCTCTGGAAGTCGTGCATACTTCACCACCCAAATAGAGCTTCAGACTTTTAGTACCCTTAAGATACTTCACCACTCTGACACCTAACGCCTAATCGGCTGTTGGTGCATGAGTACGTCTCGTCAGCTTATGCACAGCGAAACCGATGTCTGGACGCGTGCAGCGTGCAATCCACAAAAGGCTGCCCGTCAAAGGCTGGAACTCCTTGATAGTTGGCTTCTTGACTGAACGTATCTCCAAGCAGTCCGAGTTTGATGTTGTACTATCACTGTAGTCCCGACCGATAGGCGTGAGAACCGGATGCGCTTCATCCATTCCCATTTTCGTTATTAATTCGCATAAAGACGGTTCCTGATCCAGATAGTATCCATCTTCATCGCTGTGGCGAACTCGCATGCCCAAAAAATTGCTGACGGGTCCGAGATTCTTGATTGAAAGATTATCAAATGTAGACTCAATTCTCGAAAAACTTGTCCCCGTTATCAGTATAATGTCGACATATACTCCCAAAACCGTACTTTCTTTTGTGTCTTGGTCGTAATATAAACATGAATCTGTTAGACTTTGTTTGAAACCTGAATCGCTGAGCTTCTCATGCAACATATGACCCCATAGCCTTCCTGCTTGTTTCAACCCATATAGGCTCTTCTGTAAGCGTAGTACCACTTGATCACGACTCGTAAGACCCAGTTCATCCAGCTTGGATGTCGATATTTTCATTCCTTGAGGCACGTGCAAACACAGGTCCAAGTTCTTTTCCGTTGGAGCCTTCACGTACGCATTAGGTACGTCATCATGCCTTGATAGCATTGCCCAGATCCTTGCTACAGATAGTATGAGCTTTGCTGTGCCTAAATCCATGACTGCTGCACATGTCATGTCGTAGTTGACTCCGAATACTGTTTGTTCCCGAAGTAAAGCATTCTAGCATTGAAGCGTTCCAGATTGCCGTTTGCGTCCGTTTTTCGCTTGAATACCCACTTCGTATGTAGGGCTTTGATATCGTTGGTTCTTGGTACGATGGCCCATGTTCTGTTTTCCTCCAGTGAGGCTAGTTCTGCGTCTGCAACCTCCTTCCATTCGACATGCTTTACTGGCTTCATTGCTTGATTGTACGTCTTCGGATCCGGCTCAATCAGCACTGACACGATATCTTGAGACGAAGCTTTCCTTCATTGGTTTCTGGTAACCATTTTACTTCTTGGATCTTTCTTGATCAGATCCGAACGCGGCCTTGTGGCAGTTGTGATTGTTGGTATTCTTATGAGGTTTCACGTCTACCTCTGTCAAATCCTGTTAACGTCTCTTGGAATTTCCAAATATATTTGCGCCTTCCATAGTTGACTCCACATTTGAGATGTGTTGAGTGATAATGACAGTCTTTTATTTGGGTAAATACACTTTGTATCCTTTAGTTTTGGTAATTTTCCTGGAACACCGCATCTTCGCTCACCTGCCAACAGGAAACCTGCACCCTAGTCCCTAGTTGTCTTGCCTACCATCCGTTCTTGAGGTCTTGCTTGCCAACCGCTCCTCATGCTTTAGCTATTTTTCATTTATGAAATCATGCTTATTTTAAGGCTTAATTATTGCTGCATCAATTCTCACTGATCACGCAACCCTACCCATCCTGCCAGGAAACTCCTGATACCATCATAGAAAAAATCAAATGATTGTAGAGAGTGAAAGCGTACCTCATGTTCAACATGTCCATCTTCAACACTCCTGCTCGCAGTCGCATCGCATTCATACCAACTAGTGCAAACCCAATAGCGACCGCAGCGTTTCGAGCTTGTGCTGGTTAGTCACCTTGGTAAACAGGTCAGCAAGCATGAGCTCGGAGCGAAAGTAGCACGGTTCCACTATGCCGCGACGGGCAAATTCCTTCACAAACTTGAGGCACACATCGATATGTTTTACTCTTATGGACGAAGCTTCACCCTCAATCTGGTGGATAGCCGGTTGATTATCCAAATGAATCTTCATGGGCAGAGATGGTGCAAGTCTCACTTCCATCAGCATTTACCTTATCCCAAGGAGCTCACGCGCCGTTTTGGACGCTGCCACAAGCTCGGCCTTCATCGTCGAAATCGAAATTCCTCCTTGCTTTTCGCCGACCAGCTCACGGGCATTCCATTTAATAACACCATCGCTCCAATTAGGGACTTCCTGTCACCCTTTTCCGCTGTGAAGGCTGCGTCGCTGTATGACTCTAGCGTAAGAGCATCTTCACCATCAGTATCGGTACGCATCTTGAGACTTTTATTCTTGCTTCCCGAAAGGTACCTTGCAGTTCTCTTGGCCAATATCCAGTCCTACTCCCGCAGTTGATGAGTTTGATGCGTTGCATTGTGCAACGCAAACATGATGTCTGGGGGAATGGACCGCGAGACCCACAACAACGTTCCAATGAGGGACTAAAACGACCGGATTGACGGGTTTCCAGGGTCTGCGTCCTTCAAAAGCAGGATAATTTCCGGTCTGGCTATGTCATAGTACCTCTCCCCGATCGATGTACGCGTTGGATTATCCGACGCCAAACCGTGTTCCCGGAGCAACTCTTGTATTGCCTCCTCCTGACCCAGAGCATAAAAGGGCGCATCAAGCGCCTTAACTCGAATTCCTAGAAATATGGAAACCTCTCCCAGGTTTATAATTCAAAGCGATCCATCACTGTATAAACCCAATCGACCGATGTAGACTTTGTCTTCGTGACTAGGAGATCGTCGACGTACACACCAACTACTCATATCATCACCGTCGCGCTTGTATTACAGGCACAAAACCACTGATGCACTGTTTAAATCCTGACTCTTTGAGTCTCGTACGCAACAGATGGCTCCATAGTCTTCCTGCCTGTTCAATCCATACAAGCTTTGCTTCAACTCGAGTGCGACTTCCCTTGCACTGGACACTACAACGTCATTGATTTTTTCATCCTTGATCTTCATGCATCTTGGTATGTGCAGAAATATCTTCAGATGCTCCTCCTTGTTAGCCTTTACATTGGCATTTAAAATGTCGCCATGTTTTGCAGGTACACCCCATGTCGCCGCAAGTCCCAGGATCACTTTCATCGTCGACATGTCCATAACGGCATCGAAGCTCGATGAGTAGTCAGCACCGAAGACTTATTCATTCCCGCATGCAACTAGTCGTTCCTTGAGACGGCCCACTTCATCGTTTTCGTCTGTCTTGGTCTTATACACCCACTTACTGTGCAAGCATTTCTTACAGAGGCTGGTCGCTTGATCACGTATCAAATTTCGTTGGACTCATCTCCTCAGCATGCGTCTTCGGGTCAGGCTCGTATACTTGTTAGCACGGAGGCTACATCGATCTTCGTGGACATTCCTTCTTGCTTCGGCTGCTTAGTTGACCCACGTGTGGAATAGGGGTCACGCATCCACTTCTTGAGCTTGCCCTTTCCCCTTTTTTTGTTTGCACCATCACCAATGTCTTCATGAGGGATATGTAAGTCTGCTTGAGAGTTTTCATTTTGGTATTCTCGCTGCACACTAAGTTCTAGTTGCTCGTTCTGGAAATCCGAAAGCGTTTGAATATTCGTGACTTGTTGCGTCACAATGAGACGTTGTCCTTGATTATATATACTCGATAGCCCTTGGTCTCGTGGCTGCGCGCGACGATGATGCCAACCTGGGCTCGATTTGTGAGTGAATTCTTCTTCGGGTTGCGGTATACGGTACATATGGAGCCAAATTCAACGATACCGCGTAGGACTGAAACTTGCTGTGTCAGCACCTCGTTTTGAGATGCACGCTTGTGATTCGATTTGTAGGACCACAATTCAATATGTACGCCGAGTACTCAACCGCGTCACCCCGAAAGACAGCGGGAGGTCGCTTCCGAATATCATCGAGCGCGCCATATTTAATACCGTCCAGTGCAAGCGCTCTGCTTTGCCACTGGACGCTAGATTTCGCGCCTCGCTGACCTGTCCCGACACGCCGGCTGCTTTGCATAGTAAGTTCACTTTCTGATACTCATCACCACCATCGTTTTGAAGCACATGCACCCGTCAATTAAAACGTTTTTCGAAGAATGCCAAGAACTCCTTGAGCTTCCTTGCCGCTTGGTTCTTGGTACGCGCGAGGAAAACGAGACAGTACTTACTCTTGTGATCAACAAAATTGACATTTCCAATTCGGTCCTTTGGTGTCATCGGTCCAGTTAGGTCCAAGCAAGTCACACCACTAATGCGATCAATAGGGATTTAATCCCGGTGTCTTCTCTGTGCTGCACGTGTTTGGTCTGTTTTGCTTGCGCACACGTGAAACATGTTTTTCGTTGATGAAGTCTTATCTTGGATCCAGGCTCGCGCGCCATTAGTTTAATTGTGTCATAGGAGAGGTGTTCAGGCGTTGATGAAAGTATAAGAATATAATCGTCATACCGACGAAGCATATGGAAGAAAGAGCTGGGTTGATCGACCACTCTCTGAACGCATAAAGTGATGAAGGGATGGCTATGTTAGTGTTGAAGCGATAAGCCGAAGAAATATACACTTCCTTTTTTACCTTTTATTCAACTCGCAGTACGCTCCCATAATAAACGTTAATGCGTCCAATCGGACGAACTGCTGCCACGGACCAGTGCAGCGAGCAGACGAATGTAGCCACCGGTCGCGAAAGGGATGGTGAGCCACTGGAAGAGAAGAGAGAGGTCAATAATGATGAAAATACGAAGGGAACTGAGGAGAAGCTGCTGGATCTAATTACAGGCCTCGGAGAGCGCATGGAGCGCCTAGAGGAGTCGCAGAGGTGACGGTATGGGGAAGCTCAGATGAAGGTACGCCAGGAAAGCGTCTTTGAATCATCATTGGGACAGGGAAGGGCCGTGCATCGCAGGGATCTGGACATGACGCCGCCGTGAGTCGTCGCACCTGCGTTACCGCCGGCTACACACATCGTTACGAGACAGCCAGGATACGCAAAGGCAGCAGAGAATGTTGAGATGGCGCCAGCGCCACAGCCGGTACTACCGCAATACCACGTGCCACCGCAGGCATACCCCCTGCCACCTATGCAGCATCCAGCACATCCGCCAGTTGAGCAAATTGGGCTTGTGCCTGACGCGAGGCAAAGAAATCTTGGAGTACACCCATTCGATGGAAAGGAACTATACGTAGGATTGGGTAGTGGGTTCCTGTAATGGGGAAGCAATTCGTGAGGCAAGTGCAGTTTGCGAAGCGTGTATGTGTTGTTCAGCGGCAAGAGGATGTGAAGGTCAATGTAGCCGGGCATCATTTGAAGGGCATGGCCGAGAGGTACTACAATCAGCAAGTGGAAGGCTGGTGGGAGTAGGAGAAGACGCTCGAGCATGCGATGTAGTGGGTGCTCCACACGTTCAACACTATGATTACTCCTGTCCAGAATATGAAGACTGTAGCAGAGAACGTCAAGAAAAACTACATGCAGCGCTACCTATACCTGGCCGCTGTCAGCGAGGCGTGTGGAGATGCCCATAACCTCCTTCTGGACAATTTTGTGCACTACGCAGACCCGGAAATGCGAGTGACGATGCTTTCACGGCTAAATTTAGCTCGTGCTGACTACTTGAGGCAGGCTGAAGAGCTAGCGCACTTAGCTCAGTCAACCGAGATTGATTGATTTGAAAGGAAACCAATTCGGGAATGACTTGGTCAACGTGGTACATCCCGAAAGAAAAGACCCAAGAAAATGTTTCAAGTGCGGAAGGATTGGTCATGTGAAAGCAGGATTCCTAGAAAGAAAGGGAGTTCGATCAAAACGATCAGAAGCCGACTTTGTGCTAGCAGTGAAGGATAGAACGTTTGGTCAAGGATACTGGATACTAGACAGCGGATCAAGTTGTCACCAGATGAATGATTTAAGACTCTTGGATAATTTCGAAGACTACACTATCGAGTGCGTGTCTTCAGACGGAGGAGCTCTACGGATCACGAAACGTGAAACGGCCATTTTAAAGACGTCAGTGATGCGAAAAGTGACAAGGGTGAAACTTTCAAACGTACAATATGCTGAGAGTTTTGAGCGAGACATCATTTCGTAGGGTTTATTAGAGGCAAAAAGATATGGCATATCGTATAGCGATAACAAACATGTGGTCGCCGGAATAAATGGTGGACCGGTCATCTTCAACTTGGAAACGATGATCAATATCCTGATTGTTCGTGTACAAGATTACAAGAATTATTTGAGTGTTCCGGTGATGTTCTGATGTCGGTGCTGACTCAGAACGAATTTGAAGTTGCTCAGGACTTACAAAAAGGATCCCTCATGCATTTGCATCGGCGCTTTGGTCACCTACATTATCATACGATCATCAGTATGGCGAAGGACCCAGCGTCTAATATTCTGCTAACAGACGAGTTGCGTTTGAACTGTCTTGCCCGTGAGCAAGAAAAATAGATGAGAAACAAGAAATCAAAACGAAATACGGGCGAAAATTCACCTGTAGACGTGGATGAAGGAGTCAAATGCTCGGATTTTAAAGGACCCATTTCTCCACGAGATCGACTGAGGAATTGTTATATGGTGAACTTTATCGATCATCGCACGAATTACTGCAGTGTTAACATAGCCAAGACTAAGGACGTCGCGGCTTAGCAACTGAAGCGTTTTATGGCTTTTTTTAGCCTCAGTTCAACTGTCGGATTCACGTGCTGAGGACCGATGGGAGAGGTTTATACCGGACGCTGGATTTATTTCGCAAGGAAAAAGCAATCGCACGACAAGTTAGCGAGTCACGCAATCAGGCAAGCAATGGTAAGAAGAAAAGATGCACCGTCCCATTATGAATATGGTGCGCAGCATGGTGTATGCACGTGGACTTTCATTAAGCTACTGGGGATATGTCGCGGTGTACGAGGCCTACATCTTAACCAGGAGCCCAAGCAAGACGAATGAAGGGGGGCGATGTCCGCTGGAAATGCTGACTGGGACTGTGCAAGATCTGAGTGATATTGTTGTGTTTGTATCAACATGCACGGTGCATCGTGAAGCAAGAAACAGATCTCTGAGAGAGCGGGGAACGACTAACGTGATTGTTGAAAAAAGTGATGAAGTCAAGGGATACCGGGTTTCCATCCCTCGGGACAAAAGAGTGATGGTGACTCAGGACGCCAGAAACGGGGAAACGAAATCGTATGGAAAGCAACCAGGAGCGGTTTCGGACAAGAAACTGAATGGTCGCAGACATAACAGGTTGTGGACGCGTGATAGACACCGTATCAGATCAGTGGGACGCAAATTCGCTGCAGCAGCTGTGGTAAAGGACATTGACAAGGTCGAAGAAACGCAGGTCATGGTTAATAGTGTGCGAGAACCAGACCCTAAAAACTATGGAGAAGCAATCAAAAGTGAGCTCAAGGATAAATGGCTGATAATGGAGTCTTGGTGGTGGAAGTGCCACCATACAAGAGTCACGTGTTAAGAACCAAGTGGGTCTAAAAGATCAAGACGGATGGCCATGGGGCCATCGAACGTTCCAAGGCACGTTTGGTTGCTTGTGGCAACGAACAAGTATACGGAGTTGATCAAGGCCTGACATTTGCACCGATGATAGAACTAAGTACGGTGAAGGTGATTCTGGTGCTTGCGTTGCGTCGGGGTGTGGATGCTGGTCATGGAGACATTTCCAAAGCATACGTGAAGGCATATAAGAAGCAGCACCTAGAGATATTCTTGGCGATCCCGCAAGGCATCACAATCGACCAAAAAGGTGTTTAAGCAACTTGCTGTGGATTAAAAGTACAAGCTGGCATTAAGGCTTGATAAGTTACTGTATGGGTTGAAGTAAGCCGGTCGTTTGTGGAGCGAGCTGCTGCATGCAAAGCTAGCGGATACTGGTTTTATTCGCTGCGTGACCGACATGTGCTCTTATTTCAAGCAACAAGACAGCGACACGACAATTGTTGGCGTCTATGTTGACGACTTGGTGGTGACGGCGTCTAAGGCGATACTGGTGAGCGTTTTCTTCGATAAAATGGGAATTTTGTCAATCAAGGACCTGGGACCAGTTAGCAAATTCCTAGGGAGACGAGTGGCTATCAACGAAGGCATACATTTGCTAGATAAAGAAATCTGAGATCGTGCAATTACTTGACCAACACGGGCTGACGAACACGAACGGGGTACGCTCGCCGATTGAAGACGAGAACAACGACACGGAGGATATTCCGGTTTTCTTAGCTGTTCAAGCGATCACTAGAACTGAGCCGACCTTACGCGATTTCCAGTCACTTATGGTAGTTGTGGCTTGCGCGCTGCAATAGGCCTTACATCAGCTTTGCAGTGCACAAAGCAACGCGACGTACTCATAGGCCCACAGTAATGACTAAAAACTGGCAAAAGGGTCGCACGATACCTGAAGAAAACGAAGGGTATGAAGTTGGAGATAAGAATCAAAAGCAAGAACACGAAGGGTGTCTCAATTGCAAGTTGGAGCGACTCCGACTTTGCTGCCGATAAGACGGACAGGAAGTTCGTCACTGCAGGAGTAATCACCCTGTGTGGAGCACGCAGTGCTCTTGGTTTGCAAGAAGCAAACAGGAGTATCCCTCTCAACCATGGAGGCCGAGTTCACGTCAGCCTCTCGCATGGGAAGTGAACTGCTGGGAATGAGGGAGCTACTACGAGAGATTGTAATTACGGTGATGTAGCTAATGTCGATGTTTATGAACAACCAGGCAGTTATCCGGCAAGTGGAAAGGAAGACAGCATGTCTAGCGTGAAACATGTCGATGTGTGGCTGAAGTTTATCTGTGACATTGCAAAAGAGACATCCTGAGACCAGAGTATGTTGAGTCACGGCTAATGATAGCCGACACTTTGACTAAGGAGTTACCGGCACCAAGAATGACGGAGATAGGGGGGTCTACAGATTGAGGTAAATGACGAGTCGGTGACGGTAAGAAAGGAAAGAGCGTGAGATGACTGAGGAGGAGTATAAGGACATTATCGTCATAACGATGAAGCATATGGAATAAAAAGCTGGGTCGACCGACCACTCTCTGGACGCATTAGGTAAATCTCGTATGGCTATGGTAGGGTTGAAGCGATAAGCCAATATAATATACACTTTCTTTTTTACCTTCTACTCAGCTCGCAGTACGCACCCAAAAATAATAGAAAGTGTATCAGGGTCCCCGCATGCACACCCACATTACCTTCCCGCTCCTTCGCTTCCTCGGTTGTGGTCATTACCTGGCCGGCCGCTTTTGCACCTGTTATCACGTCTTGGATCTTCAAAACTAGCACGTTGTTATGCATCGCCACGTCGAATATAACGTCCGCGGTAGTGAGCAATATAAGCGATGGGCGAGCATCCTTGTATTCGAGCGCATACCTTTTTAGCTCAATTACGCCATAGGACACGATATTGCGAGTCAGCATCAGTGCATAGTAGACTTCATTAAGCTGAGTTTTAGCTGGTCTTCCGCACGCCATCACGCAAAGAGCCACATTTCCGACCATTGTTAGCTGAAGCGGTTTTCCATCGGCGACCAAGCATTGGCCTTCACACTTGCGGGCATCTTCGAGTACTGCACTATTGCTCAGCAGGTGCCTTCTGGAACCGCTATACAGGATGCATGAATCGTCTTGGGTCTTGGTACCTTGTACACATATCGTGTAGTTGATAACATTCTTGGTTTTAATATTGTTACGCCAAGCCTCTTTGGCATCAATGTCTCTCTTCGATTTCTTCCTATATTTTTAAGGACACAGGGCTTGGACGTGACCAACCTTGCCACATCCATAACACGTGTGCGTATTAACGCGTGGCTTATGTACGAAACATGGGACACTACGTCCTTACCAAACGAAGCAGCGCTTCGACTCCACAGACTCCGCTAAATTCGCAAGCTCTTCGGCTTGTACAGTAGCCTACGAAAAGTATACGTTTTTTTCATATGACGGTTTAATTATCTCTTCAACCTTGACAAAGAATCAATTTTTGATGATCAAAGAGCCACAATAATTCTAGAAAAAACGCTCAAGGCTGACAATAAAGTCTATTAGAAGCCGTTGCTACAGTATTTATATTCAGGAATTGCATTGTTTGTCGAAAATGTGCGTGCCATTTGGAAGGGTTCACCAGCTAGTTGCTCCAACTTGGCAGCAAGAACAGCAGCAATTCGCCTTGGTATTGAGCCTACTAGGTATCGAAGCATCTCGAGGGATACCTTACGGTATTCCTCACCAAGTGTGATAGCCATTTCTTCGACGTTTTTAGCCCGTCACGGTTCTGGGTGGCATCTTTAAGATTCTTCCGCAGGTTTTCGATGGGGTTGAAATCAGGACTTTGTGCAGGCCATTCTAGCTTTGCAAGCGACCTCTTATCACGCCATGTCTTTGCTACACTACGACGGTGTACTAGCGCACCATCCTCCATAAGAATTAGGCCTTTTTTTGTCATCCTGGTCGTCCATCCGTAGTCCAAGCGTAGCGTCATAGATCAGATTGACAAAATCGGTGGCAGTGCGATGCTGGGGTGGTATGATGAACATCTGTAGAATCCTCTCACCATCAAAAGCACCCCAGATCATCACCGAGGACCGTCCACTCCTAAATGCTGGCGCCAAACACTCAAAATTGAACTCTTCATCCACGCGACGCCACACAACAACCTGACGAGAATTCTTGCAAATCTCAAAGGTGGACTCGTCGGTCCAAATGACATTCTTCCAGTGTTCTCTACTGTCCAATTTTTGTATTTCTTAGCAAACTCCAGTCTCTTGACCTTGTGTTAATCCGTCAAAAAAGGCTTCTTGGCGGCAATGCGGCTCTTGAAGCCCATTTCATGGAGGGCGCTACGGATTGTGCCTGGCGATGCAGGAGTATTCGCATTGTTCGCGATTTCTGCTAGTGGCGCCCGCCGGTTCTGCATCAAAGTGCACCCAATAGACCTGCGGTTCCTTTCTGAGAGCTTTGGTGGTCTTCCTCTTGACTTGGTACCCTTCACCATACCCCTTTGACGACAGTTATGTAGCACTGTCGAAATGGTTGACTGGTTCAACCCTGTTCGGGCAGTGATTTCTCGCTGTTTCAAGCCTGCCTGATGCAATCCGACTGGTAGCTTTCCGATCAGTGCTTAAACAGCATGTCTTCATGTTTCACAAATGGTTTGATGTCGGAAACACAAAGTAACATGGCTGGATAGTCCGGTTATCTTATTTTTTGTGGTGTGGATTTTGGAAAAAAAATGTATACTTTTTGTAGGCTACTGCACAAGGTAAATCAACCCCGTTTTCGTCGTACTTGGCCATAAGCACCGTGTGAAGCTCACTTGATGCATTGTGCACAATGTTGTCCAGCACCTGCACGTCAGCGCCACCACATGCATCACTCACCGCCATCAAGCAGAGGTTATGCTCGGGCTAGCTCCTCTTGAAGTCCTTCTTTACCGTGAATAGTTTCATCGACGGCGAAGCAGTAATAGTAGTCTTGAACTCCTGGTGTAAGCGTTACATGACGTGCGCGAGAGTCGAAATTCGTCCCCACCAAGTCTCGACCTGCTTCTTGTAGTACTGCTCGGCGGTACCACTTTGATAGTGCCCGAGCAGGTCCGTTTTTACGTCCTCGGACCAGTCGAAGTCACAGGCCGTTTGTGCGTACTGGATCTACATCATGAATGTGCTGCCCCAATGTAGGAAACCGGAGCCCAATCCTCGATACAGCTTTAAGCCATCAATTTTCGAATCGTCAGTCTTCGTTGATGCTCATCCGGTACCCATATTGCATGTTGAGCGTCCGGCTCAATGCGACGCGCGTATTCTTGCGCTGCCGAATAATCGATGTTCGAATACGGAGTACGCACCGGTGATGCTGCTTGCGCTGCTCGCCATTCTGGCTGAACCGCGTCTCTTCTTGCACCATGCTGTACCATGTTCGGGCGACCTTGTTCAACTTTTGGACGCACCAGTGAATGCCCGAGCGCATCGATGTGCATCGGTGCACCACTGGGACCTTGTCACCGCGCTGATCGGAACATCCCTGGCTCGATCGTGCCCGTAATCCTTCCGTCTTCATCGCTCTTCAGCAGCGAGACCTTCATCTGCGTCATTCGCGCTCGGAGGTCGACATGGACTGCGAGTATTCTGAGAGTGATGTCATCGCCAATTTCGTGCAGCGTCGTTTCACCTTGAACTACCGCAGGAGACCCCGTGGCGCTTTCGTGGCTGGCGTCAAAGCTGACTGGAGTTGGTGCGCTCGGGGCGCCATCAGAGCCAGTTGGGCTCATGACCTATTAGCGAACACGTAGGGTTGGCGGTGGTAAAATGAACACTGCTTGTTTTATTAAAATGTCAAACCTGCACCCTAGTCCCTAGTTGTCTTGCCTACCATCCGTTCTTGAGGTCTTGCTTGCCAACCGTTCCTCATGCTGCATCAACTCTCACTGATCACGCACCCCTGCCCATCCTGCCAGGAAACTCCTGATACCGTCATAGAAAAAATCAAATGACTGTAGATAGTGAAAGCGTACTTCATGTTCAACATGTCCATCTCCAACACATTTTCTATATCATCATCATCTGAGACTTTGATAGAGATTCTCGGACCTGAGGCATCTGCACCTCCCCACACATAGCTAAAAGATTCTATTATGAATTGTATGCTGAACTTGAGTCATGCCTTAATTATACTTTAATAGAAGATCTTATAGCGATCGATTCCTGAATTTCTATCGGGGATGCATGCCTGCAAGCTCTCCGCCTACAACTGTCCGCATCCAGGTATTGTTCCGAAAGAGTATCGAATGCATACTGCAGACATTTGGTGACAAAAACCGCTGTTAGAATACTCTTGTGCACTTAAGGTCCTACAGCTATACAGCCACGATTGGTCTCCATTTGTACGAAATTGTGTCATACGGTTTTTTACAGGTTCTTTCTCCAAAGAGTAAAGAGGGGTATGGGGTGCAAGCTGACTACCGAATCATCGAGCCAATGCTGCTGGCTTTGATGTCGTCGATGTGGTTCTTAAAACTCAAACATTTGAATTTTCATGCACCCACCAATTGCAAATCCATCCGAGTACTCTGTTGACACCCAACTGTCAAATATTAATCGCAGTAGCAGAATTACGACATTACTAGTACTCGTAAAGGTTTTGTTCTCAGCTATATCAGTGTACATCTGGTCCTCGATACAATGACACTGGAAATGAATTTTTTATTCAATTATTTTTTATTTGCTTGCTAGTAAATTCCTAAAGTGAGTCTTCGGATAACATAAATTTATGCCATGTTAATTGTAAGACTGCACACACGAATAGCTGAATCAGACAAACCATAGTATTTATCACACAGGGAGCGATCAGATAAATATCGTCAATCAGAAAGCCGTAAAGAATCCATGTCGCATTATTAGCAAGTCCGACAACGGTCATTGCAATTGGTATTGAGGTGGTGTTCTTGGCTTTGACCGCTTTGACTACATTGATTAATGGCGACCCATATAAAAGTAAACCAGAAACATTGGCTATGTACCCGAAACATTTGACAAGGGTTTCTTGAGACAAAATGTATGATCCAGTGCAAGCAAATATAGTCAGACAGATATTCAATATAAAAGCACACAAATTCGACAGCAGGACCCGAGTACGACAATGGGCATATTTCTGATATATGACAAGGTAGACAATGCTCATGGCGCTACCAAGAGCATAGGTAACCAGTAACGGAATCAAATTGTTTGACAGGTAGCCATATAGTGACCTACGCGCGTCACAAAACCAATCAGTACGGGAATTTGGCAATTGCAAAACGAAGGTCTTACCAAACGTGACAGTTGATCCAGAGCGCAACAAGTGATAGTAAAAGGAGTGAATCCGTGGACCTCTCTTTTTGAATGTGTATCATATCCGGAATAGGACTGAGACACATGCAGAAAGCTAAGACGGAAGCCATAATTCGCACTACTAGCTCCAACCGACTATCCTTCATACAAGCCATGCGTGCGGCTTGTACAGAGGGATATGATGAACGGGGTAATATGAAGATAAATAGAGCACATACGAAAAGCTATAAATCTCGGAATGAAAGAATGAAAGCTGACCGCTACTAAATGATCTAACTTCTCTTCCCTTACTTTATTGACCTACTGCCCACGTGACTTTGCACAACACATGCGGATATAAAAACGAAGTGCATGCGTTTAGTGCATCAGAATTGCCTGACCCACTACTGTATCACACGCTGTGGATGACAGTGATAAAACTACTTAACAACCGACGCTTTGAGAAATAGCGCTTGCTTCCTCACAATCGGTCGCAAACACCATTCAAAGCGCTAATTCGATCTATTATATTGATTTCCTTCGATATGACCAAGCTTTAGGCTCGGGAACGGTATCCATGCTATCAATCTCTTTGTGAATGGCTCGTTACGATAACTCAATACTCTATTATCCAGCTGATATGTCAGCCATCGCATCATATCAATAGAGAAGAAAAAGTTTGTGAATATCACGCTGCTTCTCAAGCCACTTGGAGAATTCATCAACTCACATCAAACCCTTACGCATGATCAGATCCCGTTGCATGATGAGCAGTAGTTTCATTAGTTAGTGTTCATGCGACTTCAATTACGTAGGTACTATGGATTTCAACCGCGTGATGGGCTACGGACTAGCGAGTCTGAGTCACAGCATCAACTACAAATATGGCGTGACGACTTACTTGATGACATTTACATCGGTATCGGTAAATCGTGAACAATCGTCCCCCGATACAAAGCACATCGGTCAAGTGCATGTGCCTTGTTAGCTGAATCATGTTATATCCCACTTCCTTCTCCAATGACCAAACAAATTGTTACAGTGATCCCATGTGTCGTGGTATTGAATCTGTCTCCATAAACATTCAATTGGTCACTTTAACTTTGATTCTGATCCTTCGTGATCTCTTTATATTTGACGTCACGGGACCGCATCATTGTGACATGTAAACACACCACAGGAATGAAGATATGTTTTCTATGCTAGCTGATACTTTCTAAGAATTCTCTACTTTTTTCGTTTCTACAAATCGTCCACATGAGAATCACCATCCGATTAAGCATTAAAACTCAGTACTGATGTCAGAAAGATGTGGTGTTGTTTATGTCCTTGATCGGGGATAGCCGCGAAGTACAACACGGTCGAAGACATGCGATATGTGTGCACGAAGTCGGAATTTTAAGATCAAACAAAGTTAGATCGGAGGTGTTGTCGCAGGTCAAAAGCTTGGCGCCCAACGATAAAGTTTCACGAAAATAGGAAGGCCAATTTTGAGAAAGTTAAGCAACAGGATTGCAGCAAAAAGCTTCTCGGCAAGCTCAATACTGAAAACTTCCAATCTGAAGAAGTGACAGAATTTAATAGCACACGCTAGCCTACGTTAAGCAGATGAGCGGCTACCTGAGTACGGACACCAAGTCAAATGCAGATAGTAGCATGGTGGATTTGCAGCCTTTTGTTGGAAGTTTTCCTGGTGATCACACAAATGATACGAAAAAGACAAACCAATTAATTATTTCTGTTTGTTATATCAACTGACGGTCACATGTTCGCTACTTCTGATCTCGACGACATCCGTGTGAAATGACTCCAATCACTGACATTTCTCTATCCCACAATTGTTGTCGCGCGATGACCGGCCAGACTACATCCAAGGTAGCGCGCCCAAGAATCAACTATTCTCTTCAAACTATATGCTTGTCAGAGTAATTTTTCTCCATTTGCTAATATGTAATACGATATTCGAGTGTCGCAGTGTCTTTCTTCCATTTTTTTGAGAATCAGCTTGACAATGTATTGCGAATATATTTCTCAGCAACTCGAGTGCATTTGGAGTAGTATACAGCGCAAACGGAAGCAGAAAGGGGGCAAGCATATCGCGTGATGCCACTATAATAATAGTATACATATCTGCGCTCTTGCAGTCCCAAACTGCCTAACAATATCGCATTTTTTCCCGATCCAATTGGCTTGCACTGAAATAAATCTGTTCAACATGAGCGCCTCACGTTGAAAGCAGACATTTCGCGGCTTTTTGGAGATCGAGGGTGACGAGTGTGCTTTGGTGTACGCTCTGATTGGACACGTGCGTGCAGGTCATGTCCACATCAAATGAAGTATAGCTATATAGGATTGAAGCATCTCAATGCAATACTCATGTAATCCGAAGTACCCATAAGATGCGTCCATTTGAGATTTGAAACTCGCAACAGACACAAAAGCTTTGAAAGAAGGCTCGGGTCAAGTAAACCAATTTTAGTAGGAGAGTATGCGGCTCGCTTGTTTCTGAGTGCTGGACATGAATTGTGGTACCGGTTAGACTGATATTTCCCTTAAGACATTCAGAACCAATGATCTTTTGCCAGTGATTTGTAAATGTAAATCAAAGTGGTGTTGTGCATGCGTTATCCTTCAAATCAAGCAAAAGATCGTGTCTCCATCCGCTTTTCAAACGCTGATACGTTATGTGTAGCTCTGCGTCAATCATCCTTTCAAGCAGCATAAGCACAAGCGACATGAGATGACTTATTGGTTCAAGACGACGGTATGGTACTCTACATATTTGCGCATCTTCTGCATTTTGCGAGTCGGAGATTCTTGCTTAAATACATCGAATTCTTACGTGCTGCTTAAGTAGACACAAGCTGTAATCGAAGCGCTCACTTTCGTTTTCTTGTATTTGCAACCAAATATACTTGCTCTATGCCGGTATAGGGCGCATTTAATGTGATGTAGTGGCAGTCTTCTACTTCGCTACCGATAGATTTCGCCATCTGATCGCTTTGGAATTGAGCGTAAATGCGATTTCGGAGGTCATTTTTGACTGCATTCCTGGCGCCAAGTTTTATTTATACATATGGCTTTCCATTAGTATTTATTTGCGGAAGGTTTTGTGGAAAAAGCAAGTCAATGACTAGGTGTTTAGATGTTCTGACCGTAAAGCTTTCGACATGCAAATGCAACACATGCTTCCTTGCGCGTTTCGGGCTATTCTCTGTCTGTAGATAGACACCGTTTTTACACAGTGAGCTGGGATTTTCTTTCACTTAAAAACACGGATTCTATACCCCTGTACGTTATCGCCCTTCGCTTGACATCGAACTTATTCCAGACTGCCGCTTCATGCATTGAGTATGACGATAGTGCGCACTGTCAGTCTTTTATTGTCAATATGCATGCTTACAACGTGGGTTTCGATCTCATTTGGAAAGCAAGCGCTCTTAGGAAATCTCTTGAATGGTGTGACAGACACTCTCGGGGACACCATTCACGACACTCCACCAGCAACATCGCCGCAGTCAACAGTCTCACCTTTCCCATCCGCGGCACCGTCACCAGGACCATCCCCACCGGATTTTCCACCAAATGTTGACCCACAACTTCCAGCACAACCACCGACCTTGGCGCCTGGACAAGTACCAGGATTATTGTCACCAATTTTAGGTCCTGATCCACCTCCACCACCTGCAACACCCACACCAGAAGTTCCACCTCAATCAACCCCACCGAATGCTCCACCTTCGATACCTCCGCCTCCAACATCCCCACCGCCACTCATAAATTTGCCACCCATTGTTGGCCCAACACCCGCACCAGAATTTCCACCTCAACCAACCCCACCGAATGCTCCACCTTCGATACCTCCGCCTCCAACATCCCCACCGCCACTCATAAATTTGCCACCCATTGTTGGCCCAACACCCGCACCAGAATTTCCACCTCAACCAACCCCGGCAGATGCTCCACCGTCGATATTTCCACCCGAAACATTCCCACCAGTGATTCCACCAACATCACCTCCAGAAGGACCTGGGTTAGTACCAGCAATATTGCCACCCATTGTTGGCCCAACACCCGCACCAGAAGTTCCACCTCAACCAACCCCACCGAATGCTCCACCTTCGATACCTCCGCCTCCAACATCCCCACCGCCACTCATAAATTTGCCACCCATTCTTGGCCCAACACCCGCACCAGAAGTTCCACCTCAACCAACCCCGGCAGATGCTCCACCTTCGATATTTCCACCCGACACATTCCCACCAGTGATTCCACCAACATCACCTCCAGAAGGACCTGGGTTAGTACCAGCAATATTGCCACCCATTGTTGGCCCAACACCCGCACCAGAAGTTCCACCTCAACCAACCCCACCGAATGCTCCACCTTCGATACCTCCGCCTCCAACACCCCCACCGCCACTCATAAATTTGCCACCCATTCTTGGCCCAACACCCGCACCGGAATTTCCACCTCAACCAACCCCGGCAGATGCTCCACCGTCGATATTTCCACCCGAAACATTCCCACCAGTGATTCCACCAACATCACCTCCAGAAGGACCTGGGTTAGTACCAGCAATATTGCCACCCATTGTTGGCCCAACACCCGCACCAGAAGTTCCACCTCAACCAACCCCGGCAGATGCTCCACCTTCGATACCTCCGCCTCCAACACCCCCACCGCCACTCATAAATTTGCCACCCATTGTTGGCCCAACACCCGCACCAGAAGTTCCACCTCAACCAACCCCACCGAATGCTCCACCTTCGATACCTCCGCCTCCAACACCCCCACCGCCACTCATAAATTTGCCACCCATTGTTGGCCCAACACCCGCACCAGAAGTTCCACCTCAACCAACCCCGGCAGATGCTCCACCTCCAACGCCCCCACCGCCACTCATAAATTTGCCACCCATTGTTGGCCCAACACCCGCACCAGAAGTTCCACCTCAACCAACCCCACCGAATGCTCCACCTTCGATACCTCCGCCTCCAACATCCCCACCGCCACTCATAAATTTGCCACCCATTGTTGGCCCAACACCCGCACCAGAAGTTCCACCTCAACCAACCCCACCGAATGCTCCACCTTCGATACCTCCGCCTCCAACACCCCCACCGCCACTCATAAATTTGCCACCCATTGTTGGCCCAACACCCGCACCAGAAGTTCCACCTCAACCAACCCCGGCAGATGCTCCACCTCCAACGCCCCCACCGCCACTCATAAATTTGCCACCCATTCTTGGCCCAACACCCGCACCAGAATTTCCACCTCAACCAACCCCGGCAGATGCTCCACCGTCGATATTTCCACCCGAAACATTCCCACCAGTGATTCCACCAACATCACCTCCAGAAGGACCTGGGTTAGTACCAGCAATATTGCCACCCATTGTCGGCCCATCACACACACCGGAAATTCCACCCCAACCAACCCCACCAGAACTTCCTCCTTCAATAGTTCCACCAATAGCAACTCCAGGGTATTCAGACACCCCCACAATACCTGATGTTGTCCCAACACCTTCAACAGACTCACCACCAGTAACTCCACAAGTGCCTGACACTGTAGATAAAGCAAATACCGATGTAGTACCAATGACTCCACCGCCGACGAAAGATCCCCCAGAAATTAATCCACCAATGCCATCAAGGCTTCCCGTAGTTGCCATTGAGAAGAGCACACCTCCTGCAGATACAAAACCAGATCCGGCATCACCAGTTGTGAATCATCCTGATTCTCCCGATGTCATTCTTTATGGTAGTAAGGTGCCGAATGTTGTAGCACCAAAACCGAAAAACACGATTGATCCCTCTCCAAACAGTGCTGCTGAGCCTATTCCACAAGAAAATAACGTTTTGGACATTCAAAAAACCGAACTGGCACCACCGTCAAGCTCAGACGACATGCAGACTTATGTTCGAGGCAGAGCAAATTCAAAATCAGGTGACGGTAGTGCTGCAACAATTGTTGGAGGAAGAAACGGGTTTCCTCGTGGGAGCAATGACTCTAGAAGAAGGAGCAAAGCTGCACATGATCTTGTCAAGTATATCGCTTCGGCCTTTGCTGGAATCTCTGTAGCACTACTCCTTTTTTACCATTTCATATCTCTGGATCGCTCCCTGGTATGGCCAAGTATGTCATGGTCACCGAATGCATGGGAGTTTTTCTTTTATATCGGATATATTCAGCAGATGAGTGCTATATCTCAGCTCACTTTACTGAAAGCACCTGACTATATACTAGACTACACTGACTCCTTCTCCTGGACCAATTTCTTGATACAGTATCCTTCAGATCTCAAGGAGAGCCCAGCGCGTCGATTGATGGTAATAGTCTTAGGCGGAATCGTCTCCTACGCTGATCGTATTGAAGTGGCAGAAGACAAAATCCTCTACCATGTCGTCGTAGGCTTTGTGGCGGTATTATCTATACTTTTGGTATTTTTTTTCGCATCGGTTCTCATCACCAGAAGGAAAACAAAAGTTGTTCTCACAGAGACGAGAAATCTTCCAGCACAAAGTGTAAAAGTACAAAAGTATCGCAATATTTCTATTCGTACTCTCGGCTTATGCGTGCTTATTTGGTATTTTGCACTCTATCCATTGTCCATGTACGCCTCATTTGAAATTTCCATGGAGATTGCTGCAAATCAAGTATCAAACGCGTTGAGTGTCGCTATCACTGTGCTCGTGGTGGTTTGCTTTGGAGTATTGGCATACAGTGCTCGTGTCATTCTGCATCGATCTGAAAATGAATTGCGTCAATATGAAACACTCGCAACTTGGGGATGCTTGTATGCCGAGTATACGTACCGAAGTCGGATGTTTTTTATCATCAGTGCTGTGGTACAAATTGCTAGTGGAATGATTATTGGTGCGATGGAGTCAGAGTCCACTTCATTGATCTCAATCATCATTCTACATCTCCTCTATCTACTCGCGGTTTTCATCTTATCTCCATATGCTGACCCTCTCGTGATGAAAGTCACATACGTGCTCGAATGTATGGCAATATTCAATTTCTGTTTGGCATTTGCGTTTATCCAGTCGAACAATATGTCGATGAATGGTCGTTTCGGTGTCGCTGATGCTTTCATTGCCATCAATACAATTGTGATCGTACTATGGTTTATTCGCCAACTCATTATATTTAGTAATTACATTAGGGTATGGATTGCCAAATCAGAACGGCAGCATGTAGACCAACATGAACAAGGCCAAGAGCGTGAGCGGCAGAAGTTTCCAGCAAGCACAATACCAACTGATTCGGATTTCGGCAACAGCACACGAGCAAATTATCAAGCACATATGCATACGTTGTCGCCACCGTCAGCATGGATGGCCACAAAGTGATATACCTGCAATGATGGATAGGCTGAACAAATAGGGAGGTTCCAATGGTCGCCGTATTCGGGTGGGCTTCGACAACTGTCGATTGGCATGCCGTCACATGCATTTGCATATGCATATAATAGTGTGAGTAGTGAATTGTAGAAGTAGCAAATGGCGTGTTTGTGAAGCTGCTAGGAAAAGTCGCTTAATTGTTTTTTGTGATAGAAATTTGCTTTATTTGTACTTTTATCGATGCAAATAACAGTGGAAACAAATTGTATCTATCCGGCTATTAGATGCATAGTCTCCGCGCGAGTGAGAAAGTCGACATAAAAACTGTACGTGCGAAATATGAAAGACATTGGTACAAGACTAGTGCGAGCTTGAATCAATGTAATTATTGCATCGTAGCGTGCACCATCACGATTCTGAGCTATCGTGTTGTTATCACTCGTGCAGATGTGCTTTGGGTCGAGGGTCCGAATGGCTATATATTTTAGGAGATAGCATGCAAATTTATTGAAATACACAGACTACCTATAGCGCGTTTAACATCTCCGAATTTCTTTAGCAGGTAACAGAGCATTGGTTCCCACGTCAATTATGAGGCAAACATGCTTTTCCCAGAATTTTCTATTCGTCCCAGCTCATCCTGATTGATGTAATCAAGGAGAAATCTCAGCATATTCTTGTGATTCGAATCAAACGCTTAGCTTATTATCTAATTTGGATATTAAGGATCAGAGCAATGGCTCTACGACTGTTACAATTAGCATCTCTGCTTGCACTAATCCACTGTGGAACAGCACAGAATAATTCTTCAGTAATCCTGGATCAAGCCAAAGACAGGGATAATGACTTATCTGATGATAGTATGCAAACGAGTGAGTCTTTCAGAACGTTTTGAAAGAATCGCCTTCATGCTTGGGTATAGGGACAACGCAGCTTCCTGTAAATTCACAAGAAATGGGCAAATTACTACAAATGATCTTGGCGATGCTTAAAGGTACCTGAAATCTCACCGACATGAAAAATCGTGGTCACTGGACTATACTGTCCAGATACGAATATGGTAATGGTCAACAAGCGGCCTGAAGAACGTACGTTTTTTACTGATTTTTTATTCATGCGCGCTTTCCTTATTTGCAAAGTGATAGCAACAAGGGACTCAGGCGCGACGAATGCAAGTACGTGAATGAGATGAAAAGGCTCATTCAACATCTCATTTTATTTCGTAATGCTCAGCTGATTCATCCGAACCGGCAGCAAAGTTGAAGGCATCTCAGATCGCCGCTATCCCAATTACCAAGGGTAAAATTCCTCGCAACAAGCTCGATTGTATTTTGAGCCTTATGCACCTCCTAGTGCTTCCATCTACGACGCTTCCAGTATCTCCCGTGAGCGATCAGTGTAATAGCAGCTGCAGTCTCTTATTGGCATATTGATTGTTCTTATCTCATGCATCCTAGCATTTGATGCCGGAGAAACTCCTACGACAGC
This sequence comes from Albugo candida, assembly GCA_905220665.1. NCBI lineage: Eukaryota > Oomycota > Peronosporomycetes > Albuginales > Albuginaceae > Albugo > Albugo candida. The sequence continues at coordinate 168,886 of CAJNAR010000168.1, forward strand.
GAAAACGGGTACAATACGAAAGGTAGCAGACGATGTTGATCAAAAGGCCGATGCAATCACGTATCAAAACAACGATACTGGTGCCCCAAAAGTGCCTCATCTTGCAAGTATGTACCTGCTCTCAAAGATCATTGTCACACATTCAATGGTCCATGACAGAAGCAGTTATTCAGCCTGCGAATACCGAACAAAATGCGTCTACACCAATCACTTCGCTGCATCAAAGTACGACGAAGCTTCTCTCTATCACATTGTATGCTTAGTTGATCATAATGTATAGATGAGCAACCAAGTGCCACATATGTCAACAATACAGGGAGTGGTAGTACCAATGGCTCTGAAGCAGAAATACCGGACACTGGATTCCAGAATGCTACCAACGCGAACAAAACCGATTCAGATTCGAGAGCTGGTTCGCAAACTGAGGTTGAGGAACAAAGCACGTCAGGCAGTGAAGTATCCTCAGAATCAGCGGGAAGCGAAGATGAAGAAGAAGAAGACACGAGTAAAGAGGAATCGACAGATTCTTCCACCAAAATCGATGAAACATCTACCGCAATGACCCTTCCATTATCAGCGATATTCTTGCCTGTTGAAGCAGTGATTGCAATTTTTATAGTCATCTAAGTACTGCTTTAGCGGCCGAAAACGGAGCAGGATCTAAAACACGTTGATATGTTTTTATTTGTATCAATCGTATTGTTGCCTCATGACCATCTCCGCGTCTGATTTCCAAGTGCGGAAATCACTTCCAATCCCTGACTGGCCTTTTAATCGCTGCTGCCTTACCTTATCCTTTACTTTTTTACTTCGCAGTTGTGAAGGACAATCTGAATCTTGTTTGACTTTGCGTTTATTACATACTGCGATGTTACTCGGGTTTTTATGTATTGCATCAATTTGATCACGCGAAATCTCTATTTCGCCTTTTGGATCCGTTGTTGTATCAACAAATGACTGCAGTATATTTTTCTCCTCTGCAACTCGTCCAATTGCTGGTAGGTACGATGCTCGACTATATGATGTCTCCAAAAGCGCTTTAGCACCTACCATACTCGATGTATCTGTGGTAGCTGGCGTTTCATGACGGACGGAATCGTCAGTAGCGTTCCGCTCAGCGAGTGATGATATAACTTCCTCGACGTCGCTGTCACTGTCGCTGCTACTTGACAGCAAAAACGACATGTGGTAGTATAGTCTAAAAGCGGGTCAAGAATATCCTGGATATTGCGTATATCGTCTAATACTAGCCTCATAGATCGATCGCTTATTCATTACGCATTATGTGCACTTGTTGATATTATTAGCCCATATTTCTGTGGACCTCAAGTAGTGCGAGTCTTCTGTCTGAAAAACGCACTTGTAGTCGGCCGTCATACTCGCACGTCAATACCACCAAAACATTTTCTCAGCCATTAATGAACGCCTTCTCCCGACAACCCAATCGCTGTTGCATCGAAAAGACTTTTTTATCATCGTATATTCGTGCTGAAATTGAAAAGTCTGTCAATCTCGAGTTTGTGTCGGATAAAAGTACTCACAGTAAGAAAGTGACTTGTGGAAATGCCCCTGTAAGGTTTTGTACCGCACTTTTGCGCGGAGTGCTTTCCCATCTAATACGAGAACCGATGGTATCGTGTCTCGTATTCTGACGCGATATTTGAGATCCAAGCTGAATGGATTACCCTGTCACTGGACATTTTACTCAGGATTGAAAGTGATCCATTGTATGCTTACCCTCAGTGCCAAATGGGTGAGCTGTTGACATAGAGATAACGGCCGCACGGCCCCAATGCTATTTTAAAGATCAGTGCGGTCTCCGTGCACAAGCAAATATATCACTTACGCTCGGATAAGATTATCAGAAAGATCCAAACTCTGTAGTAATAAAAGGCTTTCCAGTCCTCTGGAACTTTTTATCCTTCAACTCAGAATGTGGTGAAGAAAAGATTTGGCGTAGTTGCTGCAATCTTACCGATTACCAGTCAAATTCACTTGGCGTAGATCGTGGCAATAAGCCAACATGCTCACATCTGTTAGGCGGTTGTAGCCAAGATTTAGCTCTTGTAGATGCGTCATTCGATGTATGCCTTGCAGGCTTGCGATCCGATTCAGGGAAATGTCGAGATTGATTAGGATGGCAGTCGGTAAGTGGGGTATACTCTCCATATAGTTTCTTGAAACGTTCAGTTGTGCGATATACGGAGGTATGTGCGCATGGCCAATCTGTTGTATTGCTGTCAAGGAACGATTCTATACATATGAGTATCAGTAATGGTTGCAGTAAATGAAATCTGCAAGAAATGGAAACATCACAGAAAGGTCCAAGGTGATATCCTTTGTGGATTCGCTCGTTGCATAGATATTTGTGTCCGTAATACCGGGCGTGACTTCATCCTTTGACGCATCGAAACGAATAGAAGGCTTATCGGTACGCTTCTTACGTTGCATCGTATTTTTAGCAGATCGAGCACGTGGTTTATATCGCTACTACAGGAATCAAAGTACATGTAAACTGCTTAGGGTCTCCTCTTAAACAAACACCAAGTCTCAATCAACGGCTTGCATATGTATTCTCGAGTCCAAGCTTTGATCTCTCTAAATCCTATGCCTTTGTATTCCTCCTCGTAACATGACTTCGGGATCTACTAACGCCACAAGCGCAAGACAATGAGTCGTGCCGGAGGCAGAACGTGTACTTTGATCATTTTCGCATGCAACGGACTTACGCTGTCACTATGCGGAGACACTCAGTGCTACCAACTAATCAGGTGACATGTGTGATTTCTATCAGAAGTTATGAGCAAATTACAAACAGCACAATTTTGCACAGCAGAGAGCAAAGAAACGTGCGATGTAATTCAAAAGCGCATGCTTTCGATGTAATACGCAAAAATCACATTTTATCACTTTGTCAGGCCTCGAGATGCGTACTCTGATTGTGTAACCGCTTCTACTCGCAGGGTATTTATTCTCTTCCACGCATGAGACAGTACTATACAATCCCATTTTAAGGGAGCATTGATCGATGTTTGGAACTTGCGATGCGATTACACACAAAGGAACTCGATGCATTTCCGATGCAGCAGACGCGGCAGGAAAGTGTGATCATCATGCGCGGATTGCACGAGCTTTATCATTGGCCTCCGCAAAACTCAGAGTTTCTGAAAAGAAAGAATTTCTCGGAAAAAATGGTCCCAAACGAATCGATGAAACCATTCCAAATAAGCCATCATCACCTCCAAACGTTCCACACCAATCAAATGTGGCTTATCAATGCGATTATGCAGTCGAAGCGTTTGAAACCCAACTGACGATCACGCAAGCAGAAGATGTGGTCACTAGTGTTGGATGCATTGAGTTTTACTTGCCGGAGAGTTCAGGATTACAATTTGTTCGAGGAACACTCTGGGTAACGACATTTCGCTTAAAGTTTGAGCCCGAAGAGACTTCTGTCAGACTTCCTGGTAATTATCATTCTTTTCTGGATGAAGCTATCATTGGAATTCCGTGTGCTTGTGTTGCAAAGTTGTCCTATCCAACGACTGATGCGGTCAGAACACATATGCATATAAAAGGAGTGTCGTCCACGCACTCGTTTACACCGTCACAGCTGATTATAAAGTTCAAAAATCTCAAGCAGTGGATTTTGGCCGGGAATGTGCAAGCGCTGATGCTTGCAATCAATCGTGCCGCATACTTTGATTCTCCTTTGCGTTCGTTTGCGTTCAAAAGTTATATCAAAGAAGCAAGCGATCATGAAAAGAAGGCTCACGAGCTGTATGACATATATACCGATTTCTGGCGCATGGGAGTCGATTTGAGTCGAGATTCTTTTTTACGTGTGACAACGATAAATCACCAATATCAACTATGTCCGACATACCCGCAAGAACTTGTGGTTCCGGCTCCTGTGTCTGATGAAGACATTGGAATTGTTGCGAATTTTCGATCCAAAAGTAGAATTCCAATGTGCTCTTACATACATAAAACCAATGGAGCGTCTATTTGGCGATGTGCACAGCCCAAGCGTGGAATCTTCAATGCAAATAACGTATGTGACGAGCAATACTTATTCCATATATGTACAACAGCACAGAAAAGAGTGTGGATAGCAGACTGTCGTCCAGAGCTCAACGCTCGTGCAAATAACTTGACTGGAGGAGGTACAGAGTCGTCCAGCATATCACATATTACGATAGCGTTCTTGAATATCGCCAACATCCACTCTATGAGGGACAGCCTTGAACAAGTTTACCAGCTGGTCCACTCCACAAACAGCGAGCAAAGTCAAAGTTGGTGGGCCTGGGTTGAAGAAACAAAATGGTTACAGCACATTCGTCTAGTATTATCCGCGTCACTTCGGGTTGCAGATACAGTGCAGAACCATCAAACTACGGTTCTGGTGCATTGTAGCGACGGCTGGGATCGGACCGGACAACTATGTGCTTTATCACAGATCTTACTTGATGGCCACTATCGAACATTGCGTGGCTTTCTCGAGATTGTCGATAAAGAATGGATCCGTGCTGGCCATAAGTTTCATGACCGTGTTGGCCTGGGTATAAGCGCCAGCGAGGAGCAATCGCCCGTGTTTTTACAGTTTTTGGATTGTGTGTGGCAGTTATGGCAGCAATATCCTACTTGGTTCGAGTTCTCACCACGAATTCTCGTCGATATGGCAGATGCTGTTTTCTCGGGTCAGTATGGTACATTTTTAGGCAACTGCGATAGAGAACGTAGGAACTGGAACATCACCGAACGGACCCCGTCACTCTGGGCTCATGCTCTGCAAAATGAAGCACACTATCTCAATTCATTTTATCGCAGTGCAAATTTTTGCGAGGTCTTATTACCGCCAAGCTCGAGTCTGTTGAGACAAGTCTCATTATGGATGGATTACTACTTTAGGAGCTCAACATTTCCAACGTTGGCTATAGCAAATATACATCCACCAAAGTGGAAAAAGTCATCTATGAGCGATATGAATGCTACGCACAATTCGACCTCCACAGATGATTTGCTGGATTCTATGACGTGCGCAAACCTGTATATTGAAGCTCTGGAAGAGAAAGTGAAAGCGCAGGAAGCTGAAATAGCTGTGCTCCAACACAAGCGACCATCATCTAATGTACTCGACATCAGTTCCAACACTACTCAGAAATTTGCATCATCGTTTCCGGAACGAGCGGTTGCGACTTTGCCTTCCAGCTCTAGCCTTTCCAGGACCGAGCTGAGTTTTGAAGATACCAAAAAAGAATGGCGCTGCCAAATCTGCTGCAAATTGAATTCTGCGGGTAATCCGAGATGTAATGTGTGTGGCCAACCTTCGTGATCAACTACCATATCATCACAGACACAATGAATTATCCTGCTCATGTCCCTGAAATTACTAATCAAATCGAAGGCATTGCGACGTCCAACTGATAGGATTGTCGATGGATTCATCATTGCCACTGAGTATCAGATTACTACAGAACAAAAATACACATGTAGCTCGACAAACAGCCGATTTGACAGCGCATTCAGAAATAGAATTTCAAATGTTGGAAAAATGTCATTCTTGTTTGGGAGCATTGAATGCCGGCACTAGTACTTTGCGGTCGCCGTACTCGCATAGCGAGCGATGATTTCTATTGTCCTGCTTTGTTTTTAATGCTATACCAATTTCCCTTTCTGCTCACCTGTGTGCTCTATCTGTCATACCTTCGATCGTATCCCACAACACAATTCCGAGTTGTGAATCTACCGTTTTGGTTCTGTTTGATTTCGATTCCCATTTACGCATTTATGGCGTGTATCTATCTCATAATGGTGCAGATTTCAACCAGGGGAGCGATTGCTGACCACGAACAGCGCGTTATTATGCCAAAAATCCTTCATGTTCATATGATTTGGACAGGTATAATGTTTTCTTACGGATTTTTTGGTATATTTGCATGGTACAATCTCCAAATGCTTCCTTACGACGCGAAGTATGTTCTGGTGCGTGGTTTGACAACTTTTACGACTCTTTTGTTTCATCAAGTCACCCAATGCTGCATACGTAGTTGCTGGCCGGGGCGATGATCGCAGAAACAGGCTTTTGGTGTTTATTCGGATTTTGTATATTTAGCGGAAGTACTCGACAGGCCAGAATAGATTCTCGGTCCATCGTGGATGCATCAGGTGAGAAAACACAAGTTTCAGACAGCACTTTCATAGTATATCTAATCGTCATCACGTATCAGTTGAGGATGGACATGCTCAACAACAGGAGCAATGGGAAAGAAGATGCCATATTTGGTGTAAAAGGCTTCATTGCTCCCGCACAAGTTTTTTTGGCTCGTCAGGCACACATCAATCTTCGATCAAAGCAGCTGCCAATATTTTGGCTTGTCTATTTCATGAGGGTCCCGACTTGGTACTCTCTGACATTTTAGCTGGGTATATGCTGCTGGCCATGGTCCAGTCGCATGAAAAGAGCGCAGAAGTCGATACAAATGATGAGAATCATATGAGAACACTTGAAGCAGCTTGTGCAGGAGATGGTATCACAAACTCAAATGAGGTAATAGATGACGATGAGGCGATTACAATCTCTATATCGGCTACTCTGGATACTTGTAATGATCCAGAGACCAATAAACATATCCTTTCTCCTACACCAATGATTGGCGATGTCAATAATGCTGGAGCGCTGGAGCAGCGGATCGAAGAATTGGCATACTATAGCAAATATGCAGTTGGGGCGTACGGGTGGCTACTCTATATTTACACATATCCATGGACAGGTATTTTCTATCTGCTTGGCTCCTATTTTCTGCGAAGACGACATACGTCAATTTTTGGCGACAATCTACTCCGTTTGAATCAGAGCGCACTTTTTCTTGAGTCGGGGATTACCAGCCAAGATCTTTTGTATGCGTCATTCCGCGGCACTGTTTCGCACCCAGCATTCTATGTCGCTTTCGATCATCATAAGAAAGAACTCATTATAGCTATAAGAGGTACTTTGTCGCTGGAAGATTGTTTGACGGATGCAATGGCCCAGCACGTGTCCGTGGATGCGATCGCCACTCAGATAGGCTGCGATGGCGTTGGTGAATTTGCCCACGAAGGATTCTTGCAAGCAGCCCATTCTATATATCTAGAAATTGAGCGGCTTGATCTCTTGAAAACGCTAAGCGCCTCTAATTCAACACAGGAAGTTCAACAAACAACTGGGTATCGAGTAGTTTTGGTTGGACATTCTCTTGGTGCTGCCACGGCTTCTTTATTAGCGGTCATGTTGAAACCTGATTTTCCAAATTTACAATGCTTTTGCTATAGTCCTCCAGGCTGCATTATGTCTATCGGGCTCTCTGATCGATGCAAAGATTTCATCACCTCTGTCGTACTCGGTCACGACGTTGTTGCAAGTGCCTCAGTACAAGCCGCCGAAGAATTTCGAGATAGAATTCTTGAGGTGATTGAACGCAGTAAAGTAAGCAAAATTGCGATCCTTAGGCGCAGTGCAGCATCGAGAGATATCAATGACCTCTTACATGACAGCAGTGACGACACTGGAAGAGAAAGATCATTTGTTCAGCATCTCAACAGGTACCGGCAATCATTGCGACAAATTAGAGCGGATCAAGTGCTATACGAACTGAAGATGCCAGGGCGTATCATACATTTGAAACACAAAGCTTTTGTAGCCGATAGTCCCAAAGTTAAACTCATTGATTTCCGATGTCGTTGTCGAGGATTAGCAAAATCTATCGAGTACGACTTTGAGTGGACGCATCATACAACATTTCGGAGTATTCGGATCGCTCAGTCCATGTTGGATGATCATCTTGCCAACAATGTTCACGCTGTTTTACAAAAGTGTGCGAAGAGTCTACAAGTATCGTAATATAAGCAGAGCCTCGGTGATGAGTCTTTTGATCGAACTGCCTTAAATGAAGAGCTGCTTATTCGCTGATCGTAACATGATCAGACACTCTAATTCTGGTTAGCAAACTCTGATAAACAATGATCAAAGCATGCAATCATGTCATATATTGCTATCTATTTTTTTGAATTCCATCGCTGAACAAGATTTGTGCACTCATTCGGCCCTGATCCTTGTCTACGTCTGCTTCATCCGTTGATAGAGGCGACGGCATCATTATCGATGGGGAGATCTTTGAACTGAAAGATGATTTAATCTTCACTGAGAGATATTGTAAGAATATACATACCAAGACACGACTTAATCAGAACTAAGCGCGCTGCTTGATCGAAGATACTAAATTTTGGAGCATGCGAAAATGAATGCAGTAGAACTTGCTTAGCAATAGGAAATATAACGGAGATGGGCTGGTATCATAGTTATCATGTGAGAGAGCCAATGAAAAAATCGTTCATTTGATAGTTGCGCATTCGGGTCTAAAGTAAACAAGTTCACTTTATCCGACTGAACTAAAATACCAAGCCAGATCGTTTTATGCACAGCACTTTCAGTAAAAGATCAAGCAGAACAAACTGTCCAGTACTTAAGGGTGGCGTGATTTTCGGATTGGTTATAATACACTTGGACTTATGTAATACACCAGTGGACAACATAAAATAAAAAATAGTGAAATTATGGACTTCTTTACCGGCAGGCATAACAATGGACCCTCATTCTGTCCACACTGCGGTAGCATTTTTACTCTCCCGGAGATTAATAACATCACCTGTTCCGCATGTGCTTACCACTGTAAATATGAAGGTAGTAATCGCGATTTAGTCATGCACAGTGACTGAAATCTCACTATTATTTCGTTATAAGACCTACCAAGCCTCGTAAGCATTACTAAAAGCGAGCAAAAACCGGTTCCCGAATGGCTAGAGAAAGAGCAAAAAATCAAAAAAGTAGAAGGACCAGCACGAGCTACGGTAAGTCTATATTACATGAGACATAAACTCTGTTTTGAACCCACTCTCAGGTAGAAGAAACGTGTCCGAAATGCGGCAATTCCGAGATGGAGTATTATACATTACAGATGCGATCGGCAGACGAAGGGCAAACAGTTTTCTATGAATGCAAAAAATGCGGTACCAAATCGTCAGTCAACAACTAGAAGTAATATGGCAAGAAAATTCACAGCCACTTGGTCTGTACATAATAAGCGCTTTGCATTCCCACGTATCACTGCATGGAGAACCCCGTTATTTCCATATTAATAACCAGAGTCAAATACGTTTCCAGCTGCTCCTTGCTCTCATAAATTGGCAAATCGATCCGATTGAAGCATGTATGTGCTTGTGGAAATAATCCTGCTGGAGGGACTCCGCATGGCACCAAATGTATTCCAAATCTTCGAACTCGCCCATCACTACTCAAAAGAGCTTTGAATCCTTCAACAGGAACACGCGAGGATCCAGTAGCAAACTGCAATAATCTCGCCCGTTTTTCTTGCGAGAAGGAGCTGACAACCTCCCAAAACCATTCAACAGCTTTCTTTTCTCGCCGGCTGGGTTGATCTATCTCCTGATACTTCACATCTGTATGTGATTCCCAGTCATCGACGTCAATGCTTGGGACTCCACAGAGTATTAATTCCAATTCTTGATAATCAAATACTGCTAGCAAAGTCCGGGGGATAATGTCATAGAGACCTTGCAGAATTGCATTGACTTGCTCATGGACTGTGTCGAACATCTTATACTTGACCAATAGCTCGAGATATTCTTGCTTGTTGTCATCATTCACCATAATATTCTTTCCGTCTGGCTTCAGCTCCTCTGTTATGAGTTGTCCTTGCGCATCGCGCCGTTGCATGGTGAAATCAAGGCATAGAGAGTCCACGTTCGAGTTTTCTCGAAGCCAACAGGCACTACGATAAAGTTCCTCATCCAAGAACTCCAAGTCCGAGAATGAAATGGGTACGCCAAGCAAATGCTTTAGAAAAGGCAGCGCAAAGTAAACTGTCAGCAATTGACCTTCGAGCAAACACTTGGCTATGAGGCGTCCAATGAATTGGTAACTAATTAAATGATCGGGGTGTGTTTGACCAGAGTTTGGATTGATCCAATAGCTCAAATTTTCGACGTGGGTTGCCTGGAAAAGCCCATAGGACTCATCGAACAACTGTTCACATAACAATGTGACCCACTCACGCATCAAGCCACCTGCATCTAATCCAGGCTCTTCTATAAACTCGATTCGAAGACGCTGTCGTAAATCAGAAGCTGGGACCAGCATCAAAAGGCGCATTGATTCGTCCAAAACGGCATCACGACGGATTTTCAACAGTAAATGTCCGTCTTCCCATGATATTGCGATTTTCTCCAGCTCTTGTAAAAGCCATCGAACTTTTTGACGAAATGGGAGGGCAGCAACGGCTTCAAAGTCGATGACTGTACTACACCTGGGAAATTCAGTGGTATCAATGGGATCGGCTTCATGCGTGATCGATTCCGCTGGAACCCAGACGATATTCCCATGTTTATCTACATGACGTACATATCCTACAGACGACTCATTGATATAACCAGTTCCATTTTGCGAAAAATTCGCGGTGGATCCGTTTTCTGCGAGTGCTTTTGGGGTATCCATATTTATAGACTTTTTGTGTTTTCGAATTGACGGTGAAGTGTCTAGCATAGTCAACTCTGTTTCAATGCAACCTTCTCTTCGCTCCATTGTCTCATTAGTGTCTCCTGTGATTCGCGACTTCGTTTTCTCGGATCTCTGTGGGTGGCCGTACGCTGTATCGGCAAAAGAATCTGCCATGCTTGAAGCTCGTGAACGCACCATAGCGTCCGCCGTCAGAATACTTATCCGGGGAGGTAGACAGTCTTCATCTCGTACCCAGCGAAACTGACCGTCTGTAGTCTTTTCACGACGCCACAGATTACGTCTACGTGCTCCTCTTTGCCGTTGATTCAAATTCATTTCGTTAAGTCGTCGAACATGGAAAGATCGCTGACGAGCTACTAATAGGCTTTGCGCAGAAGGTGATGGATTGAACGTCATACTACTGGTCGCATGATTCGCTGGACTCGGTATAGCCTGCTGAGAGATGACTGCAAATGAAATGAGCATATCAACATGTTAAAGCCAATTCATGAAGCTCGTTACCTTGGGGTGTCCCACACATAATGCACTCCTTCTTTGCAGGATGATTATCATGATAACATATAGAGCACTGCCATTCTTCATCTTCTACAAAACTTTATAATTCCAATTTAAAACGTTGTAATTGACGAAATGACATATTGTGTCTCACCTATCCAACAAAGAGTGACGTTGCATGTTATTGTTCGCATTATCGTGCCCGACAAATCGTTGTGCTTGACGCTGTTGGTGACAATAAATCAAAATACTACCACCACCCAGGACCAATATGATACCCAAGAACGCATATATATAGGTGGAGACCCCGACTACAAGGTATCGTGATAATAAGTGACACGACAAGAAAGTTGCAATGTCGACCCAATGTACCTTGTGACCTTCGTCTGCTTGCAACGGTACCACTATCGTATTGCGTCTCATTTGTATTCCATACAAGTGAACGCAGTCTTTGTGTCACAGAAGTTTGTGTATTCCAGGATGCTATTATAGTATTAGTTACAGCGCTACGAGAAGTCGCTTCAGCAAAGTCTGCGCACAAGTTTCGATAGCAAAACACTGCAAATTGGAGCTTTAAAATCCAATGATATAACATCGTGGCTGAATCACACAATACCCAAGCAGTGGAAACGAATATGTCCAGCTACAGACGGGTTGGTGATAGTCGGTCTTAGAATTGTGTGAAATTGATTCAGCAGATGAGAGTAAAATTGGGTCGTAGCCTTTCTCGTAGTAATGCTTCTGCGGGAAGATTAAAATAGAAAGAATAAACTCAGGGTGTGTTGCATTCTGTCGAACACAATCTCGTCACTGGTTCTTGAGACATTTCCTGCAGCAACGTCATTTGATGTGTGACCGTTGAATAACAACTATCGTGGCTGCAGACGAATAGAGGTGTTGTATACCTTTATAGCTGTTAAAAGACTCCGAGTTGATTGCTACTACCAAATGTATTATGCTTTCAAGTTTGAAAGTTCTAACTTGTGATAGAAATCCCAACAAAATCGTGAGAATTCTATTCTTCTTGATAGAAAATCACTGATCTACTTGCAAAAATTGTTGAAATCGACTGCATCGAACTTTATTCACCAATATCAACCATAGCCTACCTATTGTCGCTTCTTGTTCATGATAGCGGACTTTTTGATAGTTTGCTTGTTTTCTTGAAGCGCTCGAGTGAGCCAAAATATCTAGAGGAATCATAACCAAGGTTGTCGACACGAGTAATGTGCTTTTTACTTACCAATACGGCGACGTGTACGGCGATTAGCCCAGTTATAAACGTGTTCAGCCCGGTGCCAAAGTCTGTACCAAGGATCGATGTGGGGAAAGTAAATGACATTTTCTATGATTTCTGGATCGGAAAACTCCAGCTATTCACTATGATAACTAAAATACAAGCCCTAAGAGTTTGTATTGTAGATCGCAGACATGAGCATGCCATCTTCCTCACAAGAAGTGAGTTTATGACAAATTAATCGCTTTAAAAACTACAATCCGAATAGGATCATTATCACTCCAACCAGTTTGTGCTATATATGTGCGACTGTTCTGGAAACGAGAATCATTCTTACCACGAGAAAGGCGTCATTCGATAGATAGGAAGACTCTTTCGAATGACTTCAATTGCGCCACTTCCATTCATAACAGTCGAAAACAATGGTCAATTCAAGATAAATCTCGAGGCCACCTCAATTATAAAACGTATACCTGGCAGAATTGTGGTTTTGACGATTGCGGGTTCGTATCGCACGGGAAAATCGTTTTTACTGAATGCTTTAATTGCGCGAGCTCTTCAAAGAGGCCTTATCTCCACACAAACAAATTCAACTGATAAAACAATAAACTTGGAAACAGACAAGCTAAGTGGTTTTCAAGTCGCTGGAACAGTGAATGCGTGTACAAAAGGAATCTGGATGTGGGCTGAACCATTACAATATCGTGATGCGACAACGATTTTGTTTCTTGACACGGAGGGTTTGAACGCAACACGCTGCGAAAACAATTACGACGTCAAATTATTTTCTCTTCTACTGCTTATTTCATCAATTTTGATCTACAACAGCCGTGGAACTATTGATAGTCACGCTTTAGAGGATCTCTCACTGGTGCTCAACATAAGTCGTCACATCCAGTCCAACATGGAAAGTGAAAATGGCGCGGGAAAAGGCTTCATCTACCCGTCGTTCCTTTGGATTGTTAGAGACTTCACATTGAAATTGAAGGATCAGAGAGGTTTCACCATAACGTCCAGAGACTACCTCGAACGTGCATTAAGGCCATGTCATTCCGCTTCTACTTCAGCTAGTCAGGATTGTATTCGATCAGCTCTTATTGAATCTTTTCCACGCCGAAATTGCATCACAATGGTGCGACCAATTCTAGAGGAGACAAAACTCCAGAAGGAAATACCTCGCGGTGATGTGAGACTTGATGAACTGCGACCAGAATTTCTGAAAAATTTGGATGATTTGTTGGAGTGTATTCTCGATGATAGCACCGAAGAAAATAGTTTGAATGGGAAGAATTTGGATGGAACAATGTACTGCGATCTAGTGGCTGCATATGCTGAGGCGATGAACAACAGAGATTCCGTCGATGTCAATAATGCCTGGATGGTAGTGGTTCAAGAAAAATGCGAGAAGACTGTGCAAGAAGCAGTTATTATTTACCATCATGAGATGCAAAAGCACATCAGGGAGAATCTATTCAGTGAAGCAGATATCCCGGAAGGCGATCAAGATAATAAAGGTTCACTCGTAAATGCTATAGAGCAAACTTACGGTGCAAGTTTTGGCACCATACAAAACGTTGTGGAGGTAATGGATGTGGAGTTATTAGAGTATGATTCAGGTGTTCTCTTTTGTCCACGTTCAGTCAGCCTACCAAGTCGAGAAGAAGATTTGGCATCAATTCATCGCTATTGTAAGCACCTTGCAAAAACCTACTTTTACCAGACTTTGGCAAATAAATGCTGCAAGGAAGAATCTGCCAAGCATTATGAGTCGTTGCGTTTGCAAGTAGCAACCATTTACGACTCGTTTCGTAATGACAATATTGATGCATCCATGTCATATTGTCGGTCTTTGCTTCATTATCTGTTGACAAAACATTCTTTCGACGCTATAAACGACGAGGCGAATCCTGATACAACCAAATCAGCGACGGAATTTATACAAAATCAAGCCGACCAGCTTCATGCTCAGTATAGCAAATATGCCTTAGGTGTATCGGCCGATGCTGCCTACGTGGAGTACATCACTACTCAAATGCTCGATGCGCTGGTAGATATCAGGAAGCAAACGATTAAACACCAAAACTTACAGTTCAGTTCACTGGATCAAGAAATCAAAGATCGGACAAGCCAGCTTGGACTTATTGGCGGGGAAGCTCGCACTATGGAGAGGCTGTTTGCATTCAAGCAGCAATCACTCCAGCTTGTTGCGAAAGAGAACGAGCAGCGATACGATCATGAGATATTTACCTTGCAGCAAGAACTCAAGTATGAAAATGATAAATTGGAGCATCTTCTTGATCATAACGCGACTTTGAAACGTATGGTTGAATTAGCTCAAGAAGGGCAAACTCGTACCGCGGAATATGTGAACCCGACATCAGTTGCTAAAATGGAAGGATACCTTCTGCAGGCTAATGTTCAAGCAACTGGTGGCTGGGAACAAATTTATGTCGTAATGAATGATCGCACACTATGTTCGTATCTCACAAAATCGGATTATACTCGAGCCAAAGCCAGCAGTCTCGTGCACAATCTTATTGGAGCAAGTCTAAAAGTAGATTGTCTCGCACCGGAAGCATTTCAGATTGTGTTTGATCAATCTCACCATTTGACACTTCGCGCCAAGTCGATCGAGGCAAAAAATCAATGGATCACCTCAATTCGAGAAGCCATAAGGGAGAGATGATTTATGAACGAGTATTTTTGTGACTAGTGAATTCAAAGTTTGGTCGATATTTGTTTCAGTATCCTATTACGTATTTCCCACCCAGTTCTCCCTTTGAAGGTTGCAGGTAGCCAAAGATACCATACAGCTGCACGCTGCTATTTTCCGCTTGACTCTCATTTGCCATATAGCTTCAGCACTTGACAAGTGACTACAACATACTGATGAGCTTCTCATATTATGCACCCTATCCCAAACTGGGATCAATTTTGCCGATGCCCACGCTTGTAAGCACGACTAAGCAGAAGAGCTGGGGTAGACATCCTGACGAGGAGAGATTTCTTAAGAACCACAAAATTCAATCGTTTGTCGATTGATGATGAGTACACGATCATTGACGCCATCAATGCAAAAAAACGTCAGCCGAAATCGAATATACATATCAGCTTAGTTTTGTGGATGACAGAAATGATTTTGTAAATCCCGGAAAGTACGTGGGAGGTTACCACGTGCTTGCTGCCGTATTCTGCGCCGAACGACGGGACTTTACTGATGACAACATTGCTTATTGGGTATGTTGGTACTCTGACTGCCTGGGACACATACAAATAAGCCGTTATTTCGGCATTTCGAAGCAACGATGCGTCGAGCTGCTGATATTGCTTGATGTTGAGTTTTCTTTGACTTATTTTCCCATAGCACCCGCTTTATTTGATGTTCACTGGTCAAACATCCTTCATGAAAATGGAATCACATAACGAGCATGAATGCACCAAGATGATACGGCAAAAAGTATAGCCAACACACTCAAAAAATTGGTAAACATCTTGTCCCGTGACGAACTTACGATCCACAAAACCAAAGTCATGTTTGCTGACGCGTTTCTCTTTCACCAAACGCTACGTTGAAGTCAGAAAGTGAAGACACGGTATCACCTTTTGAATCTATGCGGCAGAGGAGTATGATCTCCACGCTTGGTTATGCGAAGGCTGCTAATAGACTTATCCTGACAGTACAAACGAGTCATTGCGTGTACCAGGACCACACGACCATCTTGTGATTATAGTATTGCATCTTGGCGAAAATAATGGTATACTCATGCAAATAGTGCATCACCTTATTGGAGACTTTCTTACAAGCGAATAAAGCAAAATTTATACTTGAACGTACGGAATGTATCGTTCGAGATAGATTAAACCCCGTGACATATATGAACAGCCTCTTGATTGATCGGTATTACGGCACACTGAAGACGCTCCAAGGGAACAAAATAACGGTGAGAAGGAAATTGCTTTAATTCAGCAAGCTTTCACTTGGCACCCATAAACCGTCTATGATACAAGTTTTAGTGTGGATGCTGAGTCGTGTGAAGGCATGAGAAGAAAGCTGTAAACCGATGATATAGTACCGATGCATGCTGATTTGGATAGTAAGACTGCTGGAAATCACAGCTATGAAGTGTTCGCAATCGTCAGTAATAGCATCACGCTATTCGATCCATCTCAAAGTACGCTTTCTCTTCAGCTTGAAATACGTAATGGTTCAAGCGTCAGCTCACCCAAGCATTTGTCACGATTTGCACTTCCTGCTCTACCTGCAACCAAAATGGCGACAAGATAGCAGCAAATTCGCATTCTGTGTCATCTGTTCGAACACTTGCTGCATCCAAAAGCGCAAATTTCTCTCTTGATTGGAAGGTTCCTGCCGTATGGAATTCCACGATAGCAAAACTCGGAAAAGTAACCATGGGGATTCATCTACATGCTTAATTGTCAAGTTGCTTTTCATAACATCAATACTATTTACTAGTTTTGGTGGCTAGGGGTGACGCCCTACCTGGGTCATGCCCACGGCGTCTAATTCTGACGGCTCTTCAATCCGGTAATTCAAGACCGTCAACTCGGCACTTTTAATGTTCGGGGATTAACCTCGAACATAAAGCAGACATGTTTGGGAAAAGATCGCGCGCGGTTCAAACTGGACGTATGTGCTCTGCAGGAGACAAAAATGACGGAAGCTCTCGTCAACGTCCGACGGCCAACCGATCGAGTTATACTTCTCCTTTCGGCAAAAGCCTATTTCGGTCTGGGACTCATATTGCCCGATAGAGTTGCTATCCATGTGCATCGGTATTGGATGGTCTGCGACCGTATCGCCGTATCACAACTAAAACTTTCAAAGCAAGCCAAGGCTACATTTATGAACGTCTATTCCCCGCAAATGAGACGCTATGCAGAAGAATATGATGCATTTTATGACACACTTCAGCAAACAAACCAGCGTTACCGTCATCAGCTTTTCTTCATTTTGAGAGACCTCAACGCCAAAATAGGGTAGCGATGCGAAGGAGAGACTTTTCTGGGTTTATACTCACTCACGCGGATACCGAAACGATAATGACATCCGGTTCCGGGATTTCTGTGCGGAAAACGATTTCTTCCTGTCAAACACAGCTTTTTACAAGAAACGCGCACGCAATATCACCACCTGGCAAGGAATTAGCGGACGGGGTCCAATTTTCAATCAGATCGACTACATCATACTACCCCTACGCCTCAAGCTGCTTCTTTCCAATTCACAATCTTGGAGCGGGAAACTTGTTGACAGCGATCATCGTCTCATAACCACACACCTTCAGCTGCCCAATGTTTATAAGATTCTCGTGAAAATCTCCCGCACGCAACCTTCGGCACTTACTTTTGACACCGCCCTCCTCCGGGATCCGGACATACTTGATCCTTACCAGTAAATTATTGATCTCGAAAAGTACAAATACACGGAGAGAATGTATCATATCGTCCGACGGCTCACGACACGAAAGCGGCCAGCGCTATTTATATGTGATCATGATGGGCACATCATTGGTAATTCCAAGAAAACAGCCCAAGTCATCACGGAATTTCTTTCAGGCCAATTTCACAAATCCCATCTCAGTCTCTGTTGGAACATACATCATGGAATCTCCCATTACGGCGGAGAAAGTAACACAAGCATTTCGGTCTTTGAAATACAATCGCGCACCAGGCGCAGATCACATCCCAGCCGAATTACTCAAGTATAGTCCCCCAGTGGTTTCCGATCTCCTCGCTCGAGCAATCAATGTCATATCCAGAACCTCACTACATCCATGCGTGAAAGCCTTAATCAATGGTGTTGTCATCACCGTTCCGAAGCCTAACAGACCGACGGGCAGCTATGCCAACCTTCGACCGATCACCCGTCTCAGTACCACTCGTAAGACCATATCCACGGTCATCCTTAATCGCATCCGTACAAAGTGGATAATTGGATGTCGCCTAACGAGAGTGGCTTTTGAGTCACCCGCTGTACTGTACAGCAGATGCAGTCTGGGCACACAGATGGAATATCGCCCTAACGCATCGCTTCTAGACCAATGTGTACATTCTAGGGATTGACCTCAGCAAAGCTTTTGACACCATCGATCGACATAGATTGCTGATGGTTCTCGACTCGATCTTGGATCCAGACGAGGTCCAAATGATAAAAGCTCTCCTTAGCGCCACGACCCTCCAAATCCGCCTTTGTGTGAAATCCTACTCCAAATTCGCAAGTAATCATGGTACACCGCAAGGAGATGCGCTCTCCCCACTTTTGTTCGTGGTCTACTTGGAAGCTGTACTAAGCGATTTATGCCTGCACCTGGAGCTTTCAATGCGCGAGCTCAACGCCATTGTATT
Organism: Albugo candida; assembly: GCA_905220665.1. Classification (NCBI taxonomy): domain Eukaryota; phylum Oomycota; class Peronosporomycetes; order Albuginales; family Albuginaceae; genus Albugo; species Albugo candida. Next base: position 187,554 of record CAJNAR010000168.1, read on the forward strand.
TGCTAATGATATGAATTTCACTCACCATGATCCTACTCGTCTCGAGCATATCCTTCTTGTTGCCGAGCGAGTATTCCGGGCATGGTCCTTGACCATCAATGTCAGCAAAACTGACCGAACGACTATTGCTCGTGCACCGAACACAACCGACGAAAGCTGGCGTACCGTCGCAAATTGGGATCACTACTTGGCGACTCCAAAGACGTATAAAAAGGTTTTGGAAACTATGGATTCATTCTCGCCTACTTCCAGAAACACTACACTTTCGCTTATACAATGTTTGTGTGTTGCCTATTCTGCTATACAACTGTGGAACATGGGGTCTCATGAACCGCGACATTGCCAGTCTTAAAGCGTACCACCGTCGCCACCTTCGCCGCGTCCTCCGCATCCACTACACTCAACACGTCAGCAACTCAGATCTGTAGAAGTGCTGTAACACAAAACCACTGCGAATCCACCTGACGGGGTCTCGATGGAGACTCTTCGGTCATATTCTTCGCCGGGCACAACCTATTCCAGCTCAACCGAACATGCTCTGATACTATAATGCTGCTGGTAATATGCTGACTCATCGGGGCCGTACACCTACCTTCCTCCCAGCCATTCCCGACAAGGACCTACGGCTGGACCTAGCCTCCAGTCTTCGTCTCCGCAATACAGCAGATCTATACGTCCTGTCCATTGTAGCACAAGACGACGCCATATGGGAAGAACTTACTCAGCGTCTCTGCAATAGCCAGGAATTCATTTACCGGAAAAAAGAAAAAGTCAGGCGTAAACGAAAGCTAGAGTCCGATAATACGGGCTCAATGCCGCCGTGAAAATGCTCATAATAATAGTAATAATTCTATTTACCTGTAAATCTGTATAATTGACTTTTCATATACTTCTACTATACGTTGCATATCGCCAACATATTCAAGCTGCCGCTATTTCTGGATCTCACGGTACACCTTGCCACCATATCTAAGATAGCTCTTCCACAGCATGAGTTGCACTTATCAATGAGTGCATCTCGTTTGTGCGTCCTTTGCATCAATTTACTCACTGTAAAAGATGTCGAAGCAGCGCCTCGGCCAGCCAACACATACCGGTAGGTACCGGTTAAAGTAGTCATCAAGTGATGACTGCTTGAAGTTGCCAGCTTCAAAAGCGGTTTCAAGATGGGCATCGACATGGCAGTCGCTGATTGGACAAGGTAACTCAGGATTAAGTAGAGAATTTAGTAACAGAAGGCTTAGAGTAGCAACAGAGTTGGCGAACCAAGGACCTTAATGGACGAATTTCAAGCGACGTTTTTCTTTGAGAGACACTAAGAATGAGCCATTCTCATTGATGAGTGCAACCATCTGCCGATTCCGCTTTCGAACGCTCGGAAAGAGCTGCCTTTTTAATGTCTCCAATCAGCATCCAGAATGATGCTAAGAGACTTGCACGGTGAGGTCGATATGTGTCGGTATTCTGTCTTTGCTTTGCCTCAAACGAAGAACTAACTATTTTTTGTACATGCAGCGAAAATGCATAACTACGACGACCAACATGCGCCCCAGAAACGGGCCAACTCAAAACGAAACAGCGCCGACATTGAAGCGTGTCGGCGGCGGGTATGCGCTGAGAGCCCCAACAGAGACGTCAGCGTTACAAAATCGACAGCGCTCGACCCAAGCACGCACCGCCCAACCACGCACCACCCAACCACGCGCCATCCAACCACGCTCGACCCAATCACGCGCCATCCAGCAGCGCGTCATTCCAACGACGACAAGAACGTGACCCGCGCCGCTGGTGGCAACGCATCACGAACGACACCATCCGAAGCAACAGCCTCAAATGTGCTAGCATCTCCGGCAATGACTCATACGAATGGCTCGGTTACGCGCGTGGACGCAGCAGCGGCTTCCGGAGCGCGAGCAAGAATGCCTTCCACATCAACAGCGAATCGCAACTCCGTCGCGCATGCCCCACCAACATCAGTGAACCGACCGCGCCTTAGTGACTTTGAGCAGCTGAATAGTGAAAACGAGCAGCTGAAGAGAAAAAATGAGCAGCTATTGCGCTCATTGAACGAGAAATCAGCCCAGGTGGAAGACGCAAATATAGAGTTCAGTGGAATCAACTCAAAAGTCAAAGATCTCGAAACCCGGCTGGAGAACGATCGTAATAGCGCGGCGGAAAACGCAGTGGAGATGCAACTTGCGTGTGAAAAGCGCGCAACGGAAGCTAGAGAACTCGAAACTATCAGTTCGGAATTGCTGTTCTCTCTGGAAGCAAAAGCAGCCCACGTGCAAGATGCACACGACTACATACATCAGCTCGAATGTGCTCTTGAATGCTTGGAAAACCGACCGAACAGTGTTAGCGGTACGATGGAGTGTCCCTTTGCGGAACCCGAAGAAAGACAAACGGAAATCATTCAACCGGAGGAACTTATCGAAGACTTGTTACAAGAGTTGGGAAGCAAGACGTCGGAGCTTTACCAAGCGCAGAGCAAATATGCAAACTTGGAGCGGAAGCTCAAGTCTTACGAAAAATGCGGCCGGAGAACGAAGATGGCAACATGGCGTATCTCTCAAGTGTGGAATTGAAGCATTTCAGCGGCGTGCAGGTTCAAGCCGCTATTCTAAAGTGGGAGTTGAAGATTCGCACAACGGTTGCAAAAAACCTACCAGTTGGAAACTGATTCGGACAAAGCAAATTCATCGATTGGCCCCATTACGCCATTGTAGATGATGCAGACAACGCGTGCCATTGGAACCCGATCACTGGCATCGATGACCTCATTACGTCATCTGGGTGTGAAAGTTCTGGCAATGACCTCATCACGTCATTGCATGTGCATGTGCTGGAATGACATCTCCGATGACCTCATTTCGTCATTGGAGGTGCAAGTGCTGGAAGGTTATGGATGACCTCATTACGTCATCATCTATCTAGCTCTTCAATTGCACCTGTGAGTATTTAAATGTAATTAATATAAGTCTTGTTGTCGTATTTGTAGTTGCTTCTACTGTATTCCCTTTGCACAAAACTTGTGTAGTACATTTCTTCTTTACACTATAGGTTTCGCAAGAAACGTTTATTGCAGTAGTAGCCATCACAAGTAGTCGGTATCACAAATTTGCTCACTTGACTTGCATCGAATCATTCAGAAATATCGAATGCAAAAATGACATCATCGTACATGGACGAACGCATTCCATCAACACCCGATATAAGTGAATCTCCTTGACCAGTCTATTGAGGCTATGTGATGGTATTTCTCAATTCTGACTATCAGCTTCCGCATACAAATTCACGACTTCTCACGATGATACATTCACGAGCTGCGGAAGTGCACCGACACGATGTGATATTTTTTTGATATTTTTGGTGGTATTTCTGGCTCTTTGGGACCTGGAAAATCGGTGAATCCTTCCGCGTTGCCATCCACAGCTACAAAGACAGGACGAAAGACGGAAGAGATGTTAGAACTCTGTACATCGGATACAAATGCGCTTGGATGTGTTTAATGCTAGCAAATCACAACCACTTGCTTTAAATATGGTGGCAGCAATAGAAGATTTGGAGATTCTGGATTACATCTCGACCTCACAAATACGCAAGATGGTATGCTATTGGAAATCTGACACCATCCTCGAGAAACTGGCAGCAGTATCATGAAGCTGAGTTTGATGACGATACGGCCAGAACCAAATTTGTGTCTTGAACACCGCCTCAAGATGCGTTTCTTACCTTTACGCATCAACTCAGCAACGCCACAGAAGGTCTGAAACAAGCATACGATTCATTAGCCCGTGAACTTCACATTGCTGCAAAGACGATCGTAGCGATTAGTGCTGTGTTCGCCTATAATCATTACTTTCGGACAGCCCTACTTGTTGGAAAAGATCAGTATTCGAACCGTCAGTTTTTCCATCAACAAAATTCGCTACAAATCAACAAATTTATACAATTGATGCACAATGTTGCCCGGCAAATCGATCAGGAGGCTACTTCAAACGCGCTAATGTACTCGGACATTAGCGTAGACTATGGACCCGGCAGAGTGAACAATTTCGCGCTACCTAAAGGCCAGTACCCGGCATTCACAAATTACCCCAAGCTCGTGGTGGACATGAAGATTAAGATACGAAATGCCTCTTGGAAGGGTACGATGTCGTAACTGCTCGTTTGCGGACATACAGGAACGACAGCAAATCGCTTTGGAAGAAGTAGAAATTGCAGAGAAGAAAAGTCTTTTGGATCGATTGCAAAAGGAGTCCAATGAGCTCGGATTGAAACACCCGGAATGGATCAAAGAAAAATAAACGATGCAAGAAGTGGGTACGACGAAAAGAAATGCTCAAAGCGGAGACGGAGCGTGTGATCAGTCCAAGAGCTTTGGATCACGAAACGAGAAAGCTGAGACTCGAACGTCTACAAAAAATGGAGGAAACTGCTCATCAAACATTGGATGAGTCTTCAAAGCGTAGGAAAGACAAAGTTTTCCGATAACTTCGAAAAAAGAGACCGAAGAGGTCAAACGTATCGAATTCAAAACGGAAAAGCTTTATCATCGACATACAAATACAACTCAAATTCGAATAGAGAGTTCAAAAGTTTACGGGAGAAATACATCACATGTACAAAGCAGCAATCATTAACCGATTTGCAAAGCTTTGGGAATTGGAAACGAGACGATGAAAGAGAAGAACGACAGGTCACAGAGAAATTACCGAAATATAAGAATGATGTTCTAGCATCACAAGAGCACACAATTCGTCAAAATCTCGAAGATAAATTTGTCGATCATATTCTCATCGAATAAATTGAACTGCAGGAAAGCGCTACAGAACGCAAACTTCGCCAGGATGACGCTCACTCTACACGGAACACAGTGGAAGATGGAAGAGTACATGATAACTCAGACGGCAATGGAGAGTCTGCAAAGCCCATTGAAGAAGTGTGCAAAGGGAGAACGCATGAGGAGGGTCCTATCGTCTCGATACCTGATACTCTCAGCCACAAGAACAAAGTCGCCGAGGAAGGCGATCAGGATCATTGTGAGCCTATTCGGTCGACAGAAAAATTGAGCGGTAAAGCTGTAAGGACTTTGTCAAGTGAGTCTCCACCTCACGCTCATGATGATGATCCATACCTCGATATTCCAGTCAAAGTACCAAGAAAAAGTAGCGATGAGTCCGATAGCTTCGAGTGCGATCCAAGACATGAACGTATTGCTGAGGAAGTAGCGGTTCTGAAAAGAGCTTGGAAGGTTATCAGCAGTGTCTGAGCGATGAGCGCAGTATCTCAGACAATAAATTCGACACTGCAGGAATGAGAAGCTTGGACTGTCTGATCATTCAAGTAGCAATTCCAGCGCAATATGCTTCACACAATGCAACTCACCGAAAATCACATCAAATATGAGCGAATTTCAAACATTGCGCCGTAAAGCATACTTTTTATTGCATCAGGTGCAAGAATCTTTTTCATCCAGCAATGATACTCGAAGCATTGATCACTCAACTTGGGATAAAATTGGCAATGATGTCGATATCAATCAGTCACCCTCAGCGTGCGATCGAGGAATTGGAAGGAGCTCTAGGATTTGATTCATTGGGTAACCAGGAGAGCATGCAAAGTCAAGACGGCTGCGACTTTGACATTTTTGGATTCCGACGATGAACAAATCTCTGACGACCGTAATAGTCTCTTGGAACGAGCACGGAGAATACTTCGGCAACAAGACACTCAAGATAGCTAGATCAAGTCACATATGACCGAGGCTGTATCGTAAATTTTACAATCTTTTCAGAGCTTTTTTCTTGAGCATTTTCAAGTGACAGCTTTGTGTGGGTCGATGAGCCGAAGATAATGGACCCTCTTTCCGTTGTTTCTTGAACCCTTCAGCACCCTGACATTTTGTTGCTTCCAATTCATGCGGCTTCCGCTTCCCAACCATTTTTCGACTGGGCTCCCTCTGTGGCTCTGACTGAGATACAATGGAGGACTTTGCAGCATGAATCTTGGTCATGATTCTAGCACGCTCAGCATACTCCTCATAACTCTCCATGAATAAACGTCCTGCTTCGTCGTTGAGAGCCGAATCGGGTGACGGAACGATCAACAAACATCGAATTACCTGAGCGATATGTAGAATACCCACTTTTGGTGACCAGTCTTTTTTGAGCGTATTCACACATACTTCCCCGTTATTCGTTGCGATATTCGGGTGATAGATTTTTGTGTCGAAAAATGCTTTTGGTGGGGTGTCTGGAAACTGCTCTGAGAGTACTAATTTGACTTTAAAGAAAGCATTCTCATAAGGCGTTTTATCCGGTCCTTTGATTTCCACATAAATGATATTCAGCTGATTATCGGATGGAACATATCGTATATAATCGGTCACATTCGACGCAAGTTGTCGGATTTCGTTGGAAATGCTTCGAATTGTTTGACTTGAGAACACGACTCCAGATTCGGACATGTTGACACTATTTATGGTTTTTTTCTTTCTTACAATAAAAAATTTTCTTCAAATAAATTTCAAGTGAGAAAAAAAGCCTGGGAAATGCGTACCGAGGTTACAATACGGAATTTACATAATTAGTCACAGTCGATCATGATCAAGACGTCACAACACCTTGTCTGTTCCAACTCAATGAAGTGGTCCCGAACCAAGTCAAGTTCCAGGAAAAGCCGGTTTAGCATCGGCTTACCCGAAACCGACTCTTTTTGCTGCTCATTGAGCCACTACGGAATTATAAGCTCCACCGCTTGATCAGACCTTTCAATCGGCACATGCAGCCTCTGAGGTAATTATTTTACCAGTATCTTCTTATATGATCGCTTCCGCTTTTTGGTAAAACGATTCATGGATGTTGTATATCGGTGGCGATGGAGCCAGTTTACTTTATTGATTTTCCTTGAATTCCTGCATCGATTGACACCGCGAACCTTGGCATGATGCTTTCGGCTTCTTTTTGTGCCTGTCATAAATGCTGAGTCCTCCCAGATGATCAACAATAACTAGCGTGATGTTAATCAGGTTATACAGTGTGAATGAACGAAGCCGCGTAGATAATAAGCCTCTTATAGATAAGTGGACTCTAAGTGCAGAGTGTAAACGCGCACAAGTTTGTATCCAGGGATCGCCGCAGATGATAGTGTGTACGTATACCATGTGCATCGCACAATTCGTCACGAAGTAAGTAGCTTCTTCGAGGAAGGGCATGTACACTGCTAGAAATTGACATAGATACTCTCAGTGGTGGACCCGTCTTTAGGCGCAGTTTATAGAATGCTTCTGCCGCTAATGATGTGAACAACTGTACTCTTTTCTCACTTATTCGCATACAAAGCATGTCCGATCTACAGAGAATCGACCATTTACTATCGTTAATGCGAATTCGAGCTCGAATTTGCTCTTTGTTATGAATGAAGAATTGGCTTTTTCAAAGGCTTCATGGGCAAAGACCCGATTCATTCACCGTACTTGTATATTACATCATAGTCAAGTCAATAATGGTTCGAACTTCTACGTGTCTACTGCAATGCAATCTATTCGAATCTAGTGCTGTCTTTATTTTCCACTTTTCAAATGCTCCGGTGGCGTTGGCTCGAATGAAGCATCCCGTTTCCACTCCGGTACAAACCGAGATAGATCTTCTTCTTCCTCATCCTCGTCATACATGTGATCATCATCATTATGATCGTTCAGTTCTATTGAGTCCGACCGTTTTCGCGCTGCTCGTTTTCGTTCTTCTTTGTCCAGTTGAAATTTTTCTTTTGCGGGAAGACCCTGTGCTTTTTTTAACGCGCTTTGCCAAGTCTCTAAAGATTTGCGCGTGTTGATAAATGAATCAACTGGATCACGGATTTGAAATGTGCCATATCGAATGATACAGAAGCTGTTTTTTAGTTTTTTGTCGATTTTTTGCAGCACATCCGAAGTGGTATTGAACTGAGCGATGATTAATTTTGCATCATAGTGGCATTGCAGTTCACCCCATCGCCGATCCTTAATTCCGTATCCTAGGCGACGTTCCCCTCTGTTTTCAACTCCGCGGATGACACCGCCATTAAGTGTAATGATATTTGCACATTCTTGAAATATTTTGGCTACTTGCTTTGGGGTGGCTTTTCGACTTGTCAGGAGAACTTGTTTGTACAGCGGCATTTCGTTGGGAAATGAGTAACAATATGATCCACCGATTTTTTTGAGGAGTTGGACGCAAAATTAGGTAGTGGTAACAATTTGATGTGGTGGCACGTTAAAAGAACGATCAGTTACTTTATAATAAAGAAATCTGCCAGCTTTTGGTTGTATTGCTCGCTTGCTCGTCACTATGAATTTCGACCTCACCAAATAATTACGTAATAATACCCAGCAGCTACTACGAGTATTACAACAGTGATCATCTTTTTCGCGCCGTGTCCGCTCATTGGGTTTCCATAGCGCCGATAATTCCGTTAATTCAAGCATTTGTAATATGTGCGGAAGCCACTATCTGTTAATGCGTGACTGATCTCAACTTCCTGTGCCCACCGCATTGCTAAAAACGTCTACATCCTAGAACTATTTTGATCTATTGGATGGAGTTCACTTTTACGCCAGGACGGCGTAAAAACCATGATGATCAAGACGATGCAAGTTTTATCCTTTTAGATATCGAATGAGCCCGAGTCCTGTGGCTGTAAACAAGCGTTTGTACTAGGAGGAAACATTAATTGCGTGAAGTTGATTAGCAATGTGCCGTATTGAATATGATGAAATGTCGTAAAGCAACAACAAGAGGGTGAGAGATGGAGAACCAACGATTCATGAGTCAATGATTTCAATCTCATCGGCTCGGTGGGTAAATAAAATTGCTGGATCGACTCCAGCCAGCATGCTACGCGTTCATTACTCTCGGCCTCCTTTACCGAGAAGTAAGTAATTTGTTGTCGCTGTTGAAGAGGAAGATTTGTTCGTGAGCGTTTTCATGTCTTCAACTTGTTGGACATATCAATCTTCTTCTTTTGCCCATTTTTTGATCGCATGCTGTCTATCTGTAATCGTAAATTTTAACAAATCCATCATCTAAAGATAATATTGTTTCTTCATGAACAAGGGCGTCAACACTTCTGTTGTGGTAATGACGACGACAAATGAAGTACGGATCTTTTCTGCATAAGCTAATCAGGACAAGACGTCACTATAGATTCAAATGTCTAACTTTTCTCTCATAAAACAGTAACATGTTCAGCGACCTTCACTGTGTAGGAATGTGTGTATGTGTGCTTGGCATACTTAAAGCGCCCAGCTAATAGTAAGCACTGGTGAGATCAAACCATTCGTTATGCCACAAAATCAATCATCTCGTATAGTGCGATGATCGCTCAACTTATTCAAGTGCGTTCTCTCGTTGCCGAGATGCATCAGAAAACAGGGTACAAAGGTTCTATACTATCTTCGTTTTTGAGATATCGGTATTCGAAATACACAAACCTGGAAAATGGATCCTTTGGCTGTGCTGGAGAGGGAATATCAGACCGTAATTACACAGTCTAGCCTGAGGCACGATCAGATTGCCGAAGAAGTGGGCGAAAAATTCATAGGGAATACGCAGGATGAACGGAAGGATCAGGAAGATTCATATGGCTATTCTATTCTTTGTAGTTCGCCTAGAGAAAACGAACCATCAGACCTTGATGAGGAACCGATAGAACTGAACCAGCCTGTCGCAATAAGCCAGGGAAATAGTGATAAAACAGCATGTTTTACACGGAAAATAACGCTGGAAGCATCTAAGAAAGAAGCAATACAAAAATGCATGCAGAATATCCGGCTGAATCCATCTGCGAAGTACCAAAAATCGAATCTGACTGATTCTCAACTTGTGGATCTTGTTCACGAACAACTCGGACTCGGTAGGATTCAAGACATCTCCCTCCTCCCTCTGGCTGAAATGGAATGATTGATCAATAGAGTCATATCCAACAATTATTATGATCTATTTCTTAAGTTCTACAAGAGGAGTCCGTAGATCGTTAAGCAAGTTCATCTCATGGTATCGTCGCATTACTTCATCTAAACAGATCAAATAGTGCAGTTTTATAGATTCGTAATTTGACCGATTGCGCCGTAATATAATATCCATTACGTATGATAATGCTGTTCTAATTTGCCGACAAGCACCACTTTACAAGACAAAGAGACATCGATACAGGCACGATATGGCTGAAAAAGGTCACTGTCAAAGGTAGGAGGATCTACCAATTGCACACGATTCGATACAAATTTATACAGTCCGGATTATGGTGGCTTTGACATCAGATCATCAGTGCTGTTTTGGTGTAATTACGATGAAGTACCGGCAAGGCATTTAGTTCAGGGAAGAGTAGTTGATTCCATTAACGAGACTTGTAGCTCTTTCGATTTCTCTCCTGTTAATTGAGGGAAGGCTTCATATAAATTTCAGATTTCCAATTAACTTGAGTAGATCTCGCTAATACTGAGCATAGTGGAAGAGTAGGTCATCTCTAGTAGAACTGTAACGTAAAAATTAAGCAAACATTGGTGCAGCGCGAGGTGAGAAATTAACAATTTGAATGTGCGGACATTTGATTGAAACGATAAAAGTGTAAGTCATTATACGATGGCACGTCCAAGAGACTAGATTATGAGCCCACCCATGCCTTCACGCAAAGATGTATACAAACAAGTGACTTTAACAAAAAAAAACATACAATTCACTTTGCTTCGGGAAACTCAACGTTTATAGTCTTCCTTGATTATCTTGGCGATCGTCGACAGTTGGATATTGCTGGTTCCTTCGTAAATCGCTCCTATTTTGGAGTCGCGGAAGAACTTTTCCGCAAACAGACCTTTTGTGAAACCAACACCACCTAGGAGATCGATGCATTTCGATGCCGTCTGTTCAGCGATTCGGGAACAATAAAGTTTGGCCATTGAAGCTTCTTTCATAAAAGGATAGCTGGCATCTTTTCGACGAGCTGCGTTGTACACCAGAAGCCTGGCAGTTTCAATTCCCAACGCAAGTTCCGCGTACTGATGCTGGACCGCTTGAAAATCACCAACGGGACTTCCAAACTGGTGTCGGTCAAAAAGATACGGCATCGTCTGGTCATAAACTCCTTGGGCGAGACCGAGCATTTGTGAAGCGATTCCTATTCGACCTTCGTTCAACGTGCTCATTGCAATCTTGTATCCTTGCCCAACATCCCCGATGATGTTTTGCGAATCAACCCGAACATCGTGCAAATACACCGGACAGGTTGATGACGCACGAATGCCTAGTTTGTCTTCTGCTTTGCCAATTTCGATTCCCTCGCTATTTCGGTCAACGATAAAACATGTTATTCCTTTGTGTCCCTGGGAACTGTCGACGGTTGCGAAAACCAAGAAAAGTCCCGCGTATCCAGCGTTCGAAATCCACATTTTTTGACCATTTAGGGTGTAAAAACTGCCATCTGTGGATTTCTTGGCTTCTGTTTTAAGTGAAAATGCGTCACTACCAGAGTCTGGCTCGGTCAAACAGAAACTTCCAATCTACAATCCCAGATGCTTAAGTTCCATTTGGTAAGAAGGGTATACGTACAGTTTTCTTGGCGAGCTGGGGAAGATACTTCTCTTTCAAGCTCATCGATCCAAATTGCTACAAAGCGTAACTTCATGCTCACCCTCGAATATACATTGATCGTACCATCAAAGAATTGTTGATGACGGTGTTTTGTAGATCACAGAGTACGCTCACGGAAGGATCAACTTTTGACAACTCCTCAACGGCCAAACAGACATTGAAAAACGATGCACCCGATCCACCGAATTCTGCTGGTATCTCAATTGACATGATCTACACATTAATTGTAAATTATAGAAACGTGTTTGGATTGGACAGATAGAATCTTACCCCGTCCTTGAACATTTCTCTTATCAGTTCATCATCCATTTTACCATTGCTCTCCATTTCCTGAACTTTTGGCTGAACTTTCATCCTAGCAAATTTGGCGACTAAAGAATGAATTGAGATCCTTGATACAAAACGGCTGGAAAAATATGCACTTTGCACCGGAATTTTGGAATAGTTCCTCATCCTCGGATAACACTGTCAAGGGTGACGCGGAAGTATGCTTCGTTCTGGGTGAAATATTTCTGAATCTCTTCTCGACGCTTTTTATAGCATGCAGGTTACGTGGCCATTTCGCAGCAATCTTGCCGGTCCACGGGAGCAAGTAGCTTTTCATCCTACAGTTAATCTTAGCAGAAAGATCCACCAGCCTTGTATTTAGGGACTGTTGCTGTTTAGTTTCAACTTGATAGATATCTCGCTGAGGTGATTGCTAGGATGACAAGAGTAGCCATGTGTTACAAAAATGGCGCTAGGTGACTTAGATGAGCTAGCGTGAAATACATGTGATCCGCATCGAAATGACACATCGTAGTCGTTTTGCTTGTCTATAGATTGAGTGAGAGTTATTGCGAATATTTGGTACAAATGTAAAGAAACAACGCGTTGATGCACTTGACATCTTATTGTATTCAAGCACGATCGTAATTTGATCCTTCTTACCGAATCAACTAATTCGTGACGTATCCCAGCACATTATGAACCAGCGTCCTCCGCTGCAAGTATGTTGGCGCTTCATACTGCCCTCGTAACTTTAGCTCGAGAAACTCCATACAGTGATGACATGATCAAATAACACTAGGCGTAGCATGGTTTACAATTATCAGGTATTGCATGTGCGATTTCTAGGTTTGATCTAATGATAACAATATAACTAGATGGGCACACAGACACGAGTTGGAAAGCAACTGGTCGGCTATCTTACACCCAGCTCTTTGCTAGATTTTAGGATTTGACGTTTGAGGCTGTTTCATTCATTGATGACATTAACCGTGATAATAAGTTTTCAATCTTATCCTTTCTTATACACCACGTCAAGTGTATGTGTTTGGCTCTTTTTACTCTGTTTTGCATGTGTACAAACATTTGTAGCTTGGTGTCGTTACAAACTGTCCGCATCCAGGTATTGTTCCGAAAGAGTATCGAATGCATACTGCAGACATTTGGTGACAAAAACCGCTGTTAGAATACTCTGGTGCACTTAAGGTCCTACAGCTATACAGCCACGATAGGTCTCATTTGTACGAAATTGTGTCATACGATTACAAGTTCTTTGTCTAAAAAGTAAAGAGGGGTATGAGGTGCAAGCTGACTACCGAATCATCGAGCCAATACTGCTGGCTTTGATGTCGTCGAAGTGGTTCTTAAAACTCAAACATTTGAATTTTCATGCACCCACCAATTGCAAATCCATCCGAGTACTCTGTTGACACCCAACTGTCAAACATCAATCGCAGTAGCAGAATTACGACATTACTAGAACTCGTAAAGGTTTTGTTCTCAGCTATATCAGTGTACATCTGGGTCCTCGATACAATGACACTGGAGATGAATTTTCTATTCAATCATTTTTTATTTGCTTGCTAGTCAATTCCTAAATTGAGTTCTTGGACAACATAAATTTATGTCATGTTAACTGTAAGACTGCACAGACGAATAGCTGAATCAGACAAACCATAGTATTTATCACACAGGGAGCGACTATGGCTATTCGACCCCGTTGCATATAATCGTGTTACGTACCTCCCTCCTGGATTTGTACGTTTTCGTCATGTTGCATGGAAGAGAAGATTCTTTACATGGAATTGCTAATCAACGTGAATTGTATATTGGTTTGTGCTTTCTGTGGAAAATCCAGCAGAAGCGCTCACTAGTGCTGCAGTATCGATACAAGAGACGGAGTTCGTTATGCTTTTGATGAGAAAGTCGAAGTGGAAGAAGACTCAGCGAGACGCATCATGTGATGTGTTATGATCTATTTCTTCGTAGTGTTTTTTTGTCTGCCAAACGGCATTCGAAACGCAGTCTCGTGTGATTCTCATGCTTTTGGGACGGATAGTTTGGCATTGATCGGTGCATTATTGTCCAGAGTGCTGATAACGAGTTTGGTAGCCATACACTATACGGCTAAAATATACTGCAGCGAGAAGATATATGGCATCCAAGCAATTAAATGTATTCTCGCCGTTCTAGTAGAGCATCGAGGCACAGAACAAGTGAGATTGTACCAAGGCAAATTCAATAGTGACTGAGTTGGTAGAGTCACGTTTATATGATGGTACGCCGAGTGGCAAGTAAAGATAAACTCATGCATTCAGTAGTAATGGCTTAGTTGATTTAGTGACAAAGCTGCGCATAATCGCTCGCCCTCAGCTGATAGCTCGAGTCCTCAATAAAAATGCGTATTTGAGGTTCAAGGATGATATTGAGAGAAGATTTAACACTCCAAAAGAGCAGTAATTAGAATTATGTGTTTAACTCGACCATTGGAACAAAGTGAGTGTACTTTGTCTTTGAGATAATCAGGTTTGATCGGTCTTGAATATATCTCATCTCTGCAATCACAATGAAGCTATTCCTCGCTTGCTGGTAGGAATTTTGGGAAGCGATTTTGCAGTGAAGGGCGATGACAATATCCTGATAATGTTTTTTTATCATCACAGCAGTTGTTTTTCTGTGTGAAGCAAGAGCTTAATAGCCGTGAATTACTGCGTAAAGCAGTCAAGTCACCTGTCAATGTTGTTTACTTCACAATATTGCACCGAGCAAAGCTAAGTTGCACAGAATGTTGTTGCCCGCTTTTTCTGAGAAATTCTACAATATGTGAGATGAAGGAATTATCTGTCCACCATGCAGGTATGTTTGTATTAATCAAGCATACCCTCACAAAAGGTCAAACATGTAGTTCATGTGACCATGACTTTATCATTACTTCCTTATAAACCACCCCAACCCAACCAGTGTCGATTGACGAAAGGTTTTGGCTTGACAGCTACTTCCTTTCTTGCCTGCTCTAGCTACATGGAAGGAATTGTTATCAACTATCCGTCTATGTCAGTGTTGAACAGAAATACTTTGGAATTTGTAAAAAGTACATCTTCTGAGGCATTTACCAGATAACGCGTTGCTATGTTGAGGATAAAGTCTACTGCCGCTTTTATCGGTAAAGCAAGCGTTATAAATTCTAAGGATGCATTACCATGCCGTGAAAAATCGGCGACCAATACTACAACGACGAAGAGCTCAATACATTTATGTGGATGAAGAAAAGTTACTACATCGACTTTACAATGAAGTCATCTAGATACCACTCGACGATTGGTCTCATCACTCCAATACAACAAGGTCAAATGGCAAATCGTTCTACGTGGGAGTTCAAAGGAAGGGAAAAATCATTTTTACTCTCTAATCCACTTTCAACTCCTAAAACCGTCTGATAACCTTCCGAAGCAACCAAGAGTCATCCGATGTTGACACATTAATTAGCGCTGGAGCGATCCAACAAAGTAGGTACAGAACGTGTTCAGACGTTTAAGGGTATATCACGACATCTTTGAAAATGGGTCTTCCTCTCTCCTGTTCTTTGAGAATCTATAATATCATTTCGCATTTAGCATGTTGCCAGTTCGATCTCGGTCCGGGTTCTGATAGATATTATATATATATATATATTTTCTGCCCGACATTATATGTTGTAGTCAACCTTCAAGTTGGGCAGTGGAATCCGATGAACGTCTTTTATCGAGTACGACCACACGGCACAAGGATGGCTGGAGCTACCTCATACTTATGTTTAGTATTTCTCCTCCGTCGACATTGGATGCTTATTGGATGTGCAATCGTGCCAACGACACGGACGGAATTGGTTGGCCTATTAGCAAATTATATCCGACTTATAGCTTGGTTTCCAGGCAGTAACACTGCCTTTTCTCTGGACCGATAGAGTCGTCGGTCACTCGAACAGGGATCAGCACCGCAAATAATTCCAGCAGTTTCCGTGATCTACAGCACATTCAGTGCGCACGTTTGGTACTTTCGACGGCATGTTACGATCAAAACGAGCGCATTTTGACTTGGAAAGGGCTTGGTCAACTCGCAACGCAAGGATCATTTAGTGGTTTTTATAGGACGGACTCAAAGATCATTACTGCGGTCCCGGCTCAGAAAAATAAAACTGCATGTGCAACACCGATCCTAGACCTATTTGGATGGCTGTGTTCACCTAGCATGGTGAGCACTAAAACGGAAAACACGTTACTTTTGGACAAGTAAGAGTTGGACATATCTCGTTTGAGGTGGTTTGAGGCAACCGCAAATAGGACTATCAGCGAGAAGACATATTATCATCTCCCACAGGTGTTTTGAGGAAATGTTTCATTGTTGAAGGTAGCCTAGGGACCTAAAGAGACCAGTTAGTTGCTCGAATTCTAGTAACATAGACGACTCAGTTGTACACCTTAAGAAGAAGTTGAATTAGTGATGCTAACTATACATTATAGATAAAGACGCACAGTCACATACTTGAGTGCCTATCCCGGACAAATAAAAATCTTCCCAGGACATGTCCGTCAGGAGGTTCTGAGGACAGTATGTCTTATTCGAAGCTAACTGAAGTGATCGGGAGAAGCAACATGAACACCAAAAGCTGAAATGCATACCAGTTCTTTCTTTGCGTCATCTTCGAGCTCAGTGGATTAATCAAGTGCCCTGCGGCTTACGGCAGCAATGGTGGAAACATCTCATTTCTCCGCCGGATTTCCCCTCGCGGGTGTGAGCTTCACATTTGTTACCGTTCACATCCTCCAAGATATCTTACTTTACCACGTATTTTGCAATACTAGGACCATTTAGACTAGCGGTGAAAGCAATTGATATGATAATCCTGATATCATTGCGTTTGACCATTGAAGAAAATCACCGCTCCTTTATAATAAAAGCCTAAGCAGATCATACAAGTTATTATTTATCTTTTGACGGTCCCACATATAAGGTACCTCGCGCAATTTGTATCTATGTTGCAGACTCAAAGAAAGCATCTCGCCTTTCCAGTTGCTCACAAGATCATATCGATGAAGGATATTCAAGTTTTCTGGAAGCAATCTAAGTGTACGGAATGGTCCTATGATCAAGTTTTGTAGATTGTCCCGAAAGGTTAGCGCTAAAAACCATTCGCTCTACGAAGGCTGCTATAAATTAGGTGGTCTATCACCCAAAGCGCATCCCGTGCATATTTCTTTTGGCGAGTGCAATGTCAAAATAAGCGATTCAGGATTATCTCTATATGTGTCCCCCAAAATAGTCTTGAAAGGAGTGTGAGCGGAACCGTCTTTTCACTTTCCTGCACTAAGAGATTGCTTTGTACCATCACGAATAATTACATAAGCGATGTGATGGTGCCTGCAAAAGGCACGAGAAGTGATTCCTGCTACTACTAGAGTGATATTTTTGCAGCTAGCTTACTTTCAAGCGATAGAATTCCTACGGGTGCATCATGTAGGGAATGCTTGAATCTCGAGGAAACATTTAGCTCAGTTTGGAAGATGAAAGGGTTATCATACACTGATTTCCCGCCGCTTGATGCCTGCGTTGCATTCATTAGCAATAGGCTGTACTCCTAAACGCGTGATGACTTGGCATGACTTTTTTGGATCGAAAAACTCTACGCTTCTACCAGGATAGCATAATCTTCAAGGTTAGTTATGCGAAATCTACAAATTTGGATAGCATAATAGAATAACGTGATTATGTGCGTCTATCTGGTCGAAGCGTTACTCTGGTACATTAAGTCTCATGTCCCATTGAAAAAGAGAAGTCCAATCTTTTTGCTATCTCATACGTTGAGGCTGGATGAGGTGGGGTGATTTGGTTCTCTGCAAAATCTTTGCTTCGTCCTCAGATGTAGCGTAGCAAAGAGAATCAATTTGCTTGATCTATTGTGATAAAATTCAAACACATTTCATAGCCCCTTAAAACCCTTCTTTTCATGTTTCGTGAATAGCTTTCACTCGAGACAGCTGATTCTATGTTCTGTGCTACCAATGAGTGAAGAGGCCTTCTCTTGATTAAGCGGGTATCTTATCGAGGTCTCAATCACGGACTTCATCTTGCAAAGCAGAAAGAAGCTTGGGAATGACGGAGTAGTTGCATGATGCGCTCGGGCAAGCAAATAAAGGTAAGAATTTTTGATTTTGATATTACAATGGATAATTAGATTAGCTGTTCCTACTTCCTCCGGACCCCAAAGGGAGTCTACTGTTAGTGTCACCTTGCTTTTCTCATTTTCAAGTGAAACGTTTGTTCTAATGCAGCAACTTTTTATTAGTAGCCTAACCTTCGGAATTGGAGTCTGAAAACCTCTGTTTTCGTTTCTTAGTGCAACATTCAAAGTGGGTCCGCCTCACACGATCAGGCTCTTGGAAAGGTGGCTTCGCATGTGGAGATATCAACACAATACTTAGCGGAACTTGGGTCAAATGCTTCTTATACTGAATGAGCTTATTCTTGGTTTTTTCTAAGTCGCCTTCGGCTTTTCTCAACCGTTTTTTTGTCTTTTTCGAGTTGAGAGACGCAACTGCTCAAGCGGGAAGAGAAATCTAGAATGATCGCCTTAAGCGCTTCAGTTTCCGATTCTTGCTAGTTGACTCGATGCAAAAGCGTACTACGTTCTTTCAATACTTGTCCATATTGCGTATTGATGTGATGTGATGTCGCTTGTTCCTGAGGAAACGACGTGCCGAGCTTCAGAATCTCTTCTTTGACAATCAAGATTTCCTTTATGGGCTGGTCATTCTCTCTTGCAAGTCGTGATATTCTGTCGGATGAGTTTAAACTTGGTCGGGTCGTTCTCGGAGTTGAATCCCGAATGGGTATCCCCGCCGACTCGGCGTTTGTTGGCGGGTGTAATACGTTCTTTCTACTATTGTTCGATTTGCGTATTTGTTTTGAAGCAAACATCGTGCCGAGCTTCATGATTCGCTTCTTTGAGGATCGAGTCTTCCTTTCTGAGCTGACCATTCCCTCTTTCAAGTCGAGGTATTTTGTCGGATGAGTCTTAACTTGGTCGGGTCGTTTTTGGAGTTGATTCTCGAATGGGTACGTATCCCCACCAACTCGGCGATGTTTGCGGGTGTCATTAGCTGGTTTGTTGGTCGTGTTGACATTTTCGGAAATTGGTTAGTGAGACTGACCACACTCATATAGTATACATAAAATATGAGCTGCAGAATATGGAGAGCTCTTGCGAAGAGACCAAACTCAAAATGTCATTCTTACTTTGCCGTGTTTCAGATCTCCTAACAACGATCAACTTCTCTCGCCTTAATTACCAATTTCCAAGAATGACGACACGGTCAGCAAACCAGCCGTTAACACCCGCCAACATGCGCCTTGTTGGTGGGGGATGAGAATCCCCATTCGGGACTCATATAAAGGCCAGCCTGACTAAGATTGAATTCCTCCGACAAGATACCTCAGCTTATTGAAGGAAGCGAAGAGCTTAAGACTGGAAGCATGCAACTACAAAATGATATACAAACGCTGTAGATAATAGTCGCTCAGAAGAAGTAACGTTCAATCATCATCTTCAATGAGCCGTACAGAAAACAGCATTCATGTTGATCCAATCAGGCACTACGAGTCAGAAGTAGCCTCGTTGAAAGAGGGCATTCGAAGCTCTTCTCACCCTAATTCAGTTGCGCCGGCAAACACGAGCAAAAAAAATCCCTTTTCGATAAGCCGAGGTTGACTTGCAACAAGCGAAGGACGCGCTTATTGAGTACAAAGTACACCTTAGCTGAGTTCTACTCTGTAGCACTTCGATCTCGCCAACTTCAAAATCACCTATCCAAGAATGTAAATCTGAAAGCAGTCGGTCTTGTACAAAAGCTATAATATAGCGTCAAAAAATAAAGACAAAGGCCTTCACTCTCAGATTATCGAGCTACAAGCAACGAATAAGGAAGTTGCAGCGTCAGATAGGTCGTTTTACTGTTCAAAACAAAGACTTCCTCCCTTTGAAAACGGTTGGAAGTAGTACCAGCTATATTGTTTATTTGATCATCAATGTCCTTCTTGTTCCCCACAGTTGCCACGTTTTTTTCTCGACTGGATTATAAGTAGCATTGTGAATATCCCGGCGCACGCTTTAAGATGTCGCTTGAAACAATTTCAACGCAGAATATAGCATCAGCAGTCGATTGTGAGACCGGTGACAAAACACGAAGTGTAACTTCGGTAAGAGGCAAACCACTTGCGGTAACGCATTGATACATTCGATCGAGCAAATCGTTTTTGTTTGCTCCGATACATCCAAGCATGAATCGAGTTAGTTCTTTCGTATTTGATTCAACAAGAAATTCAGAGAGAGCGAAGAAGATTGGCGAGTTGTTGGGTGTCCTGTTGGAGCTTATCACCGGAATGTAGCATGAGTCTGGGATGATTTGCTCTTATTGAGATATTTCTTCACACGACGCACATGAAGCGGTAGCAATGGGACGTCTTGATTAGACCCGGTTTTGCCTTGATCGCCCGACAGAATCCCCAACGTCTTCGAATGTACGCTCCAAACAAAGTTTTTTACAGGTCAGCGGGAATGCATTCCATCCGCTTTGCTCTTGAAGTGACATTAGAATTGCATGATGAATTTGTCGACGACGAAATTGGAGAGGATGATTTCAATCGATATAGGGTCCAAGTGAAAAGTGAAGATCTCCCCCAACATACTCGAAATGTTGCGATAAACGAAGCCGCAACATTTTTTGCTGGCATCGTTTGATAAACACGATGAAGCAAGATGCTACCACATTGGAATAGCATACTGCACATACAATCGCACCGGGTTCTTCATCCAATGGGACCTCTGTGAGCTAGCATGATCCTACACTCGGAAAAAGTGAGAAAAGTATTTATATAAATCAAAGTGCTTGCAAGACGTATATTTCTCGTGGAGTTGCTAGAAAGTTCAAGGATGCACAGAGGACGTACTTTTGGTAAAGGTTCAATGTATTGTGAGTTGTAGTGACCAACATATACTCGTCTGAGCCAGGGAAGGAACACGTTCGCGTGAACGGAGGTAAGTATTCGAGTTTATTTTTTGGGCAATAAAAGCGCAGGTACTTGCTCTTGTCCTTTACGATCGCAAAACTCATTGAGCCAGTGTTTACAACAGCGCTTTCCTCTATTGGATTTCCCATTTTCTTTGCAATACACAAGCAGTGATAAGTATCCACGCCATCCGAATAGATTGACGTTTTCTGCGTCGATGAGCTCGAAATTACAATATGTGCCAAAATACAGCCAGAATTTCCTAAATAATGAAAGCGTTGGCATGAAAATTCTGTTAGTCTGAAACTTCCATCGTCCAGACGCATCTTGCTTCATGGAGCCGGAGGCGATATTTTCTCTGTAAATACGACCTCAAAAGGGAGATTATCATCCGTCGATGCATGTACCACGTGAATGTATCCGGAAACATGATCAAAAATCACACGGAATGGACCATCCAAGAGTATCATTTGCAATGTCTATGTGGTGGCATCTTCGACTCCCGTGCCAGTGAAGAGTATAATCTTAGTTACTATGACTCTCCTCCTTGTTATAAATCCCACGTTGTCCTCATGATGTAAAAATATAAAACTTTTGCTACTATGTGATGATTGTGAGATTTCGTCGCTATTTCCAGCGCTTGCATCATGTTGCTGGGCAAGGACGATCGAAGGAACCTTCCTACTGTCGAAATTACTATGACCCAGAAACTAGCCTATTTTCCATACATTGAGAGTGATTCTACAAAAACTTACCTTACGGCTCTTCTCTTCATCAGTCCATTCGCGTCGTTTTATAAGGGATACGTTCATCTGTCCAAGTCAAAGGAACCTTCACTGATACTCTCTTTTGAAGAGCACTTCAAAACGCTGCACGAAGGTTGAGCGGAGCAAAATCTAGAATATGATCTCTCGCCAGAGAAGAAAAAGTGGTCGGGTATATTGGTGAAGGAGATGTATGATACCGATTTCTACATCTTGGCAAGTATCGTCTGTCCGTGCGTCCATTTTACACGATGCCAGACGCGGACAATACCCGTTGGAGCAACTCGCACGATATAATGATTCGTGGCGAAGAGATTGTGTCGGAAGGCCAACGTGTGAAGATGCCAAACTACTGGAAGATCATCTCGATGCTCTCAACGTGCCCAAAGAAACCTTTGAAGCGTATATCGACGCACGATTCGGTGCATTACCTCAAGGAGGGAACGGGATTGACTAGAGCGCGTCGTTATGCTTTAACTTAGCCCCGAAAACGTACGCAAAGCATCCATGTTCCAAACAGACCCGGAAACAAATTGTATTAGATCGTGTCTGCTGACAACTCTGATCGTGTACGTCTTGGCAAAAGCGTTTATTTCCATGATTCATAGGTACCGGTAGCCTGAGGCAAGTCCTCTTTATTCAAGAGCTTCTCTAATCGTCGAGCTTCCTCTACGTTTCCAGCTTTATAAAATGTTTGCATCTGCACGCGGAGCTGTTCTTGTGATCGCATCGCACGAACTTTCTCCGTGTCCATTGTTTGCAGTAATGCTTTAAACTCGTCTTTGTCCTGGCGTTCTCGTGCCGCTTGACGCTCCTTCCGCATGTATTCTTCATCCGTACGTGGATTCCTACCATGATCCGTGCTCCGATGCTTGTTCTTGCTCTGCTTTTTTGCGTACTCCTTCATTTCGTAAGCCTCGATATCATAAAACTTATCGTGTGGCAGTGTCGCAGTATTGAAATCCTCCATATATTCTCGAAAAAACTCCATGACTTCTCGCTTGGAGCCATTAAAATTTTGTAACTAAAGCATCAATGCTCAGAAGCATTCCCCAGTAAGCAATGTATGATGCCTACCTGCTTGACATCTCGAAGCCACGCTTGAAACGAAACACATTTCGACTGAAAATCGCTCTCGCGAATGATCCCATACTTTCCATATTCATTCTGATCAACAGCAAGAGAAGTGCGCGTTGATGATTTCTTCTTCTTTTTCTTCTTCTTCTTTTTATGCGAGCTTTTAGAGCTTTTCGGTGATCTTTCTTTACCACTTTTGTAACTAAAGTCTCCCTCGACGGACTCCAAAGAATGGGAGTCCGATGAGTAATTGAAGCATTGTTCTTTTGAGTGTTTACGTAAAATTTCTGTATATTCGGAGTCGTCAGCGATTGTACTTATTCGTGACCGATGCTTCCCTCGTCTTGGATTTCCTCTTTTCAATCGCTGAACGTCTCCAGCTGCATGATCTATAGAGCTGCCTCGATGTCGCCTTTTGTGATTTCGAGAGTACGATGCTGAAATCGTGGACGATACCACGGATGCATTCGAATCAGAAGTATCCTCGCATTTCCTTTTCTTGTACTTTGATGATCTATGATCTTTGGATTGACGACGGCTATCGTGCTCGCGGCGCATGGTTGAAAAGGTACCGAGAAATAGGCACAAGTGTACCGCTATGTAGAATTATGTATACCACCCTTGATAGGACGATGTGATTAGTCATGCATTCCTATGCATCCGCCTACAGAAGGATGTGTATGCTTACTCTTCAGCCCCCATTGAGGTATTTGCAGATTGTGGGCCTTTCATGGTCTTGTTTTGCGAGATCATATCATTGGAAATGCTGCTTCTGTACCACATACCTCAGAGGTAAGCATGAGGCTCGAAGATGTAGCGTGGCATTTCACAAAGTTTACTACTCTCTCCTTGTGTCATTTGCTCCAACGACACATAGAATCGCCATATTAGTAGAAAGACGAGTTCTAAAAGGCATACAGTCACCTAAAGAGTTGAATAATTTTTATTTCCTACTTTCTATTTGCATCTTGATAATATCAACAGGAAGGCGAATACGTAAGAATGATCATTAACATTCGGTCGAGGTGCTAGCAATATCTCTATGGTAGTAACAGGGACTGCTTATCTCGTTCCTTGCGGGTACTATTACATCGCTTACGCAATAAATGCCACTGATAGTCTAAACCAAAGTCCAAGTGCAATCCCATAGAAAAACAGCGCTGGCAACAATGCTCGCAGACTCCTTTCATGAGAAACACAAGTGCAGCGACTCAAAATTGTGAACTTGATATTTTATTTTTGAGCGGGATGCTAGTGGGGCACGGTGTGTACCGGATGCTACAAGTCGTGAGCTCAATTTGCTTTGTTAAAAGCGAATGATTTCGAAGTATAGCTTTTTGATAGCAAATAATTTCGAACCTGGGATCTCATGATGTTTACCAACCTTGTTCTTGGAGTTAACCGCTACTTAGAAAGTGCTTTGTGAAGGACTGAAAGAGCGACGTTTTCCTTGATCCTGCACTGTATTCGAAGCCACCATTACCAATCATGAATCCAATATTCCAAGGTACACAGGGCAAGAGGTGGCTAACCTGTGAGCTGCAGCAATATTCTTTGATCTCATTTCGGAAGTATTTGAGGCTACACGATTATAAAAATGGGCTTCCAATAGCGGTGTTTACAGTGAAGTAAAAATCAGCGACACCAGGATGAACGTACCACTTCCATGAACCTCTAGGCAAATTTTGCATCATTGCAAGTACGTGGGAATGCGTGGTCTAAGTAGGTGGGACTCACATCCGCGATTATAAATCCGGTCAATGTTGCGATATCTCGGCCAATGATGTGACAAACGTCGCAGACTCGTTCTTGAGTCCATTTGGCTCATAGATCACCCAAAGAAAGTGATGAGATGCGTTTCAGATGCAGACGTATATCATTCACTTGCTCAGGAGGAAAGACTGACTTTACCTGTTACCACTTCTCTGCCTCGGAGATCACAATGCTTCCTTAACCGACAAAAAATAAAAGTAGACTCCATGATCAATAAAAAAAACAGTCATTGCTTGGCAAGGATGTCATACGTAATGATGTTCGATCGATATTTCAAGTATCCGTTTTTGTTCCACGATCTCATTATAAGGCTAATTGTGCAGCACAGACTTCCCGCGAGCATATCACAAAGATTATTGGCTCCAACTCAGACATTATTACGGCTGTAAAACGGAAGAGATCCTTCGAATGGATCAGGATGTAATCAACGCCGTTGATTGAAACAATTCCTCATACTTTTTTATCTGTCACTGGTTGTGGAACGATCTACGAGTACGGTGAACAAATAGTTGGGGCTTGGACGATTTCCCGTATTAAAGTCACCGAGCTGATAGTCTTCCAGCCACTAGAGCAAATCTAGGGGAATCTAACTAATGTAGGAGAAGAGGTTCTTTGTCATTGGACATGCTTTGTTTGATGCAACCTGATCAAGAAGCAAGAAGTATTCGATGGGCTGTGTGGTTAAAGAGTAATCTCACAACTCACGTACTATTCTACGCACAATCGACGGCTCCTGATTCTACTTTACCCTCTGAGACAGGATGGTAGACGATCGCCCTGCTGGAGAACAAGCCGTTGCCGTTGACCCGTTATGCTTCATGTTGGCGAAGACGACTAGGAGGGGAATACCGGGAATGGAGAGAGGTCTGTCGGCTGGAAGCTGCTTGATGACTTGCTGCATCAGCGGTGTCCGGACGACCGCAAGGTAGATCGCAGTCGAAGCAATTTTCGACTTCAGCTCCACACGGGGCTTGCGGATTGCCTGCGTACTGTGAATTTCGAGGACGCAAGACCTGGTCTCGGTGCATCATCGTCAGCGAAGAAAAGAACAAGCTGAAGAGCGTACGGTCTGTTGTCCCGGGTATCCCTGCGTGATGCTCTCGGGGTGCCGGTGAGCAGGAGCAGCATCTCGGTCGTGTTGTAGCACATCGAGGCGACCCATGCGAAGTCGGTAGGCGATTGATAGGGCTCACGCTTCAGCAGTCAAACGGACATGGCGTGAACCAGCACAAACTTCCAGTCCTCGAAGACGTCCAAGATGGAATCATTCCGGGAGTCGAACGCTAGTCACGTGGAAAGCAAGGACGTCATATAGGCATGGAGGACACCATCCGCGTGCTGAAACGTCTCTCAGTCTCAACCCGGCTCTGACCGCCTGTTCAAGGGCCTAAGACTTTGTCGGCCCCTCCCTTCCACCGATCGTACGGTTCATCGTCGTGACAGGGATCGGCAGGTGCGTCGAGATGGCTACGCAGCTTGTCAAGGGCAGGTGCCAGATGCCAACGAGGATAGTGGTTCTCGTTTGGTCGTACGTCGTGTGTTGTGCTCTGAATGACATACCTTATTCGATGCTGCTGCTCAGTCTCTTCTGCGTCCCGCACGCGGAAACGCCTGTCCCATGAAGCGGCTCGTACGTGTTCCAGCAAACCTCTTAGCCTAGGCACACCCTCGTCGTCTTGCCCTATTTCAAGCTACGCATGCGACCACGTAGTCAGCGAAGTAGATCGCCTTGTGCCTCTCTTCCAGCACTTTCCCCTCCTCTCGCTCTCTAATAGAATTCCCGTCTATAAGGCTTATCACTGACGATGCACTCTCTAGGGAGGACGGTGGCAGACTTCAAGACATGCTTCCTAAGCCAGACCAACAGATTACGATGATTTCAGCTTGCTCACCCTGCGATATGATCTCTTGAAGACAGTACGGCTTGTTAGCGCGACCATGCAAGCATGGAGGAACGGGTCGATCGCTCAACATGTCATCACAGCGCAGAGACGTGCCCTGACATACTGAAGATTTTTCGGTGTTCTGGAGGCGATGTGCACTACCTCGAGGGATACGTATCAAATGCTTGACAACGTCGACGTCTGCCTGTCGTCTCGTAGGGACATGCTAATCCGTAACGTCTTACGGAGGCCTATTGCCGCATGGATGCTTCCAAGCTACTCGATGCCCAAGGCTGGACATCTAGTTGGATTGGCATCCACAAGACGCATAGATCTGCCTGTTGATCCCAGAGCACTTCATCTCGGGCATCCGGACAGTCCAGTATCGAGCGGTAGCCAGTAAGAGTGTGCATCGACATCGCTTCGCATACGTTGCACGAAGTCCTGTTCGCATTCGTCTAGCGTCGCGTCCTCACGGCTGGCGTAGGGCGATGCAAGTCACTACTCATCGAGTAACCGTACATCGTTCGACCCTGGAGCAGAACAGTCATGACGCTGACTCGACGAAGATTTTGTAGATGCTTGGCAAGACGCCACAGCCACTAGTATGCTGGCTCGGTAGCCCCTTCCCATGGAAACGACGTCCTGTTGAACGTGTAGGCTGATGCGCAGAGCATGATGCACATGATGCGGCATGCGTTGAAGCCTCTCGGGGAAGCGGGATAGACCACCCAGCTCTACTCAATGTCGAAGGGGACATGCTGGTGAAGCGGTCCTTATGTAAGGACTTTGACCCATTCTAGGCGAAAATCTACGCAGAGGCCAGACGGTTCCGCCTACTCGTCGTCCTCCGGAACCACCTTGACAGACGTCAGCTCACAGAAGGATGTGAAAACCGACATGCTGCTCAGTCGAGCCGGGACAGTTCCCCTCCAAATGTTCGCGGAAGTTCTGGCTGGGTCGCAGCAGTAGAGGCTGACCAGCCTGCAATCCGGACAACGCTGTCGGTCGTCCCGCATAGTGCGCACTCTGACGTCGTTCCAGTTGAAAAGGCCGTGAAGGAGCGTGTGCGAGGCGGTGGGTAAGTCTGACGCTGTGTGCAGGACGACACCAAACAGAGATGACTGCCTCCCCGTGCCAATGACAATCAGCACATCCGCACCAGAGACCACGAAAGAGTAGACGTTGCGGTCTAGTAGCTCTTCATGTGTCAAAGGCGTCAAGGCGGATCAATCTGCGCCAGAGACCTCATTAGAGGCTGTTCCACCCCAACTGTTGCGACCCAGCCAGAACTTCCGCGAACATTTGGAGGGGAACTGTCCCGGCTCGACTGAGCAGCATGTCGGTTTTCACATCCTTCTGTGAGCTGACGTCTGTCAAGGTGGTTCCGGAGGACGACGAGTAGGCGGAACCGTCTGGCCTCTGCGTAGATTTTCGCCTAGAATGGGTTAAAGTCCTTACATAAGGACCGCTTCACCAGCATGTCCCCTTCGACATTGAGTAGAGCTGGGTGGTCTATCCCGCTTCCCCGAGAGGCTTCAACGCATGCCGCATCATGTGCATCATGCTCTGCGCATCAGCCTACACGTTCAACAGGACGTCGTTTCCATGGGAAGGGGCTACCGAGCCAGCGTACTAGTGGCTGTGGCGTCTTGCCAAGCATCTACAAAATCTCCGTCGAGTCAGCGTCATGAATGTTCTGCTCCAGCGTCGAACGATGTACGGTTACCCGATAGGTAGTGACTTGCATCGCCCTACGCCAGCCGTGAGGATGCGATGCTGGACGAATGCGAACAGGACTTCGTGCAACGTATGCGAAGCGATGTCGATGCACACCACCCGGTCGTTACAATCACTCTCTTCTAAGTCCTTCCAGATATTCGTCCTCGAAGTAAGCACGCTTTCCACAATCCACACCTTTAGGACTGTATAGGTCCGCCTCACGGCCGACACTGAGCTATGGTTGCGCCACCGTACGAGGAGGTAGAAAGCGACACCGAGACGTCACCAACTGCGACGAGGTAAAGCCTGCTTCAGCTCCCATGTATGCGATGGCTGAGATAAGCAAGATAGCGAAGCTGGTGAGAAGAATCTCACTGACACATCTGGGCCGTTGCAGCCTTGCAAACCCACTTGCCTAGCCGCACACGCCACACCTTGAAGCACACTTCAATGCGGACATCTAGGCGACTGCTAGGCGCTCAGAGTCTTGACCCTGTACTGCGACTGCCCCGAAGAGGTCAGAGCTGTCGTCAAGCTGGACATCCTGCGAACCAATTGCTCTATCAACGGCTACATCGATTCGTCTATCCAGGGGGCTGACGACATGGGTGACATCCTCAAAGGCAAGTAGGCGCGCATTATTAAGTTCATTCCCGAGTCACATGGGTTTTCAAAACTCGATGTCGAAGGGAAGGGAACGATGACAGCAGCGACCTCCCGTTTAGCTCGTCTAGACAGCTCGTACTTGGACACGGACTTAGGTGGACCTCCACGAATCTTCACCTCCTGCTCCTCCGACAGCTCACTAATCACCTACTCTATCGAGTAATATGCTCTTACACCTGTAATTATAAGTGGCACGTAGAATTGTATGCGTTGATGTTCAGCTTGCCAAACGACACCTCGTCATCTACTGGTTTCCTCACCGATATGACGCCCATGTCGAGAAGCCGTCTACCACTCTCGTCGATGATAGGATGCGCAATCGAACAGAGTACTTCGCGGCCAGGTGGTAAGATGCACTCTGAGACAATTTACAACGCGACAACGAGGTCACACAAGGCACGGAAGATGTCGGACCTGGCAAAGTAGTCACGCACAGTATTCAGCGTCTGCCCATCGATAAGCGGAACCGAGGACTTGCTTGTGCGTCGAAAAGCCTCCATCAGGTAAGCGTCTTGCAGCACCTTTGAGCCGAGATGGGCGGCTTCGAATGCGCGGATCAATAGACCCGTATAAGCGCTTTGAATCGCTTCGACAAGCCTGGTCGGTAGCTTCTGCAGTCCTTGATTTCGGCGGCATTGCTCACGCATGTAACCAGGCGGATGATCATCGAGAAGAAAAATTTCATGTTCTGCGGGACATCCATTACGCATTGGTAGATATGCCGTTTGGAAAGTCTGTGGCGGACTACTTTTCCAAATCGATCATCCTGTCCATAATGCGCTCCTGAAAGGCTGAAATTCGTCTCAACAAGCTGATGAAGTTTAAGTGGTACAGAGTGTCGCGTGCGTCAAGCGAGTCAGGATTTGATGCTTCCTCCCTTAACAACAGGTGCGTTAACTTCATGAACCTGTCCGCCCTGAGTGTAGATCGAGATGTAGAACGCGTACAGGTGGCGCCGGTTCACGACTGGTTTCGTTGCAACTGCACGCAGTGGATCGTGTTCTCGTCACACCTTCGCAAAAGGAGAGAAAGGATGGAGACCTTCATGCATAGGTGCACTGACATCGTTCACGAATTGAAGTAGAATCAAATACGCGTCTCCGAGGGGTTCCCGTGGGTCGGCAACTCAAGCACGTCTTGTTGCAGACGGTGACTTCTCAGAGTGGTACGGTGACTCGCTGGGTGCCTGAAAAAGAAAGATCCCGTGTCAGTGTTCAAGAACCCTGATATCTGGCTAGGGAGTACAGCTTTTCTGGGACGAAGCTTTACTCCGGCGTGTCCGGCACGATCCAGCAGGCGTTGATGGACAAGAGGAAGCATGGACCCGGGTCGCATACTTCCAGATTGCTCCTGTCGCTGCTCACCGGGAAGCAGTCATTCTTTGTCACGAGGGATACGAGTGGTAGAGTGGACGTCGAGTCGGGTAGCCTGACGTGCGGTACAGCGGTTGCTGCGCTAACAGGCTCGACGTCGCCCAGCTTAGGGATCCCGCTGAAAGGTCCTCGAGATGCCTACTCTCCGTGAATCTTGGCTGTCACCTATCGCGCATCAGTGCCTCTAAGACGGGAGTAGTCGAGTTAGCGCACTCTCTGTTCTACTCCACGTACGTCGATCCTGACGCTGCAATCCCCAGCTCGCTGAGCGTTAACTATCTCTCGAAGACGTAATCACCCGTCGTGCTCGCTGCCGCAAGAGATCGTCGGGCCCGTAGCCTGTAGCGGCACAACGTTGTGCACTGGGAAGAATTCGAGGCGGTCAGACTTTACTTCGTAAATTCAGTCGATGGATCCCTACGCAGACGCTTCTGGAGAAGTCGCTTATCTGCAGTGCATGCGAGTCCATGAAATGGAGGTACTGCAGAGAAGCCGCGTAGTAGTTCATGGACACGTTCAACAATTCTAACAGCGTGTTGACTTCGATGCATGCTTCCACATTGTGCGACAAGAGCCCATGGAGCTGATGAATAGGTAGGTCGAGCCACGATACGAGACTGACCGCATGCCCAAGATGAAGTGTTTCAGGATCAGGTGGTAGGTGGGGAACATCTAGTCGTGGTAAGCACTGCCGAATGGGAAGCGGACCCGTGGCATGCTACCCCGTAACATATTACGGAATCAGGTGTCCGACGTCGTGATCTTCGAACCCCGCTTCATCGTCTCAGTACCCTTCGAGACAGGATGGTAGACAATCGCCCTACTGGAGAACAAGCCGTCGTCGTTGACCCGCCTGCTGACTACTATGCCGTTCTCGTAGTAATGCTTCATGTTAGCAAAGACGACTAGGAGGGGAATGCTGGGAATAGAGAGAGTCTGTCGACTGGAAGCTGCTCGATGAATTGCTGCATCAGGGAGTCTGGACGAGCGGGAGGCAGGTCGCAGTCGAAGTAATCGTTGACGTCAGCTCTACACGAGTCTTGCAGATTGCCTTCGTACATACCGAGGACGCAAGACCTGGTCTCGGTGGCTCATCGTCATCGAAGAAGGGGAACAGGTGGAAGAGCGTGCAACAGCCGTGCTCTCTACAACTAAAGCGATCTTGTTCGCCATCAGCTATTCATTCATTCAAGCGGCTTAGTACATCATTCTCATCTTAGTCAATTTATTATAAAAAAAACTACAAATGGTCACTTTCATTCTCCTTTGATCCTTCTGACTACGCTCATATATTTTACGATAAAGACGAGCTGCGGTGATGGAGAAATTCTTGCCAACAGACCAAATCTTCAGATAATTTCTTTATTCTTTTCTTTTCTTGACGTCCATCAAACCTCCTGTCGATCATCAGCTACACTCGCCTCACATACCAATCTTGAACATGACAACACGCCGAGAAACCCAGACAATGACACCTGCAAACATACACCGCGTAGGCGGGGTACGTACCAATTCGCAACCCAATTCAAAGATCCACACGACCAAGGCTTACCTCATCCGACAACGTAGCTCAACTTGAGCGAGAAATGAAAAGATAAGAGGTGAAATCTAATTCTCAAGAACGAAGTTCAGACGATCAAAAAGATGTTTGCCGAAGAACACGCGAAATCGCAGCAGCAAAGCAATCCACTTCAACAAGTCCAGGAAGACAAACTTTCCACGTCTCAGGCAGGTACTATGCTACTTACAATTAACGGCCTCTTGTAAGTCTATCCGGTCCTTTCGATATAAACAAAAAGGTCTCACAGCTTTTGGACATCATAGACTTGTAAAATATCGTTCAAATTTAGCAAAGCCAGCACCCATCGATAGGCAATCAGGTTAAAGCTGGGGTTAATAGAATCTGATCCACTCAGCCCTATATAGACAACAAAGTCGAGCTCATTGATGTTCTCTTCATTTGGACTCATAGTATTATAATCATTGTAGTAAAGCGCGTATTATATACCATGTCTGCTTGTGTCGATTGAAAAAGTAATTACAAAATTTAGACTTCCACTTGTTGCTTGTAGCTCGATTCTAATCATTCCAATTATCCATTTTGACTATAGGAATGCACAAAGTCCTCGTTGATACAGAACGATTCCCGCACAAGATCTTCAATTGTCTCCTTGATCTGCTGATCCTGATCAATGTCGAGAAACATGGAGATGACTCAAGTAGCAGTATCCATGTAAAGGATCAAGAGACGTACACCCGAGCGCCAATACGCAGAACTATCACGACAATCATAATGAGTGGATTAGTGCATGGATTTCGAGGTTATATCAAACACGTGAGCAAGCGCCATCCAAGACAGCCTATCGTGAGTATCCGCAACATGTCTTGGTCCCATCAATATACACTTCAATTCCACTTGTCTGGGCCAATATGTGTCGATAGAATCTACAACTGGTCACTTTCATTCTCCGTTGCTCCTTTGCATTCTCTGTCTGACGATACCATTATGTATGCGATAAATTATGAGCTGCACAAGATGGAAAATTCTGGTCTAGACCAAACTATAGCATTCTTTTCGATTTCGAATCTCCTGTAGCTTCCCTTTCCTCAACAAACAATTTCATAAAGTAACGACGCCTCGAAAAATAACTCAGCCATTGAAACCCGCCAGCATGCGCCGCATTGGTGAGGACTACGTCCCCACCAAGGACTCACTAAAGAGGTCGACACGAATAAGATTGAACCCATCCCATTTAATAGCTCAGCTTACTCAAGAAATGAAGAGCTAGGGGTAGAAACGAGCAGCTGGAAACCGAAAGTCAAACGCTGAAGACTATGTTTGCTCAACAAAGAAGCGATATCCAAGTATCATGTTCAACACGATCTGAAAGAAAGCAAAGCGATCGTGCGTCAAGTCGGTAAGTCCGAGGCGGAAGTAAGCTCGCTGAAGGCAAGCATTTAGGGGCACTCTTCGTGCTTATCCAGCTGCGCCGGCAAATTCGAAATCGAGCAAGAAAATGCCCGATCTAGACAAGTCGATGCTGACTTGCAAAAATTAAGGAACGCGCTCCATGTATACAAAGAGAAACCGGGACCAGCTCTCCCCAGTAGCATTCCGATATCGCCTAATTCAGAGCCACTCCATTCGAGACTTGAACCGTGGTGGGCAACCAGCCACTTTGTTCAAAAGCTGATCATTGCATTGATAACTGAAAACAAAGATCTTCCGCATCAAATCATCAAACTAAAAGCAACTAACGAGAAATTGCATCGTCAGATAAACGTTCTTCTGTCACAAGCAGCAAACTCCTGTCCTGGGCCGTAGGAAGTAGGAAAAGCTATTATTGATCGTTATTAATCATTCAAATATCAATCGTTTCTCTTTTATCATTCAATTTGTTCGCTTGCTAATACTGCCCCGTTACGAGATTTTCGGTCGAATGTTTTAGATAAATCCGTGAATATCATTCTGAATATATGTCCGCTCATGCAAGAACTTGAGCATGATACTAATTGGCAGGAGTGACGCTGGCTGACGAACCATAAAGTACAACCGTGGTAAAGGTGATACTGCTCGTGAAATACATCAATACGGTAGATTGTATCTATTCGTTAAGCCACCTCTGAGGACGAGACGCTAATTTTGCATTAGCTCTAAAGATACTTTGCAGGGATTCCCAACTTGGAACCAAGTTAATTTATGAAGCAAGTACAAAACCGTGGCTTTATCCTCTACAATGGAACACGAAAATCAATGTTTCAGTAAACCTTCCGACAACACAATACGCAAAATTACATCAACCTTCTATGATATGGTAAGACATCATCAAGTCTTCGACTTGGTCCACGATTCTCTACGAAGGCACCTCGACTTTTGCAAGAATGCAAAACTGCAACTAAAGGCACTTTTTTGGGCACACCAGATACCATGTAGCAATGCAAGTACTATATTCTTCTTACAGCGATCCCGATACCAATCCTGAATGCAATGCTTTCTTGGCACAAACGCATGAGTTCGCGATCGAAATGTCAAACCGACTTTATCAATACAGCTTTCTCATCAAAAATGAGCACGACTTAATGGATGGAATACAGGCATCAACAAGAGATGAATAATATCGGCATAATGGAACTTTCATCGTCGATACTGCAAAGTGCAGCAGTCCTTTCATCAGACAAAGTACTAAATTGCGATTATAGACCAACTTTATCCAGATATTCGCTTTTAGAGCATTCATTTTGTAATTGGACAAAACAATAAAGATCTAACGCGAATCCGAAAGAATGGCATCGTTTCGATTCAGCCGAACTGCAAGAAATATTACTTTAGGAATAGCCGGGACCGGTTCTCTCGCTCTTTGCGGGCATCATTACATAACTTCTTCTGTAGTGAATGCCAAAGAAGATCCAAAGCGATTTCTTAGTGCAGTCACTTGTGAAGACGGCTCTATCATCAATCCTTGCGAAATTCCTTCGCGGGAAACACAAGTACAGAGACTTCGAAATCGTAAATTTGACATCTTAGTTATTGGAGGAGGGGCTACTGGCACAGGATGTGCTTTGGATGCTACAACTCGTGGGCTTAAAACAGCTTTAGTGGAAGCGAATGACTTTGGAGCTGGAACTTCAGGACGATCTACGAAACTTATACATGGAGGCATTCGATACTTGGAAACAGCTTTCAAGAAACTTGATTATCCATCCTTGAAATTAGTTTATGAGGCACTGGAAGAACGAGCTTTTTTCCTTGGATCTGCACCATACATGAATCGACCATTACCAATCATGATTCCAATTTACAAATGGTGGGAAGTCCCTTACATGTGGGTTGGTGCAAAAGTCTATGATCTCGTTGCAGGATCGAAACGTTACGTACCAAGCAGCCACTTTATCAACGCAGACGAAGCTTTATTTCAATTTCCAATGCTACAAAAAAAGGGGCTGAAAGGAGCGGTTATCTACTATGACGGTCAAACTAACGACACCAGGATGAACGTATCTCTTGCCTTGACCGCTACACAAAATGGTGCAACTATTGCTAATTATGTGGAGGTGCTTGATATTTTGAAGGACGCTAATGGTAAGGTATGTGGTGCTCACGTCCGCGATAGAGAGTCAGGTCAAGAGTGGGATGTTTCCGCCAGTGCTGTCGTAAACGCGACAGGACCTTTTACTGATTCCATTCGTCTCATGGATGACCCAAACAAGGAAAAGATTTGCGTACCAGCTGCAGGTGTTCATGTCGTCTTGCCCGACCACTTCAGTCCTCATCGAATGGGGCTAATTGTTCCTAAGACGTCCGATGGCCGCATCCTGGTAAGATTCTCATCTTTCTCGGCGTCAAACACAATGACTTCAAGTTTTCATGTCCTTTAGTTTTTCTTACCATGGGAGAATGCAACTTTAGCTGGTACCACTGATTCAGCCTCGGAGATCACAATGCTTCCTTCACCGACAAAAACAGAAGTAGATTTTATCATCAATGAAGCGAATCGTTATCTGGCGAAAGATGTCACACGAAACGATGTGCGATCCGCATGGTCAGGTATCCGCCCTTTAGTCCGCGACCCACGTCATATGGCAGGCTCTACTGCACAGATCTCACGTGAACATGTCGTGGAGATTTCTGACTCCAACTTGGTGACTATCGCAGGCGGAAAATGGACGACATTCCGTCGTATGGCTCAAGATGCAATCGATGCCGTTACCTTTGCCGTACCTGAAGTAGGCAAGAAAGCAGATACCTGCCAGACCAAAAACATTCATCTTATCGGTGCTGATCGCATTGGAGTGGTTTGCAACAAGAAGTTTGACAAAATCACAGTCACATTACGCGAAAATTATCATCTCGATAAAGATGTGGCAGAACACCTCATGCGGAATTACGGAACGCGTGCTCTGCAAATTGCAGAAATTGGAAAACGAGGATTTTTGGATCGCAAATCTGGTACTTTTCCACGCCGTCTTCATCCAAAGTATCCATATCTCGAGTCAGAAATCGTCTTTGCAGTACAACAGGAATATGCTATAAGGGTGACGGATATCATTGGTCGACGAATGCGTCTTGCATTCATTGATTCTGAAGTGGCTTTCCAGCTAGCACCAGGTATTGTGCATCTAATGGGAGATCTTCTGAAATGGTCCAAAGATCGTCGACAGAGAGAATTGGAAGAATGTGAACAGTATCTGAACACAATGCGGCAATAGATCTCCATGAGAATACATACCGGACGCAAGGTATACTTTTCTCGAAAAAAAATCACTTCAAGCAATGATCGGATCAGGAATTCATAAGAAAAAGTAGTTAGGCAACTCGTTAGTGGATAGGCTAACGTTTACATGTAAAACTTGCCTTTGACTTATCTCTATGTCAGTTCAGTTTTGGAATATCACGTCGACAACGCTGCAAATTT
Organism: Albugo candida; assembly: GCA_905220665.1. NCBI lineage: Eukaryota > Oomycota > Peronosporomycetes > Albuginales > Albuginaceae > Albugo > Albugo candida. The sequence goes on from CAJNAR010000168.1 coordinate 224,164, forward strand.
TCACTACTTTGTAAGGAGCACCACTTCAAATGTCGTAGTCAGTGGAAGAAACTTTCACATAACAGTTAGTGCCGAAGATCATTTGGTAAGCTGTTGTCCTAGCAAGAGTGATATCTGTTTACATCGTCCCGAGATGGCAACGGTAATCCTAGCCAACCGGATACCACAGTCAATGCTGACGCCATTTGAATGCTTCTTTCCAGATTCATTCGAATTCTTTCCTCAGTTTTATCTTTTTATTTCATAATGGCAATAATGCGTCAGACAAAGACCACTGGGGATACTTCTTTGGAAAAAAAGAGAATGACGCGTGCGATTAAAACATATACAGCTAATCAGATTTTGGAAAGTGAAGCTCGCGTATGGATTGAAGCAATCACCGCGATGCAAATTGGTCATGATTTTGGCTTAGGCTTGCGCGATGGAATTATCCTGTGCTCATTGATTAATAGGATTGAACCCAAGATGATCCGATGTATTGAAATCAATTCAAAGCTAGGATTTAAAATGGTAGAAAACATTCTCAACTTTTTGAATGCATGTCGTAGCATTGGTGTATCCGAAGCTGAGCTTTTCGAAACAGTCGATCTCTTCGAGATGAAAAATATAGGTACAATAGTCTCTTTCTACGAGTGATATTACATTACAAAGACGTTTGTCGCTTTAGGTATCGTCGTCCGCTCCATACACGCTCTTGGCCGAGCAGTACAGAGAAAATATCCAAATTTTGCGGGGCCAAAACTCGGAGGAAATGAAGCAATTAGGAGTGGAAGGACACCGCCGGTAATCAAGCTAATGAAAGCCAAATGGGTGCCTTCGAAGGCGGATATGGGGAAAATTCCACGTCTAAATCCCACTATCTCCAATCACATAACGTTTGCCGCTGACGCTGTCAGAAAATTCAATCGACCTCCTCCACCGCCGCCTCCGTTGTCCGCTGAAAGATTGCGAATAGTGTTTGGCGATTTGATGCAAATCCATGATGAAGGAACGAGTACGAATATAAAAAAATACCGTTGGAAGGAGGATCCGGTGAGCGCCGCAATGGATGTACCCAATCCGGCTGATTCGTGATAGGTAGAGTAGACATTATCGGTTTGAATTCTTTGATATTTCAATCATATGAAACTCCACGTTGAGTCGCATAAATTCGAAAAAAATAAGCCGGATGATATCGTACGCACAGATTTGCACGTTATGAACAATTCAACAATTCGCCGTTTCTATGAAACCTCTGGAACTAAATTCTTCTAGTCAGATAAGTTCACCTAAAGCGAATAAGTAGAGCATTTATTTGTGCTTTGAATTCACACAAATGGTGCAACATGCACAAAGTCATTCTCCGCAATGTCAGGAACATCGAAATATAGAGACAGAACTGGAAGGTAAGTTTCTCGCAACTGCGCTTTTGGCTCTCAGCAATGTATACTTATCACATTAGACACAATCAGTCTACCGGAAGAAATAGTTTGGTCTCTTTTGGACGATGCGATATATTCGGATTCTGAGCACAAATTGTATCGGCATTATGCTCCAAATGAGACATTGCCGCGATATTACCTGAGAGGGAATTTACCGTTTCCTGCGGACACTGTGTTTGACACTTTATTCGATAGTGCTTACAGTGAGCGCTGGAAACCGATGGGAATCAAAGGAACAAAAAATTTAGCCATAATCGATCTTCAGCCGTTAGACAAGATCTTGCATGTGACCTGTGAGCTTCCGTGGCCTTTTATACCCAGAGACTATGTCTACCAGCGTTATCTCCGATACTATAAGCATTTAGATAAGGATATGTATGTAATGGTGTCACGTGCTGTTTTCGATGGAAGGGCACCCGAGAGTGAAGGGACGAAGCGAGTCGAGATTTATTCCTCCCGAATACTGATTCGAGAAGCCGAAAATGGATCGTGTGATATATTCATGGAATACCAGGATGACACACACTTCAGCATACCTGGATACATTTTCAAAGTCGCTATTGCCTTGATTTTACCTGTCTTCTTCAGAGAATTGAAAACGGCATGCGAGGAACTCGATGAATATAAATGTCAACTCGAAACACATAATGGAGCAGAAATGCCGTCCGTTTCCCTGCGTAAAGTGACTCGGAATTCGGAGAATCAAAATAGTAGTGACGGACAAACAATGGCCGAAATGGATAGATCGAATTTTAACGTAGATGATGAAAATGAATCCAGATGTGATCGAAGCCTCCTCATGAAGGAAGCAACGGATACGGGTAGAGTCCTGAAAGCAGCGCCAAACACCTCGAAACTAGGCATGACAGCGGAATTCACAGTTGAATTCTATAAAGAGGAAACTGGGCTACGCATTTCAGTTGAGACTGGTACAGGCGATGTCATCGTTGACAAGTATGACAGACATCTGAAAGAATACGCATCAATGAGCTTCTTGAAATTACGTGAAGGATCTCGTTTGATGACTGTCAATGGGATGCGGATCTCAGGTCTTCCGTACAATGATGTATTAGTGTGCTTGAAAAATTCATCAAGACCCATGAAGCTAAGCTTTCAAAATGTCGGTTTGAGTGAAACACAATTCCAAAGTAACGCACGTATCATTAAGCATCCGAAAGCACGACTGCGATGCGTTGTGCCTCCTGATAACAACTTCAAATTTATCGCCAGCCTCAAACCTTTTCGAAGTAGAAATGGATTAACAGGAGCAATTCTACAAGAAAGCATCTCTTTACAAACGCGATCGACTATATTCCGAACCGCGCCAAAGTATATCACAGTTGCTAGCGGCTTTGTGTTACAAAAGGTAGATGGCTGCAATGTACTCTCCGTCTCATATGCCGACATCCGACTTTTACTGATGCAAGACAAAGACATTCCAAAAAATGTCACTTTGTACGCAACTGACGCTGTGAAGGAATTACAAGACCTTGAAAGGGCTTCATTCTTATCCAGTTGGTCTTCATCGATATCGCAGGCTATGCCAAGATATAGCTCGAGCTCCAACTCAAGCTCCTGGTCACTACGATCAAGTAAATCTGGCGATTTAGAACATGAAGGACCGATCCAACAGAGCTCTGATGAAGATCCCGACGATCAGGTGGTATCCTACAGGGAATGTCTTTTGGATTATTCGGGTATTGTGATCTCTGAAGATAACGTAGATTGGGCCTGGAAGCATATACAAGCGTTGCGAGTCGACGAACGGCTAATCTCTGTGAAAATACTGCTGGACAAACTGGAGATGTTTTTCAGCCAAATGGATAAACGGCAAGCATCCTTGCAAATCTGCAAAAACGTACAAACCGCAATGGAACAAGACACAATCGCTCTCACACAAATATTAAAACGTTATGCTATCGTACAGGAAGCTTTGCATGAATTCAATTATGAAAAAGAAGCTGAATGGCAATTTGCTCAGTCGTACCTCGGAGTATCGACCTTCTGGAAGCCAGGTGAAAACGGCACAATTTGGCTTAAGATGGATGGATTGATCGAAGGTGCTGACATCCTCAATACACTCGCTGTTATCCGAGAAATCGACTTGTACCGACTCTGGGCGCCATTTTGCACAATCTCCGAGGTGCTTAAAGAAGAGAGCCGAGTCGACTTACTGGCATACTTGTGCGTCTCACTGCCATTCCTCACTCGCGATGCGGTATTGCACGCGTTTGGTGTGAATGCTTGCTATGAGCATCGTTGTATCTTATTACTTGGGCAATCGGCATCCGACGATATGATACAAGTTCCAAAAATGAAAGGATGGAATGTCGACCGCATAGACATACGTGGTTTTCGAGCCAAGATTGAACCAATCGAGCTTTCTAAGGCTCAGGCATGTATTGTTGTCAACATGGATATCAAATGCTCGATTCCAAAAAGCTTGCTGAATTATGGAATTCGCAAAGGAGCTGGTCTTATTCATCATCTCATTTCTAGGCAGGCTGTAAAGATCGAAAAAGCTTGCAGAGAAAACATTTTTGATGAGCACGTGAAACGGATTCATACCGATCCCTCTAATGTGTATTCCTGGTTACGACCTCGTCTAAGGCACTGGTTTGAGTACAAAGAAAAAGGGTGTTTGGCCTCACCTTTGCCGCTTGATTCCAGCTATAAAAAAGCATCTCCGGCAACGAGCAAGCAACCAAATTCAAGTCAGAGTGTGGCTAACGACCCATCTCCATGCACAAAAGCAATCGGAGATGAAGCCAAACAGGTACCAGAATTACTGACTGTATCAATGTCACCACATAAGCGAATGCTTACATGGAGTACTTGGGGCACATTGTCAGTTCTTTCGCTTCTCTATCTTCTCCTTTCACTTGATCTCAACCACCCGCTATGGATAACTTGTGCCAGCAAATTTTTGTTTTTGTGTTCGTTTGCACAAGCTGGCTTTCAGTTGATACCACGGCAAAAAAGCACACCCAAGACTGCGCTACCATCGATACCACCATCATATAACGTACGGGTGGAAAGGGTCATGTATGCAATTGCATATGATGTGTTGAGCACATGTCTTGCTCGAGCATGGGTACATCGCGATCAAGCTGGGTGGACATGGGTCTTCAGCGGTGATGGACATCGGAGATCGGAAAATATATTCCTTGTCACTAGCTGCATTGCATTCATAGGGGTGACGTTTGTCTTGGATGTAAAAGGAGTTGATGAGCGGAGCGGCTAAAATCGCCATTCCATGATAACGCTGTGGCTAAACGTGTTTCATGGCTGTGTTCTGAAACACTGGACGAAGTTCTGCGAGACGATCAAGACGTACGAATATTCGTTCAAATTTCAGTTGGAACCCGTCCATGGTGGGAATCCTTGTGACGTTATAGAGAGACGGGACAGCTGTGACTCTGACTTCTGCTTGTGCTTGAAATGGACTTTTTCGTCGTTTCCACTCTTTATACTCATCGGCAACTTCAGCTGCAAGCAGACGGGCATTTGAAGGCGCGTAGGCGTGATAAGCGATATGTAATGGTACTTCGATAAAGCGGCAGTATGGGCACCATGGTCGGTTATTTTCCAAGTGACCCGAGACGAATAGGACAAAGAATAAGTGTTCTTCTGCACTTTGTGGTCGTGTTCGATATTGCTCCAGCATGGCCCGATATTCTGTGTAATTATTTGTGAGTTTGTACTTCTTTTTTCCTTCCAAAGCACGAGCTATGGAGGCGTCGCTCGTATTGTCAGCAATCTCGAAAACATAATCGAGTGTGGCTTGTTCGAGAAGCGAGTGCTCCCACAAGGTCATAGAAGTCGTCCCATTTCCATCCCAGCGCATCAAAGAAGGGATACGCTTAAGTTTTAGATCAAAATCGGTTTTGTAGGAATTAGTGCCTTTCTTCCATTCCGTTTCCGAGCCGACTCGGATCATCACCAATCGATACTTTTCATCCGCCTTCTCGAAAGTCTGATTGATCAAATTCGTTGCCTGCGTACATACTGCCATCCATTCTGATGGCTCTTCATCATCCTCGTCACATGTAAATAGAAGCACGAGAACAGTATCGGTCTTCTTTTGACTCCTATCCTGATCGTACTTCTCCAAGAACGTACGTAAATCGTCATAATTGTCCATAATCTGATGACGAGGAACAAGAGGTGTTTCTGTCACCGTCGAAGGCTCACTCATTTCTACTTTCGTTGGAACAACAGGAATAGCTATAGTGGGAGTGTCCATCAGAGAAGGGATAATTTCCATTTCACTCCCTTGCGCTTCTTCTTCCATACGCATTAAACTTTCCGCATCAGTGGATGGCTTCTTGTTTACATTGCTTGCACGGTTATCAGGCAACGTAATCTCAATCGATATAGAGGTACTAACGGATGCATTAGGCACATCAGCGCGCTCTGAAGGGTCTTCTTTACTCACTTTCTCAAGCTTCTGCTCTTCTCTGATTGTAAGAGAAGGCGCTTTCTCATCGGTAGCCAACGTGCTCCAATGCAAATGAAGGAGGAACATCACGTAGACGAGCATAAACAAGCAGAGGGATACAAGTCCAAATGAAATACGAAAACGATAGTTTTGCCTGCTTTTCTCCTGCTTACGCTTATTGATTTCATCAGAAGCGAAAAAATGCTCGGCAAACTGCGATGGATGGCGGCGCATATTTGAATGTGAATAGGTTCTGATAAAAGCTAGGCGACAGAATCGAGTAAGTTGGTGTTTTTACTCACTGATAAGATCAGATGGCAAGTAATCAGCTAATAACTCTATCTTATTTGTTCAGACTCTTATGATATGGATTATGTGCATGAGAATGACCAAGGAAGGGAAGAAAAAGGAGCTCGTTAAAAACCAAAAATTCTCCTCATTTTCTTGGAGAAGTGCTGACTCCTGCGCACCCAGCATACCCGTACTAGAACCAAATCTGCTTGTCCACAGCCAAATCGCTAATGAGCTCATTATATCATATGCGATTGCAATGTACGTAAATGTTCGCTGGTCAATTTGACACGGCTCGCGCTTGTTGAGATTCTTTTCAATGATCCTGTCGGTACGCAATGAGAAATTTGGAAGACGAACGTGGGCACAGGAGTATGTGAACCAAAACTTGACCATACAAGCATACCAAAAGGAATGGCCCGGGCGAATGGAAAATAAGATGCAAAGCAGGAATAGCGCCCAGACACGCGAATCCCATACATACGCTACCCAGTAGTATTTTGTTTCACATGTAGAAGTCGAAACTCTTGGAATTGAGCTGCAATCACTGCTTCGTATCTCAGAGTCACTGAGTTGTTGGCTACCGGGTGGCTGTGACGATTCTTGTTGAGCTCTTGAAAAACTTTGGATTCGTGGATCGGTCTGATGAGTTACAATCAATTTCTGGTCCTTCACTTGCTCTTGAGATGCACTCATTATCATCGTAGACTTTTCCGAGAAGGGCGTTGGTAGACGATTCGCTTTCTCAAGCTCAAACCATTCATGAACCCGTGGCTGCAGCCAAGCATAGAATCCCACTGGATCACATTCGATTCTCTTGAGATGTTCATTTGCAGTCTTTTCTCGACGAGCCTTTTCGATCTTTATTGATTCTTTGATTATCATATAATGCATGAGGCCCGCTCCTTTTTTGATCCAGTAATTTATCACATTCTTGGGCAGCGCGCACTTGGGGTCCATATTGATCACTATGCAAGCACGCGTCTTCAGCTTCTCTATGGGCTCGATCAGCGCCCGAAATCCATGGATATGAATGCGGTCAGAATTCCAGCCCTTCATTTTCGGTACACTTATCATGCTCGAATCTGGTGTTTCACCAAGTAGTAGTACGCAACGATGCTCGTAGCAAGCGTTCACACCATACGCATGTAAGACTGCGTCTCGGGGTGTAAGGGGCAGCGACAAGCAAAAGTAGGCTAAAAGTTCACATCGACCAATGTCTGTGAGTATCTCCGAGTTACTGCAAAACGGAGCCCAATATCGATACAAGTCAATTTCTCGAATGACAGCTAAAGTGTTGAAAATATCGGCCCCTTCAATAATCCCGTCCATTTTCAGCCATATAGTTCCATCATCACCTGGCTTCCAAAATGTTGATACACCAAGATATGTCTGAGCAAATTGCCAATCCGCTCCTTCATCGTTATTGAAATCATGAAGGGCTCGGCTTGCACACTGTGTACGTTCTCTAATCTGCTTTAGCGCGTCCTTTTCCCCTTTCATTGCGCATTTCACAGCTTCAATTGAATCCATCTTATCTTCAGGAAGCGAGGAAATATAAGATTCCATTCTATCAAGGAGCAATGTTATGGAAAAGAGTCGTTCTTCAATACGGAGTAATTGTACGTGCTTCCAAGCCCACTCGAAATTTTTCGCAGTAATCACAATACCAGAATAATCGAGGAGACACTCGGTTGCATTTAATTCATCCGAAATTCGCTGCTGATTCTCTTCTCGGTAAAATTGCCCACTACTGCCGTGTCCATCAAGGGTGGATGGAAGTGGAATGTGTACGTCATGGCCGCTCGCACTTTGAATCAATGATGATGAGGAAAATGAACTTGGCCCAGCAGCACTTTGAGTTGACGTAGATCGCTTGTACCCAGGTATTGAGCGCGTGAATGAAGACGAAAAAGTTGAAAAAAACGACTGTTTTAGATGCTCATGCAGACACTCTACGGCGTCTGTCGCATAGAACGATAATTTTCTCGGCGTTGTCACCTCTTTCAGAAGATGATTGCATATGTCTACGAAATTTTCCCTGAGAAAGCTGCACCCATTCACTTTGTGAAGGACAAATCCTTTGGTAACCATCACATATTTGCCCGATGACTTGAAGACGCGTGATCTAGCGTGAAGGAACACATCTCGTTGTACAACGGCGCCAGTATTTGTTTCGAGTTGAAATGGTTTCAAACTCGTTATGAACTCTTCGGTATCTTTCGCGGTCAGTATGCATTTGAGCTTTGTTTTTGAATGCTTGATAAGTCGAGGAGTGACATGCGGCCTTGTATCAGATGGCACTGGATTCTTGAAGCCCAGCTTCATTGGACGAGGACAATCACGGATACGTTGCAAGACATCATCGAAAGTCAGCTCGCTCGCTAGTGTGCCATTTATGGATACAAGGTAGCAGCCAGGTTTCAGGTAGAAAGGATAGATTGATGCTTCTGTGTCCTCTTCACATTTGGTCACAGATATCTGATTGTCACCCTTTTGCATCGTCAAGTGTAACCCGATTACTGCTTCATAAAATAGCACAGTGAACTGATCGGTTGAGATGATTTCAATTTTGTCCGCTAAGCAATCCATTGTACATTGGCGTTCATGATCCAATCGAGCTGGTCGAGATGAATGAATATCAAGAGAATGACCACGATTCCATTTCTTTTGCTGTTTCTTTCGTGTAGTCTGGTCTTTGTGCTCCTTGTTGGCTTTCACGATAAGAAGAGATCCTTCGCCATGTTCGATCCGCTTGGTTGCTATTGTTTTACTCGAATTCAAAACAGCTGACGGAATGCGATTCACTGCTTCATTGTCGAGACTACTCAAATAGCTTTTATAGTTGGAGCAAGCCGCTTTCAGCTCTTTGAAAAATGTCGGTAGTGTAATTGAGATGACAACGCTAAGTACGTAATCGGGAATACTACAGTCGGTATCATCCTGAAACTCTACATAGAGATCACAACGACTTTGTCCAGCTGCTCGTAACAAAAGACGAGCTTTATAATTTTCTACTCGCTTTATGTCTTTTGCTTCAGGAATATCAGCATCACGTACAGTATGTGAGACCATCACATATGAATCAACACCATTATCTGTATAATGTCGTAATTGACGCTGATATACGTAATCTCTAGGCATGAACGGCCACGGAAGGTCGCAAGTGACATGCAACAGTTGATCACAGGCACTTTCCCTATTTTGATCGTCTTTTCCTCGAGGTAGTACACGTGTTTGGTTGACTCCGATCGGTTTCCATTGCTCGAAATATGTGGCGTCGAACAATGTATTAAAGACCAATTCAGCAGGAGATGCAAACGATGCTTGTAAATAATAACGGGGCAAAGTCTCATTAGGCTGAAGATGACGATACAAACGGATATCTTTATCCGTGTACAGCTTCGTCTCCAATAGTGACCAGATTGCATGCGTGTGGAAATCAGTCAATTCTAGAAAACAAGGCTTTCGTGAGCTAGGTATCCACACACATTTCTGATCCATTATCGTACCTGTTAGTTCGGATTCATACTTTTCAGTGCTCTCTTTTTCGTTCTGCTCGATACTCATTGCTATTCGCGCCGAGTTACGTAATCCAAAGTAAGTCGTACGACTTGCTGGGTTTGAAAGTCGTTACTTTGAGGTAAAAACAAAAGTGACGAGTTTCTTATTCGAAGTGATTTGACGGATTTTCATGGCTGAAATTTTCTTCGACCAATTTTCGAAATATGGTAAGTCATTCACTTTTTCTGCCAGGCGGTATATCGCTATTCTATGAATGCGCGAATTTTATTATCACCATTAGAAGTTTCCACATTTTGGGATCAACGTCGAAAGAATGAATCCGATTCCGGTAGATATCGTTAAGCAGTAAGAAGACATGTCACTTCCACCAACTGATTACGTGATACCGTCAAAAGGGAACATCTCATCGATGAAAACAATCGGTTTACATCGCTTGGCCACGATGCAGTTGCGTCACTGATTTTAACGTTACAGACTCAAAAAACTTCTCCACACACAGTCATTTGCGACTGTAACGGGAACCATAAAGTGCGTGCCCCAAATCAAAATTTTAGATCAATGACATACGATTTGTAATGGATCCCTCGCTTCCTTGCAAAGGCTTTGCTGAGCGCTTCGTAGAAGGGCTCTATAAATTAATACATAACTGAAAAGGAGCACGAAGAAAATGGCGGCTAGCGTCCGAAATACTGCCATCAAACGCATACAAGGCGTAATGTTTACTTTGCTTATCTCCGCAACTATCGACTGACTAATTTTCGGTGCGATAGGATGTTCGTGAAATGATGACCAATCCAAGTGACCAATATACAGCTGCACCTTTGGAGGTATTTTTTTTTCTGTACATATTCAGGTAGTTTGCTCATGATGTGCTCAGGATAACATGTTCGACTGGCATTTCACGTTACGAGGAACACGAGATACTGAGTTTGAAGGAGGTATCTACCATGGTCGCATTCTACTTCCAGCAGACTATCCTTTCAAACCGCCAAATATCATACTACTTACGGTAAAAAGCTGCTCGATAATAACCTCGTCATGCGCGTCGCTAGCACTCAACATTGATCATTTTATAGCCTAATGGTCGTTTTGAAGTGAGAAAGAAAATCTGTTTGAGCATATCGGCGCATCATCCCGAAGAATGGCAGCCAGCATGGGGAGGTTGGCAAAAGTCATGACATGCATCAATGTGGGGTTCTAAGCATTTTTTTGCATCAGTGCGTTTGATTTTAGAGGCGTTGATCAGCTTTATGCCTACACAAGGAGAGGGAGCTATTGGAGCACTCAACTTTACAGTCGAAGAGAGACGTCGATTAGCAATAAAGGTAAAGGGCGCTTGTATACTCGTCGTGTGACTATTCCATTGATGTCTATGGTTCTAGTCTCGCGAATTTTGCTGTGATGTATGTGGTAACATTGCTCAGTTACTTCCCGAGCTTTCTGAAGGATCAATTACGAACGAGAAAAAAGAGTCCGAATATGCTGAACAAATTGCAAAACTACACGTGCACACTGTTGAAAAAGAAGCAGAAAAACAGACTACCGCTGAAAATGCACGCTCCGAGTCCAGTGTACCTCAAGAAGAAAGTTCCTCTCCCCATGACAATCAGAACAACACTACTTTATATGACGCTCAAGTGACGACTCCGCCACAATCTGCCACATCACATCCAAACGGGGATTTTGTCAGTGACGTTTTGGGCTACCTAGCGGTCGCAATTGCCATCGCGCTTTTCGCACTTATTTATAAGCGACTGTTACAGGTCTATGGTATCCTATAGACAGCGCAATTCGGGTACATCGACCTTACGTCTTTACAGGAAAAGACCAAGTCAATCGATAGTGTACTTCATATTGCAAGTCGATTTTTACTGAACTCCCCTAATCTCATGATACATCGCTTGTAATAGCTTTTCTCTGTCGAGTAATTTGATGAGCATTCATTGTGAGCTGTTACCTGTTTGCTCGTATTGATTCTGCCACATAGAATTTTTTTTTTCATACGTTTAGTTCGTCAAAGTATTGAAACATTTGAAGGACCATAATGCCAATTACAGTCAATGTATTTCGCGATGTGGTTCGTAGCAAAGGAATCGGACTGAGTATTAGTGGAAATATTACGAGTATCATCAATCGAACCATTCCAACTACTTCGGGTAGTTTTAGTAAAGAAAAGCGCTCTTCCGCTACTTCATCAGTCACCTCAGTCTCGCAAGAAAGCTTGGATCTGAATGACGATGATGAGAGGCGTATGCGGCTACTTAGAAAAAACTCACAGCCGAGATATGTCCCTGATCAACCATCACTTGTCGGCTCCGATGAAGATGATACATATGGGTACAATGAGCCTCCTTCGCCCCCTGCTCCACCACCAGGAGGCCTTTTGGAAGCTGCTTCTATCAATGTTCAGTCTAAAATGAGTGAGATGATGCAGATGTCCTGTCAAGTAGCGACTTGTACCGTCGAAGATGCTCCTATTGATTGTCCTGCGTACGTCTCCAAGTCGTCACGACATGTTGATCGGCTCGTCGTTTACATTGGCGACTCAGACGGCTCACCGGGGGGAATGTGGAGTGCAAAATTATGCACACGATCAGGATCTAAAGGTAAGCTGCATCAGCTGTTGATTAAAGTGGTCGTTTTTAACATGCGCTCAAGGTGGTGGAATATATAATGGAAGCTTGGGATCCATGCTGCCCTACATAACTAAAGCCAGAAATGATAATTATGGTGTTGTCATATATGATGATATCTTCAAGGACTGCATAGACACAAACGAGATTGATGTAAGTTGATTTATCTCCGATCGCACCATACGATTACTCAGTCTGAATGCAATACAGATGGATCAGGTAGTCGTTCGATTTATCACAGGATGGCGTCATTTTGTGGCTACATCAAATGCCACTCATATATTCCTTGCTGTATATCGCGATGGTGGAAAATTACTTGTTGAGGCCCTTCGAAAACATCAGCAAGAAATGGAGCGATTTATTAGTGGAATTGCTTTTATTGATTCCACTCACGAAGTTGGATCAAAAGATCCGTATGTCCTGCGTAGGCTGTTGGCACAATGGTCCATCTCTTATATCACAAGTCGAAGTCCATTTTTGACCCGTCTTCGTGCGGATGAAGACCGAGTAGGAAGCGTTTGTTTCTCTATCGGGAAGGAGTTTGCTGACGCAGAAGCCCTTAAATCCATTATGGAATCAGTCTATGCGAGCTTCAAGGCACGCTGGTCTGGTTTTCGCGTAAAACCCGCATATAGCGGCATGGAGCGGCTGTGCTTCATTTGTCAAAATAGCTTCAACATGCGTCGGTGGCGGCGACATTGCCGGACATGCCAAAACGCATGCTGCGAGAAATGCTCTTCTGTTGAATCAACGCAACTGGAAGGGCAGGTGAGGCTTTGCTCCGTATGTCGAGCATTACCATCGCTGATACAGTGGTCTCGCCCACGTGCTGTGCGGACCGGAGAAAAGGAAAGCGTTCTGGGGGACTGCACCAAGCCTGGAAAATTGTCCGTAATGGACTTTGAATTGATCACAATAATTGGGAGTGGAGCTTGTGGGAAAGTTATATTGGTGCAGAAGAAGGCTGGCCATGATGCAGGACGCTTGTTCGCAATGAAAGTACTGAAAAAAAACTGGGTCATGGACAAGGATCTGGTCACTCAGACGATGGCAGAGAGACGTATCCTTCAGGAAGCGAATCATCCATATATCGTACAGCTTCAATACGCATTTCAGAATCATGACAAGCTATATATGGTAATGGATTATTATAGTGGAGGCTCACTTCGTCACGCACTGCGACGCCGAGGACGGTTTAGTATTCGTAGAACTCAGATATATCTCGCTCAGATTTTCCTGGCAATTTCGCACTTACATTCACTTGGAATCATGTACCGAGATTTAAAATTAGAGAACGTTGTGATTGCTGCTGATGGGAATGTTGCGTGTACTGATTTTGGATTATCGAAGGAAGAAATGGACGATCAAGGCCGTACCAGTTCTTTCGTAGGAACCTGTGAATACTTGGCTCCAGAACTCATTCTCAAAGAAGGTTATGGGAAAGCAGTTGATTGGTGGGCATTTGGTGTGCTTGCGTATGAAATGATACAAGGGGATTCACCATTCCGCCATAATTCACCAGCAGTGCTGTTCGAGAAGATTCTAGGGGAAGAGCCGGTCTTCAGTGATCGATTTCCGTCTGAAGCAGCAGATTTGATCACCAATTTGCTACAAAAAAATCCGCAGCATCGACTTGGCTGTGGTCCGAAAGGAGTCGAAGAAATCAAAGCTCATGCTTTTTTTGCTGACATCGATTGGGAAAATCTTTTAGAGCGGCGTATGAAGATCCCACGTCCACCTCATCGACTAGAGGATGTCACAGATGAAAGTAATTTGAATCGCGCGATCACTAAATTGCGAGAGGAACGCGAGGAAATGATGCCGGATTCCCCTGTTTCACTACCACAATCTCCGAGAGAACGAATGCATTTCGATCGGTTTTCGTACGCTGGTGAAGAAAGTTGGGATCCAAGTATGGCTTCAATGCGATTTGACGAGAATTTGGGTGACTTCGTGCCAACCACCATTGGTGAAGAGGATGCCATCATTGAGGATGAACATGAAGATGCAGACGAACGGCAGAATCGAAAGAGTGATCACGAGGACTACACGGAAGATCCTGAATTCAAAGACTCGTATGTAGCCAAACATGAAGAAATCGTTGATTGTGAAGGTGACTTGAGCGACGAATGCGAAGTTGCAAGCAAAGTCAGCGCTGAGCATGATTCTGCTAATGAAGACCTGCTTGAGGATGGCGCTGAAGAATTTGAGTCTGACGGTGGATCCGTTGATGATGACAAAGATTGTGAAGAATCAGGCTCCGAGACGAGAACAGAGTCTTACGCAATCAAAACCGACAAGTTTGCAGATAATACGATGATGGACGGTGCCATGTGTCCAGGAAGCCCACACTCTCCACGGTCTTTTGTGGATAGCTTAGACGTTGCGGAAAACTACAACGTCATGGACATCATGGAAGATGATGAGAGTGAATATCAAGGACAATACTATTTTTGAGGCCGTTTCATAATGACTCGACGGTGTTTTGACAGCGTAAAATAATTAACAGATTTAGCTTGTGGTAATCTTGATCAAGCAACTTTTCCATCCGATTTTCCGAATAGGGTGCTTCAGGTTTGTTTAATCCACTGGACTTATATGACGAGCTGGATCATGCAAGGTCCACCGACAAGGGTTTCAAGTCAACGGGTAGAAGTCATACGTGACGACCTTGCACAACCTTCCTAGAAGCGAAGGTTGATCTAATTGAGAAAGGCACTTGTTGATTTGGTGCCTCATCCATGTTCGAGGCTGGAGAAAATTGCCCTGACTATTGACTTGCAAGAATCAAACAGAATGACCGATGTGACTTGGATTGGTGAAAACGATGTTTCTCACCGGCATGTACAGTTTTGATTCTTCTAAACTCGAAGCAGAAGGCTGGTCACACATGGCATTTCGAGGAACCCACGGAGTGTAGTAACACTGTGCCTGAGGCTGGGCTGAAGTGCTCCTGAATTCAGTATGATGCAAACTTGTCGCCAGTTTCTGATAGTGTGCTCTTAGATGCTGACGTTCGCGAGAAAGATCTCTGTTCTCTCTTCTGAGCGTTCTGATCTGTAGTATTGCTTCCTTGAGAATACTGCTCTTGTGCATCCGAGGGCACACGCCAAGTAGTTCGACTAGCTCATCAAACTACACATTTCCAATAAGCAGGTCAATAAAAAGGACAATGACTCCGTTATCGTACCCGTATTTTGACTTCTTGTCGCCTTATCTTTTCTCTCGATTTTTTTCGAAAGCCGCGCTCTTCTTCAGTGGTTGAGACCTCTGAAGGAGCAGAGCTTGATGAGCATATACCATTCATTGCTCTTTGGCTTTGTTTATCTTCTGACAACACCGTGAATGGTTTAGACGGTCTGATTGGTAGGCAATTTTCTGGAGTACATTCCACCATTACTTCAAAGCTTCTACAAAAAATTATGAATAAAAATGAGTTGCCGCTTCCGAAAATATGTTCGATTAATGCACCGTTTTGGTGCTTTGGGCAACAGTGTACATGTCCCTGCTTGTGATCGATGGTATTGCTTTGTAGAAGGCTGATGATGAAAACAATTGTTGGAGTCAGCATTTTGGTCGGTGCAAATTCCTGCTGCCGATTGATGAATTTTGCTTCCGTGCAATATGAGGCCATCCTTCGAAGCACATGTAGTCTCTTGTACGATGCTGCCGTTAGATGGGAATGGATTTTCGCGTTCATAGGATAGCTTTTCTAGTTCTGACTCCAACGCATTCATATCCGGTTCACAATTGAATAGAAGATTGAGCTCATTTCTATCTTTTGTTTCGTTTGCGATAATTAATGCGTCATCTTCTTCCTTAGTGTACTCGAGTGATAGATGCTTCCAGCTATCTTCTACTTCATTTTGCACGAGATATTCACCTAATTCTTCAATTGGAAGGCTCAAAAAATCGACATTATCAAGATCATTCATGATCTCCTCGCCAATCATTAAGCCTCCAGAATGATAGATTTCATCCAATCCGAATATGATCAGACAGCATGTTATCTGCTCTTTTAGCTGCTGAATGCTTCTTTCATTACCGATTTATACTACTGTGTAATACTGGAGAATAAAGCTAAGCGTTTGTAGCACTGCGGTGTACTTTTCGATCTCCTTTTAAGCGCTCAAAGGATTCCAGCATTGAGTCAATGATTTGATGGGTCTCTTGAGAATTCGTACTGAAAGCAATTATCGCTACATCTTTAGCGACGAAATTCAGTACCGAGACACCAGGCAATGAATGTGTACACATCTGTGCTTTCCTCAATCTGCTTGGTTGTAGGCTTTCCGGCTCCATGACCTGATTTCGTATCGATTCGTATAACAAACGGGTTGTTGCATGAACTTCCAAGCTGATGTTGCAATTCTGCGATGTATTTAAACGAGTGAAGTGGTACAACACGATCGTCGTGATCGCCAGTCGTCAACAATACAGCTGGATATTGAGTACGCTCGAGCTGATTTGCTTTTGGTACGTTATGAAGCGGAGAATACTTTCTGATGTAAGAGAAGTACTCCTTTGTGGACGGATCACCGAATTCACTGATCCAAGCGTGACCAATCGTGAACAAATGGAAGCGGAGCATGTCCATAACGCCAACAGCTCCAACCACACATCGATACAAATCCGGGCGCTGATTGGCACAAGCCGCAACCAATGTACCTCCATTTGAGCCACCGTGAATTGCTATTTTCGAAGGATTAGTGTACTTTTGCTCGATCAAGTATTCTGCGGCCGCATGGAAATCATCGAACACATTTTGCTTCTTGAATAGCATTCCTTGTCGATGCCATTCCTCTCCATACTCGCCTCCTCCCCGAAGATTGGCAATTGCCAGCATACCCTTGAAATGTTGCACGAACAATAGACGAGAGATGCTAAAGGAAGGCTTCAATGCAATGTTGAAGCCTCCGTAACCGTATAAATAGGTCGGAATAGACCCATCAGGTTTCAACAACTTGTGCTTGACCAGGAACATCGGGATCTGAGTACCGTCTTTGGATGGATAAAAAACTTGAAGAACCTCGTACTGAGAGGCATCAAAATCCTTGAGAGTTGATTCACGGAAACAAACACCCTCAAGTCGCGGAACCTTAGCAGTTTGAAAGTCTGGCAAATCTAAATGAAAAATCTTTCCGGGGTATAAAACTGAGACGAATTTGTAAAAGACCATAGAACTTGCTCTTTTGCTTGAAACTTGAGCAGTACCGATAGCCGGTAAATCAATCTTCGTGTAAAATTGACCCTCCAGATTGTATATATGAAGGACGTTATGAACATCTGATAGTAACTTGAGGATGAGTAGATTTTTGCGAGCTGGATGCACAGACTCCAAGACGATAGATTCAGGTTGTTCAGGAATCACTTCCACCCAGGGTGGACAATTACTGGTTGCATCGGCGCCGAAATCATGACTGCTCAATATGAGTCCCAAATCAATCTTTACAACTCTTTCCCGAGGAGCATTCATGTTTGTCTGAAAATAGAAGAAAGACTCATCATTGAAAATGTAGTTGAATGAGTATTCCATCATGTCCACGAGCTTATATACCGGCAAATTTCTTCCGTTCCGGTCAATCATCCAATCGTTAAAAACAGTGATTGAAGTTAGATAGACCATATTGGCATTCTTACATCCGTCAAACAGATAAACAATGATATATTTCCCATCTTCCGACACTTCAGCTGAAAGTGTGTAATTAGGTTTGGAGGGATAAGCAAATACCAGAACGTCCTTCTCTTGAGTTGTGTGCAAATGATGATACCAGATCTGATGATTTGAATTTGCGTTAGTCTCCGTACCACGTTCTTTCTGCTGCTCTGTTGTTCCAGAGCCTTCAAATTGTGCGGGTGCTGGGAACCGACAATAGAAAAAGCCTTTGTCATCATGAGTCCAGCTTATACTGCTGAACTTGACCCAATCGAGTTTGTCCGTCAATATATAATCACTATAGTGAGAATTTCCGTCTCCAGCACTTTGAGATTTGGTGACGTCCAAAACATGTATACTTTGCCAGTCTGATCCACCGTGTGATATTCCGTACGCCATATAGAGTTGTGGATTGTTGCTTTTTTTACATTCCGAAAATGAGACATTGCTCAGCGCAATAGTCCCGTCTTTGGAGAGTTGATTTGGGTCGAAAAGGACCTGTGCGTCCCCATGTAATGTCCTCTGAATGTACCACACATCCTGGTTCTGTAATCCATCATTTTTGGCGTAAACGTAGTATTGATGCTCGGCGAGTGTCTCACTTCCAATTTGAAATGGCACCGAAAACTTTTCATAATCAAATAGCTCTGTGAGCCTGGCTTTGAATTCACTTTGAAATCGGACATTTTGTTCGAATACTGCAGATGTCAGCTGATTTTGTTCAGCTACAAACTTCTTTGTCTCCTCAGTAGAAGGATTCTCCAACCAGCGATAAGGATCGGGTACGACATCACCAAAATGTTCTTCTTGCACGCTATCGTCCCGACGAACGTCCGGATATCTATTGCGTTGGGCGTTATTCGACATCGTTTTAGTTTTGTGGAACGAAAGTCGGTCCCAATATCACAGTAAGCACCGGACCGGGACTATCGAAGCGGTTACTGTACGGATATGACAGTAGCGTTATAATCATTTGCGCAGATGCGACCTTACTTTTGATAAAAGTACGCAAAATTCAGTTGTGTGGGTCTCACGTAGACTTTGAACTTGTAATAGCACATACGTGCAGCAACTTTCTACCAGAACAATATCGGTAGCGACCTTAATAGAACAAAAGCAGTAGCAACAGGGCCCAACTGTTGGCAAGTCGATGCAATTCGATTTACTGCAATGTAATGTGTGGCCATTGGTCAAGCTCGAACCGCATACATTTAGTCAACTTCTTGCTCGCTTTCCCGATGATGGACTATAAGGCAATGTGGTTCACTATTGGAGCACCGCTTTTGTGCACTTGTACACGCCGTGTATCCACTTGCTTGCGATGCAGTACATTCCCTTGCTTTCATCAAGTGCACATACTAGCGACCCGTTTCGGCTGCTGAATTGAATAAACATGTGTTCGTGCAGCACATGCGAAATACCTCTGGCTGGAATCTTAGCAGTACAGAAAAATGAAGACACGCGAAGTAGTAGTAGCTCTTGAGACAAACAATCGTACATATATGATGGGCGCTTGAACAATCAAAGCTAATCTGTTAAGCCGCTCCACGAAATTTTATTGAATCAAGATCAGATGAAGCGGATTTTTCTCAGGGTCGTAACGCAATTATAGCTCTCGCTGAAAGTCCTTATCACGGAGTCGAGTAAGTAAAGCAAAAGCTCTCGAACTCTCGATTGCTCTCAAGCATCTCTACCTAGTTTCTGAAAGCCTGATGCTGTCAAAGTTTGATCAAGGTTCTATACAAAACAAACAAATTTGAAATATGTTTGCTTCATTCTATGCGATATTTCTAGCTCTGCTGCAGCTTCATGTCTTGGAAACAAAATAGACTTATGCTAAGCATATGGTCGCATGGTTGGGAGAAATCCTGTTCCGTAGTCACCGTTATAGACCGACACTTGGGGGCCACGACATTGGTAGGCGTCATTTCTTTCATTTTGCTGCGATCGTCTCTTTCGTTTTTGAGATCATTCTTGCAAAGAACATATGCGAAAAGCGCAGCATGTAGGACCACTCAGTCAAAAGCCAAAGTATGGACGAAGTGCGCTGAGCGCTGTTAGCATACGGTACATTACGGGTCGCTGGGCGCCCATGCTATCGCCGCAAAAGTAGAGCAATTGCTGTCGACAACGTACCAGCTGTTTACAATTTGATACGCGCTTCATTCGTGTTCGATGAGAGCAAATGTATTCTAATCTTTAATTGGAAGTACCAAGACGTCAACATCCAAGACTTTCACCGCACCGTATCAAAAGACTCAATGGCTTGGAGCTTCAGAGTTCGGATATTATACACTTTCGCGAGTATCTCGGAGTGTATGTAACAACCTCCATTGTACATGCATGCATAACCTTCATGCAATGCCAATCCCTCACACTCCGAGATCAAAAGTCACATATGGTGTATTTCTTGCAATGAACGCTCAATACGAATAGGCCCATGCATCAACGTTTCCTAGTGGTTCTCGCTCTTCTTGCTTGACCAGCTTCTCGTGAGGAAACATCGCTGAAAATCCCACGATTACATTCACGGTTGTTTGATCTGTCACACTCCTATTTCTTCCTGGTATTATCTCTACTACTCTCTATGTCTCGCCAACCCCACTAGCAACGATTTCAGATACGGTAGGCCTAGCACGACTATTTTTTACAACGAGAGATGAACGCCATCAGGGAGTCATGGTTGGCTTGTACCGAATCGAATCAACAACCATTGGAATCTGCAGTGACTCAGTGTGATTCAGTGAAAAGAGTTTCATTCAAAAGCGAAAGCGATCGTATAACAAGAAACTGGATCAAAAAATTACCTTAGAGGCTGCATGTGCCGATGGGAAGGTTCGATTTAGCGATGGAGCTTATCATTCCGTGGTAGCTCATTTCCATATAGGTGCTCAATGAGCAGCAAAAAAAGAGTCGGTTTCGGGTAAGCCGATGCTAGACCGTCTTTGGTGCAATAAAAAGTATGCTTTACGGGCGCAATGTTTGAAAGTCGCTCAAATTTTGATGTGAATTTCGGTGAGTTGCATTGGGTGAAGCATATTGCGCTGGAATTGCTTGAATGATCCGACAGTCCAAGCTTCTCATTCCTGCAGAGTGTCGAATTTATTGTCTGACATACTGCGCTCATCGCTCAGACTACTGCTGATAACCTTCCAAGCTCTTTTCAGAACCGCTACTTCCTCAGCAATACGTTCATGTCTTGGACCGCACTCGAAGCTATCGGACTCATCGCTACTTTTTCTTGGTACTTTGACTGGAATATCGAGGTATGGATCATCATCATGAGCGTGAGGTGGTTTTGAAGACTCAGTTGACAAAGTCCCTACAGCTTTACCGCTCAATTTTTCTGTCGACCGAATAGGCTCACAATGATCCTGATCGCCTTCCTCGGCGACTTTGTTCTCGTGGCTGAAAGTATCAGGTATCGAGACAGTAGGACCCTCCTCATGTGTTCTCCCTTTGCACACTTCTTCAATGGGCTTTGCAGACTCTCCATTGCCGTCTGAGTTATCATGTACTCTTCCATCTTCCACTGTGTTCCGTGTGGAGTGAGCGTCATCCTGGCGAAGTTTGCGTTCTGTAGCGCTTTTTTGCAGTTCAGTCTATTTGATGAGAATATGATCGACAAATTTATCTTCGAGAGTTTGACGAATTGCGTGCTCTTGTGATGCTAGAACATCATTCTTATATTTCGGTAATTTCTCTGTGACCTGTCGTTCTTCTCTTTCATCGTCTCGTTTCCAATTCCCAAAGCTTTGCAAATCGGTTGATTATTGCTGCTTTGTACATGTGATGTATTCCTCCCGTAAACTTTTCTATTGGAATTTGAGTTGTATTTTATGTCGATGATATGCTTTTCCGTTTTGAATTCGATACGTTTGACCTCTTCGATCTCTTTTCGAAGTGATATTTTATAATTTATTCGCTGATGATGTGATTTATATATCTCTTCTCGTCGGAAAACTTTGTCTTTCCTACGCTTTGAAGACTCATCCAATGTTTGATGAGCAGTTTCCTCCATTTTTTGTAGACGTTCGAGTCTCAGCTTTCTCGTTTCGTGATCCAAAGCTCTTGGACTGATCACACGCTCCGTCTCCGCTTTGAGCATTTCTTTTCGTCGTACCCACTTTTTGCATCGTTTATTTTTCTTTGATCCATTCCGGGTGTTTCAATCCGAGCTCATTGGACTCCTTTTGCAATCGATCCAAAAGACTTTTCTTCTCTGCAGTTTCTACTTCTTCCAAAGCGATTTGCTGTCGTTCCTGTATGTCCGCAAACGAGCAGTTACGACATCGTACCCTTCCAAGAGGCATTTCGTATCTTAATCTTCATGTCCACCACGAGCTTGGGGTAATTCGTGAATGCCGGGTACTGGCCTTTAGGTAGCGCGAAATTGTTCACTCTGCCGGGCCCATAGTCTGCGCTATTGTCCAAGTACATTAGCGCGTTTGTAGTAGCCTCCTGATCGATTTGCCGGGCAACATTGTGCATCAATTGTATCAATTTGTTGATTTGTAGCGAATTTTGTTGATGGAAAAACTGATGGATCGAATACTGATCTTTTCCAACAAGTAGGGCTGTTCGAAAGTAGTGATTATAGGCGAGCACAGCACTAATCGCTACGATCGTCTTTGCAGCAATGTGAAGCTCACGGGCTAATGAATCGTATGCTTGTTTCAGACCTTCTGTGGCGTTGCTGAGTTGATGCGTAAAGGTAAGAAACGCATCTTGAGGCGGTGTTCAAGACACAAATTCGGTTCTGGCCGTATCGTCATCAAACTCAGCTTCATGATACTGCTGCCAGTTTCTCGAGGATGGCGTCAGATTTCCAATAGCATACCATCTTGCGTATTTGTGAGGTCGAGATGTAATCCAGAATCTCCAAATCTTCTATTGCTGCCACCGTATTTAAAGCAAGTGGTTGTGATTTGCTAGCATTGAACACATCCAAGCGCATTTGTATCCGATGTACAGAGAGTTCCAACATCTCTTCCGTCTTTCGTCCTGTCTTTGTAGCTGTGGATGGCAACGCGGAAGGATTCACCGATTTTCCAGGTCCCAAAGAGCCAGAAATACCACCAAAAATATCAAAAAAATATCACATCGTGTCGGTGCACTTCCGCAGCTCGTGAATGAATCATCTTGAGAATTCGTGAATTTGTATGAGGAAGAGAAATACCATCATAGCCTCAATAGACTGGTCAAGGAGATTCACTTATATCGGGTGTTGATGGAATGCGTTCGTCCATGTACGATGATGTCATTTTTGCATTCGATATTTGAGAAATACCATCATAGCCTCAATAGACTGGTCAAGGAGATTCACTTATATCGGGTGTTGATGGAATCTGTTCGTCCATGTACGATGATGTCATTTTTGCATTCGATATTTCTAAATGATTCGATGCAAGTCAAGTGAGCAAATATGTGATACCGACTACTTGTGATGGCTACTACCGCAATAAACGTTTCTTGCGAAACCTATAGTGTAAAGAGAAATGGTCTACACAAGTTTTGTGCAAAGGGAATACAGTAGAAGCAACTACAAATACGACAACAAGACTTATATTAATTACATTTAAATACTCACAGGTGCAATTGAAGAGCTAGATAGATGATGACGTAATGAGGTCATCCATAACCTTCCAGCACTTGCACCTCCAATGACGAAATGAGGTCATTGGAGCTTTCATTCCAGCACTTGCACCTCCATGCATTGACGTGATGAGGTCATTGCCAGAACTTTCACACCCAGATGACGTAATGAGGTCATCGATGCCAGTGATCGGGTTCCAATGGCACGCGTTGTGTGAATCATCTACAATGGCGTAATGGGGCCATTCGATAAATTTGCTTTGTCCGAATCAGTTTCCACCTGGTAGCGTCCGAAGGGCTTTCCTGCAACCGTTGTGCGAATTTTCAACTCCCACTTTAGAATAGCGGCTTGAACCTGCACGCCGCTGAAATGCTTCAATTCCACACTTGAGAGATACGCCATGTTGCCATCTTCGTTCCCCGGCCGCATTTTTCGTAAGACTTGAGCTTCCGCTTCAAGTTTGCATATTTGCTCTTGCGCTTGGTAAAGCTCCGTCGTCTTGCTTCCCAACTCTTGTAACAAGTCTTCGATAAGTTCCTCCGGTTGAATGAGTTCCGTTTGACTTTCTTCGGGTGCCGCAAATGGACACTCCATCGTACCGCTAACACTGTTCGGTCGGTTTTCCAAGCATTCAAGAGCACATTCGAGCTGCTGTATGTAGTCGTGTGCACCTTGCACGTGGGCTGCTTTTGCTTCCAGAGAGAACAGCAATTCCGAACTGATAGTTTCGAGTTCTCTAGCTTCCGTTGCGCGCTTTTCACACGCAAGTTGCATCTCCACTGCCTTTTCCGCCGCGCTATTACGATCGTTCTCCAGCCGGGTTTCAAGATCTTTGACTTTTGAGTTGATTCCACTGATCTCTATCTTTGCGTCTTCCAGCTGGGCTGATTTCTCGTTCAATGAGCGCAATAGCTGCTCATTTTTTCTCTTCAGCTGCTCGTTTTCACTCTTCAGCTTCTCAAAGTCACTAAGACGCGGTCGGTTCACTGATGCTGGTGGGGCATGCGCGACGGAGTTGCGATTCGCTGTTGCTGTGGAAGGCATTCTTGCTCGCGCTCCGGAAGCCGCTGCTGCGTCCACGCGCGTAACCGAGCCATTCGTATGAGTCATCGCCGGTGATGCTCGCACATTCGAGGCTGTTGCTTCGGATGGTGTCGTTCGTGATGCGTTGCCACCAGCGGCGCGGGTCACGTTTCTTGTCGTCGTTGGAATGACGCGCTGCTGGATGGCGCGTGGTTGGGTGGTGGTTGGGTGGTGCGTGGTTGGGTGGTGCGTGGTTGGGTCGAGCGCTGTCGATTTTGTAACGCTGACGTCTCTGTTGGGGCTCTCAGCGCATACCCGCCGCCGACACGCTTCAATGTCGGCGCTGTTTCGTTTTGAGTAGGCCCGTTTCTTGGGCGCATGTTGGCCGTCGTAGTTATGCTTTTTCGCTGCATGTTCAAAAAATAGTTAGTTCTTCGTTTAAGGCAAAGCAAACAAAGAATACTGACACATATCGACCTCACCGTGCAAGTCTCTTAGCATCATTCTGGATGCTGATTGGAGACATTATCGTTTTAAAAAGGCGGCCCTTTCCAAGCGATCGAAAGTGGAATCGGCAGATGAGTGGCGCTCATCAATGAGAATGACTCATTCTGAGTGTCTTTTGCAGTAATGGAATCGGTGCAAAGGACACACAAAACGAGATGCAGTCATTGATGAGTGCAACTCGTGCTGCGGAAGAGCTATTTTTAGATATGGCGGCAAGGAGTACCGTGAGATCCAGAAATAGCGGCAGCTTGAATATGTAGTTGATATGGAAGGTAAGTGTATGATAAGTCCATAATACAGATTCGTAGGTAAATAGTATTGATGTTATGAAAAGCAACTTGACAATTAACCTAAAACAGTTTCACTTAGAAAGATCTTGGTGTCCTATACACTGGTGGAAACCGACAAGAGATACACAGTTTCAAAGCAATCATGCAACAATTACAAGGGTATTCCGATCTCCGCTGATCTCGGATATGATTTCTAGTCGCTACTCGTCGCTGGCTCCATACTCACCGACATACAACATCCATGTCTCGTAGCACTACGTCATTTTTCGCCACCGGTGGCAAACGAAATCTTGGATTTAAGATCGCTAAAATGGGGCAAATTTGCAATATTTGTACGATGGCTCAATTGGTGTGTGTCCAGTATGCAACCTTCAGTTCGCAAATTCCTTTTTATCGTGTGAAATGATCGTTTTTGAAGTCAGTCGTCAGGGCTTCGGATTCTGGTCATAATCATTCCGACATGGTGGAGAACCGATCATGCTAGACGCACTTGGTTAATATGATTCAAACTACGTAAACCAACGACAAATCTTGCATACGAATTCAAAACCGTGAAGGTAGAGACGATATTGCTGAGTGTGGAAAGCAGAGGCAGATAGGAATGCCTAGTTGTAAGGGAATTCATACATAAGTAAGTGCTGGTCGAATGGACTCCAGGTCACAAAGGAGGTCACATCGACCAAGAGTCCTTATCGTTTGGTGGTCGAGTAGACTGGGTGCAATTGACCTGGATCAACCGATTAGAGAACTGAATTAGTTGCTATCAATATGGAGCATACATATTTCGAAACATCGGATGTGCGTTTTCAGAATTGGTGGCTACTTGACGAGTTGATGCACGCAATTGACGAGATAAGGTGCTTGATTAGAGTTGATGGCTTCTTGGCATGCTCCGGGGTCCTGTGGTTGCTGGTCAACAAAAAAGAGAAGTCAGATGGGTGGCGTGGTCGGCGGCTTCCACCAGACACCTCAGCTGAGATGGAATCAGGCTTATTACATTCATCTAGCCCTGCAAAGCGTATCTGGCATCGAGACAAAAGTGATTACAACCACACTTGTGCTGTGTATCTAACGAATAGACGTTTTTTTATATCGTCTGCGTAGTATGCTTTTTTTATAAGTCTAGAAAGCTTGGCTTCGTAATTGCTATGCCATATGCGTGGTCCAGATTCGATACTAGTACACTACTTTGCTGATGGTAGCCATATGCTGCATTTTGAGCTCTAATTCGGCTGCCCAGGCACCATAATCAGCTAGAATTGATTTTGAACGGAGTAGTAATGGATCCTATTATGCAAGCACATGATGAGATATGGATGGACAAAGTCAAGAATAATGAAAGTATCACCGATGTCTTCTTCAGTTCGGCATTCATTTCGGGTCGTATGTCTTCATAATAAGCTTTTATATCAAGTGTGACCGGTTCATCTGCGTTGGAGTCGGATGTCTCTGTCTTTTGATCATCTCCTACTTCCTCCAACGAGTTGATCGTACAGTCGTGCAGCTTTCCTTCTGCTATTTCAAGAGTGAGGGATCCATTATCCAGCGATACATGTGAGGTGCTTTGTATGGGTTTTTTTGGCTGTGTGTTGCTTCTTGCTTTTGAACAAAAGACTTCCGACGTCATTCCCTCTTTTTTATGCTTGGTGGCAGTTTTCGTTTTTGAGCGGTGAAAGGGTAGATTTTTCGTAGTTCCCACTTCCTTTGGTGGGAATAGAGCTGGCGTGGTCTTTTGTTGATTTTGTACAAATCTTCTACTTGATGCATGTAATCGTTCCCAAACTGGTATTCTGGTATCATTTTTCTGTTGCATTGGAGCGGAAATAGTTTTTGGGTGAGCAATGCTTTTGTTTGGCTCATTTCGTTCTCTTTTTTGCCTCTGTATGAGAGGAGATTTTTGCTTACACAAGCGCTAAATTATGAAACAATCATGTGTCAAAGCTTCTCCGATCCAACAAAGAGAAATCTGATAGCAACACACCTCATATACAGACTTTGATATAGCGCCATTCGTCCGTGTTTGTGATGATTTAGTGAGCTCTGGCTACAGGTAGGTCATTAGTTAGCTATTTCTGCTGAGAGAGGATACTCACGACATACCTTAATAGACGGGCTCTGCTCTTGATTAGCGGTTTGACGTTTCTGAAGACTAACAGATCCCTTCTTGCTGTGTGGGTTGTATGTCTGCGGCCTGATTATATTCGATTTCAGGCTTTCATTCGCAAAATTTTGCTTGATACATGACTTCTGCTTTAGTAGTTCTGACGGGACGATTTCCTTCGCAGCTTTGCTTTTGAAAGATGTCGGATACGATGCTTTTGAGACAACCTTCTTTTCTTTCTCCAAATAGTCTTGACGTAGCTTTTGCAAACGAGTTACTTTTTGTGCATTGTTTTGATAAAGGCGATCAAACACACTCGACTTATTTTCCTTCTTCTTTTTTGGCTGCTCGCAATGACTGATATGAGTAGTAGTGCATTCATTCAAGGCTTCATCGACTTTTGATGCAGACAAATTTGATCGGTTGTTTTTGCTTGCTCGAGGTGTATAATTGGTAGCTTTAGGTCGCGCATCACTTTTGCTCTGTGTGATCGCCAAATTGTAAGGAGAAACTTTTCTAATTGTTGGAATTTTTGATCCAGCTGGCGGCTGTAGCATTGTCATAGTCTTTCTCACATTCGTTTGTTGTGCACTGAGCAAGGGTTTTGCTGGTGCTGGAATAGATCGTGAAGATTTCGCTTTCGGTGCTTTCGATGAATTCATCGCTGGATTTACCGTCCTGTCCGCTATAGGCATATTTTCTTTGCTCAAAAATTCCGAAAGAAGTGATTGTTCACCTACGACATCCAATTTGCTCCTTTCTTGGCTAGATCGTATTCCTCTATTTCGTTTATCGCCACCACATATTTGCTTTTTTATCATTGGTTCAAATGCACCAGGAATTTGTGTACGCGATTGAAATTGGGATTTGACTGTGGTTGTTGGCGATGATAAAACGGAACTCCTGGAGCGTAAAGTCTGCATTCGGTCGCTCACGATGTGTTTGTGAGATGTTAGCCTTTGAATTTGCCTCAAATCATGTTCACGAATGATTTGCGATTGTTTTCTTGACGATTGGACGACTCGAAGATCCTTCATCGTTTCACTGCACGATCAGAACTACAAGGCGAAGGCATTTATACAATGGTCAGAGGGAACTGACTCGATCAAAACTTACACCATGTCACAGAGAGCTCATCCCGAACGCGCTTTTTCTGTAACAGACACCTAGAGAATTGTAGGGTAAAAAACATCTTTTTCCGACCATACTTGTATCATAGAAGTGGCGCCTGCCCTTTCCCACAGATATATTCTACGATGTGAGATGCCTACAATTCATTCTACATCCTAGCATTATCACAGAATGCAGAATCAAATTACAGAAAAACAAAGGGCACCCTGCTTGACGACATCACAAGGATCTTCCTTACTAGTCGGTTTACAGTATAATGACTAACGCGACACCAACAATATTAAAATCCCTAGCGTCACTATTCGTGTGTTGAAAGAAAATCACCATTTGTAGTTTCTATAGATAATGACGTTTCAAGTATATAAAATCTCTTTAACAGCTACAATACCACTCTGGTACCGTATGGTAATGTCAGCGGTGGGATTTGAACCCACGAGTGCGAACACAGTAGAACTTGAGTCTACCCCCTTAGACCGCTCGGGCACACTGACTGGTGCTCCATGCTTTGGTGCAGTCTCATAAGTTGTTTATAAAAACGGATGAAGTGATTATCTTGCCACGTAATCTGTCCGGTGTTGATCTTCTCTTTTTGCCAGCTGCTGCATACCTGCCCAGCAGAATACAACAAACTTTCTACCCTGTCGAAGATAATGGTTTCTCTCGACATCTCAAGCCTTCCTACCGTACTTCACCGGATGCTGACCACCCGTATCCTAACAACTTGTCCGTTACATCACCGGATGTGGGTAACTTGTCTCCTCGTAACTCGTCCATAGCGACCCGTTACCTGTAAAGGATGCGCCCACGTCCTCACCTAGCCCGTCCAACCCTTTACCGGCTGACGTGGTAATTGGCCAATCAGAGGCCGATATGGAGATTGAGACACCTCTCTCTCCCATTCCGATTCCTGCCAATCAGCCGGTCGCAATGGATTGTCAAGGATTTCATTACACTGTTTATCTGGTTTTTTAACTACCTTCCTTATCCTATCATGAGTCCTTGACCGTGTGAATATCACTTAAGTCTGACTTCAAACCTAGGGAGGCAGATATTTTCCAAGCTTATTGCTTGGGTGGGCTCAAACCGCTGCCCAAACTGCCGGGAATCGAACCAACGACCTCCGGCAGGGGGTCTGTGCGCTCAAGTACTTAACCGACTGAGCTGGGTACGGCACCCCAGCCGGTCGCAATGGAGGTGGATGACGCGTTGCCGTTAGCACCTCGGAGATCGGTTGAGCAAGGGAAGAAAACCGGTAATCGGCCAAGTCTCGCTGATATCCTGAAGGGTCACGAGAAAATCCGCAAGGATAAAGCGGCTTAAGAAGCAACCTGGAAGGTTGAAATGCCCAAGCCTTTAGCGTCGGATCTACGCGCAATTGAAAAGCTGTTCGAAGAGGGCCGTCCAAGTTGGGAGGTTTTGTCTGCTCACTTGATTGCAGCCAAACGTTTCGTATTACCGAGCGCCAAATTGTCGGTTGTATTGGAGACTGGACAAGCGCTGGTTCGAACCCCACCAGCGCACATTTTGCAATCTTTTGTTCGAGATCATGATAATGTGATATTCGACGAGCTCTTTAAAGCTGGACAAATTGGCCAATTGGCAAAATTACCTTGTGGTAATTTGAGACTACTTGTTACCGAAGAGGAAGTCTGCCAGAGATTGGCCAATGAAAATGTAAAGATTCTCGGTAGCAGCTACTCCTTCCAAGAATTTGATATTCTCGGTTCCTGATTTTTTTGGATATTTTCGGAATTGTACCGGAAATGTCCACTCAAAAACTTGCGTCGGCATTGCATCGTCTTGGTTGCGATGTTCAGTATGAGAATTTTCGCGAAGCAGTGGCTTCCAGAAGACTTTCCATGTCGACTTGGAGAGTGTACTCTTTTTTCTTGTTTCTTGCGGCACAAGCTGTCCTTAGCAGCTCAATGTTGGCGGCAAAGTGTGTGAGCGAATATGTATCGAGGGGAGATACTACTTGGCTCGAGGAAAAGCTTCTCCACTCCCGGTCGATCGGTTGAGGATGGGTCAGCGCAGTCCGCACTGCTTACTGCTGCCGGTGAACACTCCTCAACAGAATCGGCAACAAAAAACCAAATCGGCTTCATCGGCTGCAAGTCAGCCCGTGAAGTCACAACAAACACAAACACCAGACAGAATCAACGTAAACATGCCGAAAAGTGTCTGAACAAAGTCCCACAAACAAGCTTCCAGCTCGTAAAGTCTCTTCTGTTCGAAACGTCGCTGATGAAAACGTTTCCGAACTACCCAACTCGGATCCATCCCAACAGGTATTCCTTCTGCTGTTCCGGATGTCAACGACAATGAACAAAAACTTGCAGAAAAAGCATCGTCACAGTATACTGAAGATATGTGGACTCCAGTTCGAACATGCAACAACAAGCGCAATCGCTCGCTCGATTTCAGAGTTTACTAAGCAATGCCCCTCCAAAATCGTTGGACGGTTTTGCTACAAGCAGTTACTTTAATGTGCTTGGGTCGGTCGAAGTGGATTTCGTGAAAATCGACGTAACAATGAAAGACGAATTTGAAAGAGGTACCAGATTGTACCATCCAAACTCGTGGTTAAAAATGATCTGGCTAATTTCAAAGAAGCGTCTCATTTCATGAAGAAAAACCACACCCGGAACGAAAAGGACGATCGTCCTACTTGAGTGGAAGAGTTGGTGGACTTCCTGATCCAAGATTTGAAAACAGCTCAAACTCCTCCTAGACCGGATACTTTACTGAAAGGGGATGTTCATGTGGCCAAAGCAAGCAAACATGTTGGATTCACCTCCAACGGAGACAGCATTCTTCAATTTGCCATGGACCATCCGATTGCACTGCATGGAGTGCTAAATCGTAGCATGAGGTCGAATGACCCATGCTTGGAGCAAGTGATTCGAATACACACCATAAACCGTATACTTGCAGCATCCGAGCCGAACTCGGATACCACGTTCAACAAAAAATGATCAAAGCAAGTCGGTGCTTCCGTTTCGGCCGTTCGGAAAAATATGCTCGAAACGGTGGACAACTGGTGGACTACATCAGTAGAAGTGGAAGCATTGACACGAGCACATACTCCCTCTCGTTCTTCGAGCTAATGTTGATGTACATGGCACCAACAATATATCATAGCGACCACTGGATCCAGTACGTTACTGGTCAGCCGGTGTTGTGGATTCCAACTCACCACTGTCGTCTGCTTCACACGAATGTGTTGTTGCACAATTTGCGCTCATCGCTGGGTACACTTTGTCTCAATGAGTGGTTTGAAGCAAAGTGGGAGAGTCCAATTTTCGATGACTTGGTGCAGTTACAGTCGTCGACCCTTCTTCTTACCGACGAAGCTTTCATACTAAAGCTGAAGGAGGAAGACGGGGTTAAAAAACTCGTCGTTGAACCCCTGTCAGTTCAATACTAAGGGCAGCTCAACGGACATTCTTCCGTAGACAAATAAAACCATTCTTTTCGTTAATACAAACGGAATCAAAAAGAATGGTCATCTATTGATACAACACACACTATCGAAATACGCTATTTATTGCGTACAAGAAACTCATTTTCGCGACCGTCACCACCTGAAGTCTTTCTAGTTTCACTTGGCTTCCACATTCCGACATCATCTTTTTGTCAGTAACTCGAATATTCTTCACTCTCATCCCGTTCGGGAACGAGTAAACAGGATTATGACAATTATTCGTCACGATTTTCCCGGATCTGATTCTGCACAAGCTCTTACCTCTGTCTCCGTACCCGACTGATATTTGGTTGTACATATGGCGATTCTTGGAGCTCCAGTATATATCCATAACGTTTATGCTCCGGTGAATCTAGCGGAACGCAAACATTTTCGATCAACTTCCAACGGGATCTTTTGAGCAACATGCGACGCACATAGTTTGTGGAGATTTGGACAAAGCCTTGTGTCCCAGTTTGAATTGATCCAGTGGTGTATATAGACACGAGACAAGTCGACGATCATGTTTGGAATGGCTCTACAACTTGGGTGTTCTGGATGCTTTTCGTCAGCATCATCCTGAAGCACGTTTCTTTACTGGCCCCAAACCAAGAAAAACGACTAGATTACATCCTTTTGTCGGAACCTCTATTCCAGTCTGTTTACAAGGAGTCCAGTTACATTTCACTCCCACATACGGGTGATCATCTGGCTCATGTTGTAAAGTTCGCAAATCCATCTCAACTCCAAGGTCGTGGTTATTAGAAATGTCCTTTATCATTATTCGACTCTCCAGTAATCAAAGAAGCGATCGAGAAGGAGGCGGATCGTATCTTAGCAAAACTTCGTGTTTCTTCTCATCCTGGAACAGACTGGGAGAATTGGAAGAAGCAGACAAAAAGTTATTACAGCAAGTTCAAAAGAAGATTCGTCGACAGGAAGATTTGGATGTCAACCGCGCTCGTGCTGAGCTGGACGAAGCTGCAGCATCTTTTCAACAATAAATCAAGAACAAGAAAAAAAGCTGTACGAAGACGCCCTTCGCTCTTATCATGGCAGGGTCAGGAGCTCGTCCAAGTATAATAAAGCCTCCATGTTCGATTACCACTTGAAGAGCGTGGAGAAATCAACCCGACATTTCTTTCGACCAGTGGATTCAACCTCTCATCGTGTACCCTTGGAAGAAGTTCTACTTCCTAATTCACAAGTGTCTACGAGCCCTATTGACATCACTCTTCAGTTCACAGATCACTGGGGTGGTATTATGGGAGATCAAAAAAGTTCAGCTGGACTTCCTTTGCGTCCATGCGCGACACAGCAACACACATTGCTTCACTCGATCACAGAAAAATTTTCCAGCGCTGACGAATCCTTTTTGTCCGCTCCATTAACCAAACTGGAGATGGAAGAAGCAATAAAAAGTATGCGTGGACACTCGTCACCTGGAATGGATGGATTGCCGGCACCATTCTACCAAATCGCTCCGAGTGTTTTTGGTGAATGTTTGCAAATTGTCTTCGAACAACAACTTCGTCGAGGCTCTTTGCTGCGTTCTCAACGTAGTTCAGCAATCACGTTGCTATACAAAGAAGGATCCCGTGCTGATTCTGGTAACTATCGTCCTATTGCCCTGATATGCGTGGATGTGAAAGTGCTGTTGAAGGTACTTGCGTACCGAATTAAGCAGGTGCTCCCGAAATTGATCCACGAGGACCAAAAAGCATTTCTTCGAGGACGTTCCATCCATCATCACATTCGGTATATGAGTGATCTGCAAGATCTAGTCACTCATCGTGATGAAGAAGCATACGCAACATTTCTCGATTTTGAGAAAGTGTACGATCGAGTGGATTGGTCGTACATGTTTGCAGTTTTATCGGAAATGAAGTGTGGAAATTTGTTCATCCAGTGAACAAAGCTTCCGTACACCAACACGACTGTATCGTTGTTGCTGAATGGAAAGCTCTCGCCAAAAATCACTCCGTCGAGGGGTGTTAAACAGGGTGACCCACTTTCCTCTTTGCTCTTTCTCATGACGATTGAGCCGATGGGGAATTTGTTGCGCAGTAATGAAGGACCAGGAATATGCATCAATCCAACGACTACAGCAACGAGTTTGTTTTTTGCGGACGACTCGACATTATTATCGTCTTCGCTCAGCGGAGTGGAGGCGCAGCTCGAGATCGTTCAGAAGTATTGCGATGGTTCAGGAGCAAAGCTTAACTTGTCAAAGTCCACTTTGCTCCCACTGAATCGACACCACGTAGGTCAACCGTTTGCACATGTGAAAGTAATCTCACCGAGCGCGTCGGTGAACTATTTGGGAGTTCCATTCAGTCAATCACCCGTTGGTGATTTGATGATCGAATTCTTAGGAGATCGTTTTTATGGTGGATTCCTTCAGTGGTTTCGTCGGACCAGAACAGTTCGTGGACGATTACTGTTGGCACAAACTATAGTGTTATCACGTTTATGGCATCTTACATCTCATTTCAACATCCCGCAACATTTCGTTCGACGCTGGCAATCGATGCTCAATCAATTCGTTTTGAGTCGGAAGTATGAACGCGATTCAACACACGTTCAACTGATCAAGTCGGACTTCTTGTACCTACCTCATTCAGAGGGTGGCTTTCAGGTTCCGATTATCTCAGCACAACTGAAGAAACAACGCTTTCAGTTTTTACAACAATTTTCACTTCATTCCAGTACAGCTTTACCCAGCAACTGGACACTTCCTGGAATGGAGACAACACGCTGCATTTTGCCCAATTTTGGGCCATATCGATCACTCGATATCCTCACGATATCACCACGTCGGCATAGGACCATGGTGCACTGGAATATAGCGTCGCAATGGTGAAAGCAGACATGTATTTGGTTTCAACAAAGTCATTGGGATCTTACCAACAAAGAACTATCACAACAGGAGCGATTTCTCACGATGTTGGATGCTCCCATATGGTTTCATATAGACCCTCATCTACATTTTGAGAAGAGATGACGGTCAACGAGTGTCATTGCTCATCGTCGATGTCTGGGAATGGTACCCGAACCAGCGCGTAGTTTTCGGATGCGCTTTGCTCAAGCGTTTCAATACGGTCTCAACGTGACTTGTTTTGTGGAAGGACAGACTGGTTCGTCTCTGATCTCGTATTCATTTTGCGTTTTAGTACAACGGAGGTTGGGAAGCCTTCCGATCAGTCTCAATCGAAGTCTTTACGCCGGTTGTACGTCGATGCAACGCAAATCCTGCGACGAGCTCAACCTGATGGCGTATTACGCTGTTCAGTAAGGGAACTGGCATACGCTTATCCGGTTCAATTTGGCATTCAACTCTCGGACAAGAAGATTTTCTTTCCGACTGTACCTCGGAATAAACTTTATCAAGTCGTTGGGAAGGCATTGCTACCGGATAACCACACCCACTGTTGCTTCACGTATCAGAACGTGATCGAAGTGGGACTTCAACATGGGTGAAAGATTTTTACAAGTTATTCAAACGTCTTCGCAGACTTTTGCTACCGATCTATTCGGATGTTCAGTTCCGACTATCCTTCTGTATCCTACCAGTTCGAGCACGCTTTTGGTTTTTACAACAATCACATCCAGAAATCATCCTGTGCACTTAGAAGCATTGTGGTGCGGTCGAAAGCTACCAGCATTTGTTTTTCGATTGCAACAGGACACCTCCAATTTGGGAAGAGCTATTTCCGTCGTGGACAATCTTTTTTCTGCTCGCCCGCGATGGTCACACATCGCGTGTGCACGGATTCCTGCACTTCGTGATGCGTTGAAGCCTTTTCGAATGGTGCTGGAGGAGCTTTGGTTCATTAGTACATTAGTCGCGGTCGCGATTCATTTTATTTGGACTGATCGGAATCGCAGACTTTTCGCCCACGGCACTTCGACGCCAACTACCCCAGCTGTTCAGTGATTTATGGCACACTGAGTGCCCATATCCGATATCTTCAACGGCAGTGCTATGATACGGAGCAGCTCGAGCAGTTGACACAAGTATTAGCGTCTTATCAACATACTGGTTCAGCCAGGAGGTATTTCTCTACTCGGCCCAGCCTGCTTCAAGTTCGACACCGGCAGCGATTCTAAGTCGGTGATGCGTGGCGTTTTTTACACAGTACTATCTTATTCCAGTCGTTGAACCTAGCTGCGGCTTTCTAGAGCAACATTGCATTCATTTTGTTTATTTATTGTAGTTTAGGCATTAGAGAAGTCATTTACGTCTAATTCTAGTAATCTAGACAACTTCAGCTAATCTGTCCGGTCTTGACACGTTGCGCGCTGAATGCGCCACATCCTACCTCTGCCGTCGGAACCTGCTCCGTTTGACGTGAATTCGGGTAAAAGAGGCGCTATGGAGATTGACAAACCTCTCTCTCTGTAGATATTTCCGTCGACCGAACGGGAGAGAGCGCTTAAATACGGAACTACGTTCATTAGGTCCTTAGTTCACCAAACATATCCGCACGTTTCATCTGAAGTATCCCAACTTCTCAATTTGCCAGCAGCTACGTACCTTGCAAACGTGATACAAAACCAACAACCCAACGTTTCCGAATACTATTCTCTAACAGAATGATTTCTATCGACGTTTCGCGTTACCCGTCGTTACGTCGTCCGACGATGTCACACCTCGTGCACCATTCCCAGCGGCAAATGTTTCTTTGGATGCGCTCAATAGCCAATCAGAATCCACGGAATCAGAAACGGTCCAATCCGACGTGACCATGACTGCTGAGCCAGCACCTAGTCCACCAAAGGAAATTCCATCCACCCCTATGGACATTGATGACGCGGCCGCGTCATCACCTTCTGTATCGGTGGAAAAACCGACTCAAACAGGAAACCGGCCTTCCTTGGCGGATCTCTTGAAGGGTCGGGAGAAAATCCGCATGGATAAAGCGGTAAAAAAGCAACATGGAAGGTTGAAATGCCTAAGACTTTAGCTGCGAATCTCCCGCTACCGAAAAGCTTTTCGAAGAAGACCGTCCAAGCTGGGAGGGTTTGTCTGCTTAATTGACTGCATCAAAACCCTTCGCATTACCAAGTGCAAAATTCTCGGTAGTGTTGGAGACTGGGCAAGCACTGGTTCGAACCCCACCAGCGCTTTTTTTGCAATCGTTTGTTCGGGATCATGTTAACGTGATCGTCAGCGATCTCTTTGACGCTGGAAAATTAGCCAATTGGGTAATCACCTGATGGTAGTTCGAGACTCCTCGTTACGAGGCAGCCTGCCAGAAATCGGCCATGAAACCGTGACAATTCTCGGAACGAAAACACATTCCGGGAGTTTGATATTCTCGATTCAAGATTTTTCATTGACATTTTTGGAATTGGACCCAAAAATCAACCGTTACGACTGCGTCGGCATTGCATCGTCTTGGTTGCGATGTTCGGTATGAAAACTTCCGTGAAGGAGTGGCTTCCAAACGACTTGCAATGTCGACTTGAAGAGTTGCTTTCCGTGACATAAGCTGTCCTGCGAAGCTCCTTGTTGGCGGAAATGTGTGTGAGCAGATATGTATCGAGGGGAGATACTATTTGGCTCGCGGAAAAGCTTCTCCGCTCCCTGTTGATCGGTTAAAGATGGGTCAGCGCGATCCACACTGCTTATTGCTGCCGGTGAAAACTCCTAAACCAACTCAGCACCCCAAAAAGAAACACGCTTAATCGGCCGAAAGCGATCCCATGAAGCAGAAAACAACAAAGAACAAAAACAAAGTCAACGTCACCACACTGGAAGTGTCACAATCACGACCCGAATTCAAGAACCCTAATTTTTAGGACACTTCTGTTGGAAACGTTGCTCGGATCCACCTCAGCAGCACATTCTCTCTGCTGTCTAGGATGTCGAAGTCAATGAAACATACTACCGAACAATTCGAGTCGAGGTCCACCGAAGACATGTGGACTCCAGTTCGAACTCCAAACAAGCGTGATCGATCTCTCGATCGCTTTTAAAGTTTATTGAGCAATGCTCCGCCAAATCATTGGAAGGTCTGGCTACGAGCAATTATTTTAATGTGCTTGGCTCCATCGACGTCGACTATATAAGAATCGACGTAACCAACAAGGAAGACTTTGGACAGAGGTAGCAGATTTTACCATCCAAACTTGTGGAGTAACGATCTGGCCAATTTTAAAGAAGCGGGTCACTTCATCAAAAAAAAAAGAATCACACCCGGATTGAAAAGGACGATCGGCTGACTCGTGTGGCAGAAGTGGATGACTGCTTATCCAAGATGTGAAAACAGCTCAGTCTTCTCCACGACAGGATACGTTATTAAAGAAGGATGTTCATGTTGCGAAAGAACGTAAACATGTTGGATCCACTACCAAAGGCGACAGTATTCTCCAATCTGCAATGGATCATCCGGTTGCACTGCATGGAGTGCTCAATCGTTGCATGAGGTCCAACGACCCATGCTTGGAACAAGGGGTGCGAATACAGACAATAAAGCGTGTATTGGCAGTGTCCTAACCAAATTCGGATACTGCGTTCATGATAAAATGGTCGAAGAAAGTCGGTGGGTCCGTTTCGGCTGTTCGAAACATTTATTCTCGACACGGTGGACATCTGGTGGACTGCGACAGCTGAAGTGGAGGAATTGACACGAGTAACAAACTCGCTCGCGTTCTTTGAGCTGATGTTGACGTGCACGGCACCAACCATGTACTACAGCGACCACTGGATCCAGTACGTTACTGGTTAACCAGAGATGTGGCTTCCCGCTCACCACTGTCGTCTGCTTAACACGAGTGTGTTGTTGCACATTTTGTGTTCACCGCTAGGTACACTTTGCCTCAGCGAGTTGTTTGACGTGAAGTGGGAGAGTCCAATATACGACGACGTGGTACAATTACAGTCATCCAACCGTTTTCTTACCGACGAAGCTTCCATACTACAACTGAAGCAGGAAGACGGCCTTCACAAACTCGTCGTTGAATCCCTTTCAGTTCAATACTAAGGGAAGCTCAACGGCAACGTCTTCGTGGACAAATAAGACCATTCTTTCCGTAAACACAAACGGAATCAAAAAGAATGGTCAACTTTCCATCTCACATACTTTTTCAAGGTACGCCCTTTATTGTTCACAAGAGACTCATTTCCGCGACCGTCACCACCTGGAGACCTTTGAGTTTCACTTGGCTTCCACATTCCGACATCATCTTTTTGTCACTGATTCCAATGGGGATCACTCTCATCCCGTTGGGGAAAGAGTAAACGGGGTTATGACTATTATTCGTCCCGATTTCCCGGATTTGAATCTGCACAAGCTCTCACCACTGTCTCCGTACCGACCAATATTTGGTTGTACGTTTTGTGATACTTGGAGCTCCAGTATACGTAAATAACATTCATGCTCCGGTGAACCCAGCGGAACAAAAACTATTTCTTGATCAACTTTCAACGGGATCCTTTGAACAACACGCGACGCACATAGTTTGTGGCGATCTGAAGACAACATTGTTTCTCAGCTTGGATTGCTCCAGTAGTGTATGTAGACACGAGACAAGTCGACTATCATCTTTGGAATGACTCTACAACTTGGGTGTTCTGGATGCTTTGCGTCAACATCATCCTGTAGCACGTATCTTTACTGGCCCCAAACCAAGAAAAACCGACTAGATTACATCCTTTTGTCGGAACCTCTATTCCAGTCAGTTTACAAGGAGTCCAGTTACATTTCAATCCCTCATACGGGTGATTATCTGTGCATGTTGTGAAGTCCGCAAATCCATCCCAACACCAAAGTCGTGGTTATTGGAGATGTCCTTTATCACGATTCGACTATCTAGTAATAAAAAAAGCGATCGAGGAGGAGGCGGATCGTATCTTGGCAAAGCTTCGTGTTTCTTCTCATCCTGAAAACGACTGGGAGAATTGGAAGAAGCCCACAACAAAATTTTAACATCAAGTTTAAAAGAAGCTTCGTCGACAGGGAGATTTGGACGTCACACACGCTCGTGCTGAGTAGGACGAAGCTGCAGAAGCTTTTCGACAATCAAGTCACGACCAAGAAAGAAAGTTGCACGAGAAAGCTCTTCGCTCGTATCAGAACGGGTAAGGAGTTCGTCCAAGTATAATCAAGACTCCATGCTCGACTACCACATGAAGAACATGGAGAAAGCTTCTCGCTATCTCTTTCGCCCCATGGATTTGACTTGTTATCGTGTGCCTTTAGAAGAAGTTCTACTTCCCAATGGACAAGTGTCTAAGAATCCCATTGATATAACTCTTCAGTTCACAGATCACTGGGTGGTATCATCGGAGATCAAAAAAGTTCAGCAGGACTTCTTTTGCGTCCATGTGCGACACAACAAGACACATTGCTTCAATCGACAACAGCAACAATTTTTAGCCTTGACGAATCCTATTTGTCGGCTCGATTAACCATAATGGAGATGGAAGAAGCAATAAAAAGTATGCGTGGACACTCGTCACCTGGAATGGACGGATTGCCGGCAGCAACTTGCTTCGAGTGTTTTTGGTGAATGTCTGAAAATTGTTTTCGAACACCAACTTCGTCGATGCTCATTGCTTCGTTCTCAACGTAGTTCAGCAATCATGTTGCTATGAAAAAAGATCCCGTGCTGATCCTGGTAACTATCGTCCTATCGCCCTGACATGCGTGAATGTGAAATGCTGTCGAAAGCACTCGCGTACCGACTTCAGCAGGTGCTTCTGAAATGGATCCACCAGGATCAAAAAGCATTTCTGCGAGGCCGTTCCATCCATCGTCACATTGGGTACATGAGTGACCTGCAGGATATGGTCCCTCCTCGTGATAAAGAAGCATACGAAACGTTTGTCGATTTTGAGAAAGCGGATAATCGAGTTGACTTGTCGCACATGTTTGCGATTTTATCGAAAATGAATTGTGAAAACTCGTTCAACTAGTGGACAAAGCTACTACACCAACGCGAATGTATTGTTGTTGTTGAATGAAACACTTTCACCTAAAATCACTCCGTCGAGGGGAGTGAAACAGGGTGATACACTATCCGCATTGCTCTTTCTCATGACGATTGAGCCTACGGGAGATTTGTTGCGCAGGAATGAAGGACCAGAAATATGCATCACTCCAACGGATACAGCAACGAGTTTGTTCTTAGCTGAAGACTTGACATTATTATCGTCTTCGCTTAGTGGAGTGGGGGCGCAGCTCAAGATCGTTTATCAGTACTGCGAGCGTTCAGGAGCAAAGCTTAATTTGTCCAAGTTCAATTTTCTCCCCCTGTATCGCTACCTCGTATGTCAACCGTTTTCACAATTGAAAGTAGTCTCACCGATCGAGTTGGTGAAATACTTGGGAGTCCATTTAGTCAATCCCCTGTTGGTGATTTGATGATCGAATTTTTAGATAATCGTTTTTATGGTGGATTCCGTCAGTGGTTTCATCGAGCCAGAACAGTTCGTGGAAGATTACTGGTGGCACAAACTATGGTGTTATCACGTTTATGACATCTTACAACTCATTTCAACATCCCGCAAAATTTCATTCGACGCTGGCAATAGATGACTAATCTTCGTTTGAGTCGGAAGTATGAGTGCGATTTAACACACTTCCAACTGAACAAGTCGGAAATTTTGTACTCCCTCATTCCAAGCGTGAATTCCAGGTTCCGCTTACCACAAAACGGCTGAAGAAACAACGCTTGCAGTTTTTACAACAGTTTTAACTTGCTTCCAGTACAGCTTCACCTAGCAACTAGACACTTTCTGGAATTGAGATCACACGATGCGTTTTGTCCGATGTTGGGCCATATCAGTCATTCTATATCCTAACGATATCACCAAGTCGGCATTGACTATCGCGCATTGAAATATAGCGTCACCATGGTGGAAGCAGATATGTATTTGGTTTCATCGAAGTCATCGGGATCTTACCGTCCAAGATATACCACAACAAGAGCGATTTATTCAGATTTTGGATGCTCCAATATGGTTTCATTTCGAACCACAGCTCCATTTTAAGATAAATGCAACGTTCAACCAGTATCTCTGCTCATCGTCGAAGTCTGGGAATAGGGCCCGAGCCAGAGCGTAGTTTTTGGATGCGATTCGCTCAAGCGTTTCAAATACGGTGCTTACGTGACTTGTTTGGTGGAAGAACGGAATGGTTCGACTAGCTCTCGAATTCATTTTGCGGTTTAGTACAAGTGAAGTTGGGAAGCCGTCCGATCAGTCTCAATCGAAGTTTTTACGCCGCTGGCACGTCGAAGCCACGCAAATTCTGCGACGAGCTCAACCTATTGGCGTATTATTCTGTCCCAAAAGGAAACTGGCACATGCATATCTGGTACTCTTTGGCATTCAACTCTCAGACAAGAAGGTTTTCTTCCCGATAATACCTCATAATCAACTTTATCGACTCATTGAGAGGGCATTGCAACCGGATAAACCGCACCCAATGTTGCTTCACGTATCAGATCCTGATTAAAGGGGGGGGGGGCGTCAACATAGATAGAAGAATTTTAGAAGCTTTTCAAGCGTGTTCGCAGACGTTTGCTCCCAATTTATTCCGATATCCAGTTCGACTAACCTTTTGAATCTTACCAGTTCGATCACGGTTTTGGTTTTACAACAATCAAATCCAGAAATCAACCTGTGCACTCAGAAGGATTGTGATGCGGTAGAAAGCTACCAGCATTTGTTTTTCGATTGCAACAGGACAAGTCCAATTTGGGAAGAGCTCTTTCCGTCGTGGACAGTCTTTTTTTTGTTCGCCCGCGGTGGTCACATATCGCCTGTGCACGGATTCCTGCACTTCGTGATGCGTGGGAACTTCTCGAGTGGAGCTGGAGGATCTTTGGATTACATTAGTCGCGGTTGCGATTCATTTTATTGGACGGATCGGAATCGCAGACTTAACGCTCACGGCACATCGACGCCAACTGCCCCAGATATTTCGGTGATTTATAGCACACTGAGTGCCCATATCCGCTATTTTCAACGTCAGTGCTATGATACGGAGCAGCTCGAGCACTTGACACAAGTATTAGCGTCTTATCAGCATACTGGTTCAGCAAGGAGATATTTCTCTGCTCGACCCAGCCTGCTTCACGTTCGGCGCCATCAACGATTTTAAGTCGGTGATGCGTGGCGTTTTTAACACAGTACTATCTTATTCCAGTCTCTGAGCCTCGCCGCGGGTTTGTAAACCAACTTCGCATTTCATTTTGTTTATTTATTGTAGTTTAGGCATTAGAGAAGTCATTTAAGTCTAATTCTAATAATATAGACAACTTCAACTAGGTCCTTAGTTCACTTAACCGCTGTTCGAAGCCTCTACGAACTTATCTTATCTGATGTCAGCTAGGTTGCTAATCTTGATGTTCGAAATGTTTTGTTGGTATTAACTACGTCAAGAAATCGGCAAGCAGAAGTTTTGTTGGGAT
Source organism: Albugo candida (assembly GCA_905220665.1). Classification (NCBI taxonomy): domain Eukaryota; phylum Oomycota; class Peronosporomycetes; order Albuginales; family Albuginaceae; genus Albugo; species Albugo candida. The sequence goes on from CAJNAR010000168.1 coordinate 267,666, forward strand.
ATACTCCAACTTAACGCTTTTAATTTCGAGATCAGGTATGAAATGATGTCGGTTGTCAATATGCTTTGCTAGACTCTGATATCCATCATTTCTTGCGATCGCGATTGCGCTCTGATTATCCCCGATCAGTTGGACACAAATGGACATTGCAATGTATTCAGCTTCAGCTGAGCTAGGCGCAATACTATTCTGTAGTCGAGATATGTATACTTATGGAGTGCCCTTTATCATGACCATAATGCCTGATGTTGAAGGTCGATCATCACGGCTTCCTCTCAAATCTGATTGACTGTAGGCTTCTTTCAATAATTCTTCATTGTTACCTCTAAGTACCAAACCAAGTTTCGGAGATGTCTTCAAATATCCGAGAGCTCGAATACCTGCAGTCCAATGTGCGAGAAACGGCTTCTACAAGAATAGACTTTGTTCGCACACACCAAATGAAACGTCGGATCTGGTACTCATTGTACTGTAAAGAAGGGATCCAATCAATGACCGATAGGGCTTGTTCCTCGTATGTTCGTCTTCATTGATTGCTTTTGTCAGCTTTTGACTTGTGCAGTTTGGATTATAAGCAGGAGCTAGTTTTTTTGGGCGAACTTCTCATCCATCCGTTTGATAGAAGCCTTCTGTTACAGACGTGTCACTTTGTTGCTCTTTTCGTACGATAATTCTATGCCCAAATTGAACTGAGCCATGCCGAGTATCTCCATTGTGAAAATTTACGCGAGTTGCTTGCTGACATCTTTTATCACATCAATCGATTTTGCTGAAATCAACTTGTCATCGACATAGAGTGCGAGATACACGAGTTGTTTCTGTTTACGGCGAACAAAAATGCAAGAGTCAGAGGTGCATTGCTTGAACTCAAGATCCAAGAAAACTTTCGAGATCGTCTTGTACCATACCGCTAGTGCTTGCTTGATCCATATAAACTTCTTTCTAGTTTACATTCTTGACCGGATTGGATTTTTAATCTTCGCGGTGGCCACATGTATACCTGTTCTTTCAATATTCATTGGGAAATGCTGTATCCACATCATACTGGTAAATATCGTATCCGAGTTGAACACACAGGCTGAGAAGTACTCTGAGTGAACTGGTTCTTATCGTGTTTTTCTGTATAGTCGACTCCAGCTGTTTGTCGAAGTGCTTGTGCAAACAGTCGGGCCTTATATCACTGAACTTCACCATGTTCATCTCGCTTGATCGCAAACACCCATTTGCACCCCATCACTTTTTGACCATTCGGAGAAGTGAGAATTTTACATGTCTTCTTTTCATCCACATATTTGAATTTTGATGCTATCGCAATTTTCCATTGGAGTGCTTCACCACTTTGCACTTCTTTCTGATACGTTGTAGGGCTATTAAATGCTGCGTTTGCTTGCTCGGACATAAGCCGCAATCGCTTTGACTCTGAATTGACTTCATGCTGATCGAGCTGATTTCCATCTGTATACGGAAATGATGGCATCACTGAAACTACTTGCTGGTGGTGTTCTGTGGCGACGTCTGAAAACCATAGCTGTGCCGTGATTATAAGAATACTCATCCATTTCGATTCGTCTCCTCGGCACAAAATTGTTTCGGGGCGTTGCCACTAAGTAGTAACTTGGCTGGGAGGTACTGGGATAATTTCTCGACCATAATCTTCATCAATCTTTATGGAGGACGTGCCTTTAGAATCGTGATCCAACGGTGCTAAGTTTGTATCGGATCGTCCAGGTAACGTGAGCTGATGGTTTTGGTATTTTTGGCCAGCTTGATCAATTTCCATGAACTGAGGATTCTGAGACTCGATGCGCACATATGAAGTACGATAGTCATCATCAAATGAATTTATTCTTCGAGTCATTTCAAGGTTTTGAACAACGCCTTGAACATACTTGGTCTTAATTACTGTCGTTACGTCAATGATTTGTGAAATCTCCACTCGCTTGGTAGGTTTGTTGAATATCCGATACGCGTAAGACCCTCCACCTTGTGATTGATGGTCATCAGGGAGAAATCGATTAGCAGGTATGTGCACGCGTTGCATGCTATAATTAGGTACATACTGGTCAATCAATACAATCCGACTGAAAAGAATTTAAAAGAGCGGGTTCATCAAATGCATTACGACATGGAGGCATAACGTCATGACCACGTGAGCAGCCGAGAAACTATTCACACTCCATTCTGTGACCACACAACATTGAAAAGTGCCGCTTCTGTAACCGTACCGCAAGACCAAGAATGCCGCGTAAAGATGTACCGTGTATTTGTTTATCTTAGTTGATCCAAAGAAACATGGAGCATTGGCACTACAATTTGAGGACAAGCTCGCTATGCACTCAATAACCTAAATATAAATACGAGGCCTTCTAATTTTGTTTGAGCTTTTGCAATCTAATTCTCTTTTATTTCGGCAGGGAGGCGGATCCGTGAAAATGACGTTATCTTGATTGAGCTACCGTGAAAATAATTTTCCACTAGGAGTAGTGGCAAATATTTCTCTCGCATCTGCGGGCACCATTACGTCGCTCATGTGTTATTGCCAATGAACTTCCCAAGCGAAATCTAAGTGTGGTCTTGTTTTGATGGGATGGTACTGGCAAAGAGTGTGCTCTAGATGCTACAACTCGTACACTTTAACAAAATTCGATGGAAGCGAATGATTTAGGAGCTGGGATTTCAAGACACTACGGAACTTACACTTGAAACAATCGGTAATTCGAGACGGCTTTTTATATAACTTGATCATTTCCCCTGTACTAAAAAAGAGCGACGTGTTTCTAAAATTGCAATGTATATTAGTGCATGATTGCAAGTAGTACAAATTGATGAATATACATTACATGTGGGTCGATCTGAAAGCTCATGATCTCCTTGGTGGACCATTAAAGCTTTATTCCGAGTTTAGAGCGGATAAAGAGAGCGGAAGTACACGGAGGCAGCGACTTCATGATACGCATATCATATAAGCAACGGGAATGATGGTGCGACTTGTGCACACTACGTGAAAGGGAATGCGAATATTCAACTCACGTCTGCTATAGAGAAATGGTGAAGAATGAGATGTTTATATTGGTGCTGTGGTAGACACCATAGAATCAATTACCGCTTCCATTCAGCTCATGGACCAGCCAATACAGAAATGATATGCGTAGCAGCTGCAGTTGGTAATATCGTTTTGCCCGACCACTTAAGTTTGCATCGAATGAGACTTCTACTGCCTATTACCTCCGTTCCGACCAAAGTATCCTGATTCGATCTCTACTTCTATGAAACTGACTGACTGTACATCCTTACATTGTATGCATGGTAATATATAACATGAGCTAGTACCTATGATTTCGCTTCCGAGATCATGATGCTCTCTTTTTTGAAATGTCAGTAGTAGATCTCATAACAATGAACCAGCCCATCATCACGCAGAATACGTCATACAGAAAGATGTACGATTCTCAGGTCTGCAATACGGCCTTCGGTGCTCGAATCGTATAGTATGACTGGATCTACATCACAGATCTCAGATGGAACATGTCTTGGTGGTATGTGCTGGCAGAAAATAAACGATGTTCCGGCGACTGGCTTGAGAATACCTTTATCTGAAGTAACCAAGAGCGAACATATATATTCGCAAGAACAAAATGAGTCATCTTATCGGCGCTAATCGGACTGCAGAGATTTCTTCAACATTCGGATCTTCATGTTACTAAAAAAGTACTCGAGCTCTAAGAAAACGAAGACAAAGAACAGTGATATATTCCACTGAAACCCATTGCTCCAGAAAATCGATCATTCGAAATATCGACAATATTATTAATCCATGAGTGTTGAAAGCAAGTCAGGTCCATGACGATTTACCGATGAAGAGGTCATAGTTGGGAGGAATAGGCCACCGAAAGCACAGCTGACACAATTTCGTTTCTTTAACTAATATCAGATTTGAGATTACGGTGGCACTGAACATGCTTTATGCAAAATGAGTTGATCTAAAAGTACAATGAGGGTAAAGATGACGCTCCAAATCAGGACCTTGAAATACCATAAACAGTCACTTCATCAGAGCTGCTGTAAAGAAGATCCTTGAAAAATTCAATGAAATAGTACAAAATTCCTCTCACCGCAATGGACCCATCCTATCCGCTGTCGAGCATACAACAACGAAAGCATCAGCCTCTTACAGAAAAGGCATTATTCTGAGAGTCTCACTTGTTTTAATTGCAAGACGATCCTTGTACGTTTACAGCAAAGCTCGGAAAGCAAAGGGATCAATGTTGGGGGCAACTACGCATGATTCTTTTGTTCAAAGTCTCGTATACGTTACCAGCCTTAACGCAATGGTTATCGATTGTCAAAATGGATGAAAATGAGGTACGAGCACGCTGATAGATGTTTCTGATAGCCACATGATCATAAATTGACCATTCCAATTAGAAAGAGTTAAACGCAACGGATTCATTCAATAGATCAAGAACTGAAGGCATGTTAGCGAATCTACTCGAGTAGCCAAGACGCTATTCGCGCTTCAGTGTCATGCTGATAAATGCGCGCACGGTGTTCAATCACGCTTGGTCGGGATGCCTTACCCGCTTCAGACATGGACCAGAGAAATGTATCAAATTCGCTGCATGTTACGCGTGTAGTGTGAGATTCATTGTATAGCGAAGCGTATGTAAAAACGTCTGGGCGTTAATCATATTGGTCGTACCTGTAGCCGGGAAACGCGCCGTCAAATTATGTAGGGAGCTTCTCCGATCGTCAACGCACCGTTTTTTTGCAACGGGAAATGAGATTGAGGCAGCTGCTTACATTGATTGCATTCGTTGCATTAGACGCTTTAAGTATGTCGGAAAGCGCGTGGAATTGCATACAATACTCTAGAGATTTTACTTCAGCGACGATCGCCAAATAGTGACTCCTCACCCCTCCGAAGCATCACAGCTTGACGACTCAACAAGCGAGAATGTTGCGTCGACATACTCCTTCAGGACGCACTTGATCTGATATTGCTGACTTATGAAACGCAATAAACCTATCACTGCACTAGTGTGTCACAAATGGCATTAACTTCCTGCATAATCTATTAAACGATTCTTTCATACAGCTTTCATTGTCTGGTCAGTTTGTGTCAGCAAATTTTGAATTGATCAATTCCCTTCTAATTTATATCCGTTAAGCAAGGGCCTTCGACGGTATTATCACGACACTAGGAAATTACCATAGGAATTGGAGAAGATGAATCATTTGCTATGAGACTTAACATAATGCTGTTCTTTTTGCTCTGTATTATTCTTTCTCCCTCTATGCTCAATCATCGGATCTAAAGATATGACATGAGAGTTAGATCAACAGGCAGCTTGATCTTGTGTGTTTGAGAACGAAAACATCAGTATTATTCGCTTTTTTGTAATTTTACGCTCTTGTAAATCTAACTTATGAATATTTCACAGTAGATAAGATTTTCAGGCCACACACTGGAAAAATCTATTCCTAGAATCTGCTGGAGACACAGAATTGGAATCATAAGATCTATCCTATCGGCAACTTCTAAATCCATTTTCCTGCATCATCTCATCTTCATTAGACTCATCGAAAGAGGACATCATAGTCTGGAATCCGCTACGCTCCGACGGTAATTGGTTCGTTAGAGAAGAGCAAAAGTCTGCAGGATTGCGAGTCTGCATAAACATGTTGGTGTTTGTTCGTTCATTCCAAGGCGTGCTTTTATAATACTGGTGATCAAGACAGAAGGCTAGGAAAATTCAACCCCGATACATCCATTATTGTGCACAAAGCTTGATAATAAAAATAGATTCTTGAATGCGTACGAGCTGCAATTTGATGTCACACTTGAGAAAGTCTTATATCTCTTCGGTCATGTACTGTGTATGCTTCACTTTTTATGATTGATTTAACAAGCTTCCTATTCCACGACGAGTTACATTACGTTTAGTCGTGACGCTATCGACGTATCGACGACAGTGCATCATATCCTGAACCTATCTTGCATTTGCGAAAGTGCATTCAGCCGGGATTTTTGAAATTTAGGATGTGGTTCATTTGGGACTAACTAGGGCTGTTGTATTCTCTCCGGTTAGCATTCATCATATAGACCCCTACTGAGAGAGCACTTTTTCCTCAACTTGAAGCCCTACGAACTCAGATGTCATTTGCACGGGGATACTTCTTTCTCAATAATGGATTACTTGCGTGCTCAATGACCGCTTGAGACATGAAAAAAATTTGAGGGGTAAGACAACAGATCGTTGGGGATGGTTTCCTGCGTCTTTTAATAGCTTTGATACTGACTGAGCTGATAGATGCGACATAAGAAAAGCTCTTGCATTGGATCCAACTTTTCCTTGAGTTAGACAGAATAGCAAGACCGTCTCATGAGTACGACCGAGATAGCGGAAGAGACTGAGCACATGCGAGCTAATTTATCTCCAGGTAAAGATGCACCAATGGCTGCGTTTTACCATCTTAATGCGGAAACGTGTCGCGAGGTTTGAGAGATTGTGTTTTCAGTTGGAAATAGGTATCTTCGATCGATTATTATACAAAGTAGGAGGACGAGGTGATCGTGGTACTATAGGACGATCACACTACTTTGTGGTGATGTGAAAGCACTTCCAAAATCATTCGCGCATCGATGGTGACAATTTTGCCATAATCAAATCAATAAACTCGAAAAGCATTCGTGTGAGTGAGGTCGATGTTTCACCACATTCGACTCAAAAAAGGCGACTTTGGAAAGAGTTACGAGTGAATGCAATCTAGGTGGAAACTGTGTGCGAGGGGACAAGCGTAATTATTTTCAAAACGTTTTGCAGCGCTGAGCGCATCCCACCGCCGCCTTACTTGACTAAAAGTCATATTTATTGACTCATATACACTTTGTGTTTTTCTTAACACCTTGCAGTGATATACTGGCGACTGCTGATATACTGGACATGACACGATGTCAGAATTAGACGTGTGCTTCCGTTATGAAATTTGTCGAAGAGGTACATTAACTAGTCCGACTTGTAGTACGCTGTATCGTATTATTCCTGAAGCTTTCTTGTATCCAAATAAAGTAGAAACCGCTGAGGATCTCCAGGCAGTCAACCTTCATGGGCTTGTAAAAAAATCAGTCAGGCATTTCTCACGGCTGAGCTTTTGCAGTATGCTCTTGTCTTCACAGCACTTCTTCTCAATCATTTTCGAATAAATAATGTCCAAGGCGCGAGTCTTAAATTCGTGTCGAATCAGCATTGTAGAAAAGGCTCACAGATCGGAAATGTGTTTGGTAGCACTTTCAGCGTTTGTGACCAAAGAGCGCACGTTCTACTGATAAACTGAGGAAAAAGTGAATGTCTACAACTAGAGTAGAGCGAACATGCTGATACCACTACATTAAGGAGACTTTGGAATTTCTAGTCACTTCTTACCCAGTCAACCTTTTCCTCCGAAGTAGATGCGCATTTTGCGTACGCGCTCTAGGTGTTCTAGATATCTGTCTATTCATATAAAAGCTTTCATTGTTGGCTTGAAGTGACATGCGAGTTGTTTCCCTCACAGGATGTATGGACCGTACTTCGTGGATTGATAACTTGTAGCGAAGGATGCTTAAATGAGGCCCTTATTATTACACATTTCCACCATCTGCAAATAATAAAGATATCAAGCACAAGTAAAGCAGATCTTATATTTTGATCTTTAGCCATGATTGGTCTGACCGGAATGACCGCTGGGAGAAGCACAATTAGATATCCACGATAGAGGGTGACATTTACATGTAACGCGCTCCTTGGGTCCTTCGTTTCTACGAGTCCAATTGATGCTTGCTTGCGTCATCTAAGCGCATGCTGTTGAAATTTGCTTCTTCCATTTGATTCGTCTTCAGCGCACGTGGATGTGGATACGCGTTTCGCAAATCTCCATCACTGGATCTGAGCAACGGCTTAGTGGAACTAGAGCGGTCAGTAAAACTTCTGCGGACTCCGTATAAACCCGTATACACGCTGTTTAAAACTCTTGCAAGTTGCTCCGACTCTGAGGGATTGATAATGTTACTGGATGATTTGTGACATATGCGTAATGTTAGTCTCTCTCAACCTCAGCCTCCTATGCATTAGTTTACCTTATTTCAAAATGTATTGGGGTGTCACCGTTCAACCATAATTCATAGCTACCATCACTCCTTTGGCAGAAATTAGTCTTTCGTCATTGGCATTTGATATATCTACTGATACCATTTTTGTGCTTTGCTTATGTCCAGACGGTAAATTTCTTGTTTGTGTCTCCTATCAAATAGAGATATTGAGCTTTTCCTTTAACGAATACTTTCAATATATTTTACTCTTCTGTCAGAACACGTGCTGTAAATGACCTTTCTTGTAGCTCTTCATCATATTTCCACACGCCGTTGGCGTTCGTTTTTTCTAATTCAAGAGTAGATCTAGCTTTGAATCTCGGCTCCTTGTGATAGACAGTACCGGATGATTGTATATGCTGATTTTCAACATGTTTATTGTTGCCCGCACTTAGTGAATCATTATAACCGATAAAAGGCATGATTCCACCCATATCCAAAGCCCCGAACCACAAAATTGCAGCTGGAAAATTAAGGATCGGCTTCATTTCCACGTTGGGACTCGAGTGATAAAAGAAAATGATCAGTTCGTAGAAAAATATGTGATCTCGTGTGGGCGATAGGTTGAGGGTAGGAATTGAGGTGATGTACTTCATGCACTGGCTCCATAGTACTTAGGAGCCAATCCTTGCGTTCTGCGCATCCTTTGTCCATCTTGCAAGCATTCGATTGGGGAGGAATGAAACGGTATATAATCCGCTTGGCTGAAAACGTTATGTGGTTCGTCCTATCGACAGAAGATATCATCATATCTTAGGTTCGTTATCAGCACATTGGTGATGTGGTGAGATTACAAAGCTTGCCATCCACGTGGGTACCAAGTGCAGGTGAGAAAAGCCTTCTTGGTTTTAGCTGGTTCTGAAGCGCTGAGCGCATCCCATTACCGGCTGACTTAGCACAAAGTCGTAGTTCTGAAGTCATCGAGTATTTGGGCATTTCTGATCCCCTCACGGCGATTTATTGGCAACCGCTGATATGCATACGATACTCACTGAATTGGACACGCTACGATGTCAAAATGAGACGTGTTTGAGGTATGATTTCGTACAGTGACTGATTCGATATGTAGCCCAAAGCGGCCATATAGACGATTTTTACTGTATCCCATACATCCCGAAGCAGACTTTTATCCAAAATGCAGAAGAAAACGCTACGACGTTGACATATTTTTTAAATAGTCATCTTGTGCCGATCTCTGAGAAATCAATTATGTCAAGCTCATCTTGCTTGACGAACTTGATGGCGGGGAATCAAGTCAGGCGTGTTTGGTACAGCTGAAAGTTCCCAACATGCTCTCGTCTTCACACCACTCGGCCTACTAGGCTCATATTTGGATGGGAATCGTCTAAGGCGTAAGTTTCCAGTACATGACAATCCAACATTGTAGAAAACGATCGTAAACGGACCGATTTGGTATGGTTCCCTCCTGAAGATTACTTCGATGCGGATGATAGAGGGGGAGGGCATTCTTAGCGTTTGAGGATCGGGGCACGTTCTATCTAGACTTGACGAAAATAGTGAATGCTCGCGAGTTCGGGAGAGCTACCATGCTGGCATCGATGTATTTGAAAGACTATACATCTTAGATGTTTATAGTCACTCCTTGACCTAGTACGCGCTCTCGATGATAGGAGGTGGTGACTTGAAGTGTCAGGTGAAATTTCTCAGACATCAGTACATGTATTGCGTTCTTTTTTGGCTGTAGACGATGCTTGGATCAGATCCTTTGTATTCTGCAACAACATACCGGCATATTCAAATACCAGAGACATCAAATGAAGATGCTGCAAATCTTTTTATAAATGCATTGTACCCGAGACCGATTAATGCAGCAGAGAACGTATGAATAAATTGAACATGTTGGTGTCGAATTGACAGCTAGTACGGTTTCGTGATACCCAGGTTGTACAATACAGAGAAGGCAAGAAGTCAAATACAAGTTGGTTCCGAATCATTTGGGATAACAAACCCGTTTGAGTTTAGCGGTGAAGAAAGATTTTGCAAGATAAAGTAAGCCTTCTTTTTTCATTCCAAAACATTGCCTTACAACCAAGCGTTCATGATGCCTCCTGCGAAAGTGACCAAGAGGTACAAAACACCTGGTAACGCAGAATATCATTTTTAATCGATGCCAACAAAAACGTTCATGAATTATGAATTTGTCTAATTCAGAGAGCTATTATGTTGATATAGCCACGTCGAGCTCACGAAGTGGAACCTCCATGCCGTTATTTGAGAGTCTTGACAATTTAATACGACCATATAGGAAGGGCAAAAATATAAATTGTCTCATCGCATGGTCAAACCTATCTAGAGATTCCAACCATATAAACATCACACGCACGTATCCTGAGTATTGTGCAATTGCGATGGTGTTGCGGAATCTAGGAGCACCGTTGCCGAAAAAACTCGCCAATTCCGTCGCTATCGTCATATTTGTTTAGATCAGACACTTACAATGCTCTTTCAAATTTTCTCAACCATCCGCTGTAAGAATAATGAAAGAGCGACTTTCGTTGTAGAAAACTCCAGAGCCATCCATACAGAATCCTTCCTCTGCTGTCCTAATCGCCGAAAATCTCATTGTACCGGATAGTATACGAGCTGTTTCCTATGTTCACAGAACTGGCAATACTTTCTGCCTCGCTGCTGTAGCACAAAGAAACAATTCACATAAAAACAATTCACATAAAAACAATTCACAGAATGAGCGTTATTGGACTGGCTCCAGTGAAGATATTGCCTGCAAGATCCTTCATAGAAGAATGATGTCAATCTCAGTCGTTGCATATTGAAGAGAATGTCGTGAATACATCGACAAGCTAACAGTTAAAAGGGAGCACTAGATTTGCTCTTCAAGAAAATTATCAGTTTTCCGTGAAAATCAGGCATGTTTCAATAAGAGGCGCTGTAGTTTTCGGCGAATAATTTATGCACTGCACAGCTCATTTAGTCCTTGAAAGATGGGAGGTATTCGCAGTGCCCTCATGTACTTCATACAGGACTACAAATTTCGAATGCGCCCACTATAAAGTTATGATCTGGATTTGTTTTATCGATCCGACGAACCCTACAACCATTTCAGCCACACACATCCGATACCGTTTCATTTCTCCCCAATCGAATGCTCACAAGATGGAGAAATGATGGGCAGAACGCAAGGATTGGCTGCTGAGTACTATGTAGCCAGTGCAACTTCATCTCCTCAATTCCTACCCTCAACCTATCGCCCTACGAGATCACTCTCTCTCCTACGAAATGATCATTTTCGATTAATACTTCGAGTGCCAACGTGATAATGAAGCCATTTTTTTTTTATCCAGTTGCAATTTTGTGGTCCGGAGTTTTGGATATGGGTAGAATTGTGCCCTGTTTCAGTGTTAAGCAAGGGTCGGGTGCTGGCATTCATCGAGCTGCCACAGTGCGGAATGATCGACCACCATCTCTCCCAATAGTGCAGCGGCAGAGGTAATGCGAAATGAAAGACATCAAATAGTGATAAGATGACTTTTTGCTGAAGGTATAATGGGGTCACTAACGTGCTGGCGCCAGATCGTAGACCCATAAACGAGTAAGCCGAAAGACGTTGGTAGGGAAGAGAGAAGCTAATCTGGTATCCTATAGTGTAATTAGTTCACAAGGCACGGTTTACGATGAATCTGAAAAAGTTATCGCCTATTTTGTAGACACGTAAGCCATAATGAGAGAAACGGGAAAGTAATTCACTCACTATTCATTGCAGGAAAGATGAAGTATACTTGATCGCGATGACTAATGGGATTACCGTCAAATTACTGTACTGTACATCAGAATATATATGTAAGGGGGAGGGCTAAGTCTGATTATTTGTTTCTCAAGGGATGGTGCTTTTCCGGCACCTGGAGTGGTTGCGGCGATGCAGGAACTTTTGAATAAATTATACAAAAAGAAGCAAGCGATGACACTGAATGGACCTAAGAATACAGCCGTACAAGCAGGACAGTCATCTACGCATCTACGTGTACTGAAGACGAAGTCCAAGAATGCGGAATACTACAAATGATATGTGCGTTTTTGATGCCGGCAAGCAGTAGAATTCACTCGCGGGAAGAAGGGAAAAGAGGCTGGTAATGATGTAGTTGCACCCTTTCTCGTCGGTGTGTTGTCTGTCTTTCGCCAAATGTTCACGATGTTTCAATCATTGCCATAGATCAGCTTGTATATTTGCTATTTTAATCCACCAACTTTTGTTTTGTTACTTTGCGAATGCTCCTATGAAGCAGTAAACATGCGCTTCGAATCGTTGGTGGAGTGCAGTATCACCATTCCCATCCACAGCCTCAATATCGAACTCAATGTTGACAAAATCTGAACAAAACATAACACCATGATTCATATACTTACTGACAGCACTTTATCTGAAACACGCTACAAGATTGGACGATGATTTCACCGGGCCAATATGCATCGAATAAGGTCTAAAGTACCCTGGATTTACTGATGACAGCCAAAATAGCTCTTACTACTGTACCTACTTACGAGCAGCTACAACATGCAATTGTGCTACTTACATTAAAACCTGAGCGATTGGATTGGTATTGATGTTGGCAATACAATTTTCTCTGAGAATGACATTAGAGATAATCAGCAGTAGCAAAGCATATGCATTGTGCTGTTTATAGAAGCGTTTCGTTTCGATTCAATGAAAGCCGAGTTCGACAGTCGTTCCAATCGTTTCTCAAACAAAATGAGGCAAGAGCAAGTGATATCGTAAGAAAATCACAGTAGATGATCGCAATTTCGAAAATGCATAAACCTCTCGGGCTAAGTCTTTTCGCTTGCATTTGATAAGAGAAGTGCTCCAACAAGGATGTATCAGTCGGGCTAGATCAAACCAGGTTTCGCTAGCTTAGCAAACTCGTCTCCTTGCCGCTGAACAGCTATGATAGACCGGTACAATCACAGACTTACAATCATTATAATACTACTAAATTCATCCAACATTTCTTATTTGTTGGCAGAGCCTATGAAAGCCTGAGTATAGGAGCTTATTTTAATTTAAAGCCATTGCAAGACGATTGCCCAGTCTATGTTGTTGTGGACGCGTAACGTGATTGTACGAGATCTAGCTGAACTCATCCAAAGAGTATTTTCGGTGAAATTTTGGATTGGTTTGGATTATATCATGTCGCTCATAAACGATCGATTGCATTCGACAAAGTTGATGGCAATTGGTAAGAGGATACGCTATATACAACTCGTTATATTCTTAGGTGAAAATTGACAAACTACATAAAAGCATTTGAATATTGACATTATGTCCGTCTAGACATCACTGACTGTAAGTTCTCACCTCTTTCGCAGGCCTCGAGATTTACCTGCCTTTTAGTGTTGTGATACCACCGACCGCGTCTTATTCTCCCGTTATATGATAGCTGATAGCTTGAGCACAGAGTATTTAGGCCTCCCGTCAAGCCTGTAATCAGAGCTACCGATTTAGTGGAGAATGTCCCTGTAGATGCGTTCCTACTGATCTCATCATCGATATGCGTGGAAATGTCAGTCTGCATCAAGCACTTCCGTTTGAGCTCAACAGGATGCTCTAGAACAGACTATGCGGAATTTGGAATCGCAGGTGCAAGAACAATCCTTTATTTTGCCTTCAACTGATGTGCAACATATATCTCATCTTATCCAAGAACTCCTTTTTCTGGTTATTAGGATTGAAATCGATCTATGTTCCCGCTTCACTTCTGATCGTGCTTCACTTGAAAGTGAAGCTCCACGATAGCATCCTATCGGTGCGCCATTAAAACGCTACTATTATTCTCGATCAATTGTCATAGACGCCCATTCTCTATGAATGATTTTGGACGTACCACAACAGGTAATTCGTTTTGATCATCAATTCTCAACGCATGAGAGAAAGACCAGAAGACTATTGCAAGCCAACGTGGGGAGCGGATGGATATGGCGCAAAATTCTCAAATCCGGGCCACTAGTTGGAAATCAAGAGGCCGTCCACTAGCAGAAACCCCATGCCACCCAGCTTTCAGGAATAACTTCGAGCAGATCATGCGACATTCCATCTTGCATTTATCTGCAATCTATCAAAATTTGAAGTCGCGAAAAATAGGTTCTCCACTAATCGAATGAGACCTGACTAAACCATAAATCACTATAGACGCTATTGCAGCAAAGTCCTTCACATATCCGGCTCGTCATAATGGAGACGGAAATCACTCCAAACTGAATTTGCATATCCAGATACAACCCTCGGTCACATTTTACGCCACCCAAAAGTTTTAATTTTAACAGAGCAGAGCATCCTCGGAGATAAGTGACTACCGAGAACACTCCACTGTCAACGAAGGGAGACACCTATCTCCGTTCCTGTAGTCATCCAGTCATTACAGTCAGACGTGTATCAAAGATGGAATCGTACATCTTTTGGATGTGCTCTTCTTGTGCCGGCCAAGCTGCTCACGGGGTCTTTGAAGAATCGCACTTTCGACAAGAGCCGACTGAATGGATCGGTACCTTCGTCGCTCCGTCTGCACCAAGACATACAAAGTTCTATTGCCTGTTTGTCAGTGCCTATTATTGGGGCTCAACATTTTTATGACGATTTTAGCTGATGTGACACGATAGAAAAAGGCGTCGCGTCGGAATGAGCACGCCCCAGCTTTCATGACCTTGGAATGCCATGATTTCGTAATTTATTGCATCGAAGTGAACAGAGACCACAACGCCGAGAAATGAAAATTTCCTGCAAGCCCTACTAAGGCATCAGCAGTATGCGCTCGATCATGTTGTCTGAGCTGTCGCATCTGATAAGCTGACTATCTAGCTTCAATTGTAGCATCGGTGGCGATAGACAACTCGGTTTCTCGCATTAAAGTGTCCATAGTAGCAAAATTCCGATTGCTTCTAATGAATTACGTTAAGCTTTGTCTTTTACGTATCAGATACATAAACTCTTTCCTTTAAGACCTGCCACTTCGTGGCTCTACCAGGCGTAACATACCGACTTGAACTTGACTTTTTCCTTCGTAATTATTGCATGCTATGTGATGTGATACGCTTCATGGTAATCCTGCATTTTATATCCATGCGATTTATGCACACATGCGTAAGCATCGTTGTCGTCTAACGACAAACACCAAACGTGGTGAATTACAAACATTTGATCATATTAGAGATAACGCGAGTAATAAAAGCATGCATTCTATGTAATGTAAGACACATCTGAAATCTTGACTGTTTTGGTTACCTTCACAATCTGAACAGCTGTTCATATCTCGAACCATCTTTTGCAGCATCGGGGTTTAATTTGCTGCAGTATCTGAGAAAATGGTATTGAACTTTTCAAAAATTGAACTCCTTTCTGAGTTCTTCGCAGGATTTAATCGTACATTCCACTTTCTATCCAACGATCCTGCCTCGGACCACTGTCTTATGCGGATCTGCGCACGCGGTTGCAAGCTTCTTTTGCGTGGAACTTATGTGCGCCAATGCTTCTTGGATCTCGGGCTCTTCTTCTATTCACTACAGAAACAGGAACACTTATACAATCAATATACTTCACCATATTGTAGAGACTGAGATGAACTTCGATTATTGACCTGCGAGTGACGTCGAAAGAGTGCTCGAGATCAGAACAGACTGTCCAACCAATGAGTAATCCCACACGCCGCAGTTCGGCAAAATTAATTCTTGTGCGGAAGTCAAGGGGAGATGAAAGTGGCACTTCGGTGCTTCTGTTAGGTAGATCGTCAGATCATCGGTCTCTTTACATCTATGGCTTTATAGGCCAACAAAACACCAGGGTACATGCTACCGCAACACTGACATGAGCGCGTCCAGGAGAGCAGTATGGGTGTATTCCATTCAAGCTGAGAACTCCAATTGGCGGTTCGATAGCGAAGCTGTATGTAGCTGAGAGGATCTTGACATAGAACACGAGAAAAGTTTTCGTGCATTTTAAAAAGACTTTTTTTTCATCTATCGCTAAAAATCTCCAGCGTTACAGGTTTACAGTAGATGGGTTGATGTACCGCCACCCATACCATTTTGCGATAAGATTACTTATTTGTCAAGGGCCATCTCGCTTTTTTCAACAAGTGCAATTAGAAACAATCTCAGAGAACCTCGCACAAGTATTTGATCTGTTACTTGCAAAAATACCAGACATTACTTTTCTCGATCAGGAAACGGGTGAAGATGGAAGTGCGAAGAATCTCACCTTCTATTTTATGTGAATCAAAGATCTCTCTTTTTTCAGAAAAATATATAGGTACCATCCATATCGTACGGACGATGCAAGCAAGGAGGATTGTGTGATGGAGGCATGGATTGCTGACGCTTATTCAATATCAATGAAATAAGCAAACATTAGACAGAAATAGCTGCGCAGTAAACTACGAGCCATCGACTATATCAATCCATGTTCAGCACCAGCAGCAAGTTGAAAAAGGTGAGAATAGGTGTTGGTGCAAGTGAATCTTAAGAAGCTTCAATAATCACGGAAGAGACGGCTATCAAATCTCGGCAGGTACATGTAGGCAAAGTTGCACGTTAGGTACAAAATCCAGGTAGAGCCAGGGAAAACGCCAGTTTGGTAAACGAGAACAGTAAGACGTAGAAGAGGAAGAAGAGCTGTTGAAGAGAACCATAACCCAAAATCAATTCCGCTATCATCAACGCACCCGGCATTTACAATACAGCATGTATGATGGGGGCCGTTCGACCAACCGAATCAATCATTTTAAGCAAATCATCAAGGTGTAGCAAACTTCCGATATGATGATTGATGACTTCTCAGAAAACTCTGCTGTGTTATATCATTGTACAAAACAGTTATTCCAGCAGGTGCTACTCAAGCGAAGCTCTTATTCAGCGAGCAGAGCGTTTATTATCAAAGCTAAATGTACGCATTACTTAGATTTCACTATCCGTACCCGCTTCATGGCAGTTTAAGCACTTTCATTCGTCGGAGCCAAAGTATATACAAGATCCATCTTCCTGTTCAAGAAGGAAATAAGGTCTAGAGTTGAATGTTAACGATGAGATATGATTGCTAGTAAATACGCTCTGGCGAAGGAGGAATTAGTTCAAGGCCGAGAATTGCATGCGTCAGCTGGACTTGTAGCCACTTGGCGAACAGTCTTGTCGTTTTTTTGCCTGAAAGAGGGCAACTATTGACTCACCTCCCGTACCCAAATTTACCTTACCTAATTGAATGCTCTGCACTAATGCCCAGCCCCGCATTATTTTCCCACACCAACGCAACCTCTCACAAATGTACAGTCTGCATGAAGGGCCAAAGAGAAAGGAGGTTCTAAGTGGAATAGATGTTGTCATCGACACGGCTGGAAGGCTGCAACCCAGAATCTGGGTCGTTAATGGATTAAAGCTGCTTCGGCTAACCGAGTTGTCTGTGGATAGGCTTGTGGACTGTAAGGCGTTGACGGGAAGTTTCGATATCGAGGTGTGCCAAGTGCGAGCTGTCGTTGGTGGTCGAGTTGAGGAGTCGGAGGCTAGGCGCTGATGAGCCAGGCGTGCGAGTCGCGTGTAATTGCGCCGAGCTGGGTGAAACGCACGGGTACGTTGTGCGGCTGATGGATGAGGTAGCGAGTGTTGCCCACCCATCGACCCCTGACCTGTGCTGAATATAACATCAATCCAACTTACAACCCCCGATCTTTGTTTGCATAGCAAAAGGGATACGGTGCTTTCAGCCTAACATTTAATTTTTATAGTACCTTCTACTTGTTGCATAGCTTTGATTTGAGAAAATAAAGCTACTCTACTTACTGATAAACCTACACTTATAGCAGGCTTTGACCTTGATTAAATAAATCATTTTCTAGAACAATTTGACCATCAGTACTTGATATAACATAAGCTGGTATATATGCAGAGGAAATTTCGTTGGCGTGAGAAAATAATGCGCGACCGGTGCATTACATGTTTTAGATTCCTCTAGGCGAAAGTGGGTGCGGGACTGGGAGTTAGTGCACAGCATTCAGTTAGGCGAAGCTGGGTACGGGATGTGAGTCAATGATTTTCCCCTTCCAGACACAAAGACTTCTAGACTGTTCGCCAAGTGGCTACATGTCCAGCTGACGTATAAGATTCTAGGCTTTGAATTACTTGTTCGAAATAAGTCGTGGACGTGTGAAGGGCATTAGGCCATTCGCTTAATTTGTTTTGACGTTACACGTTCTTAGGCTAGTATGTGTCGTGTGCTTCGCTGCGGGACAGCTGTAGTGGAAGTCGAACCCGCCGAAGCACTTGAGCCCGGTCCATCTACTAGCCGGTGAAGTAGAGAAGAGCTAGCAAGCCTCTTCGTCAGCCGCTCAGCACGGTTCACTTAGCTAAACGCCATTCTCTTTAGCCATCATACAACGGCGCGTAGCCGCGGGACCCGGCCACCTTACATGCCTTACCCTTCTGACCGCCTAGCAATGTAATAGAGGCCCGCATGTAACTTGTTACCTTCAACACGCGAGCGGAAGCCGAGCTCACCATCTACTCACCCAAGACTCTCGCTACACTTATCGTCTCTCACCTTCGCTCCCTTCCTCTGCCCGCAGGTAGACCAGCAACCAAGTAACCGATCACCGACTCTTGAGCTATGCCGATGATAGCAACTATCGCACTTACAACCTACTCGTCTTTGGCCCTTGTGAGCTAGCGGAATGTTGTACAGGTATTTGAAGGACTTGTGTACAACACCTTGTCCGTCGTTTAGCCCTCTTCGTTTATAACTATTATTTTTGCCGTGCCTAAGTTAGCCTAGGCAACCAGAGAAGTCACATAGTCTAATTATAATAATATAGACACCTCCAGATGAGCTGGCGTAGAAAGTAGAATGTCTGCACCGGTCGGTTCACAAATTGCCATTTATGCAAAAAAAATTAATGAAAATGACCTATTTAAATTGAGAGGTTTAAGTAATACAGTAGTAGGATCTTATTGTCCATTCGTGACATCCATAGTATGGGAAAAGGTTGAACTAGGAGTTAAGAAAAGTCCGAGTTTGAGAATAATTGAGGTGAAAGATTCTGTTTTCGTGTCTTTCCTTTTTTCAATAGAAGAATCAAATCTTCGGGGGTGCTTACTTCTATTATCGATGCAGAGAGATGTACTCGAAACGTAGCTTCTAAACGGCGTCATTCGTACATACTCCTGGAAAGCGCAATTTACCAAGTGAAGCGAATGCGCTGGACGTTCGAAACGGGAGGTACGAGCATGCTGTTAAATACTTTTTTACCGTACACTGATCATCGATTCGTACATTCGACCTTAGATCGACTCGAAAGCAATATAGTATCGAATGTGGAATACTAAGGGAGGGCATACTGCTACATCCAATCAACCAGCCAGCACACTACATGAACTTCAATCTCACTCGGATAAGTACGTGGTCGACGCCTGTCGCGTTTGGTTGGGATACCGCATTAGTTCCAGAGCATGGATTGTAGAGGAGAAACAAATTGCCTCATTCCAACGGAAATATGTTGAGCGTGCAGTGTGGGCTTCGTCATGGGCGCGTGGCGTATGTTAACGCCTGGAATAATAGAAAAAGGAGTATCTGGATCCGTCACAAAAGGGACAAGAGGTAGAATGCGGTGCGCA
Organism: Albugo candida; assembly: GCA_905220665.1. NCBI lineage: Eukaryota > Oomycota > Peronosporomycetes > Albuginales > Albuginaceae > Albugo > Albugo candida. Next base: position 287,416 of record CAJNAR010000168.1, read on the forward strand.
AGATGTCCACGACAACACCAATAACGCCGAATGGTGAAGAACCAGAACAAAAAAGGCGAAAGCCAAGAGCGTGAAGTGTCTCTACATGAGAACGTAGAGAAATCCTGAAGCAGAGATCTGTACCATCGAAGTGTGTACGAGCTTATCCAGTTGTCAGCGCGGCATTTTGTGGTAACGATAATTCGGATCGATGCAGCTGCTTGTATTGCTTGCGTTCAACGAATGAGTCTCATCAAGAAGCTCTAAAAGCGCGTGGAATCAAATCGCAATCGATGCCTCAACGTTATACGTCAGTGATGACCGTCGATTAGTGATCTTCATCCTTCCAAGACGTTATAGCTTCGCGCCTCATCGTAACTAGAAAACGCATTCAACATATCATCACAGTACAGTGTCACAAATTGCATTGACATTCTACACAATCTCTTCCTTTCTATTCAATAACGATTCCTTCCTAAATTCTCCATTGTTTGGTCATTCGTGTCAACTCAGTCTTGGATTGGTCAATTCCCCATCTAATTTTTCTAATCTATACCCGTTGAGCAAGGGCCTTCATCACGACACTAGGAACTACTACAGGAATCGGAGAGACGAATTCCCTGCTAAGAGAATCAATATAATGCTGTTCTTTTTCTTCTGTCGTGTTCTTTCGTCTTCTATGCTCCATTGTCTGACTGCTTTCATTCTCAATCTCAGATTAACTTACGATAAACACCCGACAAACGACAAGAAACTCCCGACTAAGACCCACCAGCATGCGCCACGTCGATGGTGGCAATGTTCCAATTCAGGAGCAGCCACATCAGGCAAAAGCTCAGCAACCTCAGCAGCCTCAGAGACCATCAGCATCGAGCTCCAAAGACTACGCGAAGGGAGCGAGTCGCTCAAGAGAAAGATTGGTCATCTCAAGGATTCAAAGGCTCAATCAGATTCAACATTAACGCACCAAAATGAGGTGGTATTCGAGCTCACACAAATGATTCAAATTATGACAATGCGACTTCAACAGCAAGAAACTGGGGCAGATGTACAAAATGATTCCATTGAGAAGCTTTCCTTGCTTCTAAAAACGACTGGATCAGAACTAGGGGAATCGAACAATTAACCTGTAAAAATAGAGACTGAACTTCAATATGCAGTACGACTACTTGGTAAATACCGACAACAACTCAAGCAAGTCGCAGCCGACATTACTATCGCTAGAAAGCGTCCTGATGCCGAAATTGATGTTGACATTTCACTAAATCTTATAAAAAGCGCAATAAAGCACTAAGACTCGAAAATGATGGATTACATCACAAGTGGATGGATCACGCGCAACAATTGAACACCTGCGGCGTCAGATACAGAAATTTATGTTCTACAAAATCAATCAATGTAGCAACAGCTACTTTTCATTTTAAATAAATACTCCCTTTTTCTGATTTGATTGCGGATAAAGATTTCGTCGTGGTTTAATGTTCTCCCTGATGATAGACAGTCGACGCCGGTTAATACCGGTAAGAAGAGTGCAGCAACTCCAATCCTAGTATTACCTAGTACTGGCTGACAAACTGTGTTCAGCGTAGTGTGGCGAACATGAATGTGAAGAACACTGTACTTTTTTATTAATGACGCACGGGGTGGGGAATACTAAAATAGCTAGAAAACTTACTTTCTACCATGCTTACAAGCAAAAGCTGGTCGAGTCTCATATTGTGGTGGGCTGAAACAGCCACAATAGAGGACTACAACAAAGGTTTATCCATAATAGAGAATCTTTCTGTTGGCAGGCGAGCGAAGATGCGGTGGTCCAGGAAAATTGCCAAAAGTGAGGTTTTATTTTTTAGAAAATTAAAATCCTATCCAATCGTTTAAACTAAGTTCCAAGTGCGACTAGAAACCTAAAACACATTGTCAAGTTCTTTCAACACTTTCCGGAGGCGTTCTCGGTATGCATCTTTACCATTATGTGAGACAGGTTCCTATCATACCCTTGCCTTGTTACAAGAATTCATTTAACGCTAATCAATGCACAATCTTATAAATCACTCTCCTTCTATATTTGGAGAGATTGACTTTTGCGCAAACTGACTAGGACACATTCCGAATACGCATCGATTGACATCCTGAGTTTCCAAACATTGTATTGAGCCATGATAACGAGTGCTTCCTGTAAAGCAAATCCTTCCAGCAGGCATATAAAGAGATCTCGCCTGCTGTGCTCAAGAAAGCCTGATTTTTATGTCATTCGATTACAGATGTGATGCACACAACTCATTCGAAATATATCAGAACTACCGCGCAAAAATGAAAACAAATATTGCGGCATTTGTGTAATATGACACTTTCATTACCCTGTGAGACCAGTACATATATACTCACCTTGTTTGCATGCCAGTTTGCTATATTGATGTAGCATGCAGCAGGATATGATGCATATTTGTGTAGATTTGGCACTGGGGAAAATGCTCTTGTCTTGAATTTATCAGATGCATTGTCAACTAAAAAATCGTTCACCACATTGCATCGGCAAGATTTTTGACGTGAATGAACAAGCACAGCTTTCGAAGCCAAAATTAATCTCTCGCAGCATACTACCACCAATAGAAGAAACTTCTTACCTCTCGACGAAGTAGCGTAGTAAAATTGAAAATAATCGACGAATCTCTAGAATGCCACTGTGGTCTATTCAATACCGGTAGCAACGAAAAGGACCGGAGAAGTTCATCAAACTGATCATTAGAGGCAGAAAAAGTTTAATATGTCTGGGCATCATAAAATACTATTTAACCCACAGAGGAATGTGCAGCTGGATGTTTATTATTAGCAAACTGATACCTCTTGTACAAATCGATTATTAATACCAGAACCATATATCGCGAACGCTGCAAAATGTTTTGGTCAGCATCAGCAATGCCTACCGTCAGAGGATATATACCTCAATTTTTGTTTGGGTCAATTTGTTGTAGGATAACTTGCAGCTGGTCACTTTCATTCTCCTTGAGCCGCATATTTATTCCTTCTGACCAACCTCATATGGTATACGATAAAATGTAAGCTGGAATAGATGGAACATCTTTGCTAATTGACCATCAACTACCATCGCCCAGGTACCACATCTGTAATGACAGCACGCCGAACAGCACGCTATTGATACCCGCCACCTTGCGCTGCGTAGGTGGGGACACGTCCCGTTTGGGACCCTAGTAAAATAATGATACGACAAAGCCTCATCCGACCAATTAGCTCAACTTTACCGAATGAACGAGCAGGGAGGTTAATGCATGATTCGAAATTAAATTCAGACGATCGGAAAGATGCTTGCTGAAGACCAAGCGACACGTCAAAGCAGCTGAATCGTCGAATTCAACGAGTGTTGAAAGTACCAAACATGGAGTCGGGTAGCTCGAGTCCGAAGTGCTATCGCAGATGCGAGTATTCATGTTCTCTCTTCTCCATTGTCCAGTTCAGTCTATAAATCGGAACAAAAAGAGGCCGATTCCGAAAAGTCTAGGCTGTATTGGAGTTGAAAGACGTTTACTTTTAGTTTGAAGAGCAAGTGAGCTGAGGGCCACTCAGTAGGGCTCCGATATCGCCAAGTATTGAGTAAATTGTGAAATAATTGAAGCCTGAGCACAGCCAGCCACTTTTGTTAGAAACCTGAGAATAGCATCAAGAACTGAGAAATAGGCCTTCGAAATCAAATCATCGAAGTACAAGCAACCCATATGAACAAAACGATACACTATCAAAAATAGCATACGTTCTTTGAGGTCCGTAGGAAGTGACAGTAGCTGAATTATTTCAATCATTTAAAGATCAGATTGTTTTTATGATCATTTATTTTGCTCGCACAAATGCATCGTCCTACTACTCCGCGGTTGACGAGATCTCTGTCAGCTATTGCAGATGAATTTCTTCAGAATCCCCGTGCATGCAACAAGTTACCTTTCTAACCACCAGGAGTCACGAGTGAGAGCAGATTACGGAAGAAAAAGTACAAGAGTCTTTAGGGGCTACCACATGTTCTACAGCCCTGACATATTAGATCAAGATGATTTTTCTGTTTTTTCGCTAAATCCTTGCGATCAAAAGCAAGGCTTGCTGTAGGTTATTCAAGACTTGAGAAGAATTTCAATTGCAAACAGCCTTTATTAATGTTGATTCATGAACGAGATATTAAACTGGAGTTTTATTATTCGCTGATGGCGCACGAGAGTCAACGTATCAGATTGAATTTTCCAAGAACGAAATGTATGTCATCAAGGCAATATACTGCTCTTTGTTAACCGACAACAAGTATTCCATACGGTGCACGATTCTCCAAGAGCACGACATTTTCCGTGCAAAATAGAGGATTTAACTCCAAGATGCTCGTTTTGTAGCGGATTGCAACTTGCGTAGACGGTGGTCTTCGAACTATCTGGAAGGAGCAATAATTTCATGAGGGGATTTATACATTCATTTTTAACATTGTTTTTAACTCTTGATATAACTTTCCATTATTCAGCACTGAGAAGTAGTTGTGCTTTCGTTATAGATTATGAGACCAAACACATTAGCTCCCAATGACATCCTGACGGATGACAACTATTTCATGTGGGAATTTAATGCACGCATGAACCTCGCGCGCAAAGACCTGTTAAATCACGATATGATCAAGCCAGAGCCTGCAGTGCTGCAGGAGCATCCCGAATGGAAAGTTGCCGACATGAAGGCTTTGGCTGTGCTGGTGAACCTGCTCTCTCCAACCTAACAGTGTATGGTTTGGGAATGGGAGTCGGCAATTGAGGCCTGTCAGGTTCTGAAGACGTTCTTTGCGAAGAAAAAACTTCACAACCGAGTGCAACTTCAAAAGCAATTACATGAATTCGTGATGCATACTGATGCCGGTCTTATGAATCATCTACTAAAGCTTGATGAGCTGTGTCTAAAGCTTAGGGCTGCCGGTGACAACATGGATGATGATGAAAAGCTGGTTTTACTTTTGGGAAGTATATCATCCGAATATGATGATATGGTACGCATTATTGAGGCACACAGCAACGTGACACTGTTGGACGCAAAAGAGATGCTCCGCCGGGAATATGACACTCTTCAGAGGAGCAACAAGAAGGAAACCGCTTTCAAGGCACAGTTTCAGCTTAATGAACCTTGACACTTTCAAGGAAATAGAGGACACCGTGGACAAGAAGAATGTAGAGCTCGCCACCAATATCTAGAAGAGGACAGTCTAATGTTAGTTTTCAAGGCAAGTGTATTAAATGTGGGTGCCACGGTCACAAAAGATCGCAGTGTCGCAACGTGAACCATCGGGACCTGGTAATGAATTTGTATTTTCGGCATCCAGTGACGAAACAATTTCGAGTTCGACTTGGTTGCTGGATAGTGGGGCGAGTCTTCACATGACTGATGACAAGCGTGTATTCGTGGACATGGAGATTTAACTACCCCAACTTGCATCACTGTGGTGAATGGACAGCAGTTAAAGGCACACGGAACAGGCGCAGTACGATTTATACATCAACTTGTGTCTATACCAGCGTTGACATCCCGAGGTGTGCTGATTCAGTTTAAGCGCGATGAAGCAGTACTGGTGAGTAAAGAAGTGATTGTAGCAGTAATTAAACGAGTAGGAAAGCTGTTTGCGTGGAATGTGAAACAACATGTCACATTGGAGGCACACCAGGCTGAGAGAGAGTAACAATAAATGAAACTGGTGGACGTTGGCACGCTCGCCTAGGTTATGTGTCTAAAAACAAGATCCTGCAAGTGATAAAGTCTTGCGATGGTGTTTCAGGTGTCGTTGCGTCTGATGGCGGTGTATGTGATGGATGTGCACGTATAAAAATGACGAACAGTCCGTTCAGTCATACTTCATGCAGTGAAATTAAAAACAAGTCGACCACTTGAAATCGTACACACTGATTTTATGGGACCTATGAGTCCGAAGTCGAAGGGTGGGTCTCTATACGTACTCACATTTATTGATGATTACAGCTGACTTGTCAACGTATACTTGCTAGGAGCAAAGTCCTAAGTTTTGGAGCGATTCAAGACGTTTCGTGTTATGGTGGGAGACGCAAACGGATTGCAAGATCAAGTGCATCCGAAGCGACAATGGTGGGGAGTTTACAAATCATCGTTTCAACAAGTACTGTGCATATCAAGGTATTCTCCACAATACAAGCGAGCCATACAATCCGCAACAAAATGGGTCAGCAGAGAGGATGAATCGACCCCTTGTCGAGATGGCCCGCTCGATGATGTACCACATGGAAATGGATCGTATCTGGTGGGTGAAGCGATTATGACGTCTGTCTACACCATCAATCGAATTCCGAATACTGCGAGCTCTAATACTAATCCGTGTGAAACGCTGTATGGTTCCAAGCCAGACCTAAGTTATTTTCGTGTATTTGGTTGTACTGGATATCTACGAGTCGAGGATTGCAAGCGAACTAAATGGGACAGCAAAGCAAACAAATGTATTTTTCTTGGGTATTCGGACACATCTAAAGGATACCGAGTATGGGATCTGGTGAGAGAACAATTGGTAATCACTAGATCTGTTACGTTAGACGAGCGACCTCCAGTTCGGTATAAAGATGTTGTTCTTTCAAGTGAGTCTTTTGCTCAATTCCAACACTTTCATGATGAAAACGACGAAGTGAACGTGGGCGTATCCGCTTCGAACAATCGTAGAGATGCTGAGGAATGGACGTCGATGCCACCGCTGACATGGATACGAGCTGGCAAGACATGGTTGTGGATGCGTCTGGAAATCTCAATCAGTCCCACACCTTTAAATGGTTCCGATTGAGGGGGAGGCGCACAGATATACAACCAATCAACACAACCGATTAAATCACAGATCGTACACCAAGCAAAAATGTCGTTAGAAGTGGCAATGATGTTACACACATGCTTCCAGGAATACCTGCTCCGTCACGAGCTATTGTACATTGTATGGATTTCCGCCCTCCAGATACCCGACTTCAATTATACTTGGGGTCGAACAAAAGGCCTTACCGTTCTTCTATATCATCTCATCTACTCACTAATGATGGCTTCGACAATGATACCACTCCTGACTGATGGATCGCCAGTGTATAGCGAATAAGTCGAGCCGGAACCCAAAGGTCAATCTGTTGACGGTTACGAAATTTCGCTTTCTACCACTGATGTACCGATGAATTTTCGAGAAGCGTTGCAGTCAACGAACGCAGAACAATGGAAAGAAGCTATTCAAGCAGAACTTAAAGCTCATCGTGAGAACCACACATGGGATGTTTTCTACCGTCCTTCCGGTGTCAAGGTCATAAGTCACAAATGGGTATTTGGGCATAAGTACGATGAAAACGGTGATATCGTTCATTACAGAGCATGTTTGGTTTCCCTTGGATATTTGCAAACGCATGGCTTTGATTACTTCGACACATATTCACCTGTTGCATGCTAAAATACGATTCGTGTGTTTTTGTCGGTTTGTTGCAGCATGCAATAGGTAATCCGACAATTTGACGTGGAAACGGCATTCCTAAATGGTGGCTTGGAAGAATAAGTTTTCATGGAGCCACCTTTTGGAGCTGAGATTGGACTTGGAATGGTGTGCAAATTACGGCACAGCTTCTATGGGTTGAAGCAAGCGGCTGCGGTCTGGCATAAGAAAATATGCTCCGTGTTGTCTACTATGGGATTTGAACAATGTCGAGCGGACACATGTATTTTTGTTCGATGCAATCATGCAAGCACCAAATCACTCACACACATAGTCTTGTATGTGGACGACCTCCCAGTTGGAAGCAAGTCAGATGCTGAGGCAGACACGATCTACAAGGAATTAAGTTCATTTTACTCTTTAGTCAATTAGAGCTGCGCGATTTATTTTGGGAATGGAAGTGAATTATTGACGAGAAAAAAGGGGAGTTGGTGTTAAAACAGCCCCAATTTATTGCGAAGTTGGTCTCGAAGTTTGAGCAAAGTGGGGCCTATGCAGTTCGCAATCTTATCTGAACAGGCCAGGACTTGACTCCCGAGGAGTCATACCCAATGCTTCAAGAAAGTACTGCGTACCGCAAATTGGTCGGTTCGCTGCTGTATATTGCGAACGCAACGCGACCAGATATTAGCTATGCGATGTTAGTATTGTCGCAGTACTTGGACCAGCCACGACAGATGCACTGGCGTGCGGCCTTACGCGTTTTACACTATCTTATGGGAACACAATCGCACGGAATCACGTACAAGAAATCGGACGACAACAAGATTATGCTTCGGGCATACTGTGACGCGAATTGGGGAAATGACGAGAAGACTCGTCAATCTACATCTGGTGTATTGATTTTGCTCGGTGGCGCGGTTGTCGTGTACAAAAGCAAACGCCAAACTTCGGTAGCTTTTTCATCTGCTGAAGCAGAATATATGGCACTGGAACTTGCTACACAGGGAGTTATATGGATTCGTTACTTGCTCAAAGAGATGGGTGTCACGTGCAAGACCACGACAATAGTGCACATGGACAAATAGTCGGCAATGAGTATTGCGACGAATCAACGCTATACACCAAGAACTAAACACATTGACATCAGGATGCTTTTTGTTCGGGACCACGTTGAACAAGGCGAGATTCAGCTCAAGCATTTCCCGTCAGCTGTGCAGCTTGCTGATTACTTGACGAAGCCACTTGGTGCACCGCAATTACTGCAACTACGAAATGAAATTGGAATTCGCGAGAGTGCAACTTGAAGGGGAGTGTAGCGGATTGCAACTTGCATAGAGAGTGGTCTTCGAACTATCTGGAAGGAGCGATCAGTTTATGAGGGAATTTATACATTCATTCTTAGCATTGTTTTTAACTCTTGATATAACTTTCCATTTTTCAGCACTGAGAAGTTGTGCTTTCGTTATACGTTTTTCATCAAGTACTAACGCAATGACTCATTTGCATCATGCAGGATGATCAACTTGCGTATTTCGTACAAAAAGCTCAAGTGTAAACAGTATCATGATGAATCAGCACTATTTGCTTCCGTTCATAAATCTTCAGTGTACTCCAATGCAATTGCAAAAATGTTCCAAATATTCCTCGGTTATTCATTTTCAATGCAAAACTTGTGGTTGGGCGAAACAGCAAACACCTTACCTATACAGCCTGACGTCGCTTTTCCGCCATGGCTTGCCTTGTTTTGTGTTTGCTACTTATTTGTAGAGACTTGTGATAGGAAGCCTTTAGTATTCACTTACCCTATTGATGGCAGTGATGGTGACTTGTCTATATAGACTTGTAGACTCTTGTCAAGTAGACATTTCTGCCATTGTCAGCATCGACCACAGCCACCACTCTCCTTGTAGACATGATGCTGACACACGTACATATGTATGGGATCTCAGTTTCCATACAAAACACGGACTAAGCACCAGTCCTACACAACACAACAACCATCAAATTAGACAACAACAAAAACAATATATCATCGTAATCATCATCGATCAACAAGCAACAATCATCTATCATCTATCATCTATCATCATCGAGCAACATCACCACCATGGCTCCGCCAAGGCACCGCTACAGCAAATATGTGATATTTACGGGGCAGAAATCGAATATGAAAAAGGAGTTGGTTGTCTGCAAATTGTGTAGTGAGGGTATTTCATACGAGTGGGCACTCGAGAACTCCAGAATAGTCAACAAGAAGAAGTTGGTCAAGAAACACCTGAGGAAGTACGAGTGTTATCAGCAGCTGATCGTTAGAGAGAGACTAAATCCCTCAACTAATGATGAGGAAGAAGAAAAAGAAGTAGGAGGTGCGGTTACAATAAGGAAACGGAGCTCAAGGTGTTGTATTTGTGACAGAACACCACGACGGCGATGATAATCAACAGCAGCCGGCGACAAAAAAATCTAGTTGCTGCGGTGATCATCAAGAATGATGGTAGGAATAGTTGCAGCAGTAGCAGTAGTCGTGGCACAATGGATGGGTATGGCCTGAAACTCAGTACAAGGATCAGGTCAAAGCTAGAAAGAAGCTTGATTATGGCCACTATTAGCAACGGATGGTCGTTCAACTGGGTAGAGCGCGCAGAAAGTGTTGCAACTTATCAAGTGCTTCATCCTGGAGTGGATTTGCCATCAAGAAAAGCTCTCGCTGGTCCATTTGAAGAAAGTTCTGCTTGATGAGGAAGGCAAGATGTTTGCTTCCTTAACGGATGCAGGGGAACTGACATTGATCTATGACTCTTGGACGAGCGTGAGGAAAAAAAAACATCTTGGGTATTATCCTGTCTACCTCAAGTGGAGAGATCTTTTGTTTGGGACATCATGTACATCAGTACAGAACGATCCCGTTCAGATGAAGAGCTCACGCCTTTTGTACTCAACTATCTTGAAGATTTGAAGTCAAGACATGACCTGCACGTTGTTGGACTGAACACAGACTCATGTGGGAGCTATGCTAGTACAAGAAGGATAGTTCAAGCCCAAATGCGCGACCTAACATACCTACCATGCTTTGCACAACAAACCAATCTTATACTGGGAGATATTTTCAAGTCAGTCCCTGGTTACAAGGAGACGTCTAAGAAAGCAATCAAAGTCGTGGCAATTTCCAATGCAAGCACTAACACTTGGGACACCTAAAGAAGCACCAAAGAGACTTCAAAGCCCCGGAACTGGCCCTGATCAAACCATGCGATACTCGTTGGCAATCATATAGGCGCATGACTAGTGCTTTGCTTCTCAGCAAAGCACCATTAAAGGTAAAATTTTGGGGGCGTTCACAAAACTGCCATATCATCAACATGTTTCTCATCCTGAGTTCCAATCCCTTAGGCTTATGCTAATGCTAACGACCATACTTCTGAAGACGACATCATCAAACTGCCTGAAGATATCTATGACATTATAGAGAACGATCGACCATTCTGGCAGCTGCTCGACGAGTTGAATGTCGTTTTAGACAAGGTGACTATGTGGATCAACGTGATACAGGCAGACAAGAGCAGACTAGACTTCGTTTCTGCAATCATGTTCTCTTTCTTTGAGAAGAACGGAAAGGATGAGCTTTGAACTCACCTGTTGGACAAACGCGAGCGACGGTAGAAGGAGTGGGAGCAACCGTTACTCATTTTGGCGTTCGTTGTTAATCCTGCTCTTAGCTGGAAGTTGCTACCTTTCACATCTTGTGTGACTCTCATGAAAGTGCTCTGCTGGGCTCAATATTACTATAAGTCATATTTGGGACAAGAATACACCACACTATCGACCAAGCTACTAGCCTACACTAGCGAAAGCAAATATTGGTGCAGTGGGTCGATGATTTCTCGTCATTCTTTAAAACAATCTCAATCAGTAATATTGGACGAGCAGGCAATGGATGAGAAGGACCAGGACTTGCATAGGAAGCTGATCTTTGACGTTGTTACTTACTGGAGAAGCTGTGCAGGATATTGTCCTGAACTTGCCAAGCTTGCTCTGCCCATTTTTAGGATAGTGATCTCGTCTGCTGCCGTGGAAAGGCTCTTCAGTGATATGGGCTTTATAAAGTCGGATCGGCGTAATCGGCTTGGACGGAAGAAGTTACTCGGAATTGTACGTTTCAGAGATCGCCTGAAGTATGAAGAGCGGGAAAGAAACAAGAGAAGCTCCTCTTGCACCAAGCGATAAAAACGAATAGCCAAGTTTCGTCTCGCCAGGGTGTCGTTCAACCCATGGTAGTGATTGATGAGTCCGATGGCGAGGAAGACAACGACGAAGGTAACTCGGACCCCGAAGACGCAGAAGCAGCAGTAGCAGTAGCTGATATCGACCGGCGGCCGGATTTCAGACCAAGCGATGATGCTGCAGCTGAAACGTTGCGAATGTTTAACGGCATGATTCAGGAGCTCGAAGAGGTTATAATGGAGGAGGCTGATAATTTGCAGGATGAGAAGGACGAGCAGGATCAAGAAGTCAACAATGCCACTGCCACTGGCGGCCTGAAGGCACCACCACCAGAGGACTTGGGCTTTGAGGCTGTGCATCCATGTGACGACTATAAGTCGAAACTTCAGATCCTCAATCTTCTGGAGTTCCAGGACTGGGATTTTGATGATGATGGAACAACGGTTACCGTGTTTCTTCTGCTGAACTTGGAAGAGACTAAGTGTCTGGAGAAACTGAATATATAAAAAATATATATGAATTGAGTGCACATGGTATAAATCACATACGCTGTTGATAGATGTTGATGCATGGTGGTCATGTTGTTTATCCTCCTGTCTCCTCCTCCTTATTGTCGTCATCATGTCTATATGTCTTGTGATGTCTAATATATCTTCTTTGTATTCGTCATCATCGATAGAATGCATCATCAGAGGGGGAGTCAAAAGGCTTTGCTACTAGCGAAAAAAGACCTATCATCATAGCGTCATTATCATCATCATCAGCAGCAGCCATTTTATACTAATTAGTATGAGGAATGCAGCTCTCCATACATTCTGTAGTGAAAGCTGTTGTACGAGGATGTAGACTTATAGACAAAGTTGATAGATGTTGACTGGAAGTAGACAGGACACATCTACAACTCAGCTTGTAGACATGCCAGAATCCATCATTGCTTGATAGTATTCACTCACACCCTGGTTCATTGGCTAAAATTCACACTAATCGACATCAGACGGAAATCAACATACACTCACTTGCAACAACTACTGCCACTCAACTCACTACCACTCAATTCACTCAGTTGAAAGAAAGCTTCAGATATTCAGCTTTCTAGATCAATCAGCCAATCTCTTATAATCGCGAATACTCACAAAGAAAAAGTTAAGGTTGCTATTTTTTAATATTAAAAACATTTTTTTTTTATTATTTTTAGAATGTTGTGTCTATAATTGCAAAATGTTTACGTCTTAAACAAAAGCCAGGTCTGGTAATATACATTTTCAAGCAAGTTTTATGGTGTATGTGCTGAGTCTATATGGTTAACAAGTTGAATTCAATTCTATAGTGTGTTTGTGCCGAGGTGAAGTTGAAGGTGAGTCATCGCGTGTGATGAGTGATGGATTTAAGCCAGTGAATTAGTGATGACAGATGCATTTTAGCCAATAAAGCAAGCGGGTGAATGAATACTATCAAGTGAATACTAAAGACGCCCTTATTTTTAATTTAGATTACGTCATGCCTACTTGAATTATTACTTCCACAACTTTTTTGAAAGTAAATAAGTTTACATTCATAACTACTAGAAGTCATTTACGTCTAAGGCTAAATTCAGTAGATACAGATACCTTCAACTGAGCTAAACACCAATCACTACTAGACAATTCATTGCCATTTTGTTAAGCTATAATGCTTCGTAAAGATGCAAAAGTTATTATATACTAACGGCCGAAAATAAAATTTGTTGTGGAAAAGTTCTGCGAAGGAATAATATCTAATTTCTTACTAACGCTTGTCCTGAAACTAAGCTTGTAACCGGAATTCTGCAAGACCGCTTATTATGGCCGCTTTTCCGCTATTGCTGCACCTGCATTTCCCTGTGTCCGATGCTCAGATGCTAAGAGTCAAATGGAAATCGTCACATAAACAGCCTATCACACAGTTGGAACGTTCTGTGTATTAGCCAATCATAAATAATTCTCGATTGAAGTTGTTGGAGCACCAATATAGGGTGTGTATGAATGTAATTAGTTAGCAGTGTAAAAACATTTATGTATTTGCAAAAAAGAAAAAGCTGTGAGAGTAATAATTTAAGGGAATTGCTATTTCCACCCAGCTTTTTGCTATTTCCACCCACCAATGTATTTTTTTGACCAATCTGATTACGACGTTATTACCACAGCAATATGACTTTCTGACCAATCAGATTACGGCGTTGTTTTCCACCCTACTTTTTACTATTTCCACCCACCTTTCTCAATGTCCTATTTCATCAATTGCAACCAATCTTTTGCCACTCGTTGTGATATCATTGAACACGTTCGCCACGTGTGTCGTGAGTCTGGCTATGTGGTGCCGATAAAACGTTCAGATGGAGACAGGCGAGTTTTGCTTGCTTGCGATCTTGGTGGGGAGTATAGGAGACGCTCTGTTGGAAACGTTGAGGGAAAGAAACGAACGGCAGGAAACAGACTGCAGGGGTGTCATTGAGAGGCTTTTGGAAAGAAATATGGAGATGGTTGCTGGAAGGTCAAAATGCGCAACAGCCAACACAATCATGAACCTTCAGAGAGTATGACTGGGCACCCAGGATGCCGAAGAATGACTGAAGAAGAAAAGGGCCGCGTACAGGAACTCGTATCAGCTGGAGTCTCCGCATGTCAGGGATTAACACTTTTGCGTCGTGAATTTCCCGAATCACTGGCTATGGCGAAAACCTTCTACAACGCCAAAGCGCAATGTCGTCTGAAGGAATTGGCAGGCAGGTCCCCGATCCAGGCTTTGATGGATGAACTCACATTGAGAACGTGGACGCATAGTGTTAAAACCACCGGTGATGGGCGCGTCACACATTTGTTCATGGCCCATCCGACATCCATCCGTTTAGCACACCGGTTTTGTTAGATTCTTCTCTTGAAATGTACGGACAGAACGAACAGATTCAGGATGTCTCTGCTGAGCATTGTTGGACGAACGGGAATGAACTCATCATTTTACTTGGCTTTTGCATTTTTATCACGGGAGAGGAATGCAGATTATATCTGGGCATTTAAGCAGTTGCGAAACATGTTGGTCCAAACTCCAGATGAACTGGTGACAGATCGCGACTTGGCACTAGCTGATACCATTGAACAAATATTTCCGGACTGCGCACATCTCCTATGCATGTGGCATATCGAAAATATGTACTTGCGAATTGCAAGAAAGAATTTGGCACGAACGAGGAATGGGAGGAGTTTTTGGAAAGTTGGACAAATGTTTGTCGACAATTGCAAACTATGATGCAGGATGGAGCGCATTCAAAATCAAGTATGCTGGAAAGTCGGACGTTGTCAGCTATTTAGAGATACCTGGATTCCGCATAAAGCAAAATTTGTGCGTGCCTGGACAGACAAGTTGATGCATTTTCAAAATACTTCGACGTCGGCGGTCGAAGGAGCGCATTCAGCTATAAAGCGGCACCTGCAAACATCTACTGTAAATCTGGATCTTGTTCAGTCAAGAATGAAGCAAGCCATTGAGCACCAAGCCCGGAAGCTTGAATCAAACATCGCTAGCGAACGCATCCGAATCCCACATGTATTCCGTGGTAGTGGAAGTTATGAGCAGCTGGTTGGAAGCGTCTCCGTTTTTGCTCTGAAAAAAATCGAAGAGCAATTCAATAGATCGAAAGAGGATTTGAAGAATGCGTGCAGTCATACGTTGCGGAGAACAATGGGATTATCATGTGTGCATAAAGTCCATGAGCTTTATAACAGCCCCATGCCCTCAACATTGATCCACCAGCACTGACACCTAGGTGACATTATTACAATGCAATAACTGAAGGGCCAAGCAAGTTTCCATCAGGCCGAACAACTTGAAAGCACTAGAAAGCCGCTATTTAAATTTCTAGACAGCTTAGTTGAAGGTGTCTATATTACTAGAATTAGACTAACTGGCTTCTCTAGTTGTCTAGGGCTAAATAACATATATACATATAAAAACGTTTCGTGAAATACCTGTGAGAGATGATAATATGTCGTCTCGCTGATAATCTCGTATCGTAGTAACCTCAGCACCCTTAATACGAGACTGTGTCCAGCTTGTAAATGCTCTAAAGTTGAAAAAGATGTAAAGTTGTAAAAATGGTCCAAAAGTACCGTGGTTTGCAAATTGGTGTGCGCCACACTGCGGTGAGCGTAACCAGCCAACTAGGACTAGGATCTGAGTTGCACTTGCATTTTGACTTGTCTATGCCGTACCCGCAGTAATGATCTTCGGCTTCTGAAAAATCCACCAAATGATCATTGCGTTGCGAGTTGATCCAGCACCTTTGCAAGCCGAATGCGTTCCTCTTGGTCGTAACACTGTCTTCGAATGTACCGAACGTGCGCACTAAACGTGGTGTAGATCACGGAAAGTGCTGGAACTGTCGGAGTTGCTGATCGCCGAACATACAAACGACGATTCCGATCTGTCCAGACGAAGTGCAATGTCACCGCTTGCAATGCAAGCCATAAATCTGATATAATATCTAAATAGTCTTTCCAATCCGACCGTAGGGTTGGTACGAGTGCACATGCAATATGCGTCCAACGTGGTCGAGAGGAGAAATACTGATCCCAACTAGGGAGTAACTCCCTCCATAACTGTGCCGTGTGATCGCACTCTAAAAAGAGATGTTGATCGGATTCCACTGCCCCACACGAAGGCTGCGTGCACAATATGATGTCGGGCTGAATATCCTTTAAGAACCAGAAACGAGATCGAACTGGCAGCATCCGAAAGGCTAGACGAAACTGTAAATCCTCGAAAATTGGTAATACACGTTTTCGAAGATGCCGTGATGTAGCCATAAAAGTTCGAACTCGTTCTGAATCCAGTGCGTCCGATCTCTCCCGTGATGACCAATGTGTCGACATCGGATGACTCTTGGTTGGTTCGGGAGGTTTCCAGACGATTCGTGAGAGTTGTGAGCGTGGAATAGATAGAAAATAATGTTTCCTTTCCTTGGTTGTTACTCCCACATAAAATGATCTGCCACTTGTGGTTGGTGTACTCCAAGTGATGAGACCAATCGTCGAGTGGATACGCTGGAGAATCTGAGTGACTTCATTGTAAAGTCGACTCAGCAACTTTTCTTCAGCCATATCCGATGTGTTCAGCTCTTCTCGTTGTAATAGTTGGCGACGAAACCTTCCTTCGTTGGCCATGTGTCGCCTTCCCGAAAAAAGTTTTGCAGACTTCGGATCTCGAAAAGCGTAGCGAACGATTTCTGAAATGTGGGATGTGGTTCGTCCATCATTCCAAGATTGTACCAAACGTTCTGCGTACTCGGATGACGAGTAGCAGCTTCATATTGTAACTTTTGGTCGCAGTGAAACCACATCGGTTGTTCCATGTAGTACTGACGGCGATGTGAAATATTTAAGTCTGATATTGAAATGCTCCAATCCATCTGATGCCACATTCTAAATGCTTGTTTCCACCATGACGATATGCTCTCCCATTGAACCATTTTCCCATGTCGATGTGGTGCGATGGTGAATATATCCATCGGCTTGTGTGGTCCAAAGGAAGGTTGGATAAGCTGTAATAATTCCGTCGAAGCAGTTGTCCAATTCGCAGGAATACTTGTGGACGCATCGGATGCGAACTGCTGAAGGAATTGAATACGTTGTAGCTTTAATCGTCCCACCAAAAAAGGAAGTTTTAGTCCACCATCTTGTCGGCGAAGATATAAAAATTCTTTGCCGATCAGGTGAAGATGTTTTGAATCTTTTTTGTGTTTCCGATTAAGCACAAATCGATTTAACATCGATTGCCACTGTCGAATAGTCATTGCTGGTAAGTCCACGTGCATCGTATAATGCCACAAACGTGATAAAATCATCGTCTGCGCAGGCAGTAGTCGACCACGAACAGTTCTTGCTCGTCGAAACCCCTACCCCAAACCCATCGTAAAAACGCTTGTCGAGAGTTGAAATAACCATCGAATGTGTTGGTTTCTGGCCGAACGGAATACCCAAATACTTGACCGAATCCTCGGACCCATTATGGTCAAATTGGGAATACGTGGACATGGCTTGGTCCGATTCAACGAGAGCAAAGATGATTTACTCAAGTTGAGTTTCGCACCCGATCCATCGCAATAGACTTGGACGAGTTCGAGTTGCGTCAAAACACCATTTGGTGTCTCTGAAAGCAATGTCGAATCGTCCGCAAAAAATAATCCAGTTGCGACAGTCGTGCCATTAATCCAAATGCCATGTTCTTCATGTTGACGAAGTAAATTCTCCATAGGTTCGATCGTCATCAGAAAAAGTAATGCTGAGAGAGGATCACCTTGTTTCACTCCACGTTGTGGTGTAATGGACGGTGGGATATTTCCAATAATCATCAACTGCGCCTTTGTGTTATTGTACAAAAGACGAACCCAGTCGATGAAACTTTTTCCAACGCCCATTTTTTCCAAAACGCGATACATGTACGTCCAATTGACTCGATCAGAAGCTTTCTCAAAGTCGAGAAAAGTCGCATAAGCTTCCTCCCCACGATGAGTGACCAAGTCTTGTATGTCGGTCAGATGTCGAATATGATGATGCATTGACCTTCCTCGCACGAATGCTTTTTGATCTTGATGGATCAATTTTGGCAAAAAACGTTGCAATCGATACGCCAACACTTTTGAAAGTACTTTCACATCGACGCAAAGCAGTGCGATCGGTCGATAGTTGCCAGGATCACCTCGTGATCCTTTTTTGTATAAAAGTGTGATTGCTGAGTGACGTTGTGATCGAAATAAATTCCTCTTTCCAGCTGATATTCGAACACGATCTTCAGACACTCGCCAAACGTTTCCGGATCAAGCTGATAAAATGCAGCTGGTAGTCCATCCATACCTGGAGACGAACTACTCCGCATATGCTTGATCGCTTCCGCCATCTCGGTCGTACTTAACCGAGTGGAGAGACGGTCTTGCTCTGCTGAGGCAAGGGAAACTTGAATCAAATAGAGTAAATTTTTTTGCTTTCTTTCACATGGATCATCTGAGTCGGTCTCGGAGCTATAAAGAGAGCCCATGACACCACACCAATGATCTCTGAATTCGTCAATAATCTCCCTTGGGTTCGATATCACGGTACCACATTTTTTGTAACATTTTCGATCGGCACGCGACGACAAGAACTATCCGGAGGGCGAAAAAAATACTTGGAAGGGTTCTCCATATGCTTCACGTGATGGTCGAAGCTTTCATCTTGGTTGTATTTCGCATTAGTTTCGACCAAAATTCTGAAATGTTTGAGACTCGATTCATAAAAATACCGTGACTCATTGGTGTCTTGGATGCGATATCGAGCAGATGCAACTTCCAAAACACGCTGGGTAGACTCAACATCACGTCGGCTATCTTTTGCAACCTTTTGTTCAATGCGTTGAAGCTGTTTCTTGATTTTCGTTTTCCAATTTCCCCACGTTTTGCCGGGATTCGAAGTTGTCCGCAACTGTTCGAGCACCAAATTCGCTTCCAATCTGATTGCTTCGACAACTTGAGTATATTCAAATGGTCGTAATGTACATTTCCAATATCCTCGTCCCGGAGATTGAGTTGGATTTGCAAAGTTGGTTTTTATGCCAGATGATCTCTCTCATGTCGTGGACGAAAATACTCAGAGGTTTTGTATGCCATATTGAATAGCTCGTCCGACATGCAAATATAATCTTGTCGATTCTTGCACGGTAATGGTCCTGTAAATACTTTTTTAGTCGGATGTTGAATTCGCCAAGCGTATACCACACCCAGCTGGGAAAGCCATTCCAAACACGCTAATCGACTTGGTTCGTGTCGAATTGTTCCACTCGAAGCATCGGTAGCTGGATCGAGTGGAGTGTTGAAATCACCAAATACGATATGTGTTGCGGTCGATTCGAAAGTGTTGGAAAGCAATAACTCATAAAAAAACCCACTCGTTCCTCGGCCTTGACCGGTACATATACATTGTGAATATACACTGGTGCGTCGTGAATGATAAGACGCAAAACCAAATAACGATTTCGAATGCTTCGTTCGGTGAGTTCTTCAGCTGTTGAGTAACCGGGAAAGTCTGAACGAAGGATTGTCATGACACCGCCACTGCGGTTTTGAGTCGGATGGAGAAAAGCACTGTTGTGGTCATTGACAAACATTTTGTGCTGCATTTTTGAGGATAATAAAAACGCAAATGAGTCCAGTTGGTTATGATCGTGAAACTTGGTTTCTTGAACACAACAAATGGAGTGTTGTGATAGGATGTGGTCGATAAAAAGATGACCATTTTTATGAATTCCATTAACATTCACCGTGAGTGCTGAGATATTGTTCCACGTTGAAATAATCGAGGAGCCCTTAGCATTCACGATGAAGTGGACCAGCAATCAACCTCGTTTCACCATCTTCTTTTGAGAGGTGAAGTGTTGCTTTCTATTCTGGGAAAAAGCTGAGATTGACTGAGAGCTCGCCGATATCGCCACAGAGAAGTCCTTGCCATTTACCACCAAACCATTGCGACCAACACTTTATGCCCACGTCGGAACGTAACAACAAGATAAGCACATTGATGGGGAGTAAACGACAATGGTGACCCGGAATCCAGATCACTGGTCTATCGGTGAGATAGTGGATCCAGTGATCGTTTGTGTAAAATGTCGGGGCAGTAGACATAAATAACAATTCCAATAATGCGAGAGCTTTGGTCGCCCGAGTCAAACCGTGAACAGTGTCCGGCACTGACCTCCACCAAGGCATCACTTTCTCGAACAATACAGGTCGCTCTGCTTTTTCCACCGTTGTATGACGCTTCTTATAAAAGTGTGCCGCCTCTTTCGAAGTGGCTATCTCTTTTGGCATCCGTGATTTCACGGGAATAATTTGAATGCGGTTGCCATGCGCCGGATTGGCAGCCGCTTGGACTTCTTCGACTTCCACCTCCATAGTTGCGAGCACAGCAAAGGAATTACTTTTCGCCAACGTTGGGAGCGCACGAGGTGGTGCATTGGAAACCATTTGGTCGAACGGCTCAGTCCGATTACGCTTTCCTCGTGTCCATGCCAACTGCATGTATGTGTCACCATCCTTCTCCACCCGTGGATGGGAAGATGATCGACTTTTCAATTGGAGGATTGGGGGAGTAGGCTGAGATAAGTCTGGTGCCCCTGGTGGTGAGATAGAGGGAGGACTGTTGAGCTCCAACGAAATTTGGTCGGAATTTTTTCGCTCCGGTCGCTTCGTCTCCAATTCCTGAATTTGAACTGGCTTCTCCACCTTTTTTGGGACCACCGCGACTGCCGCTGGCGCGGTTGTTTGTTTTTGTTTTTCTTGTTGCGGTTTTGCTCGTTTTTGGTTATGAGGTTGAGTGTGAGTTGTGTTTGGTTTTTTGTTGTTGTTGTTCTTTTTGTTTTCGTTTGATTGCTGCCGTGTTCCCGAGGCTAATGCAGCACCCAAATCCAAGCAGTAAGGACCACGTTGGCCAAAACGTGGTCGTTCCGTTGGAATAGGAGCGTTCTTACCCCGTACTGGATAGAGCTGCTTGTCGTAAACGATTTGTTCAATCACTTTACCAACTCTAACCAGTTGTTGGGGACACGTCAAACAGCCAAAGTAAACTCGCCAAGTCGACATCACCACTTTCTTAGTGGGAATCGTCTCGCGAAAGGTGTCATACACCACTTGACACCCGAGTTTGTGAAGAGCGCCGAGAATGTTGTTCCGTTCTTCCTCCACGCCCACACCGAACACATCGAAGTAGTACTTTGTTTCAAGAGTATTAAACTCACGAAAAAAGTACTTTTCCCCAAGGATAGTCACCGGCTGACACTCCAACTGCTGGCAGGCATCCGCCGTGGTGACCATCACCCTAATGTTGCCCCCAGGCATTTTCGACACCTGAGCGATTGACCGGCTCTCCAGGAGGCTTTCAAAAACCGGAATACCGTGGTCTCGCATCAGGGATGTTAGGATTTTCCCATTAGGAGTACGGGTCAAGGACTTGCCCGTCTCCAAGACCATCGGGAAGGTTGCTTTCCGGATTTGAAAAGGTCTTGCTGCTTCCAATTTCGCAGACAAAACAGACCAATCCGGGTGCTCCCCATCAGCATATAGCTGCAGTATAGCCTCGATATCCGAGGCTTTCGGCTTTGCGAGCTCGACGCGAAGTTTCGCCCGAGCTCTAGCCTGGTCCTTACGCAAGGACTCCTGTGACTTTATAAGGTCAGCCAAAGTGGGACTTTTAGTGTCGTCCACACTTGTAGTTGCCTTTGAGTCACCCTGTGACGAGGCAACGACAGTACCGCATGTACCACCGGTACCACATCCGACACCGGTAGTACCGGTATTACTCTGTACCGTCACACTGGGGGTGGGGGTACTTTCCACGTCATCACACAGGGGCGACGACTCATCAACAATCATGCAATCACCCAGAACAGGGTGACTCATGAGGGTTGCCACGTCACTACAAGTGGACGCTAGCACCCTTGGTTGTGTCGATATGTCGACTTGAACCATTGTTTTCGAGAGGGAAGAGTTGAAAAAGTTAGTTTTTCGAGTTGTTTTGTACTAACTTGACCGGTTACGTAGTAGCCGGCAAATTGAGAAGTGCATCGCTTCAATCACTGCAGATGTGTGGTGGATAATGGCACTTAAATGGAAACCAATCGGATCTGTAACGTACATGTACATCGTTGTATTATTGACAGTACGGTACATGTAGATGTGTGGTACACATCAGTCTAGTTCATATCTATTGGAGATTAAACCAGTGGCTGTGCGCGAACCCTTCCTTTAGGCTTAGACTAACTAGGAGAGTGAACTGAGGACCTTGGAAAAATAATGTACATACTCTTTGCTTTATATTGTTACGTAGTGTCTCCGGATTATTCCAGCCCTCTGATCACGGGCCTCGAGTAGTCTAATCTGGAGACCACCACAAAGATCTTTGGTATACAACTACGGAAATGTACCAAGCAGCAAGGAGAGAGAGAACGCTCTCACGTCAGGAACTTGACGACCAAGGAGATGTCGTCATGTCGGAAGTTCCAATACCTATCTTCCAGGTGGTATCAGCTCCAAGGATGATGAGCACCTACCGCGAATTCCTGGTGAAATGGAAAAGAGCGAGAATCCAGTACGAAAGACTGGTGAGAAGAAACGATGGCGTCAATGCCGTTTCAATAAGAGACTTTGTTGATCCCAATGTGCTGGAAGCGTTTGTGGACTGGGTTCTCAATGTGTACTCAGAGGAAGATGTCACGGAGGAGATGCTCATGACGTTCATGAACAAGCAGTGCGAGGATGTAATTGTGGATGGAAACGCCGGAGCAATTCCTCAAGTGTTTGCAAATTTGGAGATGGATTTGGATGTACCAGATACCTATTCTCGATGCTTGAAGATGTTTCAAGAATTCAAACAGAGGTCCAAACGAGCCGGTCTGCTGGGATATTTTGAGAAAAATCCTAACGAGCAGTGTAAATTGCTCGTCAACGCGGTTAGACCTATGGATCTTCAGTTTAGAATCCGTCAAATGGTCAAGTTTGAAGTGGATGACATGAGGTCCGATCCGAAGATGCTATTCAAACAGTTGACGAAAAAGGCAGCATAGTTCAATGAGTCCTACTTGGCAAGGAAATTTCTCAAGACCGCAACTGGAGACCTCAAACCGACAGGTTGTGATGCTGAGAAAGCGAAACGACCAACTGCTGCGACAAACAAGCCTAAATGGAAACCGAAGCAGGGATGCTGGAATTGTGGTCAAGATCACTGGCTAAGTGAATGTCCGAGCTTGAGCGAAGCTGAGAAGAAAGAACTGGCCGCAAAAAAGCGGGCCGAATTTTCCGCGAAAAAGTTACGACGTCAGAGTGACGCTGATGCAAAAAAGTGGATGGTATCGTTTGAAATGAACTGTGGGAAGTTATCACTATTCCTGCTTGTCCAGATAACGGAGCAGATGATACCGTTCTTCCCGAGAGTTTGGTCAGAAGGTTGATCAATGCCGGAATGGAGCTCGATGTGAAGAGCATTTCGTCAAGAAAGTACCAGATAGGAAACGTGGAAGTGCTTAAAGATTGTAACCAAAAGGTGAACATGCAGTTGTGTCTGCAGACTCCAGTTGGTCCTGTACAGTTCCCGAATACGGATTGTTACATTATTTCAAGAAGCGTCGTGGGAAATACTTATCGGGAAACCTTTGTCAAATGCGGTTGGTATTGACGTCGACGAGCAGCTGCTTTCTCTAGCTGAGAGTCAGCGTTAATTTGAGAGGGATGGTGGACTCATGGAAGTTGATGAGTGTTTGGCGGAGGACGCCAATACTGTGGAATAAAAGATAGCACAGATTGTGACTGCCTCGATTAAAAATGGTCAAATGGAAAAACATCGGGAGCCATTAGTTCGTTTGCTTTCGAAATATCAATGTTGTTTTGCGACAGAATTCTTGGTTTTTACTCCTGCAGAGGTTGAGCCGCTGTCGTTACAGCTCGTGAAAGATGCACAACCGGTTCGTGGAAGATTTAGAACGTATGCTCCCTTGATGGTTCAAGTGATGAAGGAACATGTGGATAAGCTTCTTTCAGCAGGTTTCATTTACGAAAACACTAGCTCGAGGTGGAGTTCTCCCTGTTACCTGGAAAAATCAATACAGAATGACCATAGACTATCGGTGGGGGTGAACAGGATGATTCAGCCGAAGTGTGGTTGAATGCCTTATTTGGCGACAAAAGACGTTATCTTGAAGAAAATGACCACGTTTGGAATTATGGACATGTGTTCTGGTTTTTGGCAACTTCCTTTAGATGTGCACAGTCAAGAGATGCTACCGATTGCAAAGTCTGTACACCAAATCGTGTACCTCAAGTCGCAGTTGATTCTGCTTTGTATTTTCAATCAGTTATGATCAAGTGCTTTGAAGTATCATTGGATAATTCAGTTCTCATTTGGATGGACGATCTGTTGTTGTTTGCAGGAGATGAGGTCACTTTTCTCAAGGTATTAGAGGATGTGTTGAATATTGTGAAAAAATTCAACTTGAAGATCAATCCGGATAAAACCAGGCTGTTCTTGAAAGAAGCTCGATGGTGTGGGAAGATTCATGATGGAGATGGAATAAAGCAAGATCCTGAGAAGTTACAAGGTCTGCGGGACTTGAGAAGTCCGAATACAGTCAGTGAACTACAACAGTTTCTTTGTGGAATGAACAGGTTGAGAGGGTCGATACCAGACTACGCAAGAGTAGTTCGTGTTCTTCAAGAGTTGCTGAAGGTCAAATTGGCTGGAACGTCAGGAACAAAACGATTGGGGAGAAATATGTCTTTAGTATTGAATCAGGAGCAGATGGATTGCTTTCAGATGGCTAAGGAGCTCTTAATGAAGAGTGTGAAGCTGCATCACTTGGTGGACACCGCTGTGATATGTCTCTTTACGGATGCGAGCTTGTATGGATTGAGTGTAGTAATAACACAAGTTGTGAAGTGGAATTCCTCAATTACCGTGGAGAAACAAGCACATCAGGCAGTCATATTCCTATCTGGATACTTTAGTCAAGTCGAGTTATACTGGACGGTCACTGAGAAGGAGGCGTTTCCTATTGTTATGGCGCTGGATAAGGCAGACTTCATTCTTCGTCGTTTGAATGGATTCAGAATGTATTGTGATCACAAGAATCTCATTCGCATATTTGCTCCGGACCGAAACACAAAGAAGATCTCGGTTGGAAGACTCCATCGGTGGAGCATGAAACTGATGTCATTTGAATATGAGGCTTATCATATAGCAGGAATTTTGAAGGTATGGGCGGATATCCTTTCTCGCTGGATAGAGGCACCAGATGAGCTCAAGGCGATAAGAAGGTTGAGCAGAAATCCAACTTTCGTCTCCGACCAGTACTCTCATATTGATCCATTGAGATCAGGAATCATGCCCCTCCCAACATATGAGGTTATAGGAGAGATGCAGAAGACATATTATCCCGGTGGAGTTGCCGGTTTGAAATTTTTCAAGTTGAAACAAGTTTGGGAGAAAGCGGGGCTTATTTAGATCCCAAATCAAGATGCGGAAATCAATATTCGACTACTGAATATTGGACGCCATGGTATTGCAGGACATCGGGGCTCAAAGTCTCTATCATCCATGCTGGGAAGAATATTCTGGATACATCAGCTTCAAGGCAAGTGCGACGAATTTTGTAGGAACTGTGTTATCTGTTTACAAACCAAGGGAGGAAAAACTATACCAAGACCGTGGAGCACTGTACGTGGACACTTCAAACGAAACGAGCGATTACATTGGGATTACTGCTTTGTTGATCCATCGTACAATGGTGAGAAATGGGTGCTCGTATTGAAAGATGCTTCCAGTCATTATTGTGTATTGCGTACTTGTGTTAACCCGAGTGCTGAACATGCTGCTTCGTGCATGCTTGAATGGAAATCGCTGTTTGGAATGCCGAAAATTTGGGTCAGTGATAGTGGAACTCACTTCAAAAACAGACACTGAGCTCGCTCGTCTAACCAAATCCTCATACGAATATATTCTTGCGTATTGTCACTGGAAGAAAAGAAGTGTAGAGCGCGTCATAAGAGATTTACTACAGGTGCTGAGGGCTATGGTGGCAGAAATGATATTGGATATGAAGAAATGGCCTGATATTATATCGAGTGTTATGGGAATATTGAATTAAACTCCGTGTCAATCGCTCGGTGGAAGAAGTGCTATTGAATGTTTTACAGTATTGAAGCCGGATACTCCACTAGATCGTGTGTATATGCTTGATGATTTGGTTAGCCCGAAAGCAGTGGAAATACGTACATGTGATGAAGAGATGCAGATTTTGCACCAGTCACTAGTGGATATTCATCTGGAGATTGCTGATGAAGCGGAGAGAAGACAACTCCAGAGTCAACTGGCTCAGAGCGTGCAACCTGCGTTACTTACTGTTGGTGATATGGTTATCTGGGCGAAAGTCGACATGAAACTGCATTCGAACAAGCAGTGGGTCAATTGGCTCGGCCCCTATCGAGTTGAAGAATGCAAAGAATATTCATGGTGATCAAACACTTGTTCACAGGTCGGGCAAATGAAGTCCATCACGGTCGGTTGAAATTCTATCGCGATTCGGAGCTAGAGGCAACTGATGACATAGTGGCGCACGTATTAAACCAAGATTTGATGCTAAATGTGGAGTCGATCCGAGGTCATCGCAAAGTGCACGGGAAATGGGAGTTCCTGATTCAATGGCAGGGTCTCGAAGAGGTGGAGGCATCATGGGAGCCTTATGTATCTTTGAAGCGAGATGTACCTATTCTAGTCTCGAGATACTGTCAGAGTTGTGACTCAACAGAGTTGAAGACATTGAATTCCCATTTTGGGAGCAGTGTGGTGGATAATGGCGATTTAATGGAAACCAATCGGATCTGTAACGTACATGTACATCGTTGTATTATGGACAGTACGGTACATGTAGATGTGTGGTACACATCAGTCTACTTCATATCTATTGGAGATTAAACCAGTGGCTGTGCGCGAATCCTTCCTTTAGGCTTAGACTAACTAGGAGAATGAACTAAGGACCTTGGGAAAATAATATACATACTTTTTCCTTTATTTATGTAGTGCTTCCGGATTATTCCAGCCCTCTGATCACAGGCCTCGAGTATTCTAATCCGAAGACCACCACAAGGTGCCGAAAAATCATCATCTCTTAAGATATGAATAGTCAGAATTAGTTCTTCCGATTAAAATATTCACTTTGATGTACAATAGTTTGACCGTTATCCCATTAACAAAACTGGTAGTGGAAATTTGATGTTGCCTTCGAAGGATAGTAAGTGATTACTTTCCCATTTCTCTCCATGTGGCTCACTTTTCAAAATATGGGCGATAATATCTCCAGATTTATCGAAATCCGTGATTTGTGATTGACCATTTATGCTACAAAGTAAAAGATTAGCTTATTACTTCCAAAGCATTGCTTTTGGCTTACAAATCTGAGATTATGTGATCTTGTGCCTCCACGCCAGTGAGCCCAATAGTAGCTTGATGACTGCCAGCACTCGACCCATCCTCAAAACCGAAGCAAGGCGTAATTCCGCGCATATCCACAGACCCGGACCACAAGATCGCAGCTGAATAAAGAATCGGCTTCATCATCACGTTGGCACTAGAATGATAAATCGCAAATGATCAGTTCGTTGAAGAAACTGTGATCGCGTGTGAGCGCGAGGCTGAGGGTAGGAATTGAGGTGATGTATATTACGCCCTGGCTCCATAGGCTCAGAGCCAAACATTGACTCCGCGCGATTTGTCCATCTTGTGGGTATTCGATTGGGAAAGAAAGCAACGATATCTACTGTGTTTGCTCGAAATGCTGTGTTGTTCATCTTGTCGATAGAGATATCGCCACTTCTAAAGTATGTTTATCAGCACATTCGCACTATATCCCCGTATAAAGTACATGAGGGGCAGAACAAGTATGTGTGATCCTCTCAGAGGCTAGATGAGCTGTGGCGTGCATATATTATTTGCAGATAACTACAGGACCTCGTCTCCGAGCTTAGCCAGAATTTTAATTTACACAAAACCTTCTTTTTTTAAAAGGGAGGTGAAGAGAACACCTAGTTATCCCTTTCGTGTTCCAATTTTTTCTCGAATATTCCAACGACAACGACATCTTTTATAGCACGCAACTATTGAGATGGGCATCAACCGTATATAAAGGGTGGAGACATAATCTATGCTAGAAATAGTTGAAGAAAGCTCATTATGCTACTTGTTTTTTAGCTACAGCAGCGAGGCAGAAGAGGTTGCTAATGCACCATCTTTTTGAAGTACTCACAAAGCCTGATTAGTGGAAATCTCAAAAAATTGAAATTGTGGATGGTCAGAAGTTGATAGTTTTGTGAGCACGGGAAGAGCTGGTATGATCTCCGGTAAATGAGATCCGTTTGAGGGTGCGACAGTAGAGGAAAGAGTTTTGTATGCAAAGCTTTATCGATTTGAAGTCGCTGTTTCATTATTGAGCAGAGGAAGCTAGATTAATAGTGCCTGATCTAAACAGTATGCCGCTAGCGACGAAATTAGCCAAGTTCTGTGGACAATGCTCCCAGGTCCCGCAACAGGAAGAGGAACATCATCTCTATAACACTGTACTCAGGAAAGTGCTTCTGATGTTCCTGGAAGAGGCTACCACTTCGTGATCGCACTCAAGCTGGGTTATATCAACATATTCGATCTCTGCATCAGAAAATTCTTCCTTTGTGAACTTTCTTGTTGGCTTAAAAGAACAGATATTTTTCGTGAGTTGATGTTTTGTACTACTTGTCCACTCCAGCAATAGGGCAATTGTTTGATGCTTTTGCAAACAAGACAAGAAAAATGACCCGTGTGTTCAATTATTGGTGTTTTGAGAAGGAATACTCATTTCGGTATCCAAATTCAAACTCGATACCATGGAAGCTTGGTTATAAGGCGATGTCTTTGGAATGAATTTTAGAAGGCTTACTCTTTATACCGAAAGACCGTTGTTCGTCGCTAGATTGAAATAGGCGCATCACCCTGATTTCCTGTCCATTAATGCACAAACTTGATATGACGAACCGTAAGTGCTCATACTAGCGGCCAATTCGACACCTACGTGTTCAATGTACTTATGTGGTCTCGTGCTGCTTTTCTCGTCTTTGAATTGGTACAATACATTTAAAATTATAGGGCTCAGGATGGTGTGACGAGCCTAATCGTCAGAAATGAAGACTTGACAAAATCTGCTTGTTTCTTCCTGATTTTAGATATCTCACGAGGATTTCTGGTATATATCACTTCCTGACTACACGATGTGTCATAGCATCAACGCGCAATCACCTCGCATCTTGGACTCACGCTCGGCAGCTGAGAGAGAATCAGTACAATTTTCTCTGTGACAAGAGCATGAAGCCAAGTGATACCAGATCGATCACCTCATTGGACGCTTTCGGTCCGCATTGTGATTTTTTAGTGTTCGATTGCTATTTTGTTATCAGGAGCAATACTGGTGATTGCGAGAAACTTTGTGTGGAACTTTTGTTATCCCCTTGGTTTATATTTGATTAACGTTTGTCACGTTAGTTTTGCACAATCCTATCCAAGAAGTGTTGAAAGAAAGCATTGCTGATAATGCTCCGTTCATGAAATCATTCTGCTGTAAGCATAGCGGGATATGTGGTGACTGGTGCTGATATCGTCGTGTTACTTATGCTTTCCGTATTGCAGATATGTGCATGCGCCAGCCGCGCTCATTCTATTCATACGTGTCCTTTTCTCAACTGCTTCCTTGATCCAAGGCGATCTGGGGCTCAACCTCATAATTTAGATGCTAACGTTGACTACAAATGGTATTTTTCAGCTTCAAATGCTTTACAACTTGAAGCCGAAAAAATATACGAAAAGTATCAATGCTGATAGTTTTTGCGGTTTGAGGTTGCTCGATGCCATCTCAAGTATGCCATTCCGCATATCGTCGGAGTCCTCGTTGATATGTCACATACTTAAAAGCACTTCGAATCATTCATGAAATTGTTTTGCAATCTTCAAGTTAATGGAGCTAGCCCGTCGAGGAAACCGAACGTACTAGAATGCGCTATGCTTTGCTGTCGGTTTCAGCTTTACTCGATTTAAAACTATCAAAGATAGAACATATTGACAGTGATACTTTTTTTCGTTCATGAAAAGATATTCAGTTGAGCTTGCTCGTGTGTTCGGGTTCACAGTTGAATCTTTAGCGACTGATTCGGAAATTGCACCCTTCTCTGTCAGCTTGTTTTCGTAACAAAGGATTACTGGTGAGTCTTACCGTCCTGGTCTTTGACTCGGTCAATTGTCTCAGACATTTCCAGCTGATCCATTATCATACAGGAACTATTTTATGACTCATCAGGAGGCGGCGGAATTCTTCTGATACATGCACAAGTTCACTTCGGATTTATGGGCATGCCACTCGTTCCTCCGCGTGCTACAGCTTTGCTTCACCGAGTTCCTGATTTCCCGTCGTGTTGTTCGTTGCTTATATGATTCTATGCGTCATAGTATCAGCTACCATCAGACTGAAGTTTGTAGATTCACTGATCTCATAGCACTGATTCTTTATAAAGATTATCCCATATATTGCTGGAGTGTGTGCACGTTTCTCAAATACTTTTTTGTGACGCATAAACGGTACTCTGCGTCGAAAAGCTCCATTCGATGCTTTTAGCAGCCCGTAGAAGCCGATCGCGCGATACGGTTTGGCTGCAAAAATTCCACCAAGTAGAATTACGTGAAAACTTTTTGTCTCCCGCGATAGTTCTGCGCACATTACATTGATCAGCAAACCATAGGTCTAGTAACGCAAACGAAATGCAAGATTTTGCGTAATAATTTGTATCTCAGCAAATCGGAGACAGAACGAACACAATCTGATTATCCATTTGCTTGTAATCTGGGCTGATCTGGTACTCAATTGCACGTGTCGAAGGTGAAGTTTTTGCGCAAAAGAAAAGAGTCCGGATCAGTTGAGGCAGCAGAATCATGAACGCATCTTCTCATTGATCAAAATGAGCTCACAAGGCTTCAGTTAATATTCGTGTCGTCCTTGGTTCGGTCAATATAAACTCGCGAAGGAATGCAATATTTGAGCGTAAAAGAGCATCTTCGAATAATCACGAGGCGTTTGTCGCCGACAAAATGGAAAACGTCCTTAGCGTGATAACGGCTGTGTAATGGAGTACTTGAAATGGATAAAATAAATTCAGAGCTTGTCCCAAAGCACATTGCTGAGGAAGAGGGCCTCCATCACAACAGTATTTGTTCCAAGTACTGCTCAGTTGTAAGTTTGTATGAAGGCGCTTTTCCTGGAAGATAATACGAAGACTTTTTTTAATTTTATAATTTAATCGTTCGCTACGCATTTATGTGGCGATTGTTACTTGTTGGTCGACTTGTTTCGGTACAATGATTTGATAGACGACTAAGACCTCAACCGACCGATTACGCTCCCTTTCATGTTAGAAATATTAACATGGCTTGAGCACCCATATGCTAGCTACATGACGTGGGCTTGATACTTCATTAGAAAAGATCTATGCGACAATAGTTTGAAGCTTAGTCTAATTCAGATACTCTCCAATTTCCGTGCTAAACTCGATACTAAATGGGTCCTTCCGAGTTGATGCTACCAACGCGAATATAAATAATATTGGGTCGAGTATACACCACATAGTGGGGATTTAATGGATTGTAGCGAGTGTCCACAAGGTCTATCTCAAAAGTAATCTTGAATGTCAAGAGGAAGAAGTGCCTACCTGACACATGTATATTTGCTTACAGAAATCCATCCAAGTATATATGCATTGCTCCATCAAGAATAATTGATGGGAAAGGAATCCGCGTTTTACTTATTGCTTCATTGTTGGACCGGATCCAATTTATTGCTACTTGCAAGCGTTCACGTTTTTCGTCGATTCCCAACATAGGACGTGCACTGTCTGGGCATAAGCGCCAAAATTCCCTCCCCCCCCGCATTTATCGATCGCATCAGATTAGTTACCATCATGACATAATATCGAACACATTTCCGCTTTGAGAGCCTTTTCTCCAATGCTGATTTGACACAAGTTCAAGACTCGCGCCTTGGATCCGAGAATGATCGAAGTAGGAGTGCTGTAAAGACGATAGCACACTAAATAGGTTTAGCCGTAAGAAATGCCTGACTGGTATTCATAATGAGCCCATGAAAATTTACTGCTTTAAATTTCGTGCAAGATGAACACTTTGGATAAGCACGCGTGGGTTTACTTTGGTTTTAGATAACACACTGTTTTGGGAAGTAAGGAATGCAGCTAGGCCTTCGTTTTGCCAACTTGCACACTCATGTCAAACTAGTTACTCTACGACTTTGAAAATTTCCTTGTAGACCAGACGTATCATTTTGACATTTACGTCATGTTGAAAAAGGTGAGTACCGAGTGCCAAAGCCTAGACGACCCAAAAAATAAAATTGAGTCAAATTTAGGCGGTGCTCATTGCTTAAAGCCTATTGAAACGAATCATGCTTTTCTCACTCGCATATATTGCCCACGTAGATCTAAAGCTTTGTAATCTTATGATATTACGCCCCAAGCGCTTATGTGTCCCGCATGTATTGGAATCTGATCGGGGAGGACACAGTAGCCCTAGACAGTCACAAGTGATCCGCATTGTATAGTAAAGTACCAGCAAGCTAGGCTCAATGTACTTTTAGAAAAGCATGAAGAGGTCAGGTTGTAATACACCACGGTTGATGGCGTCAAGACTGGATGGAGGGCAATCTATGGTTGAACAGAAAGCTTTTCAGTTCAGTTATAAAAAAGGAGAGCATGTGGAGTACATGACCAAAGAGTTAGAAGATTTTGTCGAGTGTGGCATCAATCTGTCCGAGTTATTTATACCCATTTTCGTCGCTCTTTAATCTTGGTCCAATTTCGCTAGTTGACCTCGGCTACAAATCGCGGCTCGTAAGCATAGGGATCAATTATGAGGCTTTTTGCACCAGAATGGAGGTATCAGGATTCAAATTTTCACTACTTTCCTGTGCTGATAGGCGACTTTATACAGCCACACATTGGAATGAACGAACAAAGTCCAACATATTTATACAGGCTCGCATTCCTGCCGATGTTTGGCCTTCTCTAGCGAGCCAAATAACCGACGGAACGTGGCAGATTCCAGACTATGATTCCGTTATTCCGATGAGAATAATAAAGATGCGATAATGCTTGGATTATCGATTTGGAATTGACGATAGAAAGATCTTCTGATCTCAATCCTTTGACTGCAGCAGAGTCTACAGATAGATACGCCTAGTGCGTGACTGAAAAGCTTATCAATTTGGATGTGATTACCTTACGAAGTAAATTCACAAGAGCGTAACGATTGCATCATAGCGAACTATGCTGCTGCTGTCGTTGTTAGTAACACAACGTCAAGGTGGTAACTGTGCCAACTATTATGTAATATGATATGCATGGAATTTATGAGCATGTTTGCTCGTTTACGACAGTAGCAGATGTATCAAACGAGCGTTTCTGTTTTTGTGGCAGGCTGGGGAATGATTTAAAATTCAATTCCACACAGTTATGGCAACTTTTTAGGATAGGAACTCGTACCTGCGCACAGCAGCCTACGATACGAAAAAGGACTTTTTAATTAATTAACAGAAACAAAGATAGCTTTCTCTATGATCTGCTTCTCTAGCATGACCTTACGTTCTCTTCTTTCTCTGCAGCGGCTGGACATCTGCTCTGTCACTGTAAAACTTGAAAGACGTTGCTCAATAAAAATGTTGGAAAAGTGTCTAATTGGAGTAAGCCCTACGCATTCTTTCTCACTTGGTCAATAATTCACTTTGCAGTGTACCATGCGCTAATGGGGTACAAATTGTTAATACATCCAACTCACGCGCAACATGTATTTGCAAAACTCGCTTGGAGTCGATCATGTTCAATCGAGGAGAGATAGCTCACAAGAGCAATCTCTGATGCAGTGGAAGTGCTTCTTGTATTGGTGATGAAATGCATAATAAGAAGTGACCCGCAAGTAAACAACCTTGCACACAAGCTATCTTATCTTCCTTAAAAAAAGATTAACGAGCGTGATTGGAGCTGCTCTCCCTTCAATCCCTCATATTCTGTTTTTACAAGTTGTCGAGTCGACTGTGAGTTGGATGGATTATGACTTGACTCGACATAGCGTGATTGTTCGTCAGGGTGCTCTCTTATAGCGTGATAATCTCCAACAACAACAATGGAACTATAACTGCACAATCGCGTCAGAGTAATGTTTATATCCGAATGGTATCATTCCTGATTATTTTAATTAACGTGTTACGCTGCTTGTGTAAACAAGGATAATCTGTGCTTTGATTTGCTTTCTAACTTTCTTAGTGTTGCTTGTGCTTGTAGTAAGTCCTTACATACTTGATCATGCCACGCTTCAATGACTTCCAGTTTCTCCAAAGCGATGTGTTGCGTATTGAGCAGTATGCTCTCTGCGTACTTGAGTTTGCGCATGCCTTCGACGGCTAGGGCGGCATTGGGATTGACATAAACCAGTGTACGCCGAGCATAGTCGATGACAGCTTGAGGGAATTTAGGCGTCTTGAGATTTGCAAGCTCGGGTGCAAATTTTCGATATCGACGGTATGATTCGGGTTGTATTACGTGAGATGCAGCATCCATAGCTCGACCAGCTTCGATTGCTAATGGATAACATCGTGTAACAAACTCATTCAACGTTCCAGTGTATTCCGGCGCGACTAAATCTGATAATGCCAACCTTAATTTGTTGGTCGCATCACGATACAAATCTTCAATACGATGCAGCTGACGTTTGGTGCAATGACAAGCTTTGATCTCAGACATGCAAATCGCAATTTGTGTCTGCAGATGATCGGCATTTCGTCCAGGTAAAACTTCCAGCAGCGAGCATAACAGCTCCTGTTTTTCACGTTCCAAGGTCTCAAGTCTCATCGAAAAATACTTCTGGTCTCCACAATGACCCGATTCAGCCATAGTCAATTGACTACTACTCAAACCGTCTCCTGCTAGACACAGCGAGTTGTCAATGGTAGTCATTCTCAAATCTCTGATAGATGACGATCGTCGCTCGAGACGTTGTATTTCTGCATCGACAGAAGAAGAAGCTCCCATTTTGTGCAGTAATTTGGTTTTCAGCCTTTCCACTTTTTTTTCACGATTCAGCATGAAAAATCTTCGAAACGGTTGCGTATCATGCCGAACAATCTTTTCTACGAGCTCTTTCTGTGACTTGACGAGCGCTTTCGACTCTTTCTTCGCTTCCTGCAATTCTTCTTTCACCCGTTCTGCTTCGTATTGTTCACAAGATGTAAATACTTGTGACGCACAGCTGATGCGTTCGATCTCGTGAGATACACGATCATATTTCTGACATATACTACGTCTCCAATACACAGTTGATGCAGCCATAATGTTTCTTTCACGCTCCGTTTGCGCGTTCCGTTTGATATTATGAATTGAAGGCTCGTCTTGAGTGCACGGTATTCCGCAGAAAATACCTTCGTTTGAGTCTCGATATGTCTGCATCAAAAGTCGACGAGCTAAAACATATCAGCAATATTAACTTAATGAAACGGTATGCTGATTTCAGTGAGATGAGGAGTCTGAAGATGTAATTATTACAAGGCCGACCGGTAGTTGCAAGTAAGATACAATGGCATCCACACTCGTAATTGTAATGGTAGGAGTCTTTCCAGGAACCACATAATCGAAACGATAAAATATCTGGTGTAGAAGCGGTGTAAGCCAGCCCGAATTGGCTCGTTTTGGTCGTTGCGCTATTTTTGCACCCTTATGTATAGATTGTAATTATAGCGAAATTACCGTGGAATCTGCTTCAGAATGCTACTTTGCACGAGATTTTCTCAATAATAATTCGGAAACGCATAGTGTCAGAACCAAACCCGATGACCAAGAACTCGTCTCTACGTTGTACTTTGGTCAAGCATACGGTAGGAAGTGTAAGGCGGACGACATACGACCTTCCCGATAATGAAGATAGCAACCACGTTTATGGCTACCGGCTACCTCGAGATCCAGAAGGAGCAGGAGATATGATTAGAAATTGGGCACATGGAAGGCATTCTGAACAGTGAGGCGTATAATCCCGTAAATCTTTCGTTCTGACGAGACTTCATTGTTTACAAAACAGTGACGGCTTGCTAGATGATTCGACGGCAGAACTCGCTGGAAACACGCCAAAAAGAAGCCAATCACCAAGGGTGGACATGACTCATGGTGTAAAGACATTGTATGCTCGAGTTGTTTTCTGCGTCCGATTGCGTGCTGAGTTTGATCGATACTTAGACCTTCAGAAGATATTCGCGGTTTGATTCAAGCTCGGTACACAGATTTTAGCAATGATAGCTCTAATTATGCCGATTTGTCGCGCTTGCAGGCCAAAGGGGTACATTTTATTTCAGACGTGCTTTACAAGGGGGGTCACTAATGTTGCGATTTTGTATTGAACAGCAACTGCCAAGAGAAGCTAGAGAATGTGTCATGAAAGATATTCGGAAATTTGCGATACCAGTAAAAGTGAAGGAATCTCCGAGGGAACCATTCAAGATGACGAAATTCAAAAGAGTACCTCCCGTACTCCATACACAGCCAACACGGATGACGTGATAGGGTCGGTCAGAAGGAGCAGATGGAATGCAAGTGTCTGGCGCACATGCTCTAATTGTTATCAGTACGAGCTGAATATCTATCCGCGTTTGTAGCGATCAAACTGGAGGCATAAACGGCAGTACTTATACCTTAGATGTAAATGCTGACGTATGAACTGTATTTACTGCAATTGATGTCAATAACTTCTTGATCGTGTTGATTTTGCAACAATGACCGCACCACCAAGCCTAGCACTGAATAGTGTCTGTTGTAAAGCTACACTCTGAAACTCAAGCATTACCATCGCAGTAAATTTTGTTCACTCGGTAAATGCTGAAGCTTTTGTTCTGCACACCGAGCGACAATACATTGAATAGAAAAGCATTTAAGCTCTTTTTATCGATGTAAATCATTCAAACTGCACCTCCAATCACAACTCTGCATTTAGTCTGACAAAGCAACCGGATTTGTGGTCCCTGATGAGTAGCTTCCACAAAACAGCAAATTGGAATCGCTCTTTGCTTCTTACGATTTTACTAGGCGCCTCTGTGTGCACGCATGTACCCAACGTGCAAGGAATTGGAGAAACTGACGTTTCACATAAAGGCATAAAGCTCAACGATACGTTCATTGAAAGTCTACAAAGCTCTGGGACGTTTGAATGTCGAAACAGAGGCGAACTGATCACAATGAAAAAGAAATATTTGAACGATGACTATTGTGACTGTGAAGACGATGGAAAGGATGAACCAGGAACCTCTGCTTGCTCTTTCATTTTGGAACCATTCAGAAACTACTACTGCGCCGACGATCGTTACATGACGCAAGAGGTTCTATTAAACTCGTTAAGGGCGATGTGATTCCTTACTTGTTCCGCGTTTGCAGGTTCATAGCTCAAAAGTCAATGATGGTGTATGTGACTGCTGTGATGGAAGCGATGAATGGCTATCATCTGATTCATGGAAAAGTACAAGCTGCCCGCATACGTGCATTAATGTCGCAGTTGAATCGAAGGAAAGAGCAATTAAACGTTTGGACTTGGTTCGCAAAGGCTATGAAAGGCGACAATATGACTTGCAGGGACCAATACAGGAATCCTACAAGAACATACAGCTAACACTTGATAAAGAAAAACACGAAATTGCCAAGCTTCGGGCGTTGAAAAAAAAGGTGGAAATGTATAAAGAGCATGAAGAAAGAGTAGAAGCGCAGAGAAGGTTGGAGCGTGCGGAAGAAAGTATCTCGGATTTGTCAGAGGATGAAAAGAAGACAGAAAGCTCCACTGATTCTGACACAAGAGAAGATACCCCAAATGATTTAGCTGAGGAAGCTCGAGAGTCTCCTCAAGAATCTCATGAACATAATTCCTTTGAAGAAATCGATACCTCCGTAGATTTGGAATATGAAGAGTCTACAAAACTTGATCTTGATCTTGCCCCGATTTCAATTCCTGTAGAAAGATCGGATGGCACCAAGGTTTGCGTCAGCAATATGAGCTATCCTTTGGCTAATTTGTGGATCTAGATTTCTCTGTTCGATTATATCCATGAACAAGAGCAAACTACGTATGTACATTTCCTCGCACAAGCGATCGTTTTTTTTCTTACTCTCTGACAATCACCTATAGTGAGACACAAGATGAAGCAGAAGGAAAGGTCTGGTCAGTTGGATGGACTGTACCTTTAAACTGGAAGTTTGTGTATCTGATCATACTCAGAACAAGCGGTACGTATCTTGGGGTTTACATTCTTTCTTCAAACTTCCTTATCGGCTCCAATGCGAATAGGACTTTTATTCTCTCCGATTCGAGCGCTTGTAGAATTTGTCTTATTTCTACCATCTATCATCCTGGACCTCCTCGTGGAATTGGAGTTGATCGAAGACCCAAATCAATCAATCTTGGCTGGCAAGTCGCACATATTCATAGAGATCTACTATTTTCTTGATACTTAGTCTACTTCATAGCTCGATCAGCACAT
Source organism: Albugo candida (assembly GCA_905220665.1). NCBI lineage: Eukaryota > Oomycota > Peronosporomycetes > Albuginales > Albuginaceae > Albugo > Albugo candida. Next base: position 326,222 of record CAJNAR010000168.1, read on the forward strand.
CTTGAAGCGTTAATATTCCGATATTTTGGTAGAGGGTTTGCATATCGATTCTATAGAGATTTTATATGGAGCGTCCGAGTTTTTTGGGACTCACCGATTTGGCTATACAACTATCATTTGTACGTCATTCCCGGTTGCAAGTGTTTGGCCGAATTGCAATATCCTCATCCCGTAGTCCCGAATCTGAAGCTATTCCGAAATCTCCAGAAGCAGAATCATTACGGCAAATTTTGCAACATATTGATCAGAAAATGGATCATCATGAGAGGGTGTATCAGTCTCATCAGAAAGCATATACCCAAGATTTTGGTCCTCAGCGAGAATTCTCCCTGCTTCGAAATGGCTGTCTGAAATCGCATGTTGGGGTATGGCGGTTCATTACTGCAGTGAAATGCATAATCAGTGATCGAATCGTGTATTTCATAGGGATACACGTATAAATTCTGCGCATTTCAAGAAGTTCTCCAGGATCATGTGAATATGGGCTATTTCAAAAATTGGGATCAATCAGGTGACGCAGACTCTCAATACACAAAAATGTTGTTTGGAGGCGGTGCCAAATGCTGGAATGGACCAGAACGATCCACAATTGTGCATTTGATATGTGGAACCACAGAGGATATCGTATCGGTCGATGAGCCAAGGACGTGCGAATATGAAATGGTCGTTAGCACACATGCAGCATGCACGGATAAGATCTTGAACAAGGCGCAGAAAGAGTTTGATTTCTGGCAAGAAAAAGTATAACGGCCCAAATCATGTCTTTTCATAACCCTCTCCGTAATACGATTCATCTTCCAAAGCAAAATAAGAAATATAGCTTTATTCGTTGCGGGACTGAAATTGATGCATCAAGATCACACAAAAGGTGAAGTACCCACTCAGCCAAAACTTTTCCATCAGTCGACCATAATTGACGGGATTGCTAGGCAAACATACTTCGGACTATTAGAGGTAGGGCTTTTTCAGGTGCGCACAAGATCGCCAAAATAAGCTACTAGGACCTTTTCGTGACCATTAAGAAATACCTTATCGCAAGATACTGATTGCTCAGGCACCAGAGCTTGTAATTCATCCTGTGAAGTGGCTTTTGGGAGATAGTATACAATATTTCCGGTGACTTTGACGGCCAATTGAAATAAATCTTGACCGGAGCATGATTCATTAATCATCATGTCTTCCAGAGTATACAGATCCCGATTGTAGTTGAGACCTCCCCAAGGTGGAGAAAGAAAAATCACATCAGCCTGCAGTTTTGAAAGTACTTGAAGCGCATCGCCACAAATCCATTCGATGCGATCGGATACGCCATAAACCTTCGCATTATGCTTTGCTTTCTGGATGCGATCAGGGTCGATTTCCACTGCAATCACATGGTGACAAGTGAGAGCAAGTTGTATCGTGTTCCCGCCACAGCCTGCAAATAAATCGACCACAGTACCACAGCGCACTCGTTCAGCGATATGTTCCGCTATAGCTTGTGGCGTCACCTTTGTAAGCAATAACATTATCAACACACAGCTATTGTACACTGCTTGCGTACCGAATACCAGCTTTCGTAATCCATCTCAATTCCTTCATCATAGCGATTGAATAGCTGGTAGCGTTGTCTCCAAAACTTAATGATAGATCGATCTGATGCACACAAAAAATAAGGGAACAATTATTCAGAATGACGTCACTATTATCCCTTCACCTTGCTGAAGGTAGGATGGTGGATCAATGGGATCATCGACTTTTGTGAATGTTTCTTGGACAGTATCAATCTCTACTGACATTTCTCCTTCCGGCTCAGTCTTTGGTAAGAGAACAGCATATTCAGAGCCATTTGCTTTAATTCGGTCCGAAATTACTACATCATCTTGAACGACTATTGCAGATGAATGTACGTCACCGCCATCGCCATCATCATCATGATGTTGTTCCTGAATTCCTTCACCCATTTCCTGTCCGTTCGAACACTCCTTTCCACTCTTTCCAAAAGCTGTCGGCAATGAGTGTTCATCGTATCCGGCTTGTTGCATTTCATCCAGTAGCTGGAGACGCGCAGATTGGAAATATTGTGCATTGATTGATTCTTCGGGTGAGATGAAGATTCTAGACTTTTGAGTTCTTTGGCGCTTGGTTTTTTGTTTCCCATTTCGCTGCCGCTTGCGATTGCGTTTCTTTGACGTTTGTTGGATTCCCTGATCCAACATACATAATGAGCTATTGGGAATACGAATTATTGTTTATAATATATACCTGACTCGAGTTCGTCGTGAGCCAAATCTCGTGCGTTTGGATCATTATCCACTGCTAATGATTAAGTTTATTAGGTACATCGTTGCATCCGTCGTAATTACGTTTCTGAGCATTTACATGCTTGCGCACTTTTAATTTGGCAGTTTGCAACAGCAGCCAGTAATGCTGGTCATCTGGGTTCAGTTTGCAAGCTCCGTTTAAATCTCTCAATGCTGATTTCAAATCGTTCTTCAATAAGTTTGCTCTTCCGCGTTCAAAGTAGATTGAAGCCAATTCTTTATCATTGTGATGGTTCCGAAGAATTATGCATTGAGTGAGACAAGACACCGCAGCCGAATAATCATTCTCAGCCAACGCCTTACGTGCCTCCGAACGCAAAAAACCGAATTTCTGGAACCGGCGAAGCTCGACAACTGTATGGTCGTCGCTTGGTACAGAATAAAGGAAAGTCGTGACAACATTTGTTGCTTCTTCAGCTAAACAACAACAATCCAGCGCTTGTGCGTAGTAAAGGGTCAGTTGAGGATCCAGCTTTACCATTGATTTTTCCTTCAGTAGCAAGCAGCAGTCTCGGTATCGTTTCAGTCGCAATAAAGATGAAGCTTGGATAATAAGAAGAGGAATGGAAAGTGGTGCTATCACAATCAATCCTTCAGCTTCAATCAGCAACCTTGCTGTGACATTCGGGGGCGGATTGACCCGCTTGTGGCGATTTGTCAATTGCTCTAATCGGTTCTGAAATTTCACGCATTTGAATAGCAACTTCGTTGCATCATTTAGTAGCAATTCATTGGTTTGTTTTGTGCTTTTGTATAAACTGACACATTCTCCCAAGATATTTCTCGCTTTATCAGTAGCACCAAAGTATAAGTGAGCTGCAGCGAGACAAACAAATTCCTGGAGTAATGGCCAAGTACTCTGCAGAACATATTCAGCTTTGTGCTCGCATAGAATAGAATGCCACACATTGCAAAACATGACAAATGTAGCATGATCTTTCTGTTGGATTATGATCGTCTCAACACTTTGTCGAATTCTAGAAAACTCCTGCAAATCAAATCGATCCGGAGTTTCTTTCGTAAGCGCGAAAAATTCTTCAATTATTCTTTCAAAAGAGACCTCAGACAACATCTGCGGAGCAATCGGGCCGAGATTCCTGCTCTCGGTCGAGGACATGCCTTCCAAAGGACCGCAAGTAAACTTGGGTTTCTGATAAATTTGAAATCTCAAAAAAGTTTCATTCGAATATTATTCTTTCTATGTATAGTCCGATATTCCCGTCATATTAAGCCTGGACACTAATGATATCGCATACTGGCCACGCACGATAGTTAGAAGACTGGATAATGTCTGAATATTGTGGCCGCAAGACAAACGCGAAGTATATCACGGTCGTTTTTTATTTATCTTGTAGCTTTGAATCAAAGGATTTCTCACTGTCGAATAGCCGAATAGAAGTATGCTTTGGAGTCATTTGCACGGGTAGTCAATAATACATTGTGCTTTGACTTTATCAAAAAGTACGATGAGAGCACAATGTACTTTTCAATCTATCAACTTCCGACGCTTGGCTGCTCCATCGTGAGAAGAGGCGAAATGTAGCTTGAGATGTAACTGGACGCGATGTACTTTATGTTATAATCAAGTCTTTCTGTATCAGATTAATTGACAATAGTCGAGTTACTTGAAGTCTTTGCAAGCAGAAGCGCATGGCTTCCAGCGACGTGATGTGTATCCTACAACGAGAACTACAGCTTACAAGAGAGCGAGAAAGCGATATTCAGCAAGTCCTTCGGAACGTACAAGCAAACATTGAAAACGATAAGGAATTATTGAACCTGTACCAAATGGCAATCGTTAAATTGCGTGAGGCATTGATGCAAGAGCGACAACTCCAGGACGAATCCCCCAAGCATTTCCAAAAATCACTCAGACAAAAGAATCACGAAAATGAAGAGTCTCCAGGTAGCTTATGGCACAGATTTTCACGTGAGGAAATCCGTGACCGAAACGATACAGATAGCTCCGATACCTCACATTGTGGTTGCGCTTCCCCATATAAAGAGGAGTCAGTCACTTTATCCGATGAGGCTAGGGATTACAAAGTACAGAATGAAGCGATACGATCAAAAACTCATGCATTGGATAGCTCCATAATGCAGCAATACCTTCCTTCCAGCTTGTTGGATTCTCCTCATATCGATAAGAATGGTGCAAGCCTCTTCATTTCAGAACACTCGGACACGCCTGAATCAGACTCAACGAGTACTAGATCAACTGTGAATGGAGCGGTAGCGTATGACGAAGATTATTACAGAAGGTTCACAGGTAACATTCGGGGAAAGCACCCATCCGGCAAGACTGACAAAGGACGACAATTAGATCAGCAAGCCTATCATCGACTCGAATTCGGTCAGCGTAACTATAGTCATACTGACGGTTTGGCTGTAATGGCTTCCGATGAGAGAGAACACGCATATTGCATTGAAAATGAGTCCGCGTCCTCCTCTACCGCAATAAAGCCGTGTGGTACCGTGATTCTATCAGCGCTTTCTTCACTTAGTACGGTCTTTCAATTCATTGCAAAGGAAGAACTTGAGCATATTTTAATCGCTGTGGAAGGTGATGTCTCAGCTGCTATCGATCGCATCTTATATGAGCATCCATCCATGTATCCATCAGATGTTATGGTCGATTTGAAATCAAGAGAATCCTCCGATGACAACATATATTGGTCGGCCAGAAACGATTGGAATACCGGAACGTGTCCACTTGAATATGGTCCACTCCAAAACTACGCACAAAAGAATTCTTTCGTTTTGAGCAATCGCCGAAAATACGATTCAAATGTAGAAAATGGAAGCTTTCTAATAAAACGTCAAAACGCAAAAGTGAGCCAAAAGAACTTTCGAAATGATGACTACCGGTCATCGTTGGCAAGTCCAGTCTCGGATGGCTTTTCTCCTCGGATGCATAGTTATAAGACCGAAATTTGCTTATTCTACTTGCGGGGAACATGCAATTACGCCAAAGAAGAATGCCGGTTTGCTCACGGCGAAAAGGATCTTCGAGAAATACATGACAACAAAGCGCGACAGATGTATTTATTCACCAAGTCTAGAGCAATCAATCTGGGTTTGAGAGATTTCGCCTCCGTCTCAGCGAACGGACTCTTTACCCTTCCATCAGCTTCCGTATGTTCTCAAAGCACGCATCATTCCGCAGATGATACAAAGCAATATCAGCAAAGGGATCAAGAAAATTCACCGTCTCTCGTACAGTGTGGAATCGATAGATTTGATGCATCATGCACGGAGACTTTGCCAGATACGGAGAGACGCTCAACACATGCATCATGCTATCATATGGATTCTCACCATTGTTTTAGACAACGGAATCACTCGAGTCATTTTGTACATCAGATGCACCCTCGATAAAAAGTCAGCAGTTTACATGCGGTGAGGAACACTAGAGGTCGGAAAATGGCATCCGAATGGTAATTTTGTTGTTCATAAATGAGTGCTGGAAAGATTGCCTCAAACTTTATTATAATGTGAATCAATAGAGTGGAAGATATGTCCCTACACATAAGAGATTGCATTTTCTTGTATGTATATATTCCTACTTGACTATCAGCAAATGCTTTGCGCTCACACTCTACTCGATGCGACCGCCGAAGATGACATTGTTCGATCTCGAAGATGTTCTGGCTCTTCATGTGAGAATCCAGCTGGAAAAGATCCTCCTTGCTGCATTCTGGCTACCTCGAGAACGAGAAAAAGATCCCGAACATTGACATCAACAGAAACTATTGTACCGTTCAAAATCATTCGTATACTTCGATATTGCATATCATCGTCTGGAATGGAGGTGAAGGAAGACCGTGCAAGCTGCTGAAGGTGTTGTGGAGCTGCGGGAGCTGTGCCAACTGGGAATATAGGAGGAACAGGAGGTTGCCACAACTCAGGTTCTGATCGTTTGCGTTTGGCCGCAGCTGGAGGAGTATTGGTCGAAAGGGAAGATAAGCGTTGTGAAGCTGCGCTAATATCGACTCCAATACCAGAGTGGCTCGATGATCCGGCCCCTGGGAATGGCCTACCTGGACGTTGTGATTCGACAGAACCTTCCGATTTCTGTTGATGTTTTATGTAAGGCTCATCAGAAGCCATTGTAGAAGCCATAGTCTGCGGTATGCTGAGTCCGGGAACTTGTAATCTGCGTGCAGGTGGCATTGTGGCAGTTGTCACATCATGCATACTGGCAAACAATGCTGGGACTTGTTGCCGGCTTCCTTGTGACGAATACGGATAGAATGAAGAAGGCCCGGATGGATTTGTTCTATCGTCTTGCCTTTGTCTCTTGGAGATTGCACTGGGTTTTTTCACATACGTCAAAATATCACATCTAAACCCATCATTGCCCACTTTACGTTTAAGATAGTTTCGGTATGAACGACTGATACGTGATTCAAAATTCCGAGCAGTTACTTCGACCAATTCGGACTGTTTAGAGTGCACACCAGGCCGGATATAAATGGCCATATCTTCACGTACGTAATCTTCCGGTCCTTCAAAATTCCTAATCTCACGAGTCGTGACGTTGTTGACAATTCTGCAAAAGTTCTCATAACCATCTTCCATTGAAAATTGAAAATTAGTGATCGAAAGATGTTTACGTGAAGTTCGATGCACATCTCCGATTTTGACCGTGAGCTCAGCAACTAAAACGTTCGGAACGTTGAAAGACGACTGCGTGCTCCCACTTCGAGAGTATGGTGATGCTGAAGCCGATGTAGTAGGCTGATCTGGTTGTTCTGTCATTCTTTGAGCCTATATGTACCCTTATTTACTAGTGACAGACTGAATAAGAATGAAAATGCAGGAACAACGAGCGCCAAGTCAAGCGCTAACAGTCGCAAAGAGAAAAACTTTCCAAAGAAGATTAATTTTCTAATCCAACTTGACAATTTTTGAGACAGGTGATGTTCCAGCAGTATGTAGAAAAAGTTATTCTTAGCTAAGCGTGTTATTGTTTTAGTCTCACTACAGAGATCAGTTTTATGTGATCTGCGCTTCCTTCAGCGTGGAAGAGGTCGTGCGTTATCTCAAATGTACAGATGTTAGCACAAATGTACACGATTGCTTAGCTTCCTTGTTACGCTGTAATCAATATGTAATAGTATAGGGTCTCTAGAGTTCTTTGAGAGTTTGGAGACATCTCATGCGTATGCAGTTGGTACTAGGAACGATGCAAACGCACCCTTTTCATATTAAAACGGCGATCTGTGTAAAAAAGGTCTCCTTTGTACGTCAGCTTTGAAAAGCGTCTTTTTTGCGTAACAAAGCTTCTGTAGTCAACAACTTTTTATAAATTTGACCTTTAGTAACACTTGCCTCTTGAGCCTTTATACTTTTTTATAATATACTATAAATGAATCATAATCGCTGTTACCACATCGAAACGTCACTTGAAGGAAAGCACAATGAGATCGAATGATTATCAGTTGCCGCGTATATCATTTGACGACGAATATCGTCTTCACGCATTGGAAAAAGATCAGATTGCACATACGCACGACTTGGAATTGGAAAGCAATCAGTTTGTCACGAGTAAGCATAAGTATATAGTCTTTGTAATTCATCAGAGTGATTGTCAATCAGAATTGGATGAATTCCACGAAATCATCAAAGGTGTGTTGCAGGTATTGGAGGCACAGGAACAACGGATTGAGCGTGAAAAACTCAAGGTATCCAATCGTTTTGATCGTAATAGTCTTGTAACACGTCGATAGGCGATTGGAGAGCGGAATAAAGTGGATTCCGAATTGGAGAATCGCAATCGTCAAAAAGCTATCACGCAACTCTTGATCAAGGAAAAACAAACAGAATTGGAAAGGTTTGTTTTCGTGAAATGCAAATGATGCCATTTGTCTCGATTTTTTGATCGTCAGGTACAACCTCCAGTATGAATCCCTTTCAAAGGTTTTAGAAGAACAGCAAGTTCTTATGGAAAAACTCAGCAATAACGAAACTTGATGCCTAAAGCGTTGTCTGATAAGGATAGTATAACCGTATCAATCACCATTTCGGTCATTATGTCCAACACTCTGGACACAGCGCCACATAATGTTGGGAGCAAACACAGTTTGGTGACAATAGTCCATTTGTATATTGTGTGGAAGCCACAATCGGATTCTATATAGTTCCCCACTGCAAAGGGTAGCCACCTTCTTCTAGTCTCCGTTTCAATTCCAAGCCATGTTCGTACGATTGAGTCTCCACAACACATTTTACTGCTACTTGAGACACACTTGTATGGACCCATGCACGTTCGTGATGAATATCCTTGACACTGACGCCGCATTCCAACATCAAGTTGGCAAGCTGAGCAATACCTCCAGGACGATCACTCACCGTTGCAATGAAACGTACAAGACGACCATCGGCGGCTAAACCACGCTCTATGACTCGACCCAAAACGGGTGTATCGATGTTTCCCCCACAAAGCGGTAAAACGATCCGTTTTCCTCTCAATTCAGGTAACTTGTCGTCAATCAAAGCTGCTAATGCGCACGCACCGCCCCCTTCCACAACGACTTTTTCTTGTTCAACGAGGCGAAGGACACTCAGCGCGATGGCGCGTTCGGATACTGTCACAACTTTGTCAACTCGATCTTTTGCAATCTCAAACGCATTGCTTCCAACGCATGGGACGGCCAAGCCATCAGCCAAAGTTGGAGATGTTGGTACATGTACAGGTTTCCCTGCCTCAAGAGCTGCAGTGAAACTAGGACAAAGGACGGGTTCTACCCCGATTATTTGAACTGTGGGAGCCAATGTCTTAACTGCCAACGAAATCCCGGCAATAAGACCTCCACCCCCAATTGGCACAATAATTGCATCTAGATTGGACACCTATTTGGCAATTTCATGCTAGCGACTACGAATCAACCTGCATTATGCACCGCACCTGATGCAAAATCTCAATGCCCATACTTCCGGCTCCAGCGATGATATCTGGATCATCAAACCCATTGATATACTTTAGACCCTACGACCATCGAAAAACTCATCATCTTCACATTAAAAAGCTTGATATGCAAATTACTTGTTCCTTGGCAATTTCATCAGCTTTGACTCTCGCTTCCAGAATGTGAGCTCCATGTAGGACCACATTTGCACCAAGGTTTTGGCAACTGGTAATTTTTGTGAGTGGTGCGATATGTGGCATCACACAGGTGACCGGAATGCCAAGTTCTTTGCCATGATGAGCCAATGCCAAGGCATGATTTCCTGAGTATTAAATAATAATAGCGCTGAAGACGGGCAATAGTATGAAGAGAAGTACCTGCGGAAGCTGCAACGACACCACTTTGTCGCTGTTCTGATGTTAGCCGTAGCAAAGCGTTTCGAGCACCACGTTCCTTAAAACTGTTTGTGAATGCAAGGCGATACGGTAATGTCTCAAAATCAGAATTTCAAAATCCAGAGCATCCTGCCTTCCAGTCAGCTGCCGATAATCCTTTTTTAGGTAAATGATGCAATCCAATTGAGAAGATAATACGGGCGACATTTTACAAGAGGTCGGTTGAATGCCTGCGTCGGGTCACTCATTACTCTTAGGATATGTAAACATTGGGTTCGATGACTCACCGTCACGGATGAGAAAACTGGCGGTGCTGACGTCCTGAAAGGTGATCGCCTTTGTGGGTTTGTCGCTATCGATTTGAGTGGAAAAGTTGTTGTGCAAAGAGCCACAGAGAGCCCGACCTGTACGCCAATTGCGTTGTACATGACATCCGCTTCTGCGAGTTTTAGATATCAATTGTCTCATCGTTAGAGCAGCAAGTATTCGACGCTATGAATCATCCACAAACAGATGACCTCTTTATTTTATTATACTGTATTGCCAACTACTTTATCACATTGAATACTTATTGCAAATATTTCTCGACGTGAGAACGCAATCTGTTTTCCTCCGGCGACAAACCTAAAGGCGCTCCATGACCACCGTATTCTTCAGGGATTTGATCAATATCAATAAGTTGCTTCAATTCACGTAAAATGCTGCTTCTTCCTTTAAGCATATGAACCTAAAAGAGAAATCCAGTTAAGCGGCAAAGCTTTAAAGTGCAAGTACAAAGTCTACCTTATCCCGTGTCACGGGATCAATCAATGGCTTGACAATTCGCCATATCATATTGAACCAACCAGGAATATTGATAATGAAAATATGAGCACTTCGTTCGGGATAATGTGCTGCAGTAAAACTAGAAGCTCGCTTGATAAAATCCAATACTTCCCCGCCCAAGCTTGACATGCCGATGCCAGAGACGTCCAAAACTGTTATGGATCGGGCAGCATCCTCTGGCTCTATATACGTCCATAAAAATTCGGTGATGTACATATAATGATAAATCAAGTCTTCAATTGATAGACCAAGCTGCTTGAGGGCCACAAGATCGATCTTCCCAGGCTTTTCATAGTATACTGGATTTCCGGCTTTAGAACGACCGTGGAAGTACTGCGGATAGCATTTTTTTATTTTCTCAAAATTGTGATGTGGTCTACGCAGAATTTGATCAAGTTCATGTTCTTTCCGCCATGCCACTGTTTGCAAATATCGCTCCTTTCCTTTTTCTTCGTTTCCTTTTTCAGCCGCAACAAATCGAGGAGAAAATGAGATGGAATTATCATTTGCTTTATCCGTCTGCACCAAATTATGAGTCGCATCTTGAAGAATAGTGCCTTCTGTAACGGTTTGATCTACTTGAATCGTTTCCAGCTGCTCGACTTGTAAATAGAAAGTATATTCGCCGTCAGATTGGTGCTCGGAGACTTGAGTCCTTGCTTTTGTTTTACTCCGAGCTTTTGATAGCGATAATGTGCTACATTGGGGATCAGTACGCATTTGAGTTGAGCAGATTTTTGGCATCACCTTGTGAGGAATTGAACCGCTTGCGAAATTGATTGTACGAATCCCAAGAAAGCTGTCATTTTCATCAGTCCTGTGAATGGCACATTGCAATAGAAAGCCAGTGAACAGCTAAGAATGAATAATCCTCCTAGAAGGGTCGGGAATGCTGTACTAAACGATGAGGTAGCCGTTGTTGGCTGTATTCCTGAGTTTGTTGGAGACTGTGGCGAAACGGATCGGGTTGTGCTCTTCGTACATCGGATAGAAACTATGCTTTCACGTTAGTTTAAAGTGGAACCAAACGGTTGTACACATACCATTCACTTTGCAATATGAGACGGTATGAATCAGATTGGGATCAGTACGCACTGGTGTGGTGAGTGTCAGCCTTTCAGATTGCGCACACAAACTCGAAATATCATTGCTAAGCATCAATCTCGTGATGCGAACACTTTCACCATTGCTTAGCACAATGATGCAAACGTCGTCTCGAAGGAATGTGCCCAATGTGACTTCGGAATGCGGTACAATGTGTCGCTGTATGAGAATCTCCGAATCATTTGACTTCATACAAATGGCCAATACATTAACTGCAGCCTTCTCCTCTATCTGTTCCAAATTCTGCGTTTCTGATAAGGTTCGGTCATTCACATCATTTTCGTTCTGACTACTGTATGACGTGAATGCAGTTGTCAGAGTCACCGAATGGTAATGTACCTTGTAACGACACAAATGTATGTCTGTATCACTTCCATAGGCCACTCGTGATTGTAGTTTCGTGATTTAGCGATCATAATTGCTTGATTGATTGCATTTACCCATGCTGTTGCAAATTCCAGCTTTTCCGCTCGTAGGAGCATAAGCATTACTTTTCGCTTCTACGATAAAAACGCGCTTAATATGAGGCTATCGTACTGAGCTTAACTCACTGAGAACAATGCAATAAAGTGAGATGATATCCCGCTTTCTACAGCTCCGCTCGGTGCATGCTCACTGGGAATTACTTTTGCGCATTCGATATCCTGTAAAGCTGTCTGTCCCCTCTCCTTACCAAATAGTTCGAATTCCTCCGACTTCCGGTAGTAATGAAGTGACTTTGTCGATAAGATGAACAGCCGTTTTGCCCATCCTCCACGTACGGCTCCATCCCGACGCTTGTCCAGGGACCCAAATACCAGTATTCTCAAGTGTGTAGCTGGATATAGACCCGGCAGACACACCGTACGAAAATTGTGTGCGGTACTGAAGAACTGCGAGTGCTCTGACGGGGTGTATGCCTTGGATGAGTATCGCCCAATGCTGGAATCGTCGGACATGAGGCAAAATGTCCACGTAAACGTCTGATTGGATGAATATAAACATGGTGCGAATGCCTTATTGGTTGAATGTATGCCATTTCTGCAATATTTCTATTGGTTGTAAAGATTGATGAGAATGAGAAGTATCCGTATTTTTGGATCGATTACGCGGAAAGAAGAATTGTAGGGTCAGGGTAGGTGTCCACGTAACTGTTCTCATAGACATGTGAGGTTTTTTAGACCGTCGTGCGAAATCTAAATACAAAGTATAGACGGTTGCGCCTTCGGTATTAGGATTACGCTTGGGTTTTTTCTCCTCGACCAAAAACCATCATTTCAGTTTTGTTTTTTCTTCAGCACAAAGCAACAGTCAACAAAGAACAAAAAGTCGAAAATGGCGGAAACAGCGCGTGTGACTTCACTTAAAATCAATTTCAAAGGAGAAATTCATCGAATTCGCGTGGATTTGAGTACGTTTGGATTAGAGCATCTGCAGGAATTGATTTGCAGTACTTTTAAACTCGCACCTGGATCGTTTATTGTTCAATACAAAGATGGAGAAGGGGACAACTTGAATGTGGTTTCGGACGCGGAATTCGAGGAAGCTTGTCGCGTGTTCCTCTCTGAGAACAATGCAATGAAGGCACTGAGATTTTCTGCGGTTCTGCGTCATCAAGTCATGTTCCAGGAAAATGTATCGGATCCGATTTTGAAAGCGATCGAACGCCTTGTAGAGACACTGCAATGCGCAGTCGAAAAAGTGAAAAAGGAAGAATGGGCTCGTCGTGCGCAAGATGGTATGGAGCAGACCCGTGGAGCTGTGTTGAATGTTGCTGAAGGTGCACGAGACTCGTTTGATGCGGCTCGACAGAGTTTCCATGAAATACCATTTGAACAAGTACTGAAAGAAACAACAGAAGGTTTAAAAAACGTGGCACAGAACATTGGATCCTTTGCTCAAGACGTGGTGGAAGAAATCAAAGGAATGAAAATAATTGATCCGGTAGAAATGGACGCGAACGATGAGACAACCAATCAAGATGAAGAAGCTACTGAGGAGGGCTCACGATCTTCTAATGAAAGCGATTGGGAAGACATTGCAGCATCTAATGTACCTGTAGCAACCCCCGCAGTTGTCGAGGTTGTGGCATCCCCTTGTACTGCTGAAGAGCAAGTTCCTTCCATGCCGAGCGCTATTGTTGAGATACAGGAAGCACCCATGGCAATCTCTGAAGCAATCATCGTCGCTGAACCAGTCGTCTCCGACGAAGAAAAGAAATGGGCGGACCAGTTGGCCCTTATCAACGACGTATTGCCCGGTGTCGAAACGACTCGTTCGATTACTCTCTTGGAACAAGCGAACGGAAATGTGCAGGTTGTTCTTAACGCGTTAATGGAGGAGCTGTAGACAAATGAAAGCGAACCAATCTGGAATCTTGTATTTTTTTACTTTTTTCTCTTTTAATTCATGATCAATGCAATTGCTTTGCAATTTATTATCGTCAGTTTTTGGTCTCTTTTCAATCCTTGTGGTGAGATGTTGAAAGCGCTGCTGTAAAGCTGAAAACATCGGATGCTGCGCTGTAGACTTTGGGCGCTGCATTTTTGCTGCGGTGTAGTCGCGTGGCAGCTTTTTCAGGAATATGGAGCGAAATTAATCCCGATCCGTGTATATGAAGAACAAGCACAAATAAATCCTTTTGAAGCATCTTCATATCTTGAATTTCAGCAGTCCCCATGATCTCAATGTCTTCAGCGATGAAATCGTCTATTGCTTCGCTGAACTGAATCTGAAAACTACATAAGTTACCTCTATACACGCCATTTGAGCGTACGTCGTTCGACCAAATAACGACATGTGGTTCCTGAAGAGCTGCATAATCAATTCAGAGCGCGCGACCCAACTGCTCGGTGTTTTGGCATACCTCCAAGGGCATGAAGACATTTCATACGATTTTTCAAATTCCTTTGCCCGTAAGCCGCAACGTCCACCGGCCGAAGACCGTTGGATAGTAGATTACTACATAAGACCGAAACTTACGCTCAATCGTGTAGATGGATCTACCAAAATCAACTTATCAGCTCCCCGCTCGAGCATCAGCTGAACGATTGCATGCTGTCCGAAAAAAGAAGCTTGATACAGCGCGGTACTCTGCGAATGAATTGAACGTGATAGTGCTTCAGAACGATTAAGCGGATTCCGTCATGTGAACATGTAAACCTTTCCAGCGCCCTTACAGAACATAAAATTAAGCGAGTTTTATCAAATGTCAAGTCGTACAAATAGCTATAAAGAGAGTGTAGGTGATGCGATAGAAAGTGAACATTGGTACTGCTACAAACCTTGATGTAAAGAGCATGCGGATATTTATCGATAAACTCTCGAACTTTACTGATTTGATTCAGCTTGATGGCGTTATAGCAAGTGTTTATTTCGCTTGCTGAAATTCCCGCGTAACCAGATGAGGTTGCATTCGTCAGGACTTTTTCTCTTTGAGATTGACACCATGCTGGTAGTTTGCGCGACATAAAGTCTCCCGATGCGCTGGAAAAAAAGCCAACGGCTAGATGTGTCTCAGATGCAACGCTTCACGCAGTTTTAACAATGGCCACTTAAAGCTGTGAATGACGTCCGTCCATCGTGCAGTTCTTCGTCGAAAAAGTTATCTGGTTAGCGTGACACGTACGCGACAAACTCCGAGGAATTGTACTGCTGGTTTCCTGTTTCATCTTCATCCAATTTCAGCGATAATAAAAGGTTTACGATTCAACTTGTTCCGTCTCGACGTGAATTTATATGTGGACGCAATTTTATTTGTTGGCCGTAAAAAGTTTCGTCGCAGAAACCTTCGTGTTGTGAATACAAAAAAGAGAGTTTGACTTGTGTAGCCAGCCAGCAGTGCACCAAAAGCTTCAGTATCACTTGTCGATCTGTATGAGTAAACGCCACAGGTAGCACTTATGCTTGTTGAATCGAGGCCGTGCATAATGACTGCGTCAGATTCTCCAGCTCGAACGAAACCCGTGGACTCAAAACTTTGCTGAGCATCATAGATGATGTCTATTGGTTTGATCATATCGAAAGGAAAGATTGCGAACATTAGAAACAAGCCTTCATTGTGTGGTATCGATCATGCTGACATACCAATGGCCAAAGCATTTTACAGACTCCTGAGGTCGTGTTATTCAGGACGAAACAAAAGAACACTGATCAGTTCAAGTAGGGCACTAAGTCCTGTTATTATAGTTGGCTCACTGTTTCTCCCATCCATATACATTTCTGATGACTTTCATTACACTGGTATGAGCAAAATGAAATATCTACGACAGACAACTTGTAATCGGATTCAAGACATCACTATCCCGGACTTCAGCAATTGAAAGGAACGAGTCAAACGGATCGGCTTGAACGCGAATATGAAAGAGACTGCAGTGAAGTCAGAAGAGTGGATATACCTGTATGAGGATACGAGCTCATGGTAGACGTCCAGCATGCAGCGCATATATCTTTTTGAGATATCCATACCTAGAAGTTCCTGGGCCTTGTCTTGGTTGCAGACCTCAGTGAGCACTCGACGTAGAAAAGAACGGAGGACGCTGCGACTTTGAGTATCATCGTGGCAAAAGTTGAGAGCGGTCTAATGGAAAGCATTGCAGAATGAAATCGGCAGGCTAAAAAGATGTTGGCGATCGGATATTCGTGCGTGTAACGATGTAGCCATCTATCTTCTGCGATGCAGCGGGATATCACGTAACATATATGGAATTATTAGAGGGAAGCAAGACTGCTTGATTCTACGTTTACGTACGACTCAGCTTTTCAGCACTTCTCTCCGCTTCCAATATTATACTTACTTACGTCGCAATCACTAACTACTTCATCTGCGCCACTATCATCGGCTTGGACGATCAACCTCTTTTGCTGCTACGTGACAAATGGCATGATTTCACGATGTACTTTGCTACCCACATGGACCATTTTCACTTAGCTACCGTATGTGCATTCTGCGATAGTAACAGCTCTAAAAGGTGACGGCTTGAACAATGTCGTGAAAGTAAGTACATACCTGGGTGCTGTACGCGATAAGATCTATACTTTTCATTCCCAAAAATCTACACAACTTGAGCTGATATCCAAGCTTCTTAAATAAGCCCTCAACCATTCAGAGAGCCATGAGCTCGATTAGCGCGAAAAGAAAATTGTGATAGGTTACTCAAATGATCTATCGATCCACATTCAAGCCCAAGTCACAATGCTTTGACTACGATGGTAACACAATCCTCCAGTATCGGAAGTAATTAATGATGTTTAGAATGAACGCAACTAGAAGCTACGCAACAGTCTCTCCTCCGCTTTATGAGCGTAAAAGCTGGATTACATCGATAATAGAACCGCAAAATGGTCACAGCAGGTGTATAGACGAATATACATAGCAAGGTCGCTCACGATCTTTGCGCATAATTCCTTTCAAATTCGACTATCAACTCGTCAGAGTCAGCATGCTTGTTCCATCTCTACCGCTAAACGTTTCTAGACCATGAGTACGACTCGAATGATCCTCCAATTTACGTCTCCCAATAAACGTACCTTTCCAATACAGAACGGAGTCGGGTTTTTGGACAGAGACATAGGCAGACGCAAGGTAGATCTGGTACCCTGCAAGCCACATAAGGCCTTAATATCGCTTTACTCAAAACCCAATCGCTACGTGATCTCCATTGCACTAACACGTTATGGATGGAAAGCACCGTATCTCCTTAGTAGCTTATGCGTCCTGCATTATCGTTTCAAATACGCCATGATGTTTGCAGCCATAATGGGGAGCCGGATGGTAACGCTTCTCCATCTCTGTGTCTTTCTTAAGGAAAAGTATCACCTCATCGACCTCATTTGATTCCTAAAATGGATGTTAGCCGACCTGTTCTTACGACATCGAATACGAGACTCCCGGATGATGATGCGTGCATCAAGTCAACTTACACTTTAACTCATTCACTGTCTAAGCCAAATAACTGAAGCGTAGCTTCAGCACAAGCACTGAGTATTCTCTGTCTTTTGGCATGACTCCTAACTCCCCATATAAGTGGTAACAAGTAGAAAACTATTATGGAAACATAGGATTTGCCCGATATTTAATCATTTATTGCAGAAGATCCATGCAATTTTTCAAATGTACACGACCACGAGTGCATTGAAATCGCTCAATCCGTGATCCAGACAGTGGTTGCGCAATGAGTTGTGCTTTGATACGAAAGACGATGATAAAGGGTGTCAGGCATGTGAAGATTGTTTGCATTGCATTGCGTAAGCAATCCGCAACACGGAATTCAATGTTTGCTTTCTTATGCTCGACTTGTTGGATGATGTGGCCAAATTCTTGAGATTTCCTGGGAGAATGTCGCGTGGATTCTCATACAAAATCGTATTTACAATTGACCGCACTAGGAAATTGCTTTGTATCTTCCCGCTTTATTACAGAAGGGATGTAATGCGCCCGCAAAAAGCACGTAAAGCGATCCCTGCTACTCCTACTGATATTTCCGCTAATTCAGCTAAATCCAATCAAGCTTATTACCAGACATTCAACATGTATAGAGATCGCCAGTCTCACGGCACATTTTGGCTGAGTCTGGAAGATGAAAGTGCTATAATTTGCTAAGACTTTTTATCCCTACTTTGTAGTGAGTAAGGCTTATTATGCCGCATGACTTTTGGATCGATAAATAATACAAAGGGAGCATGATCTTTAAGGTTTGTCATATAAGTCTTGAAAATTCAGCATAGCAAGATTTATACAAGCAAGTCGTTGCGAAGGTACTTGGTATAACCAAAGGAGCATAATCAAGCTAACTTTCTTTATCCCTGCACAATCAATAACGTAATCGTGTAGAATCGGGCACCGACATTCCGAGTTTACCGATCAAGTAGCGGATCACAGTCGACGGACTCAATAATGTGAAATTGCTGTTCGGAATCTCACTCTGATGCATTGAGTCTCATGTGTCAGTACAAATGTTGAAGCTCCAACGTTGAGATCTCTTCATATATTGACGCTGATTGAGGTGCTATGTGATGGAGAGAGCCTCAAGATGTAACTTAACAAACGGAAACAATTCACTTAATCTGCCATACTAACGTTTTCACACTTGGAACGTATCCTGTGATCTGCCCGAAAACGAAGGGAAGTCTTTATTGTCTTTCTTCGTTTCAACGTTGTACCAATACCTGGCTGGTAGACGTCCTGTACCGACCCGTGCGCCATTGTTCAAAAATTTTATCCTACTATTACCTGATTCGTCCACAGAGACATTTGCATCGCATTTGTGGAAACATGATGCCACATAACATCGTCGAGCACTAGAAAGCGATCACACAAGTCGCTTCCAGCGGATTTCTCCTATCTCTTAGGACAGAGAGTGGTCGGGCGAGACAGCCTCTTTTTTGCACGAGCATCACCGGTATGGAAATTAGTTCCCTATACTCCTCGTCGATCATCGCTTACCTAAGATTGAAGAGCTCCCTTGACTACACTAATCTTGAAGACCGAAACGCCTTGGTCAAAACGTGGGTCGTTATCAGCCGCGACTCAATACAGTCGGGTGTCAATAATTTTTTTAGCAACGTCTTAAAAAAAACCTTCACCACACACCGACGTGTTTAGCGCTAGAAATGCCGTTTTTTTCTTCCAGTTTCCGAGCAGCTGCCTGGTTGTCCTCGAACATTCATCACCGTGCGTTCGACCTTTTTAAGTAGTTCGCTCACCCCCACCAACCAGCATCGCACATGAGAGGCTGACGTGAACTCGTCATCCATGGTGGAGAGTGACACTCAGATTTGCTACATGCAAAATTATAGAATTGATGCTCCATCAGAGGTAATTGTTTATACAGTGACGAGCTTTCTGTAAGCTGGCAGAAAAGTCTATTTTGCAATTGAAGTACCTTTCGGATTCCGATGAGTAAATCGCATCTCTAATTTCATGCTCTTAGTCTTTTTTAATCATATTGCTGTCTATGATTCTGCAATGCAAAATGATGTCAGGACGCGTGTAATGCTAAATACGATAAGCTTAGCACAACTGACTGCTTATTGAGTACGATCGGCTCATTCCTGGACGAATAAGAACACCTTTTAATCCCCCTAGTCCAGAAATTTCTCACTCGCGCCTTTTTGATCCAAATAGTATATGCTGTCTTACAGTGCCTCTGATGCTAGCAGGCTTTTCTTGCCAGATTTTCTAATCAAAAGTTGCCATTCCGTCAAAACATTTGCGTACCCGTATCAACTCAAACACCGTCACTCGCTAGTCATCAGCGGAAACGAGAACGATTGTTGCTCCTCCGCCATGATGCTTGAGGTGCAGGCACATGTTGATCAAGCAGCGAGCTACTAGCGTAACAAACAGGAGTGCTCTCCACAAACGACCGGCTTTACTCAATCCGTAAAGTGATTTCTTATTTATTCCAGCTTATCGTTCCAATCCACACCAAGGTGTTCTAGAACCCTTTCAACAATCATCGTGCCTTGTGAAATCGCCAGAAACACCTTCAGATGCTGCTGATCCTCATCTGACTTTACTGATGCGTTGAGGATATCTCCTGCCTAGCTCGCCCTCTCCTTTGCAACGCAAGCGCCAGGATCATTTTTACCGTACTCAGTTCCATACCTACCGCAACTCTAATACCATAATCAACTTCGAAGTCTTTTCTGCTGCTACAAGCAACTAAATGTGCCTTAGAAAATTCGATTGCTCCATCGGCGTCCGCCTTGATCTTAAAATGCTCTCAGTTGGAGTGGGTCTAGTAGGGTGACCCGTCTACCAGCCATGCTCCATTGCCGTCGAGCTCTTTCATCATTGCGATAACCCACTTCTCCTTGTGGCTCCTTTTTATGGCTTTTTTATAGTTTTCACTGTCTGGCTATCACACGGAATGTTCTCTTTCGATATTCTCACTGTCCTTTCTCACTGCCAGTTCGTCGTCTTTGCGTCCCACTGGTCTGGTACGGTATCGACAGCGCCTCCATAGCTTTTGTGTCCGCACCTCTTCGCTTTCTTTACCGATAACCTTCCTGTTTGGCTATTCGACAATTTCTCGCATGCTAGTCCGCCCCATCTTTGACGTCGGTTTGATGAACTCGTCTCAGCTGCGCGATCTATTCATTTGTTATTGTTTCCACGTTTCTAATGTGGTAATTCAGCAAACCTATTTTCTCCGAAGAAATGTAAATCCGGTATTCCTCAACATCGTCACATGTACCGATCATCCTACCCTTCGTTTACGCTCTCCAAGCAAGTTGTATTTGGCGTTGCGATGCACCGTAAATGGTGGGATCAAGAACAGATGTTTTACTCACTTCTTGTACCGTC
Source organism: Albugo candida (assembly GCA_905220665.1). NCBI lineage: Eukaryota > Oomycota > Peronosporomycetes > Albuginales > Albuginaceae > Albugo > Albugo candida. Next base: position 347,049 of record CAJNAR010000168.1, read on the forward strand.
TCAAAAAGCATTTCTTTGAGATGTAGGCCGTCCGTTACGTCACATCTAGCCAAGGTATGTAAAAATCCACAGTAAATTTTATCGTACTACGCACCGTGATAATAATGGCTCGATGTATCATTTGCACTTAATCACTGCTAGCCTGGAATGGCCATCTCGTTCATTTGCCGCGCATTTTCTGTTTCCTTTGAGAGAAGGTCCAGGTCCTGTAGTCGCCTCCTCTGTCAGTACTTTTGACATGAATTCGGCAATTGGAGTCGCGTTCATAAATACAAAGGAAAACTCAAACATTCAAGCCGCGACATCCTTAGTCTTGTTGGGAACATTATTTAATATTCCGAGTGTTGACCTACAAAGCTTAGCATATATCGGTTGCCCGGTCCATCTCGCAGAGTCATCGTTTCAAAGAGATATCGGGTCACATACCAAAGGAGCGTGTAGTGGTGGTAACTCAGCATGCTTAGAATATTGAAACCCTGACTAATATTCAAGACCATGAATTGAGAAAAATTTCGCATGGTACTGAAGATTAGGAGGAGCTTGATGGCAGCCATGTCGAGCACTCAACAAAGGCAGGTCGTCCGGATGGACACGTTACCGATACCTGACACGGTCAAGACGCGATGAAGTCGATAAGCCAAGTGATCAAGTTTACATTATTGAAATTTAAGACTTTGCCAGCACTACTATCAGAGAACCAGACCAAAGAAACTACGGCGAGGCTATGAAGCTGTGAAAGTTGAGTGATCGGTGGCCATAAATATAGAGCTGAACCCTTTGGATGAAAATGGTGTGTGGAGAGTGATAATTCCACCTAAAGACTCACACGTTCTCCCCAATACGTGGGTTTTCAAGACGAAGATAGATGCTGATGGAAATGTAGAGAGATAAAATGCAAGTCTCGTTGTATGTGGCAATGAAGAACTCTTTGGAATCGATCACACTTTGACTATCGCTGCGATAATGGAACTTGGAACCGTAAAGGTAATCTTTTTATCCTCGTCTATGGGACGTACCGAATGCATATGTCAGGGCTGAAAGAGAAAGACGTTGACATATTCATGAGAGTGCCAAAGAGGAATGCAACTCGGCCAAGATATCTTAAATAACATGAAGTTGAGCATACCAAAGAGCTTATCTATTGTTATAGAAATCGCCGTATGGCCTGAAGCAGGCCGTAAGTCTAAGGAGCAAGCTATTGCAATCGAAGTGGTCGCCCTAGTATTCAAGCAGTGTAAAACAGACATGTGTATGCACATTAGAGATACCGATGGGAATGTTACGGTTGTTGGTGTGTATGTCGACGACTTGTTGGTCACCGGGACTTCAACCAATGTCGTTGGACAATTTTTTGACCGCATGGTGTCGTGAACAAGTTTCTGGGTTGACGTATAATGTTGGACACTGGGTCTGGTTAGATACTGGATGAAGAAGTGGCGTTCGACTTATTGTTAGAGGATCATAGTTTGAATTCTGCAAACGGGGTTCGGAACCAATTGGAGAAGAATGCAACGAAGAGGAAACGCAAGGTTCAGAATTGTAGGTTGCATTACCCGAAGGCGTGCTAGCAAGCATCAAGGCATTTCAGTCCCATTTTGGGAGTCTACCATGGATAGCAAGATGCACTCACCCTGACATCTGTTTTGCAGTGCACCGCGCAACCAGGCAGACTCACACAAACCGACGATGGGGAAATGTAAATCGGCCAAGCCGATTTGCGCGATAATTCAAGGAGACGAAGTCGCTGAAGTTATGCGTCAACAGTACAAGCCAATCTGGGGACCCCATCCCATCAAGATCGAAAGCTGGAGCGACGCAGAATTTGCCGCGGACAAGTTGGATTGAAAGTCAGTGTCAGGATGCGTGCTGACGTTGGATGGTGCAGTGCTATCGTGGACATGTAAGAAGTAGACTGGTGTCTCGCTTAGCACTATGGAAGCGGAGTTCTTCGCTGAGTCGCATGGTGGTCGTGAGCTTCTAGGGCTGAGGGGATTGTTCGGTGCACTGGACATGAAAGTTTTCGAGCCGATGACCATGTGGATGAACAATCGAGCGGCGATCAAGCAACTGGTAAGCGAGAAAATTACCTCAAACGTGAAAACGTGTCGACATTCGTTTTAAGTTTATCTGTCACCACGCTCAGGCTGAGGTCGTGCAGCCAAGATTTATCAAGTCTGATGATATGACAGCGGATCTGTTGACGAAAGCACTATCGCTACCAAGTATTTTGAACCTGCGTGGGATATTCAAGTTCAAGGCCATCCAGGATGACGTCGAGGAGGAGTGTTAGACGATACGATACTGTTTTCTGAAAGGTCGTCAAATACTGAGTTTGAAGTACAAGACCCATTACAAGTAAAGTCCGACCTCATCTGAACGGCTGGTTGGTGGCAACATGATATATGAGATGAAGAGCGACGGTCACCACGTGGTACCAGACGGACGTCATTTGAAGCGTGACATGGTCAGGTTTGTAATGCCGTTGCACATGCATGTTGTAGTGTTGACAAACAAGGTTGATGCTAAAGATATTTTCCGCTTACTTCTACCTCTATTGCAACAAGTCAATATCAAATACATTTAACATGAACTTGACACTAAAAAGTGAGTACAAAGTCTTCCAATTCAAATGATTGTTCTGCGGAGGAAAGATAGCTGGATTTTCTTTCCAGTCATCATGTTATCGAAATTCCTCTCATTTATATAGGGCATCTAACTACTATTCCGTCGATGCTCTGCCATTTCATGCAGACCATCATTCTGCCAGTGGAAATGAAACTTTTTTCCCAACTGTTTAAGGTAGTATACGTGATTTCAATATAATTATATCTCGGCTTGCGTAAGAAGGTTTTTGCTTCAACTAGCACAAACGCAATAACTAGCACTAATAATCACGAGGAAGCCAGGTGACGAAAAACGAAAAACAATCGAAGCAAGGTGCTGCCACTCAGCTACCTTCCTTTCAAGATCAATACAGTAATCAAGTAATTGCTCCCTTCTGTTACCTCGCATTCGATAACTGAATGCAATCTTGTAGCAGTTGTAGTGAAGTCTTCAGAGGCGCTTTCCAATACACATCATCTCAATCGGGGCCACGCATGGATGAAGTACAAAAGGTGAAACTATCACTTATCCTGGCACATGAGACTTGATCGCATCAAAGTTGTCTTCCAAAAACGAAATGCACACAAATTTATTAGTTTACTATGCTTTGTCAAGGAATCAGCACATGGTTTCTGCGACCGTGTGGCCAATCCTCTAGGGGTTCACCATTATTTGTGCGAGCATGCTGGAGCGCAGCAAGTACCTATGCAATATTTGATCCAACGATCACAGCACTATCCTCCAATTTGACCACATTTAATGCCCAGATTAGATCTCACTTTCTGACACTAATTATTCTGATTGTAGCTTTTCTGCTGCCACCGGAGTACGTTTTCTTTTGCATATTGCATATAAGCCATCGCGTCTTGTGAATTTCGATTTGCGCCATAAAAGGATGAATTCCATACAAGAAAGCGATAAAAAAGTCTGCCACAGTTGGATCCGAGATGATGCCAGACATATAAGACTCACATCAAAGCGCAACTGGAGAAATGAATGATTTGATAATATGAAGTCAAGAACCGTTGAGCAGGCTCAACATCGCGTCGGCTATCTTTTGCAATAACAGAGATCGTCGGTCGCTTGACCAGTACTCAGCTTACCGGGACAACACGCGTTCAGTTCACACTTTTACTACAGAAACGAAATATTCGGCGTGGAAAATGTCGATGACTATGATATTGTCCTTCACAGGTCAAAAATATGGCTACACGCGGCATCCTTGTTCTTGACTGTCCATTTTACTATTTCAAACTTTCTCCTCTGAAGCGGTACATGCACGTTGTTCTGGAAACTTGGTTATGCACATGAGAGTCGCTTTATTTGGAAAATCTTGCGTTGATTTGACACGACATCTTTTATAGCATGATTTTAAACGACCAGTGCGTAAGTGAGTCTCTTTTGTCCAATGATCCGAATACTACTCGTAGCTGAATACGCCTGGAACTGCACACATTGTCTATTGTCTATAAGATTCGTGCTTGACCACTTCGGTTGTTGGCAAGATGATATGTCGGATCCGTAGAGAGCTTGAGGGTTTTGTGACACAGGTTTAAATATCTTTGTGACTGTTCTGATTGCCACTATCCTTTTATCTCGTCGTATAGGCTTCAACCAGTTTGTTTATCACTTATAATCAAGCCTCAATGCTGCCATGACTTCTAAGCAACTCTATGTGATAGCCAGACGTATTTAGATCATTTTCAGATATTTGGTTGGTCACAACAGGTATAAGTCCAGATAGATTCGTGGTGTATTAGTGGTGGTTGTGTTCATACTTATTTGAAGTAACGTATGCTCGTTCCACAGAACACGACACAGTAGCATGTTAATGTCACAGTAAGCACGTTATGTCTATTGTACGGAATAATCGTCTAACAAAGCGACAAGAAATCCCTCAGTAATGAGCAGATTCCCGAGTATATTGGACATGGCTGCCGTGAAATAAGCACTTGAACGTCATAAAAAGACGTGACTTTCGGAGCACGACTGAATTGTGTTTGGGTTCATACTTGGTATATTTGTTACTGCATGCGATCGAAACCAGAACGCAAATCTCTAACAAAATGCATAGTACTGTGACAGCTGTAGACAAGATCGAAGGCTAAAATGGTCTCCCCGGCTTCACTAACTTCACGTAGAGCTATGCAGAGACAGTTTGTAGTGAGCGGAGCTATGTCGTCCGACTCTTAATGCAACACGAGTGCTTTGGTATACTGTACCAACTTGCGCACGGTTCCTTTGTTATGTAAAAAGCAGGACCTACCCTACCTGAACCACAGTCCTTTCCATTCTTTTACTGTTTGTCGTACTTAGTGAGAGAATACCATGAATAAGATCTGTAAAATTGGAATCCACAAAATATTCAAAGTAGTCAAGCATTGGCAGCTTAGATTCACGTGCGACCGGCTAATTAATTATAGATACACAAAATACTTGTGAGACGACATATTTTACATCAAATTGAATGTGCTAGACGCAGTGATTTTATTACAACATCATGAATTTCACACTGGTTACTGAGTCAATGTGTTTGTCACCACAAGATAAATTACGATCGTATAGTCCACTCGGTCTTGTACATCGAAAAAAACAGTTTACACATACTGCGGATGAAGAGATTGGTGAGTGCAAAGAAGAAGATGGTCAAATAGCTAGCGAAAGTGAAACCTGGAATGACAGCACGGACGAAAGCACGAACGGATGGGTCTCTGATGAAAACTTACGATCGCTAGACATTGATGAGAGTTTCAATCATGATATCGATTGGGTCAAAGATGATGATATCAAATCCTCTTTATTAACAATGAGCGATGGAGCAGAAATGGATAACGTTGACTTCACGTTGTATCTCTCACCTCTTCGTCACAGCTTCTCTTTTTATGAAGACGGCATGGAAACAAACTCTTCTCTTCACGGTACGGGCACTTGAAATACCGATGACGTGTTTTGTCTCTGATGCGGCTTTGTGTATATCAGAACCTACGCACACCGATATGATGGGTGCAAACAAGGCGGAAAAGCTTCTCATGAGTTTTGAAACAATGCATTTTACCATACCATCACCTACAAGCTCAGGGGGAAAATCCAGTCTACAATACACCGAACCTCGAAATATGGAGATGGATTGTGTACACGCTGCCAGTGTTGATTCAGTTCAGGACTTCGTGAACAGGGAAAAGCATTCACCCACACGAAGTCATACTTTCGCGAGCACTTCAAACGATTCCGATTCGAGAAAGCGTATTGGAAGCTATAGTCCGGAAGCAAGAAGGCTTCGCATTCACAGGTTCCATGAAAAGAGGAAAAATCGCACTTGGAAAAAAAGCATCAAGTACGATTGTCGCAAGAAGCTCGCTGATGATCGTCCACGGATCAAGGGAAGATTTGTTCGAGTTGCGGAAAATCGAACAAGTCCATCGGATTATAGTTCTAGCACGGAAGATACCCTTGTTATGATGCTAATGCCCAATGAGCTGCAATCTCCTCAATCATTTTGTAGTTCGCCGGAAGATGTGGATAACGAGGGAAATGGAATGGACCAGGATCTTCCAGAGCTTGTTTCAACAGATTTGGATGCAAGTGCAGCGATTTTTAATCCTTCGGTTTCATCGTCCTATTAGGAAAACCACTGGTTTGGAACATGAAAGCCTGATGTAGTTAGAAAAGGAAATGTTGAACAAAGTTCTGCTTGAAATTTTTTCTCTGCCTCGTGATTAAGTGTACCGCAACTGGGTATGCGGCTCGAGAACAGCAATAATGAGGACAATGCAATGCTCTTTTGACACACACATAGATTAGATTGTGGTAGCACATTTATGATAGACACTACATGCAACAAACTTGACACAGGGCATAGACAATGTCACATGACTCATGTCGTTGATGCTTGGATACCAAAAATGTTTCCACCTGCTCCTCGCACTTGCAATTCCATCAAATGCTCAAGACTGACATTCACTTTACTTGGTCTTTTATCCTCGAGTCTGTCAATCACATTGTTGCCATTGGCACATGCAAAATTAGACAAGGTACGAGTTCGCCTGCGCGGTAGAGACTTTGTGTTGAAACGCTGCTGATATTCACTTGAAAGTATTTGAAGCTCGTGTGCTCTTTCCAGACTCAGTGGATTTGTAGATTGTAGATCCAGATGGCCACACGTTGACCGGAGATGAAAGTAGTACGTTGCATACATTGCTGCTGATACTCGCACTTGATACTTGACATTGACCAGAAACGCCGACTCCAACCGATTGATTTTCTTTAAATTCATTTCGGGCCATACTTTACAAAAATCAGCATTGCATATGCTCATATCATCCCATACTTTTGACGCTAGCAGCATGGAAGTGAATAAAATATAGCGCCAGTTTCCCGTGTGAAGTTGCAGCCTTCCTGATGTAACTTTCAATAATTTCTCCGTATAAATTAGACTGATTATGATACAGTCTACTTCCATTTGTCCAACCATGAAGATGTGCTTGATAAATTCGGTGATCTCAATTTTTGTTGGAAAAAAGTCAGTCATCTTCGAATCCGTGATTGATTTGGGTCGGATCAGGTCAGCAGGTCGATTAAAAACAAGGAATGGAGCGCTATGAGGGATTGGAGAGCGCGATGAATGTGCCAAATGTGATCGTAAGATCGTTGCTACACAATCAATCATGACGTTTTGGTCTGGAACCTTCATGGTCCCCATCCGAAGAAAAATAGAGCCCGTGCTGTTTGTACGATCACGTGCATTGGAACCTACTGGATCGGGTACGAGGCGGAGAGATTTTCGAGAATTTGTTATGTAGCCTTGTTCTTGAGGACTGATCGGATCCTTGTGCGCTGCGCTTTTGTGTCTGTATATGGATGAATTCTTCGAAGAGCTAGACGCTTCCCGCATATTGGAGGCTAAATTGTTCCTAGTCTTGATTGACGAAAGATTTGTATCGATTCTGGAATTAACATTTTTTTTCATTACAGCAGAAACCTCCCATACATCGTGCCTTCCCTGTTGGCAATTTTCGATTGGTCTTTTCCATGTTGTTTCACGAGTTATTCTATGATAATAATATGGCCTACCAGTCTTCGGATCAGTTGCAACCAGCCAGTCTGAACGTGTTTTTGCAGAGAGATCTGCTTCGATGGAGTGCTTTCTTTGCCTGATAATATCGCTTTCCGATGAAAGCGTTGGCTCACTATGACGATGTAAGAACTGCCTTCCGTGTGTGCTTCTCATTCTTCCATCCAAGCGCTGAGGAAAACACGACACGTTGTTCGATGTTGGATCGTCGTCATATTGGATTTCTTTGATTCCATTTTGCCGATAATTCTTGCAATTTGAGAACCGATTCGTTTCATTGCAATCTATTTGCTGCTGCTTGCTCTGTGTTTGGCTCCACGAGCTTTTTAAAGAATTTCGAGGAAGGCGGTAACGATGCTGATTACACGAAAGCATTTGATCAACGAGGTGATTACGACGATGTGAAGCAGCACTAAATGGCTCCAAGGTGCATTTAAATGCATCCAAAGCAATCAGCGATTTTTCCAAAAACGATTGCGAGTCAACCAACATATCAAAAGCTGAATGCCAACTGGATTGTACGATTAGGATAGCGGTACGATGAAAGAATAGACGCAAGCTTGCTTTCTCTCCCTCTAGAATGATAATGTCAATCAATGCTCTGTACCGTTCTATGGTATGTATAATAAGACAAAGAATTCCACAGCAGGGGTGCCATGTGGAAGAACACTGTATAGCTCGAACAGAATCAAAATTCTCGTATTTAAGGAAATGTGTTGAGAAATTCTAAAATTGTGAGTCACGTTTTCCTACGCTGCCTCTAAGCTGTAAAATGCGTGATGCAGTGGACGCCAGCCGCTGCATGGCTGAATACTGCGTGTCAGTTACTTGACGGGTATTTTCGTCGATGCAGCAGACAGAAGCGAGTACCACGTTATTGTCTCCAATAATCGGGAATCCGCAGTAGAATTTTTTCTTCATGCTTTGAACTACGTCCATGTCATGAAAGCGTATATCCGACTCGAGATGAGGCACTAGTAGCGGTTTGTCGTCCATAAGCAAGTGAGTACACACAGACTGGTTGCGAGGTAGCTTTAGGTGTTTAAATTGCTCATCGCTTGTTGCAACGACATGTTGAGTAGACTCGTCGATTATCATGATAAATCCGACCTGACAGTCAAGCTCCTTCGCCGCGAGACTGCACACAATGTTGAGTTCTTCGACATCTCCCATTTCGACTAGCCTTTTATCCTTGATCATTTTAAGTCGGTCTTTTTCAGTTGTTGCTTCAAGAGGATCTGGGATGGTATCCTTGCCGCTTTTGTAATTGAGTGGATAGGATCTTGATTCGGTGTTCGCGAGAACACACTTTTCCAAAGGAATCTGCTCGTACTTTTCTTTTCTCAGTGCATCGCAGTATTCTTTACTGATCCCTGCCAATTTCTCGGCATCATGTTCACCCTCTTGGGCAATGCTTGAATCTTCATTGTCTTGATCCAGCTCCAACAAGTGTTTCATAACGCGAATCACTGAACGCTTTTTATCTTGGTCTATGCTATTGAATGTGTCTTCGAGCATATCTGCCAGCACGCTTGCAATTGGGGACGATGGAGACGGATTTGCCACAATTGCGGGGGCCATCAGATTTTCATATGTCACATCCTCGTAATTACAAGCGTTCACACGAGCCATACAAGGGTGACAAACAAGTATGTTGGATGTTTGGTGTGTTTTTGTTTCTCGTTGTTCTATTGTGCAACACAGCAAGCAAACGTCAAATCCGCACAACTCGCATTGACCCTTTTTCTTCCCCGGTTGCTTGAAACTTTGACTGCAGGCGATACAGTATCTGTTGGAAGCTCTTACTGCTGATTTGCGTATCAAAATCTGTGCCCCAAGACGGCGACGACGCATCAAAGCATGCAACCGTGGCATCGCATTCGCCATAAGATCAAGTCGTTTTCGAGTTGTTCGAGACGTGGTTCTCGAGAATGTCGTGATAATATTGGATCCTTTTCTAGCACATTGCGCGTAGAACAAGATACGGACGGAAGGTCTTCTCGAATTATTCTCATTCTCAGTTGTCAGTTCTCGAATTGAAAATCCAGCTACAACGTCCTGTAATTGCGATGACTTGATCTTATTTCCACCGATATCAAAGCTCGGATTTCTGTTCTTCACTGAGCGCCAGCACTTGTAAAAGCCCTTTTGATCCGCGTCTTCAAGAATGAAATCCAAGTAGCTCCACCATTCTGTACGTGAGAAAACACTACGTTTGGAGAAGCTGGCAGACTTAAGATAAACATCACAAGTTACCACGGATGCGGATTCATGCAGAACGTGCAAAGCCGACTGATCCAACAAAGCTCTGTCAAGCTGAACTTTATCGGCGTGTTCTACACGACCGTGACTGAAATCAGAGCCGAATAAAGCAGCCATTGTATCATTATACTGCCTTGTGTTGGGTTCTTGCATCGCATTCCGAAGTTCCCTTGCGGAACAGTTTAGTGTCCCAACTGCCATCACGTAATACAGAGCATCCTTTTTTGTACGAAAAAGAGCAAATCCATCCCGATTGCGCTTCCAGTCGCATTGTCGTGCGATGGTATCGATTTTTTTCCAATTTAGTATTTTCAACGATTCATTTGCTAATGAGCGAAGCTTTTCTTGTGACCTTACAGAATTGCGCACGCTACGTGGAACGTGGACTTGCAATTGATCTGAGGTGTCCCTTTCCGACTTGTATGAAGTAGTATGCGAATAAGAAGCATCACGTTTATTGCGTGTTCCAGAGGTATTTGTCTGTACACTTTCTGCTGACTGCATTGTTGAAGGATGTTAAAGTATCGATCTCGTTCGTTAATGCGAAGAACTTTTGTATGACGAATGACATGGATAAGTCCTTCGATCTGAGCGGCTATGCCGCATCTTGATGATATATCTTATGCGAGGACGAGGAAGTGTAGAAGCACGGAATCGCTTTATATAGAGATGACGTCAGATCAGATGCGACATTTGTGGTAACTGATTGAATTAAAATATCAAATGTTTTGGCGGAATTCCGTGAGCCACGAGCCAAGCGCCGAAGAAGTCGACCACGTAAACCAAGAAATCGAGGATCGTGAACACGAATTTCGGGCTAATTGTGACGATGGGGAAGGTAACACCTTCCAATACAACTTTGAATAGAACGCATTGCATTAGCACTTTTAGGCGATCCAATGGCATGCCACAGTTGGGGGGAATGGCTCACAGTAGTCGAAAAAGACTACACCTCCGCTGGTAAGTAGTAACTAAATCAAGCACGGTACAGAGAGCTGATACTTTCACAGCCAACGTCTACCGCAAAAACTGCGAGGAAAAGTGCTACGCTGCATCCTGCTTTAATTTAGGACGTCTTATGTGTATGAAGGTGCTCTTCTCTATTGTTTATAAGTGGCTCAAGTTGTATTAGTGGCAGGAAAAGGTGTAGAGGAGAATGACGAGAAAGCTCTTGAACTATTTGGTGAGATTTATATCGGATGTACCTCTTTCTTCTGACAATCCAGCTTTGTTCAGAGAGGTCATGTGCAAAGAAACATGCCCAGGCTTGTCACCATGCTGGTTTTATGTATCTGGAAGGCATTGGGACACCCAAAGTACGTCAGAATGGTACGACTCCGAAGCGGAGTAGTACATTGATTACCGTGTTAGGATGTACTTCGCGGTCTTGCGGGACTAAAAACTGCCTGCAAGCTGGATGATGCTGGCAGTTGTAGCAGAGTTGGCTCATTATACCTGGATCCTCCAGCGATGGAGAATGGGGAGCAGAGTGAGTTATTGCAGCGGGATCCGATTCGAGCAAAGAAGTACTATGCAAAAGCTTGTGATGCAAATTTTGCCCCCGCTTGTTATAATTTAGCCGTAATGTTCAAGAATGGGGACACTGGTGTTGAAAAAAATGAAAAAATGTATGAGGAGTATAAGAAAAAGACCGAGCAGCTTGTAAAACAAGCTAAAGGAATGCTCGGAGTTAAAGTTGCATGAATCGACTGGAAACGCCTTAGCATCAGTTTGAATGACACATTGCCTCCATTTGGTTTCAACAACTATGGAAGCTGAATCGAATGCAGCGAGCAAGAACTAACAAACGTAATGCATTTGCGCCTTGCCGAATTGCATTGTTCGTCTACACATTGCGAACATTTGATGAATCAAATCTTATCTCAAGGAGCCTCTGCTGGACACCGAAACCATTTGTTCGAGCTTTTTTTCATAGTCGCTCATTCTTTTTAGCATTATGCTGGACACAGTATAAGACTTGGCGTTGAATACCCGCTGTATATTTGCGGATTGAGTGTGCGACATTCGACATGCGGCGTCTATTGAAGTGTTCATGCATTGAAGCTGCAGTCGTGCATTGAGTTTGCTTTCCCACTCGTGTACACGATCGCGTAGCTGAGCTTCCACGTCAGGTGCATCATCTGCCACCGAGCTTTTCTCGAAAGTGTTGAGGACTTCGTGAATGCGTGCGGTTTGGTCGGTTGAAAGCTTTTGCGACAATGAGTGTTGAAGTGCTGCACTTGAACGAACGCTCCCATTTACTTCATCCGCAGACACTTGTTGAGCATCTGAAAAGCTGACGATTTCTGCTGAATTTATCCTCGAAGTCTCATCATTTTTGTAGGGACTCGCAATTACCATTTCTTCAAAATCGGATGAAATGTCGAGCAACCCAACGTCACTGTCGAGTTCTGTTCGGCGCTCTACTTCTGACTCAGAAGACGAGCTGAAGTTCATTATTGCGTCTTCACATACTTCAGCTTGTGATGAAGCATCTCCAACCTGGATAGACTTATCCTCCTGAATTGAGGCTATATGCGTCGTCTGAGTCGAGGCGTCCAACAATTGGACTTTTGCTGCATCATTATCACTTTCTGCATAAGGCACGACCTTGTTCAGCTTTGCTTGTCGTTCAGCGTCCTGCGCCCGAAGTTGCTCTAGTTCAGCTAAAAGTACATATTTCTCATCGATTGTGATCGTGATTTCACGTTGTGCAGTTTTGAGTTCTTCCTGTAGTTTGTGGATCAAAGGCTCCAGCTGTTCCAACTTCTCTTCCGACGGGTTTGACTCTTCATAAAACAGCTCAACGTTAGTGTCTGTACCGGAGCCTAAAAGCTCAGATGAAACAAGCGGTTCCTCTTTTATCAGCATAGATTTGCGAAGTTTGAGAAAGTCAACCTGTTGAGCGAGATCCTCCACTTCTGTCGCTAACTTGGCTCTCTTCTCCGCAACGTTTTGTAATTCGTGTGTTGCAGCCATGACTTTGGCATCAAGATCATTTACAATAGCGTTTTTGCGTGCGATGGTACTCTGTTCATTTGAAAGCATTTCGTTAATTTGATCAAATTTCTCGGATGCCCGTGTAGCTTCCTGCTGAATAGCATCCATTTTTTCTTGGGTGACCTCCTCAATCCGCTGTAATAATCCTTTAAAGATATCATCGTTTTCCTCCTTATCCAAGTTGTGATCATTGCTAGTGCATCCTTCGTTTCCATTTCTTCTCTCTTCACTTTTATTTGTCTCGAGCCGTGGGGTCCTTGACGATGAGTGTCGCCGCATTATGTGCTGAGACAAATAATTTCCTGGTAGGAATACTTTACCACATATTCCACATTGCTGCACGTTCTCAACGTGTGGATGATATGTGTCTTTCTCTTCATAGTCATTGTGTTGCATTTCCTCTCCATCCAAAGGATCTACGGGATAGCATCGCTTTTGTGTTTCAAGTCGCTACAGTAATATTATGCTAACCTTTGATGCTCGGATTGTTGCCAAATCGATCCAAGATAATACGCTCTATCGCTTCGAATGCACTTGGACTAGACCTAGTAGCAAGCTTAGATTGATGCCAGTATCGATCGTGCAGTTCCCTCACCCATGCGCCTCCAATAAAACACATATGTGCTGCATCACCTGGTGGAATTGCTTCTTTTCCTGACGTAGTTTCTTGCATGCGCGTTTCTTTTTTATAACGCATTCTCGCAGACAATCCTTCTCACTGTCAAATGTTATGTGAGCTCATCCAAAAACCTCAATGCACAAAGTCTCACAGCTCCTGCTCTCGTGTCTGACGCATCATATGGTTGACATCAATAGCGTCTTGTGATCTCAGATAGAAAATGTATTCCAACGAGAGCTGTAAGATGCGAATGATGTCCCATAAACTAGCATGACCATCCTCTTGTAATCGAGGCCTTCCATGCGTTACCGACGTTTCGGAACGGGGAAGCTTACAAAACGTGAGATGAAGTGAAAGACGCTCGAGTGTAGCTGTATCGCTCTGTGCGATAATCTTGTTAATGTCGATTGAGCTGATGAGCCGCCAGTTGATCGGCTCGACGCGTTCTCGCCAGCAGAAACGATCGGGTAAATCTCTCGAACTTCTCATTTAGCACAGAACCATCGACAATTGGCCACTTTGGCGTCACATGCATTGCTGATTGGTGCATCGTGTCATTTTGAAAGCGATGTCATGAAGCACGCCAATCAAACTTCCAGAATGCCTAAAGCATTGTTGAAACAGTCTATTCGAAGCGATTCAGAGACCAAAGACATATCATCTCAACAAAAACTCTTCTTTCGTGGATGCTCATTGCCACCAAAATTGCTCAATGACGCACCCAAATGGCAAACAGGAATGCTGTCTCTCGCATTGTCAAAAGTCAGAGTTTGTGAAGAAAGTCGACACATTTTTCCAAAAAATGTACTAGTTCGAGTGATATGGTGGGGAGAAGATCGTCCCGGACAGCTTTTTCGCCCAAAGTGTAGCTATGAAGCATCACCTAAAGCGAATTTCAAAAGCGAAGAAGATGAAACACAAGGCTCGTATAAAAGCTGGCAAGATTGGGTCATTGAATACGCAATTGTAGTGCCTCCCTCTCACTTTTACGTGTACCTGCAAGATATGGTATGCATCGCTTTCGCATCCTACGAATGGATCGTATTTCTAATTACATCTATAGAGAGAGCTTATGGCTGATATGATTGATCCAAAGACGCGGCGTGTGATTGGTAAAGCTCGAATTCCTTTGTGTAGGCTACTTCCCGGTGATGGTGTAAATCCAGAATGGCAGCCGTTGCATTCGGCGTCGTATCCCATTTATTCGGTGGCAAGTACGCAGAAGGATCCAAACACTCATAGTAACAATCGGCAGGTGCTGGGTCAACTTTTTGTCATGATCTCTATTCAATGGAATCAGGAACAGCATTACATACAAGATGATACATTTGAACGTCGCAACGACTTTACTCGGATTGACACAAGTGAAGCTAGTGACAACAATCACAAAAGCATGGACTCAGTGAGCCCAAAAGACGAAAGATCTGATCATTCAATTGATCGTTATGAGGATGATTGTGATTTGAACGAGGAGTCTACCGATCATCACGCAACAGCACCAGAGATGCATTACAAAATGCGCGCAGGGCTTGATCTCAGCGGTGATACAAAGCTGCGAGCCTTGATTTTAAAAGGAAAGGAGCTTCGAAAAATGATGCAAGTCGCAAAACGCACATCAATACCTGATTCATCTCGTCCTGAGTTGATCACGAATATTGATGGTGCAGGGTCTATCTACGCTGATCATACTGACTTGAGTGAAATCAGAAATGAGGTCGCCATTTCGGCATGTTTGGCAAGATATCAAGCAATGTCTGCATTACACCCCGCTTCCGTGAGTATGTCGAGAAGTCATTTGGACAACAGCGTCATGACTGGCATACTTCACCTCAAGTCACTACAAGTCGACACAGATTTTCTTAGACGCTTTAGAAGATTCATTCAAATAAAATCCTCATGGGATCATCGCAGTCCAGATAAGCAAAAATCGGATCCGGTACTGAACGTATCCATATTCTATCAGTACGAAAGTCAAGCAGGCAATAGTGCCGATGAAATGCATTTACTAGCAGATTGCTCATTGATTCTTTCCCACACTCTGCTGGCAGGGAAAGAGAAGGTGGAAGTCTGGTCAGGCTTGGAACGGCAAAGTGAGAATTGCGCTGCTGCATCAACCTTTCTTCTTGAGCGCAATGTTCCAGGTCGTGAAGGCCTATGTATATGCGTCCAGCTACATCTTCGGCAGAGGGCATCTAAAAGCACTGGGAGTAATAAGATTGGTTTGAAAGGTCAGCGAGCCATCGGAATATGCAGCCCAGGCGAACACCACATTCCACTGTTCTTCACATCACCTGGCTCACTTCCGAGCTCGAAGCTACTCAGAAACAATAGTCTACATCGAAGGACAAGAGACTCACAAGCAGTTGGCCTCATTTCGCTCGACTTGGAACTTCCACAATCCAATCGAATCCCACAAGCAGTCAGTAGTGAAGATATCGATTCACCGATCTCTGATCCAACTTCATCTGAATTAGAGTCCATCAGTTCATCGATCCATTCAACTCCGCTGCACGATCAAGATACGGGTCGTGACAAGGAGACTTTGATGAAAAATAATGCACTAGTACTTGATACAATCAGTTTAGACTCGGAGAAGCTTTTATTGTCCGAAACATTTCGTCAACAAGGCAACGAGTGCAGATACATACAGCTTCGGTCCACCATTCCTCAGCTCGGAGTGCAGAATACGAACGACATACGCATGGATACAGAGGAAGAATCTAGTATCTGTCTAACACGCAAGCTTTTTGAGCTAAACGACAAACAAGTTGTTGACTCGGAGAAGAAGCGAGAAGCAGACTTTGGTCAGTACATGAAACTACTTCCTCGACTTGCGTCAAATGCCCTGCTTCAGCATCAGAATCAAGTGATTGTGTTTGAAGTATGGCTATTACTACCGAGGAGCAGGAGCGATTCCCATGAATTCCGATCGAAACATCTTTTGGGACTTGTCAAAGTACCTTTTAGTAAAGTCTTTGATTCGTACATCAAAGGTGGCAATGAAAAGACTTTGACAGATATTTCAATAGAGCATATTTGCGCTACTCACTCAAGCTGTTGGCCAATTCAGCATCCACTTTCCGAAGCGGAACTTGGCTATCTAAGTATCACAATTTTGAGCGGAACAATCAAACAAGTAAGTCCTTGATCAATTCTCAATATTTTGTTTTGTAGTGAAATGGTAATTGTAGATAAAAGCTTTTCGGGTAGCTCAAAATGGCATCAGAGTCCTTCAACGTCGAATTCGTCAATTTCTTAGCAATAAGAAAAGAAGAAAATGCAATGCCTTAATTGTAAAAGAGCAGAAAGCCGCGAGCTTCCGAATAGAAAGTCAAAATGGTCGCTTGACATTCGCAATGCGTGGAGGACTGACCTTCAATCATGAGCATAAAGTGGTATGTCAGATAGATGGACGACTCAATTTCATGGCATCAGTCAAAGCAGATGTAATGGCTACGATTCCTTTCCGAATTTTGTGGGATCAATGCCTCTGTGAGCAAAGTATCACCGTCCATTACAAACTACCAAGCATTCTTGAATCTTACGGCAAGCACGAGAACGTGTTATCACGAGCAAAATTAGACCTTACATTATGCTTGCTTGACGACGATTGTGTCATTCAACGTGGGCAAGCTGTTATAGAAATCCATCAACTTATCAAAGCCGGCACACTCGACATATCGAAAGAGCTCGACATTCCAATTACTTGGTGTCCTAGAGATAGTTCCAGTCTCAATTCCGATTTTGATTTGACTCCACCAAACATCTTACCAATTCGGCTTCACTTCGGTCAGTTTACTTCTCATACATTTGCTGAAGAAGGTAATGGAATATCCATTCCGAAAGATAACCTGTTGGTTCCGAGACTCTGGGTACAAAGAGAGAATCTGACCTCTCCACATCTGGAATTGCATCTTATTGTACGTTCCCTTGCAGGTTTACAACATCTCCTTGATACGTGGTGGCAATATGTGGACGATAATCCGATGGAAAATAATACTTTCGGATCGCTCTATCGAGATTTACAACACTTGAGCATGAAAACGACATCCACGAATGTAAAGAAGACAGCAGGAGATTCTAAGCTACAGTTTGAATACTGTGTTTGCGTTGGTAGTCAGCTTCATCACAAGCTACGAGTCGATTCCAAAGTCAGAAACAACGAAATGATGAAATCTTCTTGCATTCTCAGATTCGATGCAAAATCCCTTTTGTGGTGGGCGCGCTTTTTTTCTCCTCCTTTATCTCTACAATCTTTACTTCAGGATAGAAATGCTGAGTTTGCTCACTTGGATTATCAAATAATCGACATCACCGTCCATTCCGAATGGATTCGATACATACAACAAGCAGACTCGTCCTTGGAGATTTCTCTTCGCCTTTTAGATGTAGAGAAGCTGGCATCGATTGAGCTTGGAATGGTCTCGATCCCCCTTTCATCCATACTGTGCCGTCAAAATGGAGTGGAAGGGATTTTCCCTATTCAAGTCGGCGCATCATTGCCACACTCACGGGTACACCAACTGAGCTTGGGTAGATTGAATGTTCAATGTGCTCTTGGCCCCGAAAACGCAAACATTGACGAGGGCATCACATCACATCTCCTCGAAGAAAAATGTGAAAATGTGGGAGATCAAGAAAAGAAGGCAATGGCACGACTTGAAATCGTAATTGAGGAAGCCCGACATCTTGTACGTCCAAAGGATGATCACAGTGAGCTACCACCAAGCACTTTTGCACGTGTGGAGTGGTCAGTGCCACCGTCCTCGCCAGATGAAGAAAAAGGCGAGTTCCAACTACAGCCATTGACTGATTCGGAAACTCCATTAATATCATGCTCCTCGAATCCCGTCTACGCATTTGTGAAGACAATCACATTCCCATACACAGCAGGCTTGTCAAATGAAGATAATTGGCGACAATGGCTTAGCAGACAAGCGCTAAAAGTTGCTATCTATGTCAAGGAATCGAGCCATAATCAGATGTCAGCCAATAATGAACCTGAGCTAATTGGAACTGCAGTAGTGGACCTTGGTGTACTTGACAAGAAAAGCTGGAATGAGATCAACGGCTGGTACCATATTCAGCACCCTGTGTGGCATCAGTCATGTGGGCAATGTAAAGTTCGAGTGCTTCTGCAGATTGATTCGGATAGTTCCGCGCTTGAAATGGAGAACAGTGGTTCGTTGAATTTGCTCTGTGATCGGGTAAACAATACTCTGGAGCCAACTACCCAGCCTGGAGACATTTCAGGCAACAGGGACGTACAATCTGTACATTTGGCAGCGAAAGAGATCTGTGAACGACTTTCGAAGCTATCAAGAGGACTTGATTCTTCTAGCTATCGCTCTGATAACTCGCTTTCTCGCAAATCAAATTCGGATTTCGGGGATAGTGGAATTTCTTCACTAATAGAAGAGGGAGGCGGTTCATCGAAAGAGTCGAAAATAGAGAAATTGGGAAAGACTGATGCTAAATGCTCGAAAACTCTACTAGACGACAACCAAGATGTGCATTCTATGTTTGAAGCCAGAAGTTGTACGAAACCTTTCATCGTATCATTCCAAGAGCCATTGACATTATCCTCACTTGGTATTCAAGAAACCTCTCCACGCTCGTCGGTAGCAGACACTCGTTCGATGAATGACGTAAGTTTGAGGCAAGATCAGCATCAAAGTCTACTTACGGAAGACAAAAGCCTCATCGAATATATGCCGCGGGAAGTGACACCTTCAGCAAACCAAACTTGTCCGGAATTGAAATCACGCACTGCAAGAGCTTCCATCAAACCCATCGATATCGACTTGGAGACCGACTTTGTAATGCCTTGCATACCAAAAGCAAAGACGACCTCAGATGAAAGTTATATTCTACCGATTGACGATGGCAGGATGCGATCTGTTAGATTCGATGAACAAAGTTTTATACCGGACTTTGATGAGGCAATTTGGCCATTTGATAGTACAAAGTCTGAACTTCCAGCTACAAGTTCCCAGCTTCCTGCTGATTTCTCAGCTATCGAGCCATCGAGCTTTCCACCTGGCGCAAGTCAAATCGAAGATATGGATACCGAAGCTGAATTACCTGATGAAATATCAAGCGACAATCTCGATAATGAGATCTCGAGAGAATCATATGGACGAATGACTCAGTGTGTGGCTGCCTCGGACACAAAAGAAATTGACTTTGAAGATACCGAAATTGTGAAATCAAAGACCGCAACCGAATGTATCACGAAAGAGATCGGGACCATAACTAGGGATCTGGAAGCAGATGTCAAGGATCAGGAGCAAGTATCCAACTCGAAGAATTGCACTCCGATACAGCGAGAAGATAATTGGGCTGGGATCACCGCATTCGAGGCCGAAGCTAGCTTTGGAGCGATCATACTTTCCAAATGTCGCGTAATGAATGAATCGACGGGAGCAAACACTTGTGAAGTGAAGTGTACGCAAGCTTGTTTCGTAGAGAAATATGATGTTGCAATCCAATACGACGATTTAGACAAGACCAATGAATTAGATGGACAATTTTTGGATACTACAGAGCCTGAAAGTAGTAATTTGGTTGAGTTGGCTGACGCTGCGACTCAGACAGACTTTGACGATCAGAATGTTTCTTCGGATGGTGAGCCTCAGCTAAACAAATTATCTGCAGACCAAAGATGTGATACAGCGACCCAAACCAGCCAAATAATCGAAGAAAAGGATCGAAATGACTTGGCACCATATTTCGATCAAACTGAAGAAGACAAAAGCTGTACACAGACAAAGACAGAGCCAATCATGACGGATTCTAGCGATAGTCAAGGTGCCACGAAACCATCTGAGCAACAGGATCAATCTTCCATGTTCTCTTCTCTAAGTGGAATTACATTACAGTGTTTGATACAGAAAATTGACGCGATGCATGAATTACTTCAACAATTACGCCACACGTATCAGATTACACCCAGCCGTACTAGCGATCGCGCTACCAGTGAGCTCGAACAACAAGTCTCATTCTGTCCGGTACCTGTACACAATGCACTTCCAACTCATCAGCCAGATAACACGAATCGAGTCGAACACAAAGCAAATACTTGTGATCGTATCAATCAAGCGTCCATTGTACAGACAAGCTCTGGTGGCTTGATTCCTCTTGAAGACTTTGGTAAAATCAAAACTCAACTATCAAGTCCATGCAACACCCGCGACAAAGATATAACAAATGTTTTCAACATGGAATATCATAGCGATCTCATTCAGTCTCCTTCTTGTGCTGAGACGGAGCATAACAACCCAATTAATGCTGCTTTTGGGGACCCGACTTTCTCATACGAAAGCATACTTGCTATGTCTGCTTCAAATACTGTCAAGAATCCCCGAAATGCATCACTTGATCCAAGTAGCAAGTCAGAGTGGATATCGCGCGCTCGATCACTTTTTGCCGATTCCGAGACCGAACGCATTGCACGTATTATGAACATCAACTTGGACTCTTTTATTTCCGATGATGATTATGACGATAGTGAAGAGGAAAAAAATGACTTTGAAGAGAGTATGTTCAATTTGTAAAACCTCGCAGGAATCTTTCAGACGGAGGGGATTCAACCTTTATCGCAAAGTTTGAAGTTGAACTTGTGATGGCTGCATTTATCGACGAAAAAGATGAGCAAGATTATATTTATATTCGTTCAGTGTACGAAAGCCTCGAATCTATGAATCAAGCGAGCGTCAAGCTGATCGTAATCGAGGAAGAAGTGGATGCTCTTTTTCTCGATCTCATTCTCGCTGAAGGTGCGAATGTCAAGAGTCGATAAAACCTTGCTCAAATTGAATACCTGATAGTGAAACTAGAATCCCTTAAAAGGCAATGTTTGCGTCTCAAAGCACTTGACGTTCTAAATGAAGACTCTGACGAACCTGCTCCAAAAATATCAGAGTATATCACACCAACTGGTTAGGCGGATGACTTAGAGGCAGAGGCCTGATTTGTTGTTGACTGCTACCAAGGCAATACAGCTCTGACTCGTGTCTTCTATTGTCGTTTCTGTGATCACTTTGTGCATATCTTTTGCACTTGCAGCGGGCGAAAAAGTACCTGAAGTATACGTGTCAGTGAATACGTGACCGGGATGAATGATGATTGCGCTTATTCGAGCAGATCTTGAGTCGATTGAAAGACATGTGATAATTGGTTTAAGGCAGCTTTAGATGGTCGGTATCTATAATGCGTGCTCTATTGGTTCAGTGCGATGCTTCCCCACTTAAATGTGATTTGCACAGCCTTTGCTGATTCATGCAATTTGGTGTCTAGTTTCAGATTAGAAAGAAGCGCACGCGTCAGCTGAAAAGACCCTACAGCATCGATTTCGAATTGATCTATCAAAATCATCTTTAGTGGAATCCCTTAGCCTTCGGTTAAGTAATTTGCAGCATTATCAATTAGCAAATCTATCGGAATGCCGAGCAGTGATGCTGCGGAATTGGACATTGCAGCTGAAAGGCACAAATTTCTACGGCTGAAGCTCACGTAACTTTACATCAAATAAACGATAGCTCTGAAAACGAAACTGAGCCAACTGAGATTTAAGAATTTTTGCACTTCTTCCGCTTCCTTCACCAGCCTTGTTGTTGCTACAACGTTTCATCGCTCCTTCATATAAATTCTAACGACCTCTAGGCCTATACCACGAATGCTTCCTATGATAGTCGTGGTCTTTTGCTTCTCTATGATCTTGCTGTGTATCGCGCGATATGCTGTCAATAGCTTACATTATACACTAATGAAAAGCGACACTCATTTTGTAAAATTGTGAAAAAATGGCTTCGACATAGGAGATATAAAAGAATGTAAAAGACATCAAATTCATTGTTAGATTGAATATGTTGATTAATTACTTACCACGGGATCACCCCTCCCTTGTACGATAGGAACTTGCCTGTATCTTGGAGTTTTATTCCATCCAAAACCTTCACCAGTCCCGCAGTACTTTCATCCGGAGTGATAGTTCCTTTCATTTGCGTCATATCAGTTTTGACAAAGCCAGGATGTAACGTCACGGAGATGATATTATCACGCTTCAGATCATGTGCAAATGACTTATTGATCATGTTGACTGCAACTTTTGAAGCTCGATAGCCATAATAGCCGCCCGAATTATTGTCTTGGATGCTTCCAATGCGAGAGGAGATTTGTGCAACAATAGCACTTCCATCCTTTTCCGCCGCAAGTTTCAGATTGGGCAAGAATGATCGAGTCATGAGAAAAACACCGACAGTGTTCACCTCAAACTGACGCATCAGATCTTCCTTCGTGGTATCCATAAATCCTCCAGGTTTTAGTATTCCTGCATTGTTAATCAGTAGATGTACCGGGACTTCCTTTAGAGAGATAGCCGCTTTGTGAATTGAATTCTCGTCTGATGTGTCCAATGTGACCACTTTCCATGGCTTTAATGCATTCAGCTAGAATCATACAAAAATTGTGAGAATTGCAAAAAGTGGCACGAATTAGACACATACTTTTTCGGCTGCATCTAGATTACGAACAGACGCTATGACATTCCATCCTTCGTTCTTGTAATGCTGGGCAAACGCATAACCAATACCGCGATTGCATCCCGTGATGAAAACAGTCTTTGGTCCCATTTCGGAAAAGTAGAAGTGAGTTCCTTCGAGATTCTAATAACATCGGTAGAATACCGGTACCTGTTGCTAAATTTCTGGACACGCTTTACTGAGCTTAAAATCGTCCACGTCATGACTCCTTTTTGGACTCTGTTTGTACTCCTCTTGTCATGGACTCTGTTTTCTGTAGCTCGAAGCAAGGAAGAGACTCGATGCATTGGATGGAGAGCAACCTCCAATTGTAGTCCACACGCGAAAAAAAATCCTAAAAAAGACCGCTCTTGCAAAGAAACCATTTCAAAAGGGGAAAGCGGGTTCTGTGAATGTGAGGGACGACGACGTGTCAGAGAATCGAGATGTGATCATCATCCGTTTACGTGTGAGGAAGCTTGTAAAGTAGCGTCGTCAGCGGAACTGTCGTGTGAGTCCAAGCTTATCGTCTAAGTTCAGCTAATGTAATGTGCCTGTACTTTAGATCCCAAAGGCTTTGAATTTGTTACTTGTGGAAGCTCCATAAAGCTCGTCAATGAGGAAACTCGCTTTCGTCTACACTCTCATGAGATTTCCTATGGTACTGGCAGCCAGCAGCAATCCGTCACTGCTCACAGCTCGCGTAACGACGTCAACAGCTACTGGATTG
Source organism: Albugo candida (assembly GCA_905220665.1). Classification (NCBI taxonomy): domain Eukaryota; phylum Oomycota; class Peronosporomycetes; order Albuginales; family Albuginaceae; genus Albugo; species Albugo candida. The sequence continues at coordinate 370,856 of CAJNAR010000168.1, forward strand.
TTAAGGAGGAAAATGAAGAAACGCCTTGTAACACAGGTAAGCATTTCAGTCAAAATTTTTCAATTTATCTATCGCATTTATCTGAGGAACTTTAAAGGTGAGAAAATCCAATGTGGATCAAAGATTCGATTGGAGCATGCATCCACCCGTCGAAATTTGCATTCGCACAATTTCAAAGCTCCTTTGACAAAGTCTCATGATGAAGTGAGTGCTTTTGGAGTAGCAGGCGAAGGAGACTCTTTTGACTCGTGGGTGCTGGAATGTCTGGAAGACATGCAGTGCACGGCTGCAGGTCAATGTGAAGACGGCGGTTATTGGAAACGAGGCAGTCTTGTCCGTCTGCGCAACGCCATCACTGGGACGTATCTACTAACCTCGAATCAGAAACGTTTTGACGACTCGAATTGTCCCCAATGTCCCATCAACGGACAACAAGAGGTCAGTGCGGCTTCGAAAGTCGATGAAAAAACAACTTGGTTTGCAGAAGAAGGGGTTTACGTCATTTAGGAGGCCAGAGTCCGAGGGATAGACGAATTTTTGGAAGAAATGAAAAGCATTCGATTTGACATGTTCAAAATACCGCTCTTAATCAGACCTTATCAAAATGAACATGGACATTGTCCTTCACTGCAATTTGACCCATATATCCGCTGTACTGATAGTTTATTCCCAGAGTTTCTAAAATGTTACGCTTCTGCGTTTCCTTTTTCAGTATTCTTTTGCAGCGCTTTCGTTCCTGAAGAAATGTTCGTTCGGCATTATATTCCTTTCGACTTTGTGCCACGTGATTGTGCACTTTGAAAGCTTTGTTGGCTCCGACAAATAAGCGTTCATGAATGCGAGTGGTAGGAATTAGATGACACGCTAATTTGTGATCGAAAAGACAATAATCGTTCATGGTTTCGGCCACTATTTTCGCAACTTCTGCATCCTGGAATTCGATAAAAGCAAAATGTTTTGATTTGCCTGTTCGTTTATTCCGAGATAATCGTAGGCGCGTGACTTTTCCAAACTGTTTGAAGAAACCCGACATTTGTTCCTCGTAAAACCCATGGGGTATTCTACCCAAATAAACAACTCGGGACGATTCCGATTGCGTCGCATTATTCTCCGCTGCAAGTCGAGCTTTTTTACTTTTCGTGGCGATAGGTATTGGAATGATATTCTCTTTTGTTTCCAGTTGCGTATTATTCTTTGTATTTTGCTCATTGTCGCTGTCAGAATTCCATTCTTCGCCTTGTAATTTTTCTAATTCGGTTGTAATCGAATTGGAGACCATTTTTGATTGGCGTCAAGCAAGTGAAAATAATGAGCGCCATATATATTTTCTACCAGTTATGTGTTAAATGTTCGGATGCAAGTACGACCTTTAACAGTGCAGATGATCTTTTGACCTTTCTATTGCAATTACGGAGCCGCTTGGAATCATCGCATACATCAAAGGGTCGGTTATGCAACGACAGACTACGGTTGCATAACGGACGTAGATACATTGCCAAAAGAGAAACTAAAAAAACCACAAGATTCCATCGCTCGTAACCAGGGTTCGACAAGGCAGAAACGAGATTGGCGCCGCATCGAACGATCACAAAAGATCTCCACACAATTTTGTGTTCCACAAATACGAAAAATTATCATTCCAACGACTCTTACTAGTCGCGTAGCCCTTTTGCACTTGAAGGCGAAATAGCTTGCTATTTATATATATTGCACATTCAGGAAAGACTTCATTCTTCTCGTCAATCTTTTAGACGTCCTTTTTGAACGTAGGTCCATGAATAGCCGTGACTGAGTGTTGTCATTGGCATCTATATTCATCTTGATCACAGCACTCATTGCTATTACGGATTTCATAATGATGTTAGGTCGAAAGCTGCGAACAAAGGTGCTAGTGCTGAAGAAGATTACTGATGGGTCGGAAGAAAATCAAGATCCAGCGGATCGAAGATGACCGCAACCGTCATGTGAGTGACTTCGATAAAAGAATGAAGCATTGAATTGAGAATGATTCGAACAGGTGACCTTCACCAAACGAAAGAATGGAATCTTCAAAAAGGCGATGGAGCTGTCAAAGTTATGCGATTGTGAGATCGCACTTATTGTATTCGATTCCAACGAGAAGCTCTATCAATACTCGAGCGCAAGTGTGGATCAGATTCTACTAAAGTATACCGAATATCGAGACCCTTATGAGATGAAAGACAACAGCGATGTAATAAAACTGTGCTTGTCATTGTAAACAGTTTCTTATCGTTTGTGGTCTTCAAGTACGAGATTTTATTCGGTGAGAAAAAGAAACGAAACAAAGAAGGTTCTATCTCCGAAACGCCAACTGGAACACCTACCACAAAACAAGACGGAGATCAAGAAAGTGAACAAGATGTTATGGATCACAGGAATGGGGCAGGAAATAAGAAACGAGTGCAGCGAGGCTTTCAACAGCTATTAAAAAAAGACCAATTGTCTTATATCCCGCCTACACTTCCAATATATCAACACGGGGTAAATATCTATATTCATTCGAGACGTAGCTTTTTGGGAAATAATGACTGTGACATCTGTAGCTCGGTATGCTAGGAGGAATGCAATCACATCATATGTTTGCGGGGCTTACTAGTCCACCAAATCTTTCTGGCATCTTACCTTCACCGACCAGTATGTTTAGAGTCTCTCTTAGCCGACATTTGTATCTCACCATGAATCATCACGTAGCTGGCATGCTCTTTCGTCATGATTTTAGCCCCAACTCTCAGACAATGTTTGGCTCTCAGCACCATCAGTTCTGGAATGCGGCAGATAATCACGAGAAAAATAGTTTGCTTGGGCTAAACTTGGTTCCTTCTGACTTTGAGAGAGATTCGATGCAAAATGTTGCCAAACATTCCGCTTATCACTCGAAGCGAAGTTCTAGCCCCTCTAAGTGCACTTCCTACTATCAAGAATCACCACTTGGGAACCATACTATGATGTCTACGGACTTCAGAGACTTTTCTGTCAATCCGGGAACCTTTGGGAATGAATTGCAAATGCATTTGGACGGTCAAACTGTGCGTGATAAACTTGAAGGTGACGGTAGCGAAAAAGACGATAATGGAAATAGTAAGAATGTCGCAGCTCGAATAGAACGTGAACCATCTACAACGGCGTACATGAGCCCCATGAAAGATGAAGACAGTGAAGAGACTCGACAAGCGAGTTGTACCCAAGACAATATGGAGTCAGACAGAAAAAAAACCGAGATTTCTAACATGAGAATCAAAACCGGTAATGGAGAAGATAACAGGTTTTCGCTCAACACATCAGCAGTTGAGCGTAACGATAGTGGCGATCAATCGAAAAGCGAAGTCCTCTTGAATCAGAGTCCGAAAAGGAGAAAGCGGGATTGAGTAGCACGAAGTAGTACATGGACATACAGTTAGGTCTCAAAATTAACAGCTGGAATGAAATGTTGAATATCCAGATACAATATGTATCGGTGAAATTGCTGCAGCAGCTACTAGCCTCATTTGCGGGATCATACTCTCATAGTCAGACGTAGGATACGTGTATTGATTGCATTTAAGTGATGTTTGAATTAGAAGCTCAAAATATCAGACCGAATGTTATCAAAGTCATCGGCATTGGGAATTACGCATTCAGATGTGATCTATCACACATATACTACGTCATTTAGGTGAGTGATAAACATCTCATGTATAATGACTGTGGAATCCTAGCGATGAAGATCTCATTAGATAGCAATGCCTTTCTCGACTCGGTTCATATTCGAGGGAGATACATACTCAGAAATTCTGACTCTGGCAAGAGTTGGCTTGAAATTAGAAATCTGCGCAAGGAATTAAAATGCAAGCTCAGACCAGTGAAACTAAGGAGTATTTATCACTTCTTCCCGTAAAAATCTGCGAGTGACACATGTAGGAGATGTGTGTATTGGCGTGTAATTTATGAATACAAATCGAGTCATGGTGAATGTACTTGATTTCATACCTTATCATGTTTGTTGGGCTATGTGATTCAATCTCCACATATTATATACTCGCGTACAAAATGCTACAATGCGTCATGCAAATATGAGGTAGAAGTCTTCACTGCATGAAATTCTCACAATCAGGCGGGCATGTTCAAGTGCGATGCCAAATACTGTTTAGTGATACTAAGTATGATCGCTTGAACAGCCTTGTTTCATGACGCTCAAGTCAGCTGATGATACAGTTTAAATAATCGCAGTGAGGATACCGGAACTGGATTATACGAACTAGAACATAGGCCTAATCGCGTGGATAATTGAATGCTGGTAGCCAAGACAAACGGATTTGAAGCAGTGACAATCCTACTGAATTTCGTCACTTGTAAACAATCGATTGCTAGAAAAGTGATTCCGTCTGTCGACTTATTCTGAAATTCGCTGAGCTCGCAAACATTATCCAATGATCACAAATAAGCATGACTTTTGTATACAACTACATTGAATACGGGGCTAGTCAAAAATGGCAATTGATTTTGGCGTAGAATTCGTCTCCTCAACAATCAAGCATGAATATACGCAGGGATTGCTTAATCAAGACGGGAAGGAATAGAGGTAATCGCTGGCTTTTTGATTGTAAGCCGTCAGAATTCGCTGTTACATGACCTACGGATATGTACAGTCGATGCTTCTTTCTAGAATGTAAGGGAGCACATAAAATGTTGCCTATTTGAAAGGCCATACACAGAGACATCCGAAAAAGATGTTGCGAAAATATAAGAAAGGTGTGGATGTGCGCATGGTGGAACGCACCAACCGGTGCACCACATAACGGTAGATTTTATATAAGTAGATAATGAAAGGATCGGTATTGCTACCAATCGTGAGCATACGACGCCGTAGTAGCGACCATGTCGAGTCATCCTGGAGTTTGGTTATTGACAGCTCAGCAGTATCACTGGTGATTTGAAGAGCTTAAACCTCTTATGACAACAGAAGCACCGAAATCATTCAATAATACCTGTATAAGGACTGACAAGACAATCCAATTCTCAGAAGAAAGTAACGACGACTTCCTCCCGTTATTAACCCCACTGGAAACGCGTCTTGGCACTTGATAAAAAGGCAATGGTTCGCTGATAGGGATTACATACAGAAAAACACTACGATAATGCCTTTCCTCCATGGGATGAATTTGTGACAGAAGTGAGTTTGGCATAGGAGGTATAAGCATATTGTTTCACTGTGCCATCTATTTATCTTAATTTCTTGGATAATCAGTACGAATGTCCTAGCAAATCTAAGGGGAAATATAAATCGACTGCAGCATGGAACAATTCCTTGCAGATTGGCATGCACTTTGTGTATTATCCGCTGAGACATTCTTCTGAAATGCGGATCTCTTGAAATGAGATTTCCAACGGTTAGCCAATTTAGTTGTTCTAAAAAATAGAACTCTGTTGTAGCACGAAGGAATATTATTGTAACGTAGACAAAACCTATATCCATTATCGGAACGTGAGCGAGCGACTACAAACGATGCATTGCAGTGTCTTTAGAAAGATGACATATTTTATAGCAAGCTTCTTCTTGCGTGTACCATCAGTCGATGGATATTTGTAATGCATATGGTCGTTCTCATTCTTTTACTCAGTTGCGAAACGACCTCTGATGTGCAAAGAATAGTTACACATCTCATTATTCCAAGTGTTTCAGATGCTTTCATTTTACCACACACATACATGCAAAAAGTAATATATATAGCATTACTGTCGCAAAATTTAAGATCAAGAACTTCTATATTCGTACTTGGACAAAAGTAACTACCGCTCACCTTGCCCCAGTAAAATCGGCGTAATTGAAGTACTAGATGGGAGAATCCGACGTTGGGCCATACATGCTAACTCCATCAAAATGCAGAACTATTCAGCAATGATATGATGTCGGCAGAAATTCCGAGCTTTATTCAACGTAAAGAGCAGCATACGTTCATCCCTCACACTAGAAGCTAATGCTCGAACGAATTTGATGAAACGAAGGATACCTTTTCTTTGGCCAGCGACCTTGTTTTAGATTGTCAAGGATTTCATTACACTGTTTATCTGGTTTTTTAACTACCTTCCTTATCCTATCATGAGTCCCTGACCGTGTGAATATCACTTAAGTCTGACTTCAAACCTAGGGAGGCAGATATTTTCCAAGCTTATTGCTTGGGTGGGCTCAAACCGCTGCCCACACTGCCGGGAATCGAACTAACGACCTCCGGCAGGGGGTCCGTGCGCTCAAGTGCTAAACCGACTGAGCTGGGTACGGACCCTGCGACCTTGTTTTAGAGACAACACCGCGCAGAGACCTACCCAAAAATGAACAACGACTTTCAGCCTTCAACTATGAGGATAGAACTTCAGACACTGCTACATAGAATGAACCGAGGCGCGAATGTAGTGAACTCCAAGCATACTCTTGATTTTAGCGGATTCTACGTAACCCACCAATCAAATAAAATAGGTTTGGAAAACCATTTTTTCAACCTTTTCCCTGTCCAATGCTATGATTTGAATTCATAATGCTAAAGACTCTATTATCACATTTGATGTAGCCAGAAATCTATAATTCAATAAATGCACCATTCATTTTATCGAAATGTCGTGCCTTCAGCCAATAACTTCACCACCGATGTTATCAACTAAATCAAGTACCGCGCTAGCGGCAAACTTTGTTAACGTCGCAACCCTGTTGTTGTTGGGACACTTGTACTTGGGTGACTGTATGATTGCATGATAGAAGATGAATCGTCACCATTTTCCGATGGCGTCGGAAGTATCTCACTCCCAGCGAGATTGTCCAGGGTGGTGAAAGCGGTACACGTGCAAAAAATGTACGTACTCCTGCCTCGTTACAGGCAAGTGGTGCCGTTCCAACAAGCGCAAACGCGAAAAGATCCCTACCTCAACGGAGACTTTGCAGGTTTCAAGTAGCCTTGGGAAAGACAAGAATTAAGCAGCAGAGTAGTCGCAAGGGTTCATGCCTGTCAACAGCTTGTGCACCTGCCAGCGACTAACCAGACTCTGAGTGAAGGGTGTTACATCAATGTATTTAGAATACGCTTGGAGGAAGAACGGATCAGTATCACCCGTTTCTCTGTTCTCAATGACGCAAGATATTTCCTAAAAATAGATTTAACTAAAAAAGTCGTGATTTCGACGTGGAAAGTCTACTTCGGTCCTTCTCAACAACTGTCATTCTTGGTATAGTATATGGACAAATCGTGTACGAGAAACGGCTCTTCCCAGTACATGAAATCTTCAACCCACCCGCTTCGACTCGAACGAGCACTTTTGGGTGACGTGGCCTTGTTATGTGAATTTAGGGGCGAAAAAAATGGAAAGCAAAAACACAACAAAAGATAATAGTGGTGACCAACAACATGTTGACTTGACTACCCAAAAATAGCATACGATGGGAAGGAAGCTGAAAACAAGAATTCCAATAAGCATCACATTACCCGGCTCATCACGATTCCTTAAATCACCCCGTCCACCTATTACATTTGTCAGACAATCCAACTGTGACAGCATCAAGGGATGAGAATATCACAATGCAACTCGTTTGGTCACGAGGCAAAAATCATAGTGTCAAAACCTCAGGCCCAACCTGGTTCGACAACCAGTGATTATCACTGATTGCTAGCATTGTTGGAGATAGAAGAAATCGAAGCTGTTTGCCAATTTAGTGAATGATAAGCGCATCTAAACAATATTTACTATACTCAGTAATTCAGAACGGTGGCCACCTTAAAACAGACGCCAAACCTTTACCGAAAACGACACATAGCGATCCGAATACAGGAGAGAACAACACAAATTGGCGAGGTGAGAGAGCTCACCTGAAGTGATCTCAAAAACGCTCTCTCTCCACCCATTTCAGACGGACAGATTCGTCTAAGCCAATAACAAACAATATATGTGCAAAGGCTGGCCCTGCTCTGCAAAAAACACACATGTTTAAAGGATGATACAGCTCTCCACAAATCCAGAAAAATTATTCCGAGCGGCGCTTGACCATTTGCTCATTATAAAAGGTGCGCTTATCACATGCATGGAATTAAATTATCGTGCCATGGACGAAATAGCGCATGTAATTCTGACCAATCGAGTGCTTGGTGTGCACAATCTCGGCGAAGATGTTATAGTGCAAGACACTTATAATCATACCCCCACTAATTTCTGCGGCCAAGTAAAATAAATTGTAATATCTAGGAAGCTACTATCCGGACCCCCCTCCTTACATATGTTTTATATTTTTGATAACCCCCCCCTATTTAGGTTAATAAATGGAATACGCTATAGCCACACCCTTAACCTAACTGAGAGCACCGGTATCGCCACACCCCCTGCATACATTGCTATACGTACGCTAACGTGAATACACTGTTCTCACTATGCCATTTGCTCCACCCCGGGACACACTATGATACCTATGAGCCCTTCGGATAGTTCTTGTCGTCGCGTGCCGATCGAAAATGTTACAAAAAATGTGGTACCGTGATATCGAACCCAAGGGAGATTATTGACGAATTCAGAGATCATTGGTGTGGTGTCATGGGCTCTCTTTATAGCTCCGAGACCGACTCAGATGATCCATGTGAAAGAAAGCAAAAAAAGTTACTCTATTTGATTCAAGTTTCCCTTGCCTCAGCAGAGCAAGAACGTCTCTCAACTCGGTTAAGTACGACCGAGACAGCGGAAGCGATCAAGCACATAAAGAGTAGTTCTTCTCCAGGTATGGATGGACTACCAGCTGCATTTTATCAGCTTGATCCGGAAACGTTTGGAGAGTGTCTAAAGATAGTGTTCGAATATCAGCTGGAACGAGGAATTTTACTTCGATCACAACGTCACTCAGCAATCACACTTTTATACAAAAAAGGATCACGCGGTGATCCTGGCAACTATCGACAGATCGCACTGCTTTGCGTCGATGTGAAAGTACTTTCAAAAGTGTTGGCGTATCGATTGCAACGTTTTTTGCCAAAACGGGTCCATCAAGATCAAAAAGCATTCGTGCGAGGAAGGTCAATGCATCACCATATTCGACATCTGACCGACATACAAGACTTGGTCACTCATCGTGGGGAGGAAGCTTATGCGACTTTTCTCGACTTTGATCGAGTCAATTGGACGTACATGTTTCGCGTTTTGGAAAAAATGGGCGTTGGAAAAAGTTTCATCGATTGGGTTCGTCTTTTGTACAATAACACAAAGGCGCAGTTGATGATTAATGGAAATATCACACCGTCCATTACACCACAACGTGGAGTGAAACAAGGTGATCCTCTCTCAGCATTACTTTTTCTGATGACGATCGAACCTTTGGGAAATTTACTTCGTCAACATGAAGAACATGGCATTTGGATTAATGGCACGACTGTCGCAACTGGATTATTTTTTGCGGACGAGTCGACATTGCTTTCAGAGACACCAAATAGTGTTTGACGACAATCGAACTCGTACAAGTCTATTGCGATGGATCGGGTGCGAAACTCAACTTGAGTAAATCATCCTTGCTCTCGTTGAATTGGACCAAGCCATGTCTACGTATTCCCAATTTGACCATAATGGGTCCGGAGGATTCGGTCAAGTATTTGGGTATTCCGTTCGGCCAGAAACCAACTCACTCGATGGTTATTTCAACTCTCGACAAGCGTTTTTACGATGGGTTTGGTGTATGGTTTCGACGAGCAAGAACTGTTCGTGGTCGACTACTGGTTGCGCAGACGATGATTTTATCACGTCTGTGGCATTATACGATGCACGTGGACTTACCAGCAATGACTATTCGACAGTGGCAATCGATGTTAAATCGATTTGTGCTTGATCGGAAACACAAAAAGATTCAAAACATGTTCACCTACTCAGCAAAGAGTTTTTATATTCGCCGACAAGATGGTGGACTACAAGTTCCTTTTTGGTGGGACGATTAAAGCTACAACGTATTCAATTCCTTCAGCAGTTCGCATCCGATGCGTCCACAAGTATTCCTGCGAATTGGACAACTGCTTCGACGAAATTATTACAACTTATCCAACCTTCCTTTGGACCACACAAGCCGATGGATATATTCACCATCGCACCAAATCGACATGGGAAAATGGTTCAATGGGAGAGCATATCGTCATGGTGGAAACAAGCATTTAGAATGTGGTATCAGATGGATTGGAGCATTTCAATATCAGATTTGAATATTTCACAACGCCGTCAGTACTACATGGAACAACCGATGTGGTTTCACTGCGACCAAAAGTTACATTACGAAGCTGCTACTCGTCATCCGAGTACGCAGAACGTTTGGTACAATCTTGGCATGGTGGATGAACCACATCGAACATTTCGGAAAACGTTTGCTACACTTTTCGACGTTCTAAGTTTGCAAGACTTTTATTCGTGAAAGCGACACATGGCCAACGAAGGAAGATTTTGTCGACATGTATTACAACGACGAAGAGCTGAACACATCGGATATGTCTGAAGAAAAGTTGCTGAGTCGACTTTACAATGAAGTCACTCAGATTCTCCAGCGTCTCCACTCGACGATTGGTCTCATCACTTGGATTATACCAACCACAAGTGGCAGATCATTTTATGTGGGAGTAACAAGCACGGAAAGGAAACATTATTTTCCATCTATTCCACGGTCACAACTCTCACGAATCGTCTGGAAACCTCCCGAACCAACCAAGAGTCATCCGATGTCGACACATTGGTCATCACGGGAGAGATCGGACGCACTGGATTCAGAACGAGTTCGAACTTTTATGGCTACATCACGGCATCTTCGAAAACGTGTATTACCAATTTTCGAGAATTTACAGTTTCGTCTAGCCTTTCGGATGTTGCCAGTTCGATCTCGTTTCTGGTTCTATAAGGATATTCAGCCCGACATTATATTGTGCACGCAGCCTTCGTATGGGGCAGTGGAATCCGATCAACATCTCTTTTTAGAGTGCGATCACACGGCACAATTATGGAGGAAGTTACTCCCTGGTTGGGATCAGTTTTTCTCCTCTCGACCACGTTAAACGCATATTGCATGTGCAATCGTACCAGCCCTACGGTCGGATTAGAAAGACTATTTAGATATTATCTCCGATTTATGGCTTGCATTGCAAGCGGTGACACTGCAATTCGTCTGGACAGATCGGAATCGTCGTTTTTTCGATCATCGATCAGCAACTCCGACAGTTCCAGCACTTTCCGTGATCTACACCACGTTTAGTGCGCACATTCGGTACTTTCGAAGACAGTGTTACGACCACGAGGAACGCATTCGGCTTGCAAAGGTGCTGGATCAACTCGCAACGCAAGGATCATTTGGTGGATTTTTCAGAAGCCGAAGATCATTACTGCGGGTACGGCCCAGAAAAGTCAAAATGCAAGTGCAACTCAGATCCTAGTCCTATTGGCTGGTTATGCTCACCGTAATGTGGCGCACACAAATTTGCAAACCACGGTACTTTTGGACCATTTTTACAACTTTACAACTTTACAGCATTTTCAAGCTGGACACAGTCTCGTATTAAGGGTGCTGAGGCTACTACGATACACGATTATCAACAAGAAGACATATTATCATCTCTCACAGGTATTTCACGAAACCTTTTTTATATGTATATATGTTATTTAAGATAGCCTAGGCAACTAGAGAAGTCAGTTAGTCTAATTCTAGTAATATAGACACCTTCAACTAAGCGTTTGCACCGCACGTTGATGAATATGGTTCGCTGCATGATTTTTTAGTGCGATTTGCCTTTCTCATTTTGGGGTGATGCAGTGAAATATTCCGCTTACGTTCCGAATCGTATGCCGACACGTTTCAATCCCAAGAGGGTGTCTCCGATAATAATGCTGAGCGGAAGTCAACCAAGTTTCGTGGATATTGCTGTCTTTGGGTCTCCATGTGAAACGTACCGTGATCCGCAGAAGAACTCGTTAAAGCAATGCTTCTCGCAAGGAATTATTGTCGGGAAGGGCGGTGAGACTATAGGATTTCGCGGTTGGCTTCCGAGGATTCGCATTTTGATTACAACACGGCATGTTCGTCGGGTTGCAACGCTAAATGACGAGGCGAATGAGCAACTAAGAGACGTACTGCAGAATGGAGCAGAAAATGAACTGGAATAGCTTGCGCACACGCGTCAAGCTGGGCATTTTGCTACGGACAAGGCTGAGAAAACTCGTCAAGTGCAAGACGCGACGTCAAATGACTAGTTGATTCCTGGGAATCCGAAATATCACGAAGCGGAACTATTCGTACAACAGCACGACTTTCCCAGAGAATCAAGAAAAAGCCGATTCACAAAGCGAAAGCGGACTTGGATATTTTGACTGCTTTTAAACCAGAGCGTGTGATTGTTAATGCAGTTAGTACGGCTATTACGGTGGACCAATCGCCGGGATCTAATGATGCTGTACACGCTGCCGTTCCTGCCGAGACACAAGTGTTTCAAGGTGAATCCGCGCATCTACCAGATCTGAGAAATCACAGAGAGGCTATGAGAAGTCCCGATAAAGAACTTTGGATTCGGGCCCACCGTGAGAAGCTAGCGTCATTGCATGCAAATCACACGTAGAGGGTCGTCAAAGCAGAACCAAATGTGCCCCGGTTGCATACAAAATGGGTGTATAAAAAGAAACATACCAGTGATGGAGGCGTTGAACGATATAAAGCACGACTGGTAGCCTGTGGAAATGAACAGATGCTAGGCGTGAACTTCCTGTTAACCTTCGCTGCAGTGCTGGATATGACAAGCGCGAAAGCCATTTTTGCTATCGCATGGATTTGGCGTGTCCCATCCAGGCATTCTGATGTGCCAAGTGCGTACGTACGGGCAGCTAAAGAAGATGGCGTGGACATGCATCTCTTTATTACCGACGGTATGCATTTCACCCCGTAGGAGATTCCTGAGTACGGGTGCTCACGTCCAAGGATCTGTCACTGTGTTTGGAACGAAGCTTTTATGGACTGAAACAGGCAGACCGACTATGGAATCAGCTCCTCCATGCGACCTTAACAAACATTGGTTATGAGCAATGCATCACCGATACATGTCTGTACCACAAGTCTGACGCTGACGGAACGACGTTGGTCGGAACTTATGTTGATGATCTTCTGGTGACTGGTACGAGCAACCAGTGTGTCGATGCTTTTTTCTCGCAAATGAAATGTCTAGAATCAAAGGATCTTGGGCTTGCCGAGAAATTTCTTGGGATGCGTTGTCATTTTGACGAAACCCATGGATACCAGTTTGATCAAGAAGCCACCATTCGCGAGTTATTACAAAAGCATGGACTCGACAAAACTAATGCTGTGCGATGCCCAATGTGCAGAGAGAACCTGGAGTAGGCGTGTTACTGCCGGCAAATGGGCCTGGTACATCTGAATACCCAAACATCAAGACATTTCAGTCGCTATTCGGAAGTTTCGTTTGAATTGCTCGCTCTACGCGACCGGACATCTCTTTTGATGTGCACCGCTCGTCTCGACGTGCCCATTTTTCTATGGTCTTTGATTTCAAATTAGCAAAACGTGTCGCTCGGTACTTGGCTGGAAGTCCTGGCCTGAAATGGGCGATGAAGCGCGATGGCAAACCCGGCCTTCCACTCAGAATAGAGTGCTTTCCCGATGCCGATTTTTCTGGAGACAAACAAGATAGAAAGTCTGTCAGCGGTGGCATTGTTCGTATCAACGGAATGGCCGTGGTTGGCACTGCAAGAAGCAAACGGCAGTGGCTTTATCAACTGCTGTGGCGGAATATGTTGCTGCGTCTATTGGCGACAAAGATATTCTTGGACTAAAAGAATTGACTGGTGAGCTCGGTCTTCCAATTACACTTCCGATGTGAACGAATATGGACAGCCAGGCTGCTATCAAACAAGTGGAAAACGAAGGCAGATTAAGCCAGGCCAAGCATGTGGATGTACGCCTGGAGTTTATTGGCGATTACTACCGAAAAGTCGCTATTCAACCGACCTTCGTGACAACGCGCAATATGCTAGCTGACCTCCTGACCATGGCTATTTCAGCGCCTCGGATTCAAGCTTTGGAGCTGCTGTTGATTTCGAGTAGGCGCAAGACCTGGGGAGGAGTGTTGGAAGATGATGCCTGATCGAGTGAGATCTTGCCGGGTCTTCGGCCGTCTCGGTGACACCGTCTACCAGCATCTGCTGTTTTGAGTGCAGCAGGTGATAGGCGAGAGCGATTAGGGTGTGAGAAGACGTAGGTACGGAAAAATTCGGATAATACAGAAGTCTGCTATTAATACTTCTTTGAACCACGCTGTCCTGATTCAATACGCAGCATCCCAGATTTAAAGGCTTGAAGTGTAGAAGCACGGGATAGTATGTAAGAAGATTCTCGCGGTGCGGACCCGGCGAAGCAGAAGCGCTCCAAAGGAAATGGAACAGCAGCAACAGTGAAGGATATAATGCTGGAGCCCTGAATGTAAAGAAAGCTATTCTAGTAAGGATAAAGAGAAGTTCTTCTTTGATGTGGCTGAGATACGGAATTTATTCACACTATTGGACTTCGGATTGGATTGCAGAATCGTATTCGTAGGATTGATGGGCATCTTCTAATCAAATACACTCGTTCTTTTGAGTCAGAAAACAACGCCAATGAAAATAAATACGATCGGAAGCACGCCAATATGGTCAAAACGTCGCGTTATTCTGGATTGTGTGGAATTTTCCACGTCTAGTGGACATTTCATCTGTAGAAATTTGGAGGTGATGGTAAACGAAAAGACAAATTTCTGACATTATTAATCGATGGGGTATCTTCCATTGCCTCAGTCATCACGTGTTAGACCAGCAGAGAGAAACACCCAATGTGATATTCTTTCAGTGCTATTTCGGGAGCAGCGAGACAAATAAGAAAAAAACATGGATCAAAGATAGTACCCTTCGTTTCGTTTGCTAGAATAATGCGACGAAGCTTGCTATTCCAACGACATCAACGTCTTTGATGAGAAATGTTATGGATCGAAAACAGTATCCGTTTGACAAAAAATTCGTTGATGAGCGAAAACTCAGATGATGTTATTGGAGTGGTCAAGGCTGAGGATCAAAGGGATGCTGTTAATGGAAATTCTCGTGCCAAAATTCCAAGAAGCAAAAGAAAAGTCACAAAATGGAGTATCAATATCTCGAGTGGCGTCATCACTCTACCGGTATCAGAATTGTTTTAGGAACAAATTCTCAGTGGCCCCAACCTCAAGGTCCCTCCACTTGAGATGCAGATAAAGCAAAGGGAATGAGCCGATGATGGCGAGATACAGACGCTATCCACCGTTCGACCTAGATCTTCAGAATACAATCCGATTGATTAAAATACCGACTCATGAAGGGGTAGCGCGTCTCGGATCGTTCAGAATAGCACTTTGGAAGCTATATAATGACGATGGATCTACGTGCAGTAAACGCGCTGGAAATCGCAATGGCGTGGCTAATTTCAAGGGAGTTTTGCGAGTCTCGATGGATTAAGCTGCTATTTTTCGGTGGATGTTTTCGTTTATACTGGCAATCAACTTTTACATAAAAGCAGTGGTGATAATTAATTATGGTTAAACCAGAAAAGATTCATACTGGAAAACGAATTATTGTCGGTCAAATAGATGCGATAGCTTTTTCACAGTAGGTTTCTGAGCGAGTATTGAAACCCATTCTGGATCAGGAACTTCAAGTCTGGATGACATTTTAGCTAATTCTGGAACAGAAACAAAACTACTTGATGTTCTGGAATCCTTTCTCGAAGGATGTGAATAGTTTGGTGTGAAATTTCATTCAAAAAAGGGCCCTTCTTTCTCTTTCGAAACTGTGTGATGCGGAAAAAAGATCCCGGGAAAACGATAGATTCATTATTTCGACCGAATTTCGGAATAATGCGAAATGGGACGACCATTCACTGCTGCGGATCTTAAGAAATTGTTTTGCGCGGTAAATTGAATGCGAACAATATACCAAACAACCCGGAGCTGGTGCAGACCCTTTATGATTTGTTCATAAAGCCATGCAATTGGCGGGAAGGAGAAAGATAAGAAATCTGGTGCGAGTCCGATTAGATGAACATGAAGGTCGTTCAAAGAGCGACTTTCGTAGCTGTGGAGACGTGTAAACGATTGGAATCTTTTTTACTGAGAGCGAAAGGCTACTATCTTTCACTGATCACCGAAAGTTTAGAATCATTCTTGAATCGAGAAAGGTGACACCGCCATTTCGAGATAGAAAACAGACAAGTTTTGAACATGAGCCATGGTATTGCACACTTTCGTTATGTGATTCGATATGGATCCGGTGTAAATTGTCTGGAGATATATTCTATCCTTTGGCGATCTGCAAATAAATTTCTGGGATAAAAAGAGACCAAATGTTATGCTTTTGCTGTTGAAAAATAGAAAAAGTATCGTCTTTGAAAAATATAATTCTGCTCGACATGTATTACTTCGATAGCTAAAGCTGCTTACCGCTATTTTGTCTTGCATGACATTCCCACCAACCTGAGTCGAGGTGGTTTGAGACACTTTCCCTTCTTTCCATCTTCTAACCGATCCGATGTCTCCAACCACCTCAACTCAGGTTCCAGGAAGCATTGTGCAAATCAAAATAACGGTAATGATCTTATCTTTTGAATGAAATTGGCTTCCTAAAAATTTTTCTCAAGAAAAAAGCCCTCAGTAAAAAACTCATTAACGTAAGATTAAACGCGCGGTATATTAGTAGATGAAAAAAAAATAATATTTAGAAAATAGATAGTGCCCCTAATGTCCAGGATCGACTTTGTATTTTGGCTTAAGCGGGATCAGTAGGTCATCGGGGTACCGCGACGATATTTCAGATTTTGCAAAATAATTTAAACTGGAAATCCAATATCTCCACTGTCTTTTTTTCCCGGTGAAAAAGATGCCTTCACTCGATTGGGAAAACCTTGAGAGCCACCCAATGGAAGGAATCTTGAAAGTCTCGTTTTTTTATTCCCCCAGTTGTTGGATAGTATCGTTATGTGCTCGTAGAAGATAGAATGAGCGGAATTTGTGAGGTTTCTCTCTGTGGTGGATAATACGAATGTCGCCGGGGCAGAGAAACTGGATTAATTCAGTAGGTTTCGCCCGGTATCAGTCTTGGTGTCCGACGGGGGTCATAGCTCAAGAATGAAGTCATGTCGAAGATTTTGAAGATTCTAGACACAAATCATCGTTTTCCTACGACTTATTGGACGTGGGCAATAAGGTGATCAAAATACTCAACCGTCAAGTACTAAAGACAACGCGATATATTTCGAGCGAGAAAAAGTTAATTATTGCAGAATGGCCGAGTTTGTTGCCACTTTAATAAAGGTCATTATATCAGCTACCATCAGCTTGGCTGAATGGGTACGCACCGATAACGGATTTACGGCACTTCCAGCAGGAGATTCGATCAGCGTGTTGTATCATCCGATGCATGGGTTAATTTGGTGTCTATGACCGCGCTGGAATTAACTACAAGACAGCAAGGCCTTATTAAAAGCGTTCAAGAAATACTGGAACATGAGCATCATGCCTCACTTGATGTACAAAGAAAAAAGGAAGCAGTAAGAAGCCACCACGGAAATAAAACGTGTGTCATATGTACCCATTGGAGGAATGGATGGGGGGGGGGTTGTCCCATCCGGCCACATTATCGAGCACGCAGACAAATCGCTTTACGGTAGTGACCCCACGAAGTGGTGCCTACATTGAGCGATTGGGTGTATAAAAATTCAGAAATTAGTGGAGTCCTGCGGTGTTCACGCGCGTCTCGCATCACTTATACGCATTTATCGAGAAAGAATTCGAAGGCTACTCCGAATTTAAGGGCTCATATTGTTTTCGAGAATGCCGACCATCAAATGAAATGATTCTTGAATTGCCGCATGACACACCGACATGAAAGATTCTGGCCGAATAGATCATCCTGGATAGCCACTGCAATCATTTATGAAGATGTCTCAATCCTACTGCCGAGATGCTTCATACACAATACCATAGCTGAAGTGATTTAACGTTCTATTGTACTTGAAGCCCAACATAAGAGGGAGAAGTGATGTGATCTAAAACCCTTGTGTCCCGTACACATCACAAAATGTTTAACGGCTACTACGTAACGCGCCAATTGGGTAGAAATAGCTTTATACCTTTTCAACCTTCTCCAAAATTTTACTCGCCAGCAGAATTGTTCAAGTCGACATATGACAAAACCCCGGTATCTAGCGTCTACTTGTAGGGACGCGGTAACCCTCATGAGTAATTCTGCCTTGGGTGACTATATGATTGTTGATGATTCATCACCCCTCTGTGATGAAGTTGGAAATACCCCCACCTCCAGTTTGACGGTTCAGGGTGGTAAGGTGGTACCTGTGGTGCTGTCACTGCCTCGTCACCAAGGCAACTACAAGCTTGAACGACATGAAATGTACCGCTTTGGCAGACCATATTAAGTCGCAGAACCCTTACGTAAGGACAAGGATAGAGCTTGAGTGCATTACTGCGAGGAGCTCTCAAAGCCGAAAGCATTGTATATTGCAGCAATATCTGAACTTTATGATGGAGAGCATCCGGAGTGATCTGCTGTTTTTGCAAATTTTGAGACAGCAAGGCCTTACAAAATTGCGAAAGGAATTTTCACAATGATTTTGAAAACGGGTCAAGCTTTGACCCTCATCACGAATGTGAAATCACTTACATCCCTCCTCCGGGACCAAGGCAAACCGATGTTTGAGTCTCTTTTAGCTAGTCTTCAGATTGGACAGGTGTCTAAATTTCCACAAAAAATTCTCGTGTGATGGTCTCGTCCATTGACGTATGTGAGAAACTGAATGCTAGTCAGTCATCCTTCTGCGTAAAAAGTACTTCTTCAAAGGGTACGACACCCTCGAAAGCCGATACTATCTGGATGTATCCGGTCTCGCTCTTGAGGTCAAAAGGAAAGGTATCTCTTTCTCGATAACTTCCGATTCTTTTAAAGGAGTCGATGTGAAAAAATTTACTCTGCCCAGGTGCCCAGAAGTATTGGTGCGTGTTGCGAAGACATGCGAGCAAATCGCATTGCTCTTCCCTGTGAGGGGCATTAATGCTCCGATTATGAGAGAGCGACCAAGTTTCTTCCATAGTGGGCCATATTGTTTGGATCTGGGGCCACTGCTACTCCCTCAGCTGCACGTCAAAAACCAAAGAAGCAAAAAACAAAATTGACACCTGTGGTAACCTACAAAACGATCAATATACAGTCGAACGAAAAATATCCGACCAAGTATCGTTGATGTTCAGCTCTCTTCCACATATCCCACCACTGGGAACACCACAACTCCCGCAAATATCCCTTCCACTATGACAATTCGAGGACAAACCGTCTCTACAAGGACTAACAGATCCCGTAGAGTGGTATGGGGGTATATTCATGCATGTGGTTCGTTCATGTGGAAAACATTACCATGTGAAGCCATCAGACACATGATGGCGAAAGCACGACGAAGTGCTTTAACTGGCATGGGCGATAAAAATAATTTCTCTGTTCTTGAAAAAATGTAGGTGAAGATAAAGGAAGTCGAAGCGGTTGGCAACCCGGAGCGCGGAGCACGATGTCACATTAATCCCGTAAAAACTCGGATTACGATAGAAGTAGCCAATTTTAAGTAGGTAGCTCATTTTTTTCGAAAACTCCACGCGAAGTTTGAAAAAGGGAGCGACCAACCATAGTTGCCGAGGCTGGGAAACTCATGAAAACTGTTTCCAAAAATGCTCTCCACAATCAGAACGGAAAAGCTTATCCAAGCTGACGGGAAAATCGAATATATGCACGGGCTAGTTCAATTTAGCACAAATCCGAACAGAGTCATCTAAGAAGCAGTTGATGATCCAATCAGTATGCATGATGTGCTAATTGTCTGCGTGGAGTCCAATAATCAAGCATAAGGCGATGTTACGTATCTACTGCTTATCAATCGAGTATTTGATGCTCATGATTTGTCTGAAGATGTTACGTTTGCGACAGGATGGGTCGACATATTGCTATAAAGTTTCATCGAAACGTGACGTGATGTTCTAGAAAATCGCCATATGGTGAGGGTTCGTACCGGAAACGGGCAAATTTTGACAAGATCAACGAAAGCTCTAGCCAGGATAAAAGTTCTACTCAAGTGTACTGACCCCATGTTTACAAAATTGATCACTGGGTCAAATATCTCAGGGTTGTCCAGTGATTTGGATTCGGGAACATCTTTGCCTATTAGTGCCAGCAAACGTGCTACTATCGTTGTCACTCTCAGAGGTAGGTATCAACTGCTGGTATTAATAGTGAAGAGGTAAATGGCGAGGGGTTCTCTGCCTTGATATCGACGAGCTCCCCCCCAAAACTCCATTTTTATCGGAAGAATTAGCAACACTTGACCTTTCCATTCAAGATGGTGACAAGCAGCTGATTGCTGGTCCACTTCAGCGTGAATGCTAAAGGATCCTCGATTGTATCCTCTTCGTACTCACGGTCAACGTCAATGCAATTCATATCAATGGTCATCTTTTTATCAACCACGCACTATCACGACAATCCACTAGTGTTAATGAGACAAAAAACACAATAGTGCTTTTATACATCCAACTCAAAATCTCCATGAAGGTGTGATGACAACACTTCGTTTGAACTTTCCCAGCTATACAACAGCTGGTTTTGCAACAGCTGGAAGAAGTCACCGAACGAAGCATTCAAAATCGCTATTTGATTTTGCGTCATTTGATAAAAATGCACCGGGGTATATTCACAATGTATATCCAACGGTGAGGGACGAGGAGAGTTTGATTTTATATGAGTTGATGCTCCACAGCACTTTCGAATCGACCGCAACACATATCGTATTTGATGGTTTCAGCACACCACTCGATTTAGCTATCGATGCTTCGAGAAGAACAATTCGACAGGAACCAAGTCGATTAGCGTGTTTGGAATGGCTTTCGCAGTTGGATGTGGTAGACGCTTGATAGATTCAACATTCGACCGGAAAAATATTTACAGGACCTTTACCGCGCAAGTATCGACTAGAGTACATTTGAATGTTGGAAGAGCTATTCAATATGGTATACAAAACCTCTGAGTATTTCCGTCCACGACATGCGGGAGATCATTCGGCACAAAAAGTATCTTTTGCGATAATATACGGGGCGAGGATATCGTAAATGTTCATTACGACTATCTGGCTATGCTCAAGTTGTCGAAGCAATCAAATTGGAAGCGAATTTGATGTTCGAACAGTTGCGGACAACTTCGAATCCCAGGAAAATGTGGGAAAGCTGGAAGACAAAAATCAGGAAACAGCTTCAAGAAATTGACAAAAAAATTTGACAGGATAGCTGACGTGATGTTGCTTCTAGCCAGCGTGTCATGGAAGGTGAGCGTCTCGATATCGTACTCAGCACACCAATCCGTCATGTCATTTCTAAATTCTAGTATCGAGCAATTTAGAAGTTCGGTCGAAAACATTGCTAAACACAGCCAAGATGAGAATTTCGATCATCAGTGAAGCATAAGAAGAACTCATTCAAGCATTATTTTCGCCCTCCAGATAGTTCTTGTCGTCACGTGCCGATCGAAAATGTCACCAAACAATGTGGCACCGTGATATCGAACCCGAGGGAGATTATCGATGGATTCAGGGATTATTGGGGTGGTTTCATGGGCTCTTTTTATCGCTCCGAGACCGACACAAAAAATTACCGAAATCGACTCAAGATCCATTCAAATTCTTCTTCAAGTTCTTCGAGTCGAGAAGATATTTTGTCATCAGACTAAATGTCATTTCGACAGTCGGAGGTGAAATTTCTTGGCCATGAAATTTCGGTTAAAGGACTTACCGTGGACAGCCGCAAGACCGAAGTCATTGCAAAATGGACGACACCTACCAGCAGACACAACTATTACTTGCCTGGGTATGACTTGTTATCATCTTTGCTCTATTCGTGAATACAGAACTCTCGCAATCTAACTTGGTTGCCTCGTCAAGAAAGATCATGTTCATGCGTTTGAGTACCTTAACTTATGTCCGTTCCTCTGGACGCGCCTGTGTTGAATTTACCACAATGTGACAAACGTTTGATGGTGGCAACGGATGCCTATGGCTATTGCGTTGATGTTGTTCTTTCTCGACACCACTCTGATTGCGATCATCCTTTTGCTTACTTTCCCAAGAAAATGGCAATTCCTGAGCTTACTTGCCCGACAAATGAGAGGGGAACGTTTTGCAGTTAAGCTTGCATTGTCAAAATGGCATTCATGGGCGTGAACTTGACATCTACACCGCCAAACCTGCATACAGACAATTTTTGCATCATCCGAAAGTTTATCCGAAGCTGGATTGGTTTCTGACGCTCTTTCCACATCTGTCATCCAAGCTGCATCACGTTTAAGGTCATTTAATGTGGTTGCCGATTCTTAATCCCATCACCCTCCAGAGGTGTCAATGCAACCAGCGTCTACGCAACAGTGCATTGTTCACGATCTCACAAGTTTATCAATTGTAGTCGTGAATGACGCTGTCTCTAATTAAACTTCTCGTTCATCATCTCGCTTTAAGTTGTTTGAAAAGAAGTATGTTACTAGCGACTCTAATCATGATGACTTTGAGCTGATCGACGCCGATGAATTCGTACTATTACGAACTTCGCGTTTTATAAGCACCACGAATCCTTGTGCTGTTGCGTTTTAAAGGCTACTATCAGTACCAGAATTGCACCTCGGTTATGGATATGGAACTTCTCCAGATTCTGCTTGAGAAATTAAGCATCCAAAATTACTATACGTGAAACCGGAAGGTTTGCTTTACTTCATGTCGCAAATGACGATGCGCGTGTGTGAGTTAAACACCAAAGAGAATTACCTTCGAGCTTTTCTCATATCAGACTTTTATGATTCCTTCATTGCCTCGTTCGTGGTGCTCAGCGCAAATTTTTACGCATCGCTCTGTGGAATCATTGGCCAACATTAGATTAAGACATTCGAGACTACATATAAACTTGCGTAACATGCATTCACTAGAAAAACAGCAGCGCTAGCAAGAATGGGCAAATGATTCAGTTGATAAAGTTTTTTTCATCTAAAATTTCATTTATTCTGATACCGGTTCCAGAAGAAAGTTGGTCTGTTGTCGCTACAGATTTCATTACGGCGTTAACAAAAATCAAACGGAATTGATGCTAACATGAAGGTTGTCGATAAAGTGTCAAATGATCAAAATATCAAGCGTGCGACCGCAATGATGATGCTCAAATGATGGTTTGTCACATCTTTGACTGTGTCGTTCGTCATCATGGTAAAAATTGATTATCATCAGCTACCAAGATCCAAGTTTGTTTCAAAGTTCTGGTCATCTCTTGCTAGATTAATGTGAATTTATCAACACATGACGAATTCTTATCGGGCAAAAACCGTTGGACAAACGGAGAGTTTAAAAAATAATAATTTGAGAAGACGCTATACGCTGTATGGTTTCGTATCATGGACGTTATTGGTATGATCATCTCGGAAAAATTGATTCTGCTCATGTTACTCGCATTATTGCATCAACTGGTTTCTCTTATTTTGAAATTGGTAGTGTTGTACGTAAGAGACACTTGTATCTGCGCATGCGCACTGTGATGGTGCTCAGTTCTCCCTAGTTCTTGTTTCTCACGCCATAATCGCTATTGGTTTCCGGAACGGTCTCATTCTTATCAATTTCTCGTCTATCCTAATCAGTGACTAACTACGAAATATTTGATTTAGCCTCAATATTGTCATAAAAGTACTAGGACAAAACACGGACTGCTAATACTTCCAAGTCTGGAGATTTGATTATGCTGGATACTAGAAGTATTCCTTCTATACCATATGGCAGAAGAAATTGATCAGAAACGTTCGACATTAGCTGCTCACAATGTTGATCCATTTCGAGTCATTAAAATGTTCAACACGAATGATGCATAGTTGAACCTTCTGCGGACCATGAGGCGTTCGATGTCTAAGTTAGTATTGATAGTATTGACGCGTTGAGTAACTATGTTGAAAACCAATCATGTTTTTAGACGCGTTCGACTTTGAAATCATCCCGAGTAACTTTGACGGGGACAATGACGACACGGTGTACACCAGATTTATCCACTTCCTCCCCAACATATCCAGCTAGCTTAGAATTCCCGGCTGATTACCTTTTGGAACATCCTAAAAGACTTCTTCGAAAGCATCCCAATCGCTAACCTAAATTGCTCGTGAAGTGTCATGGACTAACCCACTATGAAACTACATGGGATTGCGAGCAAGATATTCGTCTTGTTACTCGTTGGCATGTTCTCATCACCTCTTTCGTGACGCAACTTCAATATGTCAAGTCCAAGCGGATGAAACATCCTAGAAGGTCTCATATGGCTTTCAACATGCCAGCATTGGCTCAGCCAATGTTTGTCAGAGCATCTTTCATTTCTCTAATTGCATTCTGTCATAGTTCTATATGGTTGGAAAACAGGACTAGCAAATCTGACAGGTGACCCAGGAATCTCTGATTTAGTGCCACACTTCCATCTTTCTTTGAAAGCTCCGATCCCCTATAATGTACGCCTGTACGTTCCCTGAAGTCGTTGACTTCCCCTCGTTCCTATAAATTTATAGCCGTTGTGACTTACTGGATACCCCCTCGTAGTTAAGTTGTTGTTGTTTTAGTTGGTAAAATGAAAAGTGAATAAATTAGGGTCCTTAGTTGTTGTTACTATTCTAAGCCCTAGTCTTTACGCATTGTCTTATAAGCTCCGCTGTATCAATCTTGATTGGTGGAATATGATGCACTGTCTTTACATTGTTTCTTAACCTCGAATTTCAGCATCCGATTGGCGGGATCCTTTTCCGATCTTATGATTGGCTGATGCCATTGCGACAGGTCCCCCTCGACGCGCAATGCCTGACATTTGATTTCCGTATCAATTGTCGGAATTGTTTCGTCGAAATGACCTTCGTTAGAAAATCGGCCAATTGATCGTTTGATTCGATATACTTGATTTCTACGTTGCCTTGTATAACTTGTTCTCGAATCAGGTGATATCTTATGTCGATATGCTTCGCACGACTCTGATATCCATTATTGATTGAATTGCTATTGCACTCTGATGTCTTCATATACGATAGTGCTGGCTATATCCCGTACACCAATTTCGGATAGCTAAAATTCCTTTTCCATAATGATTCCTGTATACATAATGATAAAGCAATGTATTCTGCTTCAGCTGTACTCAAAGCTACACTTTGCTTTAATTTCGATTTGAAAGCGACTGGAGATGAATTCAACATAACCATAAACCCAGATGTTGATTTCCGGTTATCCTTGTTACTGGCCCGATCCGCATTGCAAAATGAAGTGAGTTGGATCTGACTTTTGCTTGTCCCAAAGCATGTTCGTGTCGATATTGTCGACTTCAAGTACCGAAGGACTCTAATTGCTGCATTACAGTGTTCTTCGCTAGGATTTTCGAGAAGGCGACTGAGTTGGCTTACTGCAAAAGCGATGTCAGGCCTTGTTCCATTTGCGATATACAAAAGCGATCCCACCAAAGACCTATAAGGCCTATTGACCATTCTTGAATCTTTTTCTTCGATCTTTGAAAGGAACTGTCCTACTGTACAACGAAAGGATTATCAACAAATCTGGAATTGACTTTATTGTACTTTTCAACCATCCTAGATATGCTTGCTTGCTGGCTGATACACATAACTTTCTCCAATCGATCATAGTTAGGTTTAATACCAACTACGAATCCATCATTGCCAGGTTTCTTGAGCTTAAAATGTTTTGATCACTTATCGACAAATTCTCCAATTCTATCCTCGCATTGTGATCCAATGAGTAGATCATCAACGGACAATGTGACTAGTAAGAATGTTTTACCCTGTCGTCTAACAAAGATGCAAGGGTCTTTCTTGCACTGATTGAAGTTCATTCCAATGATAAAGTCTGAGATAGTCTTGTACCAAGTCGATGCATCTTATTTCAATTCATAAAGACTTTGATTCTTTATTTGAAGCAATTTTGAATCCTTTAGGAGGAAAAACATACACTTCTTCTTTCAAGTTCCAATTTAAGGATGCCGTGTCCACATCAAATTGATGAATATAAGCTCCAATGTGACAGCAATTAGCTAAAAATACTCGAATTGAATTCATATTGGCCACAGGCGAGTAAGTTTCCATGTAGTCCACCCCATGCATTTGTCTATATCCAATTGCAACTACTCGGGCTTTGTGTCTGTCAATTTCACCGTATTCGTTTCTTTTAATTGTGAATACCCATTTTGTACCAATAACCTTCTTCATCGGAATTCGATCAACGCATATCCAACCCTTTTTGTTCTCCAATGCTGACAGCTCATTTTTAGCTCATTTCCAATGGCTTGCTTCAGAATCCACCTTCTAGAGAATGAACTGCTTCGTCATATGTCGCAGGTGCCTCTAATGCTGCGTTTGCCTGCTCGTATTCAATCTTGTATCTTTTAAATGGACGATCGTGTGATGGTACTATTGCCGTTGATTGTTCGTAAGGAACTATCGCTTCTTCGTTCGTATCAGTCGGTAATGCAGCATTGGACCTATATGGGTCAAATAGCGGTGAGCCGTTCGAATCATCTATTCTACCCCTAGGTAAAATGCTTCTGTCAACCTCGTCTTCTTCAAATTCGGTATCGTGGCATCCTTGATCGTTATCCTCTTCAATGTTTTCCATTGAGACATCATTAAAATCATTTCGTGCATCAAGTGTGATCTCATCATTGTCCGAAGCTGCGAAAACATGGTTGGTTGCATTACCATCGGTGTGTAATATGTCTACAACATTGAGCGGGGTCTTCCATCAAAAGTCGCCGAACGTGTTAACTCAATTCGTTTTCGTGTTTGATTCCAGATGCGATATCCTTTTGCATCTTCGGAATATCCCAGAAAAATACAAGGAACGACCTTATTTTCGAATTTGGATCTTTTCGATTTGTCGACATGCGCAAATCTAGGTGAGCCAAACACAATGAAATGTGAGATATCCGGTTTGACTCCAAACATGACTTCATGAGGTGTTTTGATTCCGTTTGCTGCGCACGGTAGACGATTTGTAATATAGGTAGCTGTATTCATTGCTTCCGCCCACCAATATTTCATCCAAGTTTATGTGTGAAAGCATTGAACGTGCACTTTCCGTCAATGTTCTGTTCATCCTTTCAGCTAGTCCGTTTTGCTGCAAAGAGAAAGGAACGGTCGTTTGATGTCGAACACCATTTTTCAGACATATTGCCCCAGATGATTTGTTGATATATTCTGTGCCATTATCGGTTCTGATGCTCTTGATTCTTTTACTGGTCTGATTTTCCATAAACGCTTTGTAATCTTTGAATGAGTCCACTACTTCGGTTTTTGATTTCAAGAAATAAACTTTGACATATCTGGAATAATCGTCGATGAATGATACCATATACCTTGAACCACCTTGTGACTTTTTCCTCATTGGACCCGTGACATCACTATGAACTAATTCCAGAGATGTCTTTGTATTGATTTTACCAATATCGTGGTAGGAAACGGTTTGACAAAAGCTTTTGCATCCAAGCATCCTTCACATAAAACGTTTTCGTCTTCCAAAGAGCTTTGTTGAGCCTTGATTCTGTATCCTGTCACGCACGTTTTGGCTTTTCCCATCCTCTGTTTTGAAATGTGTCCTAATCTTGCGTGCCATATTTCTTCGTTCGCTTCTGGAGTGTGTTGCTGCTCTTTGCCAAACAGAGCACTTTCAGATATACTTCCATTTAATACGAATAATTTTCCGCTGCGCTCAATACTGATAATCTTTGTCGATTCACTACTGACTTTTTAATTTGAATTTCCAAAAGTTACTTGTATACCTTTTCTATTCATTGCAGATACTGACAAGAGTCGTTTGTCAAGCTTTGGAACATACAAAACATCTTCCTCGAATCTTTTCTCCATTTGGAAGTGTCAAATGTATATTTCCAATACCCATTGCTTTTAGCTTCCCTCCATTTGCAATTGATATGCTAATATGGTTCTTCATCGGCCGAAGCTGGCTAAAATCTTTTTCATTGAAGGACATGTGGCTAGACGCACCACTATCCAGTATCCATTCACAGTGGTTATTCTCATAGGAAGAAAAAGCGTGTTCGTTCTTTTCTTTATTTTCATTGTTCAATTTCCAGCAATCCTTTTTGATATGTCCTACTCTGTTACAATGAAAGCATTTGATATCGACCTTTCTGTGGAATTTCTTCATCCCATTCCATTCTCTATGGGGACCTTTGTTCTTGTACTTCGTAGCACGCAACGCCACTCCATTAGCTTCCTTTCTTTGTAATCTTTCAAACTTTCTGCGTAGCATTTCTTTAGCCTGTAAAATATTGGTCCCTTGAATGTTTTCAATGATCTTACTTATCTGATCATATTCATCCGATAGACTTCCCAGCAATATTACCAACTTTTCGTCCTCGCTTATACCATCACCCAATGCTTACATTGATAGGCATAAATCATCAAAGTTTTGGAAGTGGTGCATTATATTTCCAATTTTGACAAGCTTAAACTGGTGTAATTCCTTTTTCTTTTGCACACGATGATGGATGTTCCTTCCCAGATGAAAGCTTTGCAGTATTTCCCACACTTCGGAGGCTGTACAAGCATTTCTGATAAATGATTGAAAACTTATACCGATTGACATCGATATTATGGCGAATGCCTTCAAGTCATTGACTCTCCATGATTCATGGACTTGATTTTCAGCAGTTGGTACTTTAGTTGCATCAATCTGGTCCAACAGACCTTTCTTCATCAGCTTGAGACGAGTACTGAATTCCCAAACGAAAAATTCATCTTCTTTGAGTATCGCTGTTGGATCATTCATTATTTCAAGAGTGTATTTATGACTGACGCTGGATCTCAATTCGCGAGTGCGCTTGGGCTCATAACCTGCTGTTGTTTTAGTTGGTAAAATGGAAAGTGAATATATTAGGGTCCTTAGTTGTTGTTACTCTTCTCAGCCCTAGCCTTTACGAATTGTCTTAAAAGCTCCGCTGTATAAATCTTGATTGGTGGAGTATGATGCACTGTCTTTACATTGTTTCTTGACTTCGCATATCAGCATCCGATTGGCGGAATCCTTTTCCAATATGATGATTGGCTGATTCCATTGCGACGGCATGAGACTCCATTTCATGACAACTGATTTTTTCTGTTGTGTGATAAGAAATCAGCCTTGTGATAACGTGCATGAAGCCATTCGTGATACATTGTTATGGTGAGTTGTGCAGTGTTGGACAGGAGAAACATTCAGAACAATCTGCATAGAAGCAACTATGTGCGACTTTCTTATAAGAATATCCAGATAGATTTCGCCTTGAAACTGATCTCTAAAACATTGATTTCTCAAATTCCTATGTTTTTCAGGAGCTCAAAAACCAGATTTCTCAAACACACTTTAATATAAGTTTAGTAACAACCTGAACGGTTATTCATCCTTGAACCATCAAGCCTACACGAACCAATCTCAGCATGATGGAGAGCTCACACCGGACTTATATATAGAAAGGCATCGCATTGTGTCAATCAGTGCGAGTACAAGAAGAAAATAGATGTCGATAATCATGCAAGCTACCTGCTTTAGCAGTTGTCTAATATTCCCCTGTAGCATATTTCGCTTTCTTCATGAATTGGACATACAGAAAAAACTCATATCAGGTTGTTTTGCGAAACATCATACGATAATGAGCAAGTAATGTCGAGAATTAGAGAGTCCTCGAGTATAGAGAACGGGTTACAGAAATGTCGTGTGATACTGCAAAAAATTCATGTGGCTGTACTTTATGAACGTGCCAAAGTGATAGATATCTCACAAGGGTCTAGACATTTGTATCCGTGGTAACTTACTCGATCACTTTTCCTGATTGAATAAATGGACTGGTGCCAGCATTTGCATTAGTTAGAAAGTACTTGGGATTGACAATTTCATAAACTTGCGAGCATGAGACTCCATTTCATGACAACTGATTTTTTCTGTTGTGTGATAAGGCATCAGCCTTGTGATAACGTGCATGAAGCCATTCCTGGTACATTGTTATAGTGAGTTGTGCAGTGTTGGACAGGAGAAACATTCAGAACAATCTGCATAGAAGCAACTATGTGCGACTTTCTTATAAGAATACCAAGATAGATTTCGCCTTGAAACTGATCTCTAAAACATTGATTTCTCAAATTCCTATGTTTTTCAGGAGCTCAAAAACCAGATTTCTCAAACACACTTTAATATAAGTTTAGTAACAACCTGAACGGTTATTCATCCTTGAACCATCAAGCCTACAGGAACCAATATCAGCATGATGGAGAGCTCACACCGGACTTATATATAGAAAGGCATCGCATTGTGTCAATCAGTGGGAGTACAAGAAGAAAATAGATGTCGATGATCATGCAAGCTACCTGTTTTAGCAGTTACCTAATATTCCCCTGTAGCATATTTCGCTTTCTTCATGAATTGGACATACAGAAAAAACTCATATCAGGTTGTTTTGCGAAACATCATACGATAATGAGAAAAAAATGTCGAGAAGCAGAGAGTCCTCGAGGACAGAGAACGGGTTACAGAAATGTCGTGTGATACATGTTGCCTCCTGGCATTTTGGACACCTGAGTGATTACGCAGCGATTTAAAGATTTAATTTTGTGTCAATGTCCCACTCAAAACTGAAAAGACGTGATCGTTGTCAATGATGGCGTGAAGTATGCATTCTTTTGCAATCGCAATTACAAACAACGAAGGACATCAGATTCGTGCGCAACACACCGATATTCGCTATCATTTTTTGTACGCGATCATGTTAAGAAAGGGATCTTGGAGCAGTTTGTTGCGAGCTTCACTATAAGAAAAGAACGGGCTTCTCTGATATTATACGCCAGCATGTTGGAGTGATACTGCAATAAATTCATGTGGCTGCACTTTATGAACGTGCCAAAGTGATAGATATCTCACAAGGGTCTAGACATTTGTATCCGTGGTGACTTACTCGGTCATTTTTTCCTGATTGAATAAATGGACTGGTGCTAGCATCTACATTATTGAGAAAGTACTTGAGATTGATAATTTCATAAACTTGCGAGCATGAGACTCCATTTCATGACAACTGATTTTTTCTGTTGTTTGATAAGGCATCAGCCTTGTGATAACGTGCATGAAGCCATTCCTGGTACATTGTTATAGTGAGTTGTGCAGTGTTGGACAGGAGAAACATTCAGAACAATCTGCATAGAAGCAACTATGTGCGACTTTCTTATAAGAATATCCAGATAGATTTCGCCTTGAAACTGATCTCTAAAACATTGATTTCTCAAATTTCTATGTTTTTCAGGAGCTCAAAAACCAGATTTCTCAAACACACTTTAATATAAGTTTAGTAACAACCTGAACGGTTATTCATCCTTGAACCATCAAGCCTACAGGAACCAATATCAGCATGATGGAGAGCTCACACCGGACTTATATATAGAAAGGCATCGCATTGTGTCAATGAGTGCGAGTACAAGAAAAAAATAGATGTCGATAATCATGCAAGCTACCTGCTTTAGCAGTTGTCTAATATTCCCCTGAAGCATATTTCGCTTTCTTCATGAATTGGAAATACAGAAAAAACTCATATCAGGTTGTTTTGCAAAACATCATACGATAATGAGAAAATAATGTCGAGAAGCAGAGAGTCCTCGAGGACAGAGAACGGGTTACAGAAATGTCGTGTGATACATGTTGCCTCCTGGCATTTTGGACACCTGAGTGATTACGCAGCGATTTAAAGATTCAATTTTGTGTCAAAGTCCCACTCAAAACTGAAAAGACGTGATCGTTGTCAATGATGGCGTGAAGTATACATTCTTTTGCAATCGCAATTACAAACAACGAAGGACATCAGATTCGTACGCAACACACCGATATTCGCTATCATTTTTTGTACGCGATCATGTTAAGAAAGGGATCTTGGAGCAGTTTGTTGCGAGCTTCACTATGAGAAAAGAACGGGCTTCTCTGATATTATACGCCAGCATGTTGGAGTGATACTGCAATCAATTCATGTGGCTGTACTTTATGAACGTGCCAAAGTGATAGATATCTCACAAGGGTCTAGACATTTGTATCCGTGGTGACTTACTCGATCATTTTTTCCTGATTGAATAATGGACTGGTGCTAGCATCTACATTATTGAGAAAGTACTTGAGATTGACAATTTCATAAACTTGCGAGCATGAGACTCCATTTCATGACAGCTGATTTTTTCTGTTGTGTGATAAGGCATCAGCCTTGTGATAACGTGCATGAAGCCATTCCTGGTACATTGTTATAGTGAGTTGTGCAGTGTTGGACAGGAGAAACATTCAGAACAATCTGCATAGAAGCAACTATGTGCGACTTTCTTATAAGAATACCAAGATAGATTTCGCCTTGAAACTGATCTCTAAAACATTGATTTCTCAAATTCCTATGTTTTTCAGGAGCTCAAAAACCAGATTTCTCAAACACACTTTAATATAAGTTTAGTAACAACCTGAACGGTTATTCATCCTTGAACCATCAAGCCTACAGGAACCAATATCAGCATGATGGAGAGCTCACACCGGACTTATATATAGAAAGGCATCGCATTGTGTCAATCAGTGGGAGTACAAGAAGAAAATAGATGTCGATGATCATGCAAGCTACCTGCTTTAGCAGTTACCTAATATTCCCCTGAAGCATATTTCGCTTTCTTCATGAATTGGACATACAGAAAAAACTCATATCAGGTTGTTTTGCGAAACATCATACGATAATGAGCAAATAATGTCGAGAAGTAGAGGGTCCTCGAGGATAGAGAACGGGTTACAGAAATGTCGTGTGATACTGCAATAAATTCATGTGGCTGCACTTTATGAACGTGCCAAAGTGATAGATATCTCACAAGGGTCTAGACATTTGTATCCGTGGTGACTTACTCGGTCATTTTTTCCTGATTGAATAAATGGACTGGTGCTAGCATCTACATTATTGAGAAAGTACTTGAGATTGATAATTTCATAAACTTGCGAGCATGAGACTCCATTTCATGACAACTGATTTTTTCTGTTGTGTGATAAGGCATCAGCCTTGTGATAACGTGCATGAAGCCATTCGTGATACATTGTTGTAGTGAGTTATGCAGTGTTGGACACGAGAAACATTCAGAACAATCTGCATAGAAGCAACTATGTGCGACTTTCTTATAAGAATATCCAGATAGATTTCGCCTTGAAACTGATCTCTAAAACATTGATTTCTCAAATTCCTATGTTTTTCAGGAGCTCAAAAACCAGATTTCTCAAACACACTTTAATATAAGTTTAGTAACAACCTGAACGGTTATTCATCCTTGAACCATCAAGCCTACAGGAACCAATATCAGCATGATGGAGAGCTCACACCGGACTTATATATAGAAAGGCATCGCATTGTGTCAATGAGTGCGAGTACAAGAAAAAAATAGATGTCGATAATCATGCAAGCTACCTGCTTTAGCAGTTGTCTAATATTCCCCTGAAGCATATTTCGCTTTCTTCATGAATTGGAAATACAGAAAAAACTCATATCAGGTTGTTTTGCAAAACATCATACGATAATGAGAAAATAATGTCGAGAAGCAGAGAGTCCTCGAGGACAGAGAACGGGTTACAGAAATGTCGTGTGATACATGTTGCCTCCTGGCATTTTGGACACCTGAGTGATTACGCAGCGATTTAAAGATTCAATTTTGTGTCAATGTCCCACTCAAAACTGAAAAGACGTGATCGTTGTCAATGATGGCGTGAAGTATGCATTCTTTTGCAATCGCAATTACAAACAACGAAGGACATCAGATTCGTGCGCAACACACCGATATTCGCTATCATTTTTTGTACGCGATCATGTTAAGAAAGGGATCTTGGAGCAGTTTGTTGCGAGCTTCACTATAAGAAAAGAACGGGCTTCTCTGATATTATACGCCAGCATGTTGGAGTGATACTGCAATAAATTCATGTGGCTGCACTTTATGAACGTGCCAAAGTGATAGATATCTCACAAGGGTCTAGACATTTGTATCCGTGGTGACTTACTCGGTCATTTTTTCCTGATTGAATAAATGGACTGGTGCTAGCATCTACATTATTGAGAAAGTACTTGAGATTGATAATTTCATAAACTTGCGAGCATGAGACTCCATTTCATGACAACTGATTTTTTCTGTTGTTTGATAAGGCATCAGCCTTGTGATAACGTGCATGAAGCCATTCCTGGTACATTGTTTTAGTGAGTTGTGCAGTGTTGGACAGGAGAAACATTCAGCGATCATGTTAAGAAAGGGATCTTGGAGCAGTTTGTTGCGAGCTTCACTATGAGAAAAGAACGGGCTTCTCTGATATTATACGCCAGCATGTTGGAGTGATACTGCAATAAATTCATGTGGCTGCACTTTATGAACGTGCCAAAGTGATAGATATCTCACAAGGGTCTATACATATGTATCCGTGGTAACTTATCCGATCCTTTTTGCCTGATTGAATAAATGGACTGGTGCTAGCATCTACATTAGTTAGAAAGTACTTGAGATTGACAATTTCATAAACTTGCGAGCATGAGACTCCATTTCATGACAACTGATTTTTTCTGTTGTGTGATAAGGCATCAGCCTTGTGATAACGTGCATGAAGCCATTCCTGGTACATTGTTATAGTGAGTTGTGCAGTGTTGGACAGGAGAAACATTCAGAACAATCTGCATAGAAGCAACTATGTGCGACTTTCTTATAAGAATACCAAGATAGATTTCGCCTTGTAACTGATCTCTAAAACATTGATTTCTCAAATTCCTATGTTTTTCAGGAGCTCAAAAACCAGATTTCTCAAACACACTTTAATATAAGTTTAGTAACAACCTGAACGGTTATTCATCCTTGAACCATCAAGCCTACAGGAACCAATATCAGCATGATGGAGAGCTCACACCGGACTTATATATAGAAAGGCATCGCATTGTGTCAATCAGTGGGAGTACAAGAAATGTTAAGAAAGGGATCTTGGAGCAGTTTGTTGCGAGCTTCACTATGAGAAAAGAACGGGCTTCTCTGATATTATACGCCAGCATGTTGGAGTGATACTGCAATAAATTCATGTGGCTGCACTTTATGAACGTGCCAAAGTGATAGATATCTCACAAGGGTCTATACATATGTATCCGTGGTAACTTATCCGATCCTTTTTGCCTGATTGAATAAATGGACTGGTGCTAGCATCTACATTAGTTAGAAAGTACTTGAGATTGACAATTTCATAAACTTGCGAGCATGAGACTCCATTTCATGACAGCTGATTTTTTCTGTTGTGTGATAAGGCATCAGCCTTGTGATAACGTGCATGAAGCCATTCCTGGTACATTGTTATAGTGAGTTGTGCAGTGTTGGACAGGAGAAACATTCAGAACAATCTGCATAGAAGCAACTATGTGCGACTTTCGTATAAGAATATCCAGATAGATTTCGCCTTGAAACTGATCTCTAAAACATTGATTTCTCAAATTCCTATGTTTTTCAGGAGCTCAAAAACCAGATTTCTCAAACACACTTTAATATAAGTTTAGTAACAACCTGAACGGTTATTCATCCTTGAACCATCAAGCCTACAGGAACCAATATCAGCATGATGGAGAGCTCACACCGGACTTATATATAGAAAGGCATCGCATTGTGTCAATGAGTGCGAGTACAAGAAGAAAATAGATGTCGATGATCATGCAAGCTACCTGCTTTAGCAGTTACCTAATATTCCCCTGAAGCATATTTCGCTTTCTTCATGAATTGAACATACAGAAAAAACTCACATCAGGTTGTTTTGCGAAACATCATACGATAATAAGAAAATAATGTCGAGAAGCAGAGAGTCCTCGAGGACAGAGAACGGGTTACAGAAATGTCGTGTGATACTGCATCCTGGCACTTTATGAACGTGCCAAGATGATAGATATCTCACAAGGGTCTAGACATTTGTATCCGTGGTAACTTACTCGATCACTTTTCCTGATTGAATAAATGGACTGGTGCCAGCATTTGCATTAGTTAGAAAGTACTTGAGATTGACAATTTCATAAACTTGCGAGCATGAGACTCCATTTCATGACAGCTGATTTTTTCTGTTGTGTGATAAGGCATCAGCCTTGTGATAACGTGCATGAAGCCATTCCTGGTACATTGTTATAGTGAGTTGTGCAGTGTTGGACAGGAGAAACATTCAGAACAATCTGCATAGAAGCAACTATGTGCGACTTTCTTATAAGAATATCCAGATAGATTTCGCCTTAAAACTGATCTCTAAAACATTGATTTCTCAAATTCCTTTTTCAGGAGCTCAAAAACCAGATTTCTCAAACACACTTTAATATAAGTTTAGTAACAACCTGAACGGTTATTCATCCTTGAACCATCAAGCCTACAGGAACCAATATCAGCATGATGGAGAGCTCACACCGGACTTATATATAGAAAGGCATCGCATTGTGTCAATGAGTGCGAGTACAAGAAGAAAATAGATGTCGATGCTCATGCAAGCTACCTGCTTTAGCAGTTGTCTAATATTCCCCTGTAGCATATTTCGCTTTCTTCATGAATTGGACATACAGAAAAAACTCATATCAGGTTGTTTTGCGAAACATCATACGATAATGAGCAAATAATGTCGAGAAGTAGAGGGTCCTCGAGGATAGAGAACGGGTTACAGAAATGTCGTGTGATACTGCAATAAATTCATGTGGCTGCACTTTATGAACGTGCCAAAGTGATAGATATCTCACAAGGGTCTATACATATGTATCCGTGGTAACTTATCCGATCCTTTTTGCCTGATTAAATAAATGGACTGGTGCCAGCATCTACATTAGTTAGAAAGTACTTGAGATTGACAATTTCATAAACTTGCGAGCATGAGACTCCATTTCATGACAACTGATTTTTTCTGTTGTGATAAGGCATCAGCCTTGTGATGACGTGCATGAAGCCATTCGTGATACATGTTATAGTGAGTTGTGCAGTGTTGGACAGGAGAAACATTCAGAACAATCTGCATAGAAGCAACTATGTGCGACTTTCTTATAAGAATATCCAGATAGATTTCGCCTTGAAACTGATCTCTAAAACATTGATTTCTCAAATTCCTATGTTTTTCAGGAGCTCAAAAACCAGATTTCTCAAACACACTTTAATATAAGTTTAGTAACAACCTGAACGGTTATTCATCCTTGAACCATCAAGCCTACAGGAACCAATATCAGCATGATGGAGAGCTCACACCGGACTTATATATAGAAAGGCATCGCATTGTGTCAATCAGTGCGAGTACAAGAAGAAAATAGATGTCGATTATTAGTTAGAAAGTACTTGAGATTGACAATTTCATAAACTTGCGAGCATGAGACTCCATTTCATGACAACTGATTTTTTCTGTTGTGTGATAAGGCATCAGCCTTGTGATAACGTGCATGAAGCCATTCGTGATACATTGTTATAGTGAGTTGTGCAGTGTTGGACAGGAGAAACATTCAGAACAATCTGCATAGAAGCAACTATGTGCGACTTTCTTTTAAGAATTTCCAGATAGATTTTTCCTTGAAACTGATCTCTAAAACATTGATTTCTCAAATTCCTATGTTTTTCAGGAGCTCAAAAACCAGATTTCTCAAACACACTTTAATATAAGTTTAGTAACAACCTGAACGGTTATTCATCCTTGAACCATCAAGCCTACAGGAACCAATATCAGCATGATGGAGAGCTCACACCGGACTTATATATAGAAAGGCATCGCATTGTGTCAATGAGTGCGAGTACAAGAAGAAAATAGATGTCGATAATCATGCAAGCTACCTGCTTTAGCAGTTGTCTAATATTCCCCTGTAGCATATTTCGCTTTCTTCATGAATTGGACATACAGAAAAAACTCATATCAGGTTGTTTTGCGAAACATCATACGATAATGAGCAAGTAATGTCGAGAAGCAGAGAGTCCTGGAGGACAGAGAACGGGTTACAGAAATGTCGTGTGATACTGCAATAAATTCATGTGGCTGCACATTATGAACGTGCCAAAGTGATAGATATCTCACAAGAGTCTAGACATTTGTATCCGTGGTAACTTACTCGATCACTTTTCCTGATTGAATAAATGGACTGGTGCTAGCATCTACATTAGTTAGAAAGTACTTGAGATTGACAATTTCATAAACTTGCGAGCATGAGACTCCATTTCATGACAACTGATTTTTTCTGTTGTGTGATAAGGCATCAGCCTTGTGATAACGTGCATGAAGCCATTCCTGGTACATTGTTATAGTGAGTTGTGCAGTGTTGGACAGGAGAAACATTCAGAACAATCTGCATAGAAGCAACTATGTGCGACTTTCTTTTAAGAATTTCCAGATAGATTTTTCCTTGAAACTGATCTCTAAAACATTGATTTCTCAAATTCCTATGTTTTTCAGAGCTCAAAAACCAGATTTCTCAAACACACTTTAATATAAGTTTAGTAACAACCTGAACGGTTATTCATCCTTGAACCATCAAGCCTACAGGAACCAATATCAGCATGATGGAGAGTTCACACCGGACTTATATATAGAAAGGCATCGCATTGTGTCAATGAGTGCGAGTACAAGAAAAAAATAGATGTCGATAATCATGCAAGCTCCCTGCTTTAGCAGTTGTCTAATAATCCCCTGAAGAATATTTCGATTTCTTCATGAATTGGACATACAGAAAAAACTCATATCAGGTTGTTTTGCAAAACATCATACGATAATAAGAAAATAATGTCGAGAAGCAGAGAGTCCTCGAGGACAGAGAACGGGTTACAGAAATGTCGTGTGATACATGTTGCCTCCTGGCATTTTGGACACCTGAGTGATTACGCAGCGATTTAAAGATTTAATTTTGTGTCAAAGTCCCACTCAAAACTGAAAAGACGTGATCGTTGTCAATGATGGCGTGAAGTATACATTCTTTTGCAATCGCAATTACAAACAACGAAGGACATCAGATTCGTGCGCAACACACCGGTATTCGCTATCATTTTTTGTACGCGATCATTTTAAGAAAGGAATCTTGGAGCAGTTTGTTGCGAGCTTCACTATGAGAAAAGAACGGGCTTTTCTGATATTATACGCCAGCATGTTGGAGTGATACTGCAATAAATTCATGTGGCTGTACTTTATGAACGTGCCAAAGTGATAGATATCTCACAAGGGTCTAGACATTTGTATCCGTGGTAACTTACTCGATCACTTTTCCTGATTGAATAAATGGACTGGTGCCAGCATTTGCATTAGTTAGAAAGTACTTGAGATTGACAATTTCATAAACTTGCGAGCATGAGACTCCATTTCATGACAACTGATTTTTTCTGTTGTGTGATAAGGCATCAGCCTTGTGATAACGTGCATGAAGCCATTCCTGGTACAATGTCATGGTGAGTTGTGCAGTGTTGGACAGGGGAAACATTCAGAACAATCTGCATAGAAGCAACTATGTGCGACTTTCTTATAAGAATATCCAGATAGATTTCGCCTTGAAACTGATCTCTAAAACATTGATTTCTCAAATTCCTATGTTTTTCAGAGCTCAAAAACCAGATTTCTCAAACACACTTTAATATAAGTTTAGTAACAACCTGAACGGTTATTCATCCTTGAACCATCAAGCCTACAGGAACCAATATCAGCATGATGGAGAGCTCACACCGGACTTATATATAGAAAGGCATCGCATTGTGTCAATGAGTGCGAGTACAAGAAGAAAATAGATGTCGATGCTCATGCAAGCTACCTGCTTTAGCAGTTGTCTAATATTCCCCTGAAGCATATTTCGCTTTCTTCATGAATTGAACATACAGAAAAAACTCACATCAGGTTGTTTTGCAAAACATCATACGATAATAAGAAAATAATGTCGAGAAGCAGAGAGTCCTCGAGGACAGAGAACGGGTTACAGAAATGTCGTGTGATACATGTTGCCTCCTGGCATTTTGGACACCTGAGTGATTACGCAGCGATTTAAAGATTTAATTTTGTGTCAAAGTCCCACTCAAAACTGAAAAGACGTGATCGTTGTCAATGATGGCGTGAAGTATACATTCTTTTGCAATCGCAATTACAAACAACGAAGGACATCAGATTCGTACGCAACACACCGATATTCGCTATCATTTTTTGTACGCGATCATGTTAAGAAAGGGATCTTGGAGCAGTTTGTTGCGAGCTTCACTATGAGAAAAGAACGGGCTTCTCTGATATTATACGCCAGCATGTTGGAGTGATACTGCAATAAATTCATGTGGCTGTA
The DNA here is from genome assembly GCA_905220665.1 of Albugo candida. Classification (NCBI taxonomy): domain Eukaryota; phylum Oomycota; class Peronosporomycetes; order Albuginales; family Albuginaceae; genus Albugo; species Albugo candida. The sequence continues at coordinate 411,295 of CAJNAR010000168.1, forward strand.
CTTTATGAACGTGCCAAAGTGATAGATATCTCACAAGGGTCTAGACATTTGTATCCGTGGTAACTTACTCGATCACTTTTCCTGATTGAATAAATGGACTGGTGCCAGCATTTGCATTAGTTAGAAAGTACTTGAGATTGACAATTTCATAAACTTGCGAGCATGAGACTCCATTTCATGACAACTGATTTTTTCTGTTGTGTGATAAGGCATCAGCCTTGTGATAACGTGCATGAAGCCATTCCTGGTACAATGTCATGGTGAGTTGTGCAGTGTTGGACAGGGGAAACATTCAGAACAATCTGCATAGAAGCAACTATGTGCGACTTTCTTATAAGAATATCCAGATAGATTTCGCCTTGAAACTGATCTCTAAAACATTGATTTCTCAAATTCCTATGTTTTTCAGAGCTCAAAAACCAGATTTCTCAAACACACTTTAATATAAGTTTAGTAACAACCTGAACGGTTATTCATCCTTGAACCATCAAGCCTACAGGAACCAATATCAGCATGATGGAGAGCTCACACCGGACTTATATATAGAAAGGCATCGCATTGTGTCAATGAGTGCGAGTACAAGAAGAAAATAGATGTCGATGCTCATGCAAGCTACCTGCTTTAGCAGTTGTCTAATATTCCCCTGAAGCATATTTCGCTTTCTTCATGAATTGAACATACAGAAAAAACTCACATCAGGTTGTTTTGCAAAACATCATACGATAATAAGAAAATAATGTCGAGAAGCAGAGAGTCCTCGAGGACAGAGAACGGGTTACAGAAATGTCGTGTGATACATGTTGCCTCCTGGCATTTTGGACACCTGAGTGATTACGCAGCGATTTAAAGATTTAATTTTGTGTCAAAGTCCCACTCAAAACTGAAAAGACGTGATCGTTGTCAATGATGGCGTGAAGTATACATTCTTTTGCAATCGCAATTACAAACAACGAAGGAAATCAGATTCGTACGCAACACACCGATATTCGCTATCATTTTTTGTACGCGATCATGTTAAGAAAGGGATCTTGGAGCAGTTTGTTGCGAGCTTCACTATGAGAAAAGAACGGGCTTCTCTGATATTATACGCCAGCATGTTGGAGTGATACTGCAATCAATTCATGTGGCTGTACTTTATGAACGTGCCAAAGTGATAGATATCTCACAAGGGTCTAGACATTTGTATCCGTGGTAACTTACTCGATCACTTTTCCTGATTGAATAAATGGACTGGTGCCAGCATTTGCATTAGTTAGAAAGTACTTGAGATTGACAATTTCATAAACTTGCGAGCATGAGACTCCATTTCATGACAACTGATTTTTTCTGTTGTGTGATAAGGCATCAGCCTTGTGATAACGTGCATGAAGCCATTCCTGGTACAATGTCATGGTGAGTTGTGCAGTGTTGGACAGGGGAAACATTCAGAACAATCTGCATAGAAGCAACTATGTGCGACTTTCTTATAAGAATATCCAGATAGATTTCGCCTTGAAACTGATCTCTAAAACATTGATTTCTCAAATTCCTATGTTTTTCAGGAGCTCAAAAACCAGATTTCTCAAACACACTTTAATATAAGTTTAGTAACAACCTGAACGGTTATTCATCCTTGAACCATCAAGCCTACAGGAACCAATATCAGCATGATGGAGAGCTCACACCGGACTTATATATAGAAAGGCATCGCATTGTGTCAATCAGTGCGAGTACAAGAAGAAAATAGATGTCGATTATTAGTTAGAAAGTACTTGAGATTGACAATTTCATAAACTTGCGAGCATGAGACTCCATTTCATGACAACTGATTTTTTCTGTTGTGTGATAAGGCATCAGCCTTGTGATAACGTGCATGAAGCCATTCGTGATACATTGTTATAGTGAGTTGTGCAGTGTTGGACAGGAGAAACATTCAGAACAATCTGCATAGAAGCAACTATGTGCGACTTTCTTTTAAGAATTTCCAGATAGATTTTTCCTTGAAACTGATCTCTAAAACATTGATTTCTCAAATTCCTATGTTTTTCAGGAGCTCAAAAACCAGATTTCTCAAACACACTTTAATATAAGTTTAGTAACAACCTGAACGGTTATTCATCCTTGAACCATCAAGCCTACAGGAACCAATATCAGCATGATGGAGAGCTCACACCGGACTTATATATAGAAAGGCATCGCATTGTGTCAATGAGTGCGAGTACAAGAAGAAAATAGATGTCGATAATCATGCAAGCTACCTGCTTTAGCAGTTGTCTAATATTCCCCTGAAGCATATTTCGCTTTCTTCATGAATTGAACATACAGAAAAAACTCATATCAGGTTGTTTTGCAAAACATCATACGATAATGAGCAAGTAATGTCGAGAAGCAGAGAGTCCTGGAGGACAGAGAACGGGTTACAGAAATGTCGTGTGATACTGCAATAAATTCATGTGGCTGCACTTTATGAACGTGCCAAGATGATAGATATCTCACAAGGGTCTAGACATTTGTATCCGTGGTAACTTACTCGATCACTTTTCCTGATTGAATAAATGGACTGGTGCTAGCATCTACATTAGTTAGAAAGTACTTGAGATTGACAATTTTATAAACTTGCGAGCATGAGACTCCATTTCATGACAACTGATTTTTTCTGTTGTGTGATAAGGCATCAGCCTTGTGATAACGTGCATGAAGCCATTCCTGGTACATTGTTATAGTGAGTTGTGCAGTGTTGGACAGGAGAAACATTCAGAACAATCTGCATAGAAGCAACTATGTGCGACTTTCGTATAAGAATATCCAGATAGATTTCGCCTTGAAACTGATCTCTAAAACATTGATTTCTCAAATTCCTATGTTTTTCAGAGCTCAAAAACCAGATTTCTCAAACACACTTTAATATAAGTTTAGTAACAACCTGAACGGTTATTCATCCTTGAACCATCAAGCCTACAGGAACCAATATCAGCATGATGGAGAGTTCACACCGGAGTTATATATAGAAAGGCATCGCATTGTGTCAATGAGTGCGAGTACAAGAAAAAAATAGATGTCGATAATCATGCAAGCTCCCTGCTTTAGCAGTTGTCTAATAATCCCCTGAAGAATATTTCGATTTCTTCATGAATTGGACATACAGAAAAAACTCATATCAGGTTGTTTTGCAAAACATCATACGATAATAAGAAAATAATGTCGAGAAGCAGAGAGTCCTCGAGGACAGAGAACGGGTTACAGAAATGTCGTGTGATACATGTTGCCTCCTGGCATTTTGGACACCTGAGTGATTACGCAGCGATTTAAAGATTTAATTTTGTGTCAAAGTCCCACTCAAAACTGAAAAGACGTGATCGTTGTCAATGATGGCGTGAAGTATACATTCTTTTGCAATCGCAATTACAAACAACGAAGGACATCAGATTCGTGCGCAACACACCGGTATTCGCTATCATTTTTTGTACGCGATCATTTTAAGAAAGGAATCTTGGAGCAGTTTGTTGCGAGCTTCACTATGAGAAAAGAACGGGCTTTTCTGATATTATACGCCAGCATGTTGGAGTGATACTGCAATAAATTCATGTGGCTGTACTTTATGAACGTGCCAAAGTGATAGATATCTCACAAGGGTCTAGACATTTGTATCCGTGGTAACTTACTCGATCACTTTTCCTGATTGAATAAATGGACTGGTGCCAGCATTTGCATTAGTTAGAAAGTACTTGAGATTGACAATTTCATAAACTTGCGAGCATGAGACTCCATTTCATGACAACTGATTTTTTCTGTTGTGTGATAAGGCATCAGCCTTGTGATAACGTGCATGAAGCCATTCCTGGTACAATGTCATGGTGAGTTGTGCAGTGTTGGACAGGGGAAACATTCAGAACAATCTGCATAGAAGCAACTATGTGCGACTTTCTTATAAGAATATCCAGATAGATTTCGCCTTGAAACTGATCTCTAAAACATTGATTTCTCAAATTCCTATGTTTTTCAGAGCTCAAAAACCAGATTTCTCAAACACACTTTAATATAAGTTTAGTAACAACCTGAACGGTTATTCATCCTTGAACCATCAAGCCTACAGGAACCAATATCAGCATGATGGAGAGCTCACACCGGACTTATATATAGAAAGGCATCGCATTGTGTCAATGAGTGCGAGTACAAGAAGAAAATAGATGTCGATGCTCATGCAAGCTACCTGCTTTAGCAGTTGTCTAATATTCCCCTGAAGCATATTTCGCTTTCTTCATGAATTGAACATACAGAAAAAACTCACATCAGGTTGTTTTGCAAAACATCATACGATAATAAGAAAATAATGTCGAGAAGCAGAGAGTCCTCGAGGACAGAGAACGGGTTACAGAAATGTCGTGTGATACATGTTGCCTCCTGGCATTTTGGACACCTGAGTGATTACGCAGCGATTTAAAGATTTAATTTTGTGTCAAAGTCCCACTCAAAACTGAAAAGACGTGATCGTTGTCAATGATGGCGTGAAGTATACATTCTTTTGCAATCGCAATTACAAACAACGAAGGACATCAGATTCGTACGCAACACACCGATATTCGCTATCATTTTTTGTACGCGATCATGTTAAGAAAGGGATCTTGGAGCAGTTTGTTGCGAGCTTCACTATGAGAAAAGAACGGGCTTCTCTGATATTATACGCCAGCATGTTGGAGTGATACTGCAATCAAATTCATGTGGCTGTACTTTATGAACGTGCCAAAGTGATAGATATCTCACAAGGGTCTAGACATTTGTATCCGTGGTAACTTACTCGATCACTTTTCCTGATTGAATAAATGGACTGGTGCCAGCATTTGCATTAGTTAGAAAGTACTTGAGATTGACAATTTCATAAACTTGCGAGCATGAGACTCCATTTCATGACAACTGATTTTTTCTGTTGTGTGATAAGGCATCAGCCTTGTGATAACGTGCATGAAGCCATTCCTGGTACAATGTCATGGTGAGTTGTGCAGTGTTGGACAGGGGAAACATTCAGAACAATCTGCATAGAAGCAACTATGTGCGACTTTCTTATAAGAATATCCAGATAGATTTCGCCTTGAAACTGATCTCTAAAACATTGATTTCTCAAATTCCTATGTTTTTCAGGAGCTCAAAAACCAGATTTCTCAAACACACTTTAATATAAGTTTAGTAACAACCTGAACGGTTATTCATCCTTGAACCATCAAGCCTACAGGAACCAATATCAGCATGATGGAGAGCTCACACCGGACTTATATATAGAAAGGCATCGCATTGTGTCAATCAGTGGGAGTACAAGAAGAAAATAGATGTCGATGATCATGCAAGCTACCTGCTTTAGCAGTTACCTAATATTCCCCTGTAGCATATTTCGCTTTCTTCATGAATTGGACATACAGAAAAAACTCATATCAGGTTGTTTTGCGAAACATCATACGATAATGAGCAAATAATGTCGAGAAGTAGAGGGTCCTCGAGGATAGAGAACGGGTTACAGAAATGTCGTGTGATACTGCAATAAATTCATGTGGCTGCACTTTATGAACGTGCCAAAGTGATAGATATCTCACAAGGGTCTATACATATGTATCCGTGGTAACTTATCCGATCCTTTTTGCCTGATTGAATAAATGGACTGGTGCTAGCATCTACATTTTTGAGAAAGTACTTGAGATTGATAATTTCATAAACTTGCGAGCATGAGACTCCATTTCATGACAACTGATTTTTTCTGTTGTTTGATAAGGCATCAGCCTTGTGATAACGTGCATGAAGCCATTCCTGGTACATTGTTATAGTGAGTTGTGCAGTGTTGGACAGGAGAAACATTCAGAACAATCTGCATAGAAGCAACTATGTGCGACTTTCTTATAAGAATATCCAGATAGATTTCGCCTTGAAACTGATCTCTCAAACATTGATTTTTCAAATTCCTATGTTTTTCAGGAGCTCAAAAACCAGATTTCTCAAACACACTTTAATATAAGTTTAGTAACAACCTGAACGGTTATTCATCCTTGAACCATCAAGCCTACAGGAACCAATATCAGCATGATGGAGAGCTCACACCGGACTTATATATAGAAAGGCATCGCATTGTGTCAATGAGTGCGATTACAAGAAAAAAATAGATGTCGATAATCATGCAAGCTACCTGCTTTAGCAGTTGTCTAATATTCCCCTGTAGCATATTTCGCTTTCTTCATGAATTGGACATACAGAAAAAACTCACATCAGGTTGTTTTGCGAAACATTATACGATAATGAGGAAGTAATGTCGAGAAGCAGAGAGTCCTGGAGGACAGAGAACGGGTTACAGAAATGTCGTGTGATACTGCAATAAATTCATGTGGCTGCACTTTATGAACGTGCCAAAGTGATAGATATCTCACAAGGGTCTAGACATTTGTATCCGTGGTAACTTACTCGATCCTTTTTGCCTGATTAAATAAATGGACTGGTGCCAGCATCTACATTAGTTAGAAAGTACTTGAGATTGACAATTTCATAAACTTGCGAGCATGAGACTCCATTTCATGACAACTGATTTTTTCTGTTGTGTGATAAGGCATCAGCCTTGTGATAACGTGCATGAAGCCATTCGTGATACATGGTTATAGTGAGTTGTGCAGTGTTGGACAGGGGAAACATTCAGAACAATCTGCATAGAAGCAACTATGTGCGACTTTCTTATAAGAATATCCAGATAGATTTCGCCTTGAAACTGATCTCTAAAACATTGATTTCTCAAATTCCTATGTTTTTCAGGAGCTCAAAAACCAGATTTCTCAAACACACTTTAATATAAGTTTAGTAACAACCTGAACGGTTATTCATCCTTGAACCATCAAGCCTACAGGAACCAATATCAGCATGATGGAGAGCTCACACCGGACTTATATATAGAAAGGCATCGCATTGTGTCAATCAGTGCGAGTACAAGAAGAAAATAGATGTCGATTATTAGTTAGAAAGTACTTGAGATTGACAATTTCATAAACTTGCGAGCATGAGACTCCATTTCATGACAACTGATTTTTTCTGTTGTGTGATAAGGCATCAGCCTTGTGATAACGTGCATGAAGCCATTCGTGATACATTGTTATAGTGAGTTGTGCAGTGTTGGACAGGAGAAACATTCAGAACAATCTGCATAGAAGCAACTATGTGCGACTTTCTTTTAAGAATTTCCAGATAGATTTTTCCTTGAAACTGATCTCTAAAACATTGATTTCTCAAATTCCTATGTTTTTCAGGAGCTCAAAAACCAGATTTCTCAAACACACTTTAATATAAGTTTAGTAACAACCTGAACGGTTATTCATCCTTGAACCATCAAGCCTACAGGAACCAATATCAGCATGATGGAGAGCTCACACCGGACTTATATATAGAAAGGCATCGCATTGTGTCAATGAGTGCGAGTACAAGAAGAAAATAGATGTCGATAATCATGCAAGCTACCTGCTTTAGCAGTTGTCTAATATTCCCCTGAAGCATATTTCGCTTTCTTCATGAATTGAACATACAGAAAAAACTCATATCAGGTTGTTTTGCAAAACATCATACGATAATGAGCAAGTAATGTCGAGAAGCAGAGAGTCCTGGAGGACAGAGAACGGGTTACAGAAATGTCGTGTGATACTGCAATAAATTCATGTGGCTGCACTTTATGAACGTGCCAAAGTGATAGATATCTCACAAGGGTCTAGACATTTGTATCCGTGGTAACTTACTCGATCACTTTTCCTGATTGAATAAATGGACTGGTGCTAGCATCTACATTAGTTAGAAAGTACTTGAGATTGACAATTTTATAAACTTGCGAGCATGAGACTCCATTTCATGACAACTGATTTTTTCTGTTGTGTGATAAGGCATCAGCCTTGTGATAACGTGCATGAAGCCATTCGTGATACATGGTTATAGTGAGTTGTGCAGTGTTGGACAGGGGAAACATTCAGAACAATCTGCATAGAAGCAACTATGTGCGACTTTCTTATAAGAATATCCAGATAGATTTCGCCTTGAAACTGATCTCTAAAACATTGATTTCTCAAATTCCTATGTTTTTCAGGAGCTCAAAAACCAGATTTCTCAAACACACTTTAATATAAGTTTAGTAACAACCTGAACGGTTATTCATCCTTGAACCATCAAGCCTACAGGAACCAATATCAGCATGATGGAGAGCTCACACCGGACTTATATATAGAAAGGCATCGCATTGTGTCAATCAGTGCGAGTACAAGAAGAAAATAGATGTCGATTATTAGTTAGAAAGTACTTGAGATTGACAATTTCATAAACTTGCGAGCATGAGACTCCATTTCATGACAACTGATTTTTTCTGTTGTGTGATAAGGCATCAGCCTTGTGATAACGTGCATGAAGCCATTCGTGATACATTGTTATAGTGAGTTGTGCAGTGTTGGACAGGAGAAACATTCAGAACAATCTGCATAGAAGCAACTATGTGCGACTTTCTTTTAAGAATTTCCAGATAGATTTTTCCTTGAAACTGATCTCTAAAACATTGATTTCTCAAATTCCTATGTTTTTCAGGAGCTCAAAAACCAGATTTCTCAAACACACTTTAATATAAGTTTAGTAACAACCTGAACGGTTATTCATCCTTGAACCATCAAGCCTACAGGAACCAATATCAGCATGATGGAGAGCTCACACCGGACTTATATATAGAAAGGCATCGCATTGTGTCAATGAGTGCGAGTACAAGAAGAAAATAGATGTCGATAATCATGCAAGCTACCTGCTTTAGCAGTTGTCTAATATTCCCCTGAAGCATATTTCGCTTTCTTCATGAATTGAACATACAGAAAAAACTCATATCAGGTTGTTTTGCAAAACATCATACGATAATGAGCAAGTAATGTCGAGAAGCAGAGAGTCCTGGAGGACAGAGAACGGGTTACAGAAATGTCGTGTGATACTGCAATAAATTCATGTGGCTGCACTTTATGAACGTGCCAAGATGATAGATATCTCACAAGGGTCTAGACATTTGTATCCGTGGTAACTTACTCGATCACTTTTCCTGATTGAATAAATGGACTGGTGCTAGCATCTACATTAGTTAGAAAGTACTTGAGATTGACAATTTTATAAACTTGCGAGCATGAGACTCCATTTCATGACAACTGATTTTTTCTGTTGTGTGATAAGGCATCAGCCTTGTGATAACGTGCATGAAGCCATTCCTGGTACATTGTTATAGTGAGTTGTGCAGTGTTGGACAGGAGAAACATTCAGAACAATCTGCATAGAAGCAACTATGTGCGACTTTCTTATAAGAATATCCAGATAGATTTCGCCTTGAAACTGATCTCTAAAACATTGATTTTTCAAATTCCTATGTTTTTCAGGAGCTCAAAAACCAGATTTCTCAAACACACTTTAATATAAGTTTAGTAACAACCTGAACGGTTATTCATCCTTGAACCATCAAGCCTACAGGAACCAATATCAGCATGATGGAGAGCTCACACCGGACTTATATATAGAAAGGCATCGCATTGTGTCAATGAGTGCGAGTACAAGAAGAAAATAGATGTCGATTATTAGTTAGAAAGTACTTGAGATTGACAATTTCATAAACTTGCGAGCATGAGACTCCATTTCATGACAACTGATTTTTTCTGTCGTGTGATAAGGCATCAGCCTTGTGATAACGTGCATGAAGCCATTCCTGGTACATTGTTATAGTGAGTTGTGCAGTGTTGGACAGGGAAACATTCAGAACAATCTGCATAGAAGCAACTATGTGCGACTTTCTTATAAGAATATCCAGATAGATTTCGCCTTGAAACTGATCTCTAAAACATTGATTTCTCAAATTCCTATGTTTTTCAGAGCTCAAAAACCAGATTTCTCAAACACACTTTAATATAAGTTTAGTAACAACCTGAACGGTTATTCATCCTTGAACCATCAAGCCTACAGGAACCAATATCAGCATGATGGAGAGTTCACACCGGAGTTATATATAGAAAGGCATCGCATTGTGTCAATGAGTGCGAGTACAAGAAAAAAATAGATGTCGATAATCATGCAAGCTCCCTGCTTTAGCAGTTGTCTAATAATCCCCTGAAGAATATTTCGATTTCTTCATGAATTGGACATACAGAAAAAACTCATATCAGGTTGTTTTGCAAAACATCATACGATAATAAGAAAATAATGTCGAGAAGCAGAGAGTCCTCGAGGACAGAGAACGGGTTACAGAAATGTCGTGTGATACATGTTGCCTCCTGGCATTTTGGACACCTGAGTGATTACGCAGCGATTTAAAGATTTAATTTTGTGTCAAAGTCCCACTCAAAACTGAAAAGACGTGATCGTTGTCAATGATGGCGTGAAGTATACATTCTTTTGCAATCGCAATTACAAACAACGAAGGACATCAGATTCGTGCGCAACACACCGGTATTCGCTATCATTTTTTGTACGCGATCATTTTAAGAAAGGAATCTTGGAGCAGTTTGTTGCGAGCTTCACTATGAGAAAAGAACGGGCTTTTCTGATATTATACGCCAGCATGTTGGAGTGATACTGCAATAAATTCATGTGGCTGTACTTTATGAACGTGCCAAAGTGATAGATATCTCACAAGGGTCTAGACATTTGTATCCGTGGTAACTTACTCGATCACTTTTCCTGATTGAATAAATGGACTGGTGCCAGCATTTGCATTAGTTAGAAAGTACTTGAGATTGACAATTTCATAAACTTGCGAGCATGAGACTCCATTTCATGACAACTGATTTTTTCTGTTGTGTGATAAGGCATCAGCCTTGTGATAACGTGCATGAAGCCATTCCTGGTACAATGTCATGGTGAGTTGTGCAGTGTTGGACAGGGGAAACATTCAGAACAATCTGCATAGAAGCAACTATGTGCGACTTTCTTATAAGAATATCCAGATAGATTTCGCCTTGAAACTGATCTCTAAAACATTGATTTCTCAAATTCCTATGTTTTTCAGAGCTCAAAAACCAGATTTCTCAAACACACTTTAATATAAGTTTAGTAACAACCTGAACGGTTATTCATCCTTGAACCATCAAGCCTACAGGAACCAATATCAGCATGATGGAGAGCTCACACCGGACTTATATATAGAAAGGCATCGCATTGTGTCAATCAGTGGGAGTACAAGAAGAAAATAGATGTCGATGATCATGCAAGCTACCTGCTTTAGCAGTTACCTAATATTCCCCTGAAGCATATTTCGCTTTCTTCATGAATTGAACATACAGAAAAAACTCACATCAGGTTGTTTTGCAAAACATCATACGATAATAAGAAAATAATGTCGAGAAGCAGAGAGTCCTCGAGGACAGAGAACGGGTTACAGAAATGTCGTGTGATACATGTTGCCTCCTGGCATTTTGGACACCTGAGTGATTACGCAGCGATTTAAAGATTTAATTTTGTGTCAAAGTCCCACTCAAAACTGAAAAGACGTGATCGTTGTCAATGATGGCGTGAAGTATACATTCTTTTGCAATCGCAATTACAAACAACGAAGGACATCAGATTCGTACGCAACACACCGATATTCGCTATCATTTTTTGTACGCGATCATGTTAAGAAAGGGATCTTGGAGCAGTTTGTTGCGAGCTTCACTATGAGAAAAGAACGGGCTTTTCTGATATTATACGCCAGCATGTTGGAGTGATACTGCAATCAATTCATGTGGCTGTACTTTATGAACGTGCCAAAGTGATAGATATCTCACAAGGGTCTAGACATTTGTATCCGTGGTAACTTACTCGATCACTTTTCCTGATTGAATAAATGGACTGGTGCCAGCATTTGCATTAGTTAGAAAGTACTTGAGATTGACAATTTCATAAACTTGCGAGCATGAGACTCCATTTCATGACAACTGATTTTTTCTGTTGTGTGATAAGGCATCAGCCTTGTGATAACGTGCATGAAGCCATTCCTGGTACAATGTCATGGTGAGTTGTGCAGTGTTGGACAGGGGAAACATTCAGAACAATCTGCATAGAAGCAACTATGTGCGACTTTCTTATAAGAATATCCAGATAGATTTCGCCTTGAAACTGATCTCTAAAACATTGATTTCTCAAATTCCTATGTTTTTCAGAGCTCAAAAACCAGATTTCTCAAACACACTTTAATATAAGTTTAGTAACAACCTGAACGGTTATTCATCCTTGAACCATCAAGCCTACAGGAACCAATATCAGCATGATGGAGAGCTCACACCGGACTTATATATAGAAAGGCATCGCATTGTGTCAATGAGTGCGAGTACAAGAAAAAAATAGATGTCGATAATCATGCAAGCTACCTGCTTTAGCAGTTGTCTAATATTCTCCTGAAGCATATTTCGCTTTCTTCATGAATTGAACATACAGAAAAAACTCACATCAGGTTGTTTTGCGAAACATCATACGATAATGAGCAAATAATGTCGAGAAGTAGAGAGTCCTCGAGGATAGAGAGCGGGTTACAGAAATGTCGTGTGATACTGCAATAAATTCATGTGGCTGCACTTTATGAACGTGCCAAAGTGATAGATATCTCACAATGGTCTAGACATTTGTATCCGTGGTGACTTACTCGATCATTTTTTCCTGATTGAATAAATGGACTGGTGCCAGCATCTACATTAGTTAGAAAGTACTTGAGATTGACAATTTCATAAACTTGCGAGCATGAGACTCCATTTCATGACAACTGATTTTTTCTGTTGTGTGATAAGGCATCAGCCTTGTGATAACGTGCATGAAGCCATTCCTGGTACATTGTTATAGTGAGTTGTGCAGTGTTGGACAGGGGAAACATTCAGAACAATCTGCATAGAAGCAACTATGTACGACTTTCTTATAAGATTATCCAGATAGATTTCGCCTTGAAACTGATCTCTAAAACATTGATTTCTCAAATTCCTATGTTTTTCAGGAGCTCAAAAACCAGATTTCTCAAACACACTTTAATATAAGTTTAGTAACAACCTGAACGGTTATTCATCCTTGAACCATCAAGCCTACAGGAACCAATATCAGCATGATGGAGAGCTCACACCGGACTTATATATAGAAAGGCATCGCATTGTGTCAATGAGTGCGAGTACAAGAAGAAAATAGATGTCCATAATCATGCAAGCTACCTGCTTTAGCAGTTGTCTAATATTCCACTGAAGCATATTTCGCTTTCTTCATGAATTGAACATACAGAAAAAACTCACATCGGTTGTTTTGCGAAACATCATACGATAATGAGCAAGTAATGTCGAGAAGCAGAGAGTTCTCGAGGACAGAGAACGGGTTTCAGAAATGTCGTGTGATACTGCAATAAATTCATGTGGCTGCACATTATGAACGTGCCAAAGTGATAGATATCTCACAAGAGTCTAGACATTTGTATCCGTGCTGACTCACTCTATCACTTTTCCTGATTGAATAAATGGACTGGTGCCAGCATCTACATTAGTTAGAAAGTACTTGAGATTGACAATTTCATAAACTTGCGAGCATGAGACTCCATTTCATGACAACTGATTTTTTCTGTTGTGTGATAAGGCATCAGCCTTGTGATAACGTGCATGAAGCCATTCGTGATACATTGTTGTAGTGAGTTATGCAGTGTTGGACACGAGAAACATTCAGAACAATCTGCATAGAAGCAACTATGTGCGACTTTCTTGAAAAAATAGCCCGATTGATTTCGCCTTCGAACTGATCTCAAAAACAGTGATTTCTCAAATTCCTATGTTTTTCAGGAGCTCAAAAACCAGATTTCTCAAACGCACTTTAGTATAAGTTTAGTAACAACCTGAACGGTTATTCATCCTTGAACCATCAAGCCTACAGGAACCAATATCAGCATGATGGAGAGCTCACACCGGACTTATATATAGAAAGGCATCGCATTGTGTCAATGAGTGCGAGTACAAGAAGAAAATAGATGTCGATAATCATGCAAGCTACCTGCTATAGCAGTTGTCTAATATTCCCCTGTAGCATATTTCGCTTTCTTCATGAATTGGACATACAGAAAAAACTCACATCAGGTTGTTTTGCGAAACATCATACGATAATGAGCAAGTAATGTCGAGAAGCAGAGAGTCCTGGAGGACAGAGAACGGGTTACAGAAATGTCGTGTGATACTGCAATAAATTCATGTGGCTGCACTTTATGAACGTGCCAAAGTGATAGATATCTCACAAGGGTCTAGACATTTGTATCCGTGGTAACTTACTCGATCCTTTTTGCCTGATTAAATAAATGGACTGGTGCCAGCATCTACATTAGTTAGAAAGTACTTGAGATTGCCAATTTCATAAACTTGCGAGCATGAGACTCCATTTCATGACAACTGATTTTTTCTGTTGTGTGATAAGGCATCAGCCTTGTGATAACGTGCATGAAGCCATTCGTGATACATTGTTGTAGTGAGTTATGCAGTGTTGGACACGAGAAACATTCAGAACAATCTGCATAGAAGCAACTATGTGCGACTTTCTTGAAAAAATAGCCCGATTGATTTCGCCTTCGAACTGATCTCAAAAACATTGATTTCTCAAATTCCTATGTTTTTCAGGAGCTCAAAAACCAGATTTCTCAAACGCACTTTAGTATAAGTTTAGTAACAACCTGAACGGTTATTCATCCTTGAACCATCAAGCCTACAGGAACCAATATCAGCATGATGGAGAGCTCACACCGGACTTATATATAGAAAGGCATCGCATTGTGTCAATGAGTGCGAGTACAAGAAGAAAATAGATGTCGATTATTAGTTAGAAAGTACTTGAGATTGACAATTTCATAAACTTGCGAGCATGAGACTCCATTTCATGACAACTGATTTTTTCTGTTGTGTGATAAGGCATCAGCCTTGTGATAACGTGCATGAAGCCATTCGTGATACATTGTTATAGTGAGTTGTGCAGTGTTGGACAGGGGAAACATTCTGAACAATCTGCATAGAAGCAACTATGTGCGACTTTCTTATAAGAATATCCAGATAGATTTCGCCTTGAAACTGATCTCTAAAACATTGATTTCTCAAATTCCTATGTTTTTCAGAGCTCAAAAACCAGATTTCTCAAACACACTTTAATATAAGTTTAGTAACAACCTGAACGGTTATTCATCCTTGAACCATCAAGCCTACAGGAACCAATATCAGCATGATGGAGAGCTCACACCGGACTTATATATAGAAAGGCATCGCATTGTGTCAATCAGTGCGAGTACAAGAAGAAAATAGATGTCGATTATTAGTTAGAAAGTACTTGAGATTGACAATTTCATAAACTTGCGAGCATGAGACTCCATTTCATGACAACTGATTTTTTCTGTTGTGTGATAAGGCATCAGCCTTGTGATAACGTGCATGAAGCCATTCCTGGTACAATGTCATGGTGAGTTGTGCAGTGTTGGACAGGGGAAACATTCAGAACAATCTGCATAGAAGCAACTATGTGCGACTTTCTTATAAGAATATCCAGATAGATTTCGCCTTGAAACTGATCTCTAAAACATTGATTTCTCAAATTCCTATGTTTTTCAGAGCTCAAAAACCAGATTTCTCAAACACACTTTAATATAAGTTTAGTAACAACCTGAACGGTTATTCATCCTTGAACCATCAAGCCTACAGGAACCAATATCAGCATGATGGAGAGCTCACACCGGACTTATATATAGAAAGGCATCGGATTGTGTCAATCAGTGCGAGTACAAGAAGAAAATAGATGTCGATAATCATGCAAGCTACCTGCTTTAGCAGTTATCTAATGTACCCCTGCAGCATATTTCGCTTTCTTCATGAATTGGACATACAGAAAAAACTCACATCAGGTTGTTTTGCGAAACATCATACGATAATGAGCAAGTAATGTCGAGAAGCAGAGAGTCCTGGAGGACAGAGAACGGGTTACAGAAATGTCGTGTGATACTGCAATAAATTCATGTGGCTGCACTTTATGAACGTGCCAAAGTGATAGATATCTCACAAGGGTCTAGACATTTGTATCCGTGGTAACTTACTCGATCCTTTTTGCCTGATTAAATAAATGGACTGGTGCCAGCATCTACATTAGTTAGAAAGTACTTGAGATTGACAATTTCATAAACTTGCGAGCATGAGACTCCATTTCATGACAACTGATTTTTTCTGTTGTGTGATAAGGCATCAGCCTTGTGATAACGTGCATGAAGCCATTCGTGATACATTGTCATGGTGAGTTGTGCAGTGTTGGACAGGAGAAACATTCAGAACAATCTGCATAGAAGCAACTATGTGCGACTTTCTTGAAAAAATATCCCGATTGATTTCGCCTTGAAACTGATCTCGAAAACATTGATTTCTCAAATTCCTATGTTTTTCAGGAGCTCAAAAACCAGATTTCTCAAACACACTTTAATATAAGTTTAGTAACAACCTGAACGGTTATTCATCCTTGAACCATCAAGCCTACAGGAACCAATATCAGCATGATGGAGAGCTCACACCGGACTTATATATAGAAAGGCATCGCATTGTGTCAATCAGTGCGAGTACAAGAAGAAAATAGATGTCGATTATTAGTTAGAAAGTACTTGAGATTGACAATTTCATAAACTTGCGAGCATGAGACTCCATTTCATGACAACTGATTTTTTCTGTTGTGTGATAAGGCATCAGCCTTGTGATAACGTGCATGAAGCCATTCGTGATACATTGTTATAGTGAGTTGTGCAGTGTTGGACAGGGGAAACATTCTGAACAATCTGCATAGAAGCAACTATGTGCGACTTTCTTATAAGAATATCCAGATAGATTTCGCCTTGAAACTGATCTCTAAAAAACATTCATTTCTCAAATTCCTATGTTTTTCAGGAGCTCAAAAACCAGATTTCTCAAACACACTTTAATATAAGTTTAGTAACAACCTGAACGGTTATTCATCCTTGAACCATCAAGCCTACAGGAACCAATATCAGCATGATGGAGAGCTCACACCGGACTTATATATAGAAAGGCATCGCATTGTGTCAATGAGTGCGAGTAAAAGAAGAAAATAGATGTCGATAATCATGCAAGCTACCTGCTATAGCAGTTGTCTAATATTCCCCTGTAGCATATTTCGCTTTCTTCATGAATTGGACATACAGAAAAAACTCACATCAGGTTGTTTTGCGAAACATCATACGATAATGAGCAAGTAATGTCGAGAAGCAGAGAGTCCTGGAGGACAGAGAACGGGTTACAGAAATGTCGTGTGATACTGCAATAAATTCATGTGGCTGCACTTTATGAACGTGCCAAAGTGATAGATATCTCACAAGGGTCTAGACATTTGTATCCGTGGTAACTTACTCGATCCTTTTTGCCTGATTAAATAAATGGACTGGTGCCAGCATCTACATTAGTTAGAAAGTACTTGAGATTGACAATTTCATAAACTTGCGAGCATGAGACTCCATTTCATGACAACTGATTTTTTCTGTTGTGTGATAAGGCATCAGCCTTGTGATAACGTGCATGAAGCCATTCGTGATACATTGTTGTAGTGAGTTATGCAGTGTTGGACACGAGAAACATTCAGAACAATCTGCATAGAAGCAACTATGTGCGACTTTCTTATAAGAATATCCAGATAGATTTCGCCTTGAAACTGATCTCAAAAACATTGATTTCTCAAATTCCTATGTTTTTCAGGAGCTCAAAAACCAGATTTCTCAAACACACTTTAATATAAGTTTAGTAACAACCTGAACGGTTATTCATCCTTGAACCATCAAGCCTACAGGAACCAATATCAGCATGATGGAGAGCTCACACCGGACTTATATATAGAAAGGCATCGGATTGTGTCAATCAGTGCGAGTACAAGAAGAAAATAGATGTCGATTATTAGTTAGAAAGTACTTGAGATTGACAATTTCATAAACTTGCGAGCATGAGACTCCATTTCATGACAACTGATTTTTTCTGTTGTGTGATAAGGCATCAGCCTTGTGATAACGTGCATGAAGCCATTCGTGATACATTGTTATAGTGAGTTGTGCAGTGTTGGACAGGAGAAACATTCAGAACAATCTGCATAGAAGCAACTATGTGCGACTTTCGTATAAGAATATCCAGATAGATTTCGCCTTGAAACTGATCTCTAAAACATTGATTTCTCAAATTCCTATGTTTTTCAGGAGCTCAAAAACCAGATTTCTCAAACACACTTTAATATAAGTTTAGTAACAACCTGAACGGTTATTCATCCTTGAACCATCAAGCCTACAGGAACCAATATCAGCATGATGGAGAGCTCACACCGGACTTATATATAGAAAGGCATCGCATTGTGTCAATGAGTGCGAGTACAAGAAGAAAATAGATGTCGATAATCATGCAAGCTACCTGCTTTAGCAGTTGTCTAATATTCCCCTGAAGCATATTTCGCTTTCTTCATGAATTGAACATACAGAAAAAACTCACATCAGGTTGTTTTGCGAAACATCATACGATAATGAGCAAGTAATGTCGAGAAGCAGAGAGTCCTCGAGGATAGAGAACGGGTTACAGAAATGTCGTGTGATACTGCAATAAATTCATGTGGCTGCACTTTATGAACGTGCCAAAGTGATAGATATCTCACAAGGGTCTAGACATTTGTATCCGTGGTGACTCACTCGATCACTTTTACTGATTGAATAAATGGACTGGTGCCAGCATCTACATTAGTTAGAAAGTACTTGAGATTGCCAATTTCATAAACTTGCGAGCATGAGACTCCATTTCATGACAACTGATTTTTTCTGTTGTGTGATAAGGCATCAGCCTTGTGATAACGTGCATGAAGCCATTCGTGATACATGGTTATAGTGAGTTGTGCAGTGTTGGACAGGGGAAACATTCAGAACAATCTGCATAGAAGCAACTATGTGCGACTTTCGTATAAGAATATCCAGATAGATTTCGCCTTGAAACTGATCTCTAAAAAACATTCATTTCTCAAATTCCTATGTTTTTCAGGAGCTCAAAAACCAGATTTCTCAAACACACTTTAATATAAGTTTAGTAACAACCTGAACGGTTATTCATCCTTGAACCATCAAGCCTACAGGAACCAATATCAGCATGATGGAGAGCTCACACCGGACTTATATATAGAAAGGCATCGCATTGTGTCAATGAGTGCGAGTAAAAGAAGAAAATAGATGTCGATAATCATGCAAGCTACCTGCTTTAGCAGTTGTCTAATATTCCCCTGAAGCATATTTCGCTTTCTTCATGAATTGAACATACAGAAAAAACTCACATCAGGTTGTTTAGCGAAACATCATACGATAATGAGCAAGTAATGTCGAGAAGCAGAGAGTCCTCGAGGATAGAGAACGGGTTACAGAAATGTCGTGTGATACTGCAATAAATTCATGTGGCTGCACTTTATGAACGTGCCAAAGTGATAGATATCTCACAAGGGTCTAGACATTTGTATCCGTGGTGACTCACTCGATCACTTTTACTGATTGAATAAATGGACTGGTGCCAGCATCTATATTAGTTAGAAAGTACTTGAGATTGCCAATTTCATAAACTTGCGAGCATGAGACTCCATTTCATGACAACTGATTTTTTCTGTTGTGTGATAAGGCATCAGCCTTGTGATAACGTGCATGAAGCCATTCGTGATACATGGTTATAGTGAGTTGTGCAGTGTTGGACAGGGGAAACATTCAGAACAATCTGCATAGAAGCAACTATGTGCGACTTTCTTATAAGAATATCCAGATAGATTTCGCCTTGAAACTGATCTCTAAAACATTGATTTCTCAAATTCCTATGTTTTTCAGGAGCTCAAAAACCAGATTTCTCAAACACACTTTAATATAAGTTTAGTAACAACCTGAACGGTTATTCATCCTTGAACCATCAAGCCTACAGGAACCAATATCAGCATGATGGAGAGCTCACACCGGACTTATATATAGAAAGGCATCGCATTGTGTCAATCAGTGCGAGTACAAGAAGAAAATAGATGTCGATTATTAGTTAGAAAGTACTTGAGATTGACAATTTCATAAACTTGCGAGCATGAGACTCCATTTCATGACAACTGATTTTTTCTGTTGTGTGATAAGGCATCAGCCTTGTGATGACGTGCATGAAGCCATTCGTGATACATTGTTATAGTGAGTTGTGCAGTGTTGGACAGGGAAACATTCAGAACAATCTGCATAGAAGCAACTATGTGCGACTTTCGTATAAGAATATCCAGATAGATTTCGCCTTGAAACTGATCTCTAAAACATTGATTTCTCAAATTCCTATGTTTTTCAGGAGCTCAAAAACCAGATTTCTCAAACACACTTTAATATAAGTTTAGTAACAACCTGAACGGTTATTCATCCTTGAACCATCAAGCCTACAGGAACCAATATCAGCATGATGGAGAGCTCACACCGGACTTATATATAGAAAGGCATCGCATTGTGTCAATGAGTGCGAGTAAAAGAAGAAAATAGATGTCGATAATCATGCAAGCTACCTGCTTTAGCAGTTGTCTAATATTCCCCTGAAGCATATTTCGCTTTCTTCATGAATTGAACATACAGAAAAAACTCACATCAGGTTGTTTTGCGAAACATCATACGATAATGAGCAAGTAATGTCGAGAAGCAGCGAGTTCTCGAGGACAGAGAACGGGTTACAGAAATGTCGTGTGATACTGCAATAAATTCATGTGGCTGCACTTTATGAACGTGCCAAAGTGATAGATATCTCACAAGGGTCTAGACATTTGTATCCGTGGTGACTTCACTCGATCACTTTTACTGATTGAATAAATGGACTGGTGCCAGCATCTACATTAGTTAGAAAGTACTTGAGATTGCCAATTTCATAAACTTGCGAGCATGAGACTCCATTTCATGACAACTGATTTTTTCTGTTGTGTGATAAGGCATCAGCCTTGTGATAACGTGCATGAAGCCATTCGTGATACATTGTTATAGTGAGTTGTGCAGTGTTGGACAGGGGAAACATTCAGAACAATCTGCATAGAAGCAACTATGTGCGACTTTCTTATAAGAATATCCAGATAGATTTCGCCTTGAAACTGATCTCTAAAAAACATTCATTTCTCAAATTCCTATGTTTTTCAGGAGCTCAAAAACCAGATTTCTCAAACACACTTTAATATAAGTTTAGTAACAACCTGAACGGTTATTCATCCTTGAACCATCAAGCCTACAGGAACCAATATCAGCATGATGGAGAGCTCACACCGGACTTATATATAGAAAGGCATCGCATTGTGTCAATGAGTGCGAGTAAAAGAAGAAAATAGATGTCGATAATCATGCAAGCTACCTGCTTTAGCAGTTGTCTAATATTCCCCTGAAGCATATTTCGCTTTCTTCATGAATTGAACATACAGAAAAAACTCACATCAGGTTGTTTAGCGAAACATCATACGATAATGAGCAAGTAATGTCGAGAAGCAGCGAGTTCTCGAGGACAGAGAACGGGTTACAGAAATGTCGTGTGATACTGCAATAAATTCATGTGGCTGCACTTTATGAACGTGCCAAAGTGATAGATATCTCACAAGGGTCTAGACATTTGTATCCGTGGTGAATTACTCGATCGTTTTTTCCTGATTGAATAAATGGACTGGTGCCAGCATCTATATTAGTTAGAAAGTACTTGAGATTGACAATTTCATAAACTTGCGAGCATGAGACTCCATTTCATGACAACTGATTTTTTCTGTTGTGTGATAAGGCATCAGCCTTGTGATAACGTGCATGAAGCCATTCGTGATACATTGTTATAGTGAGTTGTGCAGTGTTGGACAGGAGAAACATTCAGAACAATCTGCATAGAAGCAACTATGTGCGACTTTCTTATAAGAATATCCAGATAGATTTCGCCTTGAAACTGATCTCTAAAAAACATTCATTTCTCAAATTCCTATGTTTTTCAGGAGCTCAAAAACCAGATTTCTCAAACACACTTTAATATAAGTTTAGTAACAACCTGAACGGTTATTCATCCTTGAACCATCAAGCCTACAGGAACCAATATCAGCATGATGGAGAGCTCACACCGGACTTATATATAGAAAGGCATCGCATTGTGTCAATGAGTGCGAGTACAAGAAGAAAATAGATGTCGATAATCATGCAAGCTACCTGCTTTAGCAGTTGTCTAATATTCCCCTGAAGCATATTTCGCTTTCTTCATGAATTGAACATACAGAAAAAACTCACATCAGGTTGTTTAGCGAAACATCATACGATAATGAGCAAGTAATGTCGAGAAGCAGAGAGTCCTCGAGGATAGAGAACGGGTTACAGAAATGTCGTGTGATACTGCAATAAATTCATGTGGCTGCACTTTATGAACGTGCCAAAGTGATAGATATCTCACAAGGGTCTAGACATTTGTATCCGTGGTGACTCACTCGATCACTTTTACTGATTGAATAAATGGACTGGTGCCAGCATCTACATTAGTTAGAAAGTACTTGAGATTGCCAATTTCATAAACTTGCGAGCATGAGACTCCATTTCATGACAACTGATTTTTTCTGTTGTGTGATAAGGCATCAGCCTTGTGATAACGTGCATGAAGCCATTCGTGATACATGGTTATAGTGAGTTGTGCAGTGTTGGACAGGGGAAACATTCAGAACAATCTGCATAGAAGCAACTATGTGCGACTTTCTTATAAGAATATCCAGATAGATTTCGCCTTGAAACTGATCTCTAAAACATTGATTTCTCAAATTCCTATGTTTTTCAGGAGCTCAAAAACCAGATTTCTCAAACACACTTTAATATAAGTTTAGTAACAACCTGAACGGTTATTCATCCTTGAACCATCAAGCCTACAGGAACCAATATCAGCATGATGGAGAGCTCACACCGGACTTATATATAGAAAGGCATCGCATTGTGTCAATCAGTGCGAGTACAAGAAGAAAATAGATGTCGATTATTAGTTAGAAAGTACTTGAGATTGACAATTTCATAAACTTGCGAGCATGAGACTCCATTTCATGACAACTGATTTTTTCTGTTGTGTGATAAGGCATCAGCCTTGTGATGACGTGCATGAAGCCATTCGTGATACATTGTTATAGTGAGTTGTGCAGTGTTGGACAGGAGAAACATTCAGAACAATCTGCATAGAAGCAACTATGTGCGACTTTCTTTTAAGAATATCCAGATTGATTCGCCTTGAAACTGATCTCTAAAACATTGATTTCTCAAATTCCTATGTTTTTCAGGAGCTCAAAAACCAGATTTCTCAAACACACTTTAATATAAGTTTAGTAACAACCTGAACGGTTTTTCATCCTTGAATCATCCAGACTACAGGAACCAATCTTAGCATGATGGAGAGCTTACACCGGACTTATATATAGATAGGCATCACATTGAGGCAACGAGTGCGAGTACAAGAAGAAAATAGATGTCGAAAATTGTGCAAGCTATCTGCTTTAGCTGGTATCTAATATTCCCCTGAAGCATATCTGCACAACAAGGAATAACTTAGAACATGAACGAAAATTACCAATCACAAACAGCAAATGGCAAGTTCTCGATCGTCGATCCTTCGAAAATGCCTGTCAGTCATCATCCTTTTCCAGTAAAATGGAGCTTGCATTTGGCGACCAAGTTCTTCTCAAAATTCCAAATGCAAAGCAGGATATTTGCCAAAGGAAAAATTATCCGCAAAGTGTTCATGAGAGCAAGCTCACGGTCAACAGTGAATACTTTCGGTTGACTGTCGGCGTGGAAAAGTCGTTGTAAGAAGTTGATGGCGGTAACATATGAGTCAGCAGCCTCGTTCTTCATGGAAGCGAAGTTCGCCGAGAACTTGTAATATGGTAGGGTATTTCCAGCAACGTGGAGCAAAGGAAATCTCGTCTTGATTGTTTCATATGTGCAATCTAGCAACAAGACGTCGCAGTTCTTCCATAAGAGTTCCACATTTTTTGAATAAGCGAAGAAAAAATGTGTGATACGCTTATCGGAATCTTCTCGATATTTATTTCGAACTCGAAGTCCGTGAAGGTTTCAAACAGCATCTCCATTGAAATCGTCCATCGAGTTTTCTGATTGCATTCTTCTGCTTCAAATTCCAGAGCTTTCGCTGAGTGAGTTCCAATTGCTAGCTTTCAAACCGGACTGAAAGAATCCAGCAATTTTTTCTTCTTGAGACTCCGAGATGCGAGTGTGAACTGGATGAGCGGCCCTGACGGTGGAAGTTTCGTGGCTATGCTCGTTGCATGTAGTTGTAAAGGACCAGGTGCCGTCTGTAATTAGGAGGAGATTTTTAATGTGAAAGTTGAATTCCTCGGTGAAGTCACTCAGCCATGATGCGTGGCTTTACCTTTCGATTCCTGTCCAACACCTTTGAATGGACAGTCAATGATTGCAAGGCCTTTCGCCTTCCGATACTTTGTTACTGAGACAAGTCCGTGACGGTTTCGATCTACGCCTCCACGATCGCATTTGTAGTGAGCAACTTGTCGTCTATCCCGCTGCTTGTATGAGGACTTGGTGACGATTCCATAGCCATTTGCAGCAGCTAGCACATTCATATGTTCTTCCATGGTCTTCCGCACGGTGAATTGTTTGTACTGCTGCTGCTCCATGTCCATCCATGCCTGCTGAGAGTACTGCGGATATCTAGCCCGATTCGTGAATGAGCTCGTGTAGAAAAGTAGACAAGTGACCTGATTGGCTGACGTATTTAGCAGCAATTAAATTTTGTGAGCTGTGATTGGTTAGCTCAATTGTCTGCGGTCATAGTACTAGTCTCTGTGGCCATAGCGGCGGCCTTAAAGATATCGATATTACTGGGAGTAGACTAAGTGAATTCTCTTGCTGCCTAGGCTATTTTTGATTTTTTGAATGATACATATACGTTCAACAGACGGTTCCACCAGCACCTGTGAGAAATAATACTATATCCTCTCGCTGATAGCCCTGTATTGCGGCTGCCTCAAATCACCTTGATACGAGAGTGTGTCAGCACCGTGTTTCCAGACTGGGTCCACCATACTAGGTGAACAAAGCCTTCCATATAGCACTAGGGTCGGGGTTGCAGTTGGATTTTATTTGCTTGTGCCGAACCCATAGCAATGAACTTCGAATCCGTCCAGTAGAATGACCAAATGGTCGTTGCGTTGCGCTTTGGTACCGATCCTTTGCAAGCCGAATGCGTTAGTCCTAATCGCAACACTGCCGTCGAAAGCATCGAACGTGCGCACTAAACGTGGTGTAGATCACGAAATCTGCTGGAAATGTCGAAGCTGCTAATCGCTGATCGAGCAACAGAAGATCCTATCCGTCCAGACTAAAGGCTTGCCACTGCCTGAAATGCAAGCCATAAGTCCGATATATTATGCTGCTAGTTCAACCAATTTCGTCCGTGTCGTTGGCACGATTGCACATGCAATTTGCGTCTAACATGGATGGCAGGAGAAAAGCTGATATCAAGTAGGGAGTAGGTCCAGCCATCATTGTGCTGTTTGATCGTAGTCGATAGAAAGATACTCATAATATTCCACTGAATTTGGAGATTGGGTTCATAATATAATGTCGGGTAGAGTACCTGTTAGAGCCCAGAAACGAGATCGAGCTGGCAACATCCTAAATGACAATTGAGACTGTAGATTACCAAGGAATAGAAGAATGCGTCTTCGACGATGTCGTGATATAATCCCAAATTTCCAAGAACCGTCCTCAATCTGCTCAGTCGATCCCTCGCGCGATGACCAATGTGTCAACATCGAATGACTCTTGTTTTCTTCGGAAGGTGTCCAGACAGTTTTAAGAGTTGAGAACGTGAAATAGAGGTGGAAAATCATGCCTCTGCTTCCTTTCAACTCCCACATAAAACGATCTGCTTTTTGAGCTGGGCTGAATTCATGTGATGAGAGCAATCGTTGAGTGGAAACGCTGAAGTATCTGAGTGACTTAATTGTAAAGTCGAGGCAAAGACTTTTGTTCAGCCACATCAATGTATGAATCCCTTCCTCGTTGTAGTATTGGTCGACGAATTCATCACGGAATGGTAATTCAGCTTCAGAATTCATGATGCTTGCTTTATCGATACAAACAGAAGTAGACTTTATCAGCAATATCGCAACACGGTATGTGGCAAAAGATGTCGCAGAAGATATTCGGTTCACAAGGTTTAATATTTTTAGGACTGACCTACGTCATACTTCTAGCTCTCGGCGCAGATCCCTGGTCGTCGAACTGGCTCCGACTTTCCTATTTTTGCAGACAGATAAGTGATGACGATTTGTTATATGGCCCAAGATCTAATCGGCACCGTTACTTTTGCCGTACCCGAAATGGGCAAGAAAAGCAAGTGGCTATCAAACAAATACTACCTTCAATCGACACTGATCGGCTTAGAGTGGTTTATCAGGAAGTAAATTTATTGAAACCGGTTCAAATATTGAATTTAATGAAACAAATACGGTCGCATGAACTCCCTGTTTGACCTCAAGGAGGGTATACTTGATCAATAGGATCTATACTGGATTGAGGATAGAACGCTTCATTCGAGCCAATTCTACCTGAACAACTCAGCAACGCGAATATTGATATGGATGTGAATAATTCGCATCGCACTAGACACATATAAGTTCGGATAATCATTTATCTTGAGAATGGTGTATAATACAAGCACGGTGAACGAGTCCAGTCCTTGACGAGATCCGTTGAAATGCTCATGAATCAGGCGCTTTTAAGGATATAGCGGGGAGCTGAACGATCGTACAAATACGAAAACGATGATTTACTCGACAGTCGAACTGCTTTGTGTGCGCATGAGTTGAAAAGGAAGTACACTTGATTCAAATAAGATAAGATGGATTGCGCATGTACGAAATCAAAGTGCTGAAAGCATTTAATGGGCTATGGATTAGCGCAACTCTCATTTCATCCATGGAATTGTGCTGTAGTATACATTCCATGGCTCGAAAAATCTTATTCCTCCAAGACAGATATATGCAGCAACTTTTCACGTCTTATGTACTACGTTGCCTACCATCGACATAATATCGACTACCTTTGAAGCCTCTACATCCTTTTAACCAGCGATGGATCTCGTAGCTTTCGGACATCATTCACTTGTGCAAACTCTCTCAAACATAGACAAAGTTTACTCAAATCCACACATAAACTCTTGTTATCAAAATCATCGTAGTTTCCTACATCACTCAATACCATATTCGCTTACGGCTAGATAGAAAGTAGGAAGACGTACTAGACATTCAGCCGCTCCTTGAAGTCGATTAATTCACACAAAGTACTCCTCCATATACTACTGAATCACGTACACGATCTCGGAACCTGTCTTTGACCAGCATGGATAAAACTAGGAGATGAATCAGGCAGCATTATTTATCTTGGGGTAGAGCACACATACACGGACGCCGATGCAAAGGATTTATCTGATCTGGGCAATCATGATGAATCGGCTTGTACAAATATACTGATGTATCGCTTATACACTCCGCGCCATAAAGATAGAGACACGTGTTTTTCTTAGAAAAAAATGTGAAAAAGTGTAGACTGACTGCACTATACATACATTAGATTAAAATAAGCACGGCGGTTTGGGTTCTTTACTCGAAGTCAGAATTGGATTTTTCAATCTATAGTTATGGGCAAAACAGGGAAAATAGGCCGCGTCAAAATGATAAGGAATACCTGTTATATTGCGCGTTCCTCGACTTTGAACACTGCATTTATGCTCTAAGAGTGGTGCTAGTAGTGTGTCTTGAAACCCTTTAGCTCAATGACCTCCAAGCAGCGATCGCTCATCGATTTCAAGAGCACATGTAGCCGTTCTTGACTGATTTCTGACCACGCTTCCCTGACTGCCGCATCAAGCTCGCCAACCAAGTGATATTGGCGACCGTTATCGTAAACAGAACGCGCAATGTCACCCCAGAGATTCTCTATCGGATTTAGGTCCGGCGAAAGAGACGGCCACTTCATCACATTGAGTTTGAGGTCCTTGAGAAAGGCACAGGTCGATTTAGATGCATGGATACTTGCGTTATCATGCTGAAATTCGTAGCCATCTTGATGTTCACGATCTGCGAAAGGTAATAGATGGTTAGTTTACGTCTCCTGGTAGTCAAACGAGTTCTGACGACCATTCAATGTGGCCAAGGATGTCAACCCTTCTGCGGAGAAACCGCCTCAGACCATGATGCCACCCCCTCCAGTTTGACGGCTATAAAATATCCTTGCTTCAAGCCCGATATCGTGCCAATAATACTTGCAACCATCTGGTCCGTCCAGCGCAAACCGTTTCTCGTCTGAAAAGATGATCCGGTCCCAGCCAGTGCAATCCTTGAGCTTCTGTTTGGCCCGTTCAAGTCGTGCCGTGTGGTGGCGCTTCGTGAGTTTCGGCGTGGTTTCATTTTCTTGTAGACAAGATGAGGCGCTCACTGGAGAAGGCGCTGAACGGTCCTCTCGCTCACCTGTGGGCTCACGGTGTTGGCGATGGCAGCAGCGGACAAATCTCCGCTGATTGCGGCATTGATGATGCACCGCGCATCACACGGCCCAAGTTTCGGCTTCCTTCCAGGGCTCTTTCTCATTCCATAGCCATCAGGATTTCTTAGGTAAGCGTGGACGACGTCTGTGGAGCGCCCTAGGCTCGCAGCAATCGTCCGTAGAGTTTCTTTGTTCGACCTGAGGGCGTCAATTTGCCCTTTCTCGTACTCGGTCAGAGCCGGCTTTCGCCCCATGGCTTCGCTTCAAAAAAACACTAAACTCGACTATGAGCATGCAGAAAACATTCAGAAGAATCCATCCATGTTGACAAAAGGCGAAGAAAGTGCGTTGTCTACCTGTGTGGTCGAGTGGTGGTGGTGTACACTATCAATATGTCGCGCAGGTCTGTGTACCTTCCCGCCAAATATCCCACTTCCACTTATCCGATCAACACAAACAAAACGCCAAAACGATTGGTTCAACGTAGGAAAATGTTTTATTCAATCAGTAGTCAAAACAAAGGAAAATTAAGCACAATTCAGAAAATAAACGGTTGTCCCTATATTTATGGCGCGGAGTGTATACCTTTTCAAGCGCCTTAAAAAGAAGCATAGAAGCATATCGCAAGTGACTGCAACACTCCTTACTATCTATTACTTACCCTTTAAATCAGCGGCTATGCACATCGATTCCACTTTGGTCAATTTATGTCACTGCGATCCTCACCTGGTGCTTTTTCTCATTCTCATTTGATCCTTCGCGTTCTCCTTCTGATCACACTTATATCGTATAGAATAAATAATGAGCTGCAGACGATGGAGAATTTTTGTTAAGATACCAAAACTGAG
The DNA here is from genome assembly GCA_905220665.1 of Albugo candida. NCBI lineage: Eukaryota > Oomycota > Peronosporomycetes > Albuginales > Albuginaceae > Albugo > Albugo candida. The sequence goes on from CAJNAR010000168.1 coordinate 440,665, forward strand.
ATTCTTTACTTTTCTTTTTCTTTTGTTTCCTTGTTTTCTTTCAATCTCCTGACAATAATCATCTTCTCTCGCCTCCCTTGCCAATTTCCAATAGCGACGACACGACCATATAACACCCGCCAACATGCGCCGAGCTGGTGGGGATACGTACTCATCCGGGAATCAACTCCAAGAGAACGACCCGACCAAGCTTATCCTCATCCGACAAATTATCTTGACAGAATGATCAGCTCAAAAGTAGAAAACTTGATCTCAAAGAAGAGAGTCTAAAGCTCGACACGATGTTTGCTCAGGAACAAGCGACATCAAATCACCTGAACGCGCGACTTGATCAAATGTTGGAAGAACGCATTATGCTTCTGCATCAAGTCAAGCAGAAAGAATCGCAAATTGCAGCAGAAAAGGCGAGCATTCTGAATCTTTCTTATCGGTTACTCAGTTGCGTCTTTCAACTCGAACAAGAGGAAAAAGGTTCAGAAAAGCCGACTTAGAAAACACAAGAACGATCTCATTCAGTATAAGAAGCATTTGACCCAATTCCCGCCAAATAGGGTGTTGATATCTCTAAAGGCGAAGCCAACTATTGAAGTGTCTGATGCTGTGCAGCCGACCCACTTTGTCCACAAAATGAACGTTGCACGAAGAAATGAAGACAGAGGCCTCCAGCCTCAAGTTGATGAATTAGATAGGACGTTTCACTAATACAAACAGTATACTCGCTTTGGTTTCGTAGGAAATAGGAACAGCGAACTTTATCTTTATGAATCATTCTAATATCGAATAAAAAACTCTTACTTTGATTTGCTTACCCGAGTGCATCTTGCTTCATTTCAAGCTTTTCTATCTACTTTGCAAGATAGAATCTTCGATTAAGAATTTAATAAGATACCTGCTTAAGCAAGAAGAGGCCTATTCAGTCAGTAGCAGCAAAGAACATTAAATCAGCTGTCACGACTGAGAGCGGGTCATGAAAAATGAAAAGGAGGGTCGTAAGGGCTATGACTTGTGGTTAAAGTGTAGCACAGTAGATCAAGCGATATATTCTCTTTGCTACGTATCAATTGAGGACAAAGCTTGAGCTTTGCAAAGAATTGAATCAACGCATCATAAACACTTTCAGTCACACACCACCTCATCCAGTGTCAACGTATGAAGAGAGCAAAAAAAGTTGGACTTCTCATTCTTAATGACAAACGAGACTTGATGTATAAGAGGAACAATTCGACCAGCTAAACGCACATGATCGTGTCATTCTACCCTTATATTCAAATTAGCAGATTTCACATGAGTAAGCTTGAAGATCATGGTTCCCTGTTCAGAACGTGAGATTTATTCATCGAGAACTCATCCCGAGTCATCATGCTTTTTGGAGTACGGCCTTTGTTCGAAAAATTCATCAAGAATTAGACTTACTGACGTCAACGTAGGCATCAAACGGGGAAGCTTCGCGTCACCATCAATTTTGCACAATAGGTGACTGGTCGAATTATACTGTCATGTCGCTATCTTCCATTTTGAATACTCCAGTACTTCGAACCCAATTGCAGCACTTGTTTACGCAAAGCTTTCCCTCAATACCAGCTCCCTTCTTTTCGGACTTGATTTGTGCTTATTGGAAATTGCAATCTAAATCGGAGATAAGCCGGCCTTGAGTCATGACGTTGGGCGGTAAATTTACAGCACAGCGTGTTACATGGAGGCCTTGGCCATGTCTATCCAAGCACCAGACACGTCACCGCTTCAATACAGGTATACCGTATGCAAAGAAAAAGTCTCTGGAATTTTCTTTCTGTTTGAATGAGATTTGCACTTTTGTACTTGGATTGATTTTCTTGCAGTGCGTCCTATCTTAACTGTATATACCAATAAGCAGAACATGAATGCTCGCACGTCTTGCCTTTTAATATGCTAAACAGTGTAATTGCTTTTGTTTTTGAGATTTGTAAAATGCAAAAATGGTCAATATGCGGGCACTTTGCAATAACACTCGGTCTTTTGGTTGCTTTGCTCAATGAATACACCTATAGTATCGATTGCTTGAAGCACAATATTCCCGTACTCATTATGCACGGTATGGGTGACGCAGCCGAAAATACAGGAATGATGAAAATACAACAGGTACCCAGCATCACTTATGTTTGTTGCTATTTTGCTCAGCTTGTCGTATATATCATTAGTTGGTGAGTAAGGAACTGGATGCGTATGTTTACTTAGCGAGAATTGGAGAGTCAAAAGAAGAAGATATCAAAAATAGTTACTTCATGCCAATGGTGAAGCAGCTAGAGATATTTTCCAAGCAAGTTAAAGAAGTAAGAGATATTCTACTGCAGCAAAGATCCGAGTTCCTAATGACGTTAATGAAGAATCCGAATCTTAAGAATGGTTTCAATGCAATTGGACTCTCTCAAGGCAATTTACTCGTGAGAGCGTACATCGAGATCTACAACAGCCCACGCGTATTCAATTTTATATCGCTTCACGGGCCTTTAGGAGGTGTTTCTGCAATACCTCATTGTGCTCCAATCAATACATTTTGTAGAGAAGTGATATATGTACGTTGCCCAAGTCCCTTCCGTCACGCAAATAATCATTAACAGCAAGCAGTTGATCTCCCTAGGTGTATATTCCACACTAGTCCAAGGTACGAATGCAAAGCTAGTGAGGCAGAAGGTATATTGCATTCTTATTCATGTAGACCATTTGGCACAAGCGAACTACTTCCGCGATCCTATGGCAATTACGAGGTATCTCGAACATGGTGCGTATCTTCCTATCAGTTTTTTTTGGGTATTAAGTTTTCTTGTAGCCCAGTTTCTGCCAGATATTAACAACGAAAAGATACACAAATTCAATGCTACCTACCGGAACAACTTTGCTTCACTGGATTCACTCATCCTAGTCAAAGCCAAAAGGGACACCCAGGTCTTCCCATCTGAATCAGAATGGTTTGGAGTATACGCGGATGTAGATGCCTTCAAAAGGATTTTGAAATACAACGAAACCACGTGGTATCAGCAAGACTTATTTGGTCTCAAGGAATTAGACCGAGCCGGAAAGATACATTTTCATGAGACCGATGGCGACCATCTCGTGATCTCAGATCAGACAATCATACAATTAGTGCGTAAGCATTTTCGTGAATCCCCATATTTCCAGTCGGATTCGGCGAGTGCTGCTTGAATGTCAGCTTCGTTTTGCGTCATAGTAAACGAGATAATCATTTGTAAAATCAATCGCGAATCACGTTCTCTCTTGAATCTGCATAAACCCGTTCGCCTTTGATCTATGTGTGCGATATATTTTTCGATACGGACGAACTATTTGCAAGATTGAGAATAGCTCTAAATTGGTGGCCAGCACTTAATTTGTGTGGTTTCCAGCATATTTTTTAAATGTCAACCATTTTGTTGAAACGAGTCGCGAAAATCGGAACAATTGGAACTTGTGCAACGTATGGAGCTGGACTGATTTCACTATATGTTGACGCACCTCAAGCCGATATCGGTGGAGGACGAAGACGCGATAAGGAACAAGTCTTTCCAGGCTGGTTACATAATGTTGGTCGAGTTCCAACAGTCATGGCGGCTACCGCAGTATCAAAAATGTATTTACATGTCTTGAACCGCCTTACCTGTGATGGAAACGAAGTGCTTCTGGAGAACTTGAAGAATCGTCCAAAGGGAAAAGCTTTATTAACAGTCTCCAATCATACAGCAACAGTAGATGATCCGGGAATATTTGCGGGGTGATAAGCTTTAGTTTGAATATGTTTCATCTGATATTCTGACGATTGTTCGATCAATTGATCCTTAGAATACTTCCTTGGTCATTTCTTACTCCGTCAAGAATACGTTGGAGCTTGTGCAGGTTGATCCATATTCTATCACTAGCGTGTAATTACTGATCAACAATGTGCATGTGCGGCAGTCAGGAGTATTGCTACACAAAAGGGAGATTAGCATCAACGCTTTTTTACTCCGCGAAAACCCTTCCTATTAAACGTGGTGCTGGAATTAATCAAGAGGTACTGTGTTATGCAATGAGAATGGCAATATAACATCTGACTGATGACTGCTGGCTGCATCCTAGTTGCTGCACGATATTTTCGAGAGAATTCAAGATGGACAATGGGTACATATTTTTCCTGAAGGAAAAATAACACAAGACGGCTGTAAATCAAGCAAACTGTTCCTCCTGTCGTATTGCTCCTAAAGTATCGTGTGTAGCACTTGGAGGACGAGAAGGTCCCGATCGAGACAAGATCGGGAGGCTCAAATGGGGTGTAGGAAAACTCATCGCTCGAGCGGATACAACGCCTGTTGTGATACCAATTTATCATGTGAACATGAACAAACTAATGCCACAAGATGAGAACAATGAAGTTATCAATGTATTGCCTCGTGCGAACAATCACGTCTTTGTTCGTGTGGGACAGCCTATAGATTTCGAAGACCTGTTTCGCGAATATGAAAAGGAGCGCGTTAAAGCTTCTAATGCAGCGTCATGGGACTCGGAAGAGAAAGAAAAAATACTATATTCAGCGATCACTAGAAGAATAGAAGAAGCCTTACTTAACTTAGAGCAGCAAATATCTACAAACATCAAAAAATAAATAAGTCTCGGATGCATCCTCCTTCTTGATCTGATATCCTCTTTTACCAGATATCTTCTAAAATCGCAAGTCTTCAGCGCCGCTTCAGCCATCTTAACACTATAAAGGCGAATTGAGCGATACATTTGAGGCTACACAAATAACAGCGACACAATGGTGTTTGACCTTTCAGTCGAAGTGTTGGATCAATGGTGCGATAAGCTTATGAGCTGTAACTCGCTGACAGAGAATGAGATTATGCGACTTTGCACTAAAGTAATTAAATCGATCTATTCAAGCACTTCTTTCGTCTCGAGCAATGATGTGATGCAAAATACCTTTGACACTTTATTTTTATTTAGGCCAAAGAAGTATTGGGCAAAGAATCCAATGTACAGCTGGTAAGATGTCCAGTGACAGTGTGTGGAGACGTACATGGTCAGTTTCATGATTTGATGGAATTATTTCGAATTGGGGGACATACTCCCGACACCAATTACTTATTCATGGGAGATTATGTGGATCGTGGATACTACTCTGTATGTTCGTACTTGACATAACATTCCATTGACGTAAATACTCACAATGAGGATGAAGGTTGAAACCGTATCATTGCTTGTCTGTCTGAAGGTGCGATACAAGGACAGAGTTTTTATCCTGCGAGGAAACCACGAATCACGCCAAATTACGCAAGTGTATGGGTTTTATGACGAGTGTTTACGTAAATATGGAAACCCGAATGTGTGGAAGTACTTTACTGATGTTTTCGATTACCTTCCGCTGACAGCCGTAGTGGAGAACAAGTTTTTCTGTTTGCATGGAGGGCTGTCGCCTTCGATCGATACGTTGGATCAAATAAGAGGATTGGATCGATTACAAGAAGTTCCTCATGAAGGCCCAATGTGTGATTTATTGTGGTCCGATCCGGATGATCGATCCGGCTGGGGAATCTCACCACGAGGGGCTGGGTATACTTTTGGTCAAGATATATCTGATCAATTCAAGCACGCAAATGGTTTACAATTGGTTGCTCGAGCGCATCAGCTGGTAATGGAAGGATACAACTGGTCACATAATGGAAATGTGGTGACAATATTTAGTGCCCCCAATTATTGCTACCGATGTGGGAACGAGGCAGCAATCATGGAAGTCGACGAGCGAATGGATTACACATTGTAAGTACGTGATGTATCGGCATGCAGTATCTGAGTCCGTTTGTAGCTTACAGTTCGACCCTGCGCCACGAAGAGGAGAGCCACATGTATCACGTCGCACACCAGACTACTTTTTATAGTGTTCGTCAACTTTTCTCGATAAACCCTGGCAGCAACTCTTCAAGATTTACGCTCATAGAATGGAATTTGCATCGGCATATTGTGACATACTTTTTTGTCAGTGTGATAATATCTCATTTGATATTGTAATTTCGAACTTTAGTCCGATCATTGATCAGCTCTGCTCGCTTGGATTGAAGTTGTTGTAGTTTCTTCATCACAATCTGTTGACTCAAAGTCGCTCTAGCCGATATGCGTACTTCCTTCGCCTCATAGTTTGCATTGCTTTCACTGTTTCCTGTTCGTCTTCCTGTCAACATCAACAGATCCTTTGGTATGACACTTGAATTAAGGATACCTGCATCAACTTCACACACAAAAAACATGCTTAAAGAAATTCAAAGGATATCTTGTTGTAATTTGACTCGAGCGTCTGAGACTTTTGGTTCTCTTACGCAATTGATTGTTGTCGTCGCAGTATCATTTCCCGATGAACTTTGTATGCTGAGATCATTGACGGTTCCATTTCTCTCGCTTTGATGATTTCCAGACTGTCCTCTGTTGTCTTGCCTTCCAGTCGTCGACAATTCGGCATCTGTAGGAGTCACTTTCTCGTCAGCATACCTCAAACTAACTCTCTTCGATTTTGATGGGGTACCGCTAGTGACATTCTCATCTACGGAATTGGACAGACTTTGTGAGAAGTCATGCACCGAGCTGAGCTTTTGACGCTGTATTTTTATCATTCGCCGGAGTTCTTTCTTGAGTATCTTATTGTGCTGACGACATTCTTCTAATGACTGCATGAGATCTTCGATCAAAGTCTCGTAGTCGTTTTTGTTTTGGAATTCTGCTCGCAGACCAGTCGTCTCGTCCGAAGATCCCTCTTTATGTCTTCTTGCTTCAGCGCTGAGCTGATTGCTAAGCTCCATTAATTGTATTCGTTCGACTGCTAATCTCTCAATATCGGCATTTGCAGCCACCAAACTTTTTTTGAGAGATTTTACCTCACTTTGGAGGCTTTTGAGTTGCTTGGGTGAGGCTCTCAATTCAATGTGCTGCCTTGAGAGCTGTCGTTCTAATTCCGCAATTTGTACATGCTTTTCCACCACGGTTCTGTTTGCCTCGCTCAATTGTAATTTGTACATATTGATCTCTTTTTGAAGTAAGCTGTTGTTCTCTGCCAGGCTTCGTAAAGCACCTTGATCGTGATCTTGATCAGCAGCATCTATTTCTTCTCTATGTCGAGCCTTCTTCCCTACTTGTTCTCTGATTGCCTCTTTCATTTCGCGGATCATGTCTGTAAGAAACGTCATAGAGATAGAACGTTACAGTGACGATGGCTCATATGCACAAGGAAACACACCTTTGAGGCGACTATTTTCCTCTATATAATTGGAGATCATTTCATTTTTATCACTTGACTTGTTGCTGCCAATTCCATCTTCAGTCATCGCTATGTGATGTTTTTCCTGGGAATGCAGCTTGTTGGGGACCGAGCTTACGGTGGGTGGTCCAAGATCACCACTCCAAAGCGGAGATAACGTTTGTGACGCTGACCCCCACTTGTTGTGAGTAGAAGCAGAATCGAATGAGAATAACTTTCCATCTGTACGGCTTATCGAAGACTTCAAAGGAGCTGCGAAGGTCTCTGCGACATGTTGATTAGCTTGTATTGTGAAGAGCTCAGTCTGCAGTCGCTGGATTTCGATTTCTGTATGACAAAGTTGCTCTTGTAGGGTCGTCTTCTCCTTCAGAATATTATCATTTGCTTGCTGTAACTCACGCACTCGAGCTTCTTGATAAATTCGAGATTCCTGCTCTGTGTCTTGCAACTTACGCTCCCAGCTAAGATTCTGGGCAACAAGCTTTTGTTGTAGCTCTTCTTCTTTTTCATGTTCTTCTTCAATTTGCGTCTGGAGCTTTTTAATCGAGCCTTCATGCGTTTGAATTTGATCAAGCAATTCTTCTAAACGACTTTGCATTCTTTGTTGAGTTCTTTCCGAATTCAGCAGCTTTTCTGTCAAATTTTGAACAGCAACACCATGCGAGGAGTTGGTTTCATTCAGCTGTTCCGTGATTTCCTTCACTTCGACTTCTTTGATACTTACTTTGTCCTCTAGTTCCCAACGTACACGCTGAAGCTCAGTTTCTTTGTCGACATATCTTTCCTGCTCAGCTTGAAGTTGAGTTTTCAGACTGTTGATTGACTCTTCTGTCCGCTTATTTTGACAGCGTGTTTGCTCTTCCTACAATCAAAAGTGTGTCAGAGGGCACGTCGCAGCAATATACCTTGATTTGCAACTACCATTTGCTGTTTTTCGCGAGCCATTTCGTTTAAATGATCTTTTTTCTGCTGTTCGAAAGCATTTTCCATAGTATATAATTGATCCAAAGCGTCTGCCATTCGACTTTCATATTCATCCAAAACGGCCTGTTTTTGTTGCTGTACTTGAATTCTTTCCTTCTTTAATTCGTCAATTTCTGCGTTCTTCATAAACTTGAGATCATCTAGTTGCCAGCTTATCTCTTTTTGATCCTTTTCATACTTCTGCACGACCATTTCCAACTCTTCTACTCTGTCTTGGAGTTGTTTGCTTCGCTTCTTCCAAACTTCACAATCAGACTGAGCTTTAATCGATTCACTTCGAAGCTGTGAATACTTTGTTTCACATTCCTCCAGTTGATTTCCATGCTTTACCGTTTGATCACGTACGAGTTGATCCACACTTTGTTTCCATTCTCGTCTTTCAGCATCGATTTCTTCATTCTTCTGATCCAAAAGACGTTCGTTCTCTTGCCGACTTTGGACCAGGCATTTTTCCAGTTGTTTGATTTTGTCTTCATAACCCCAGTTAAATTCTTCCAATTGTAGTCTGAATTCCTTTGATCGTATCTGTATCTCGGTCTCTTTCGCTTTGACATTTTTCTTCTCCCGTGTAAGCTCAGATCGCAATTCCGCCATCGCGGCCTTTAGCTCACTTATTTCTTCTGTCTGACAGTGTAGTTGCTTTTTCAAAGTCGTAAAAGTGCTGTCATATTCCAAAAGTTCTTCATCTCTTCCTTCTAAAAGCTTTAGCGACCACGCACTCAGAACTTTTAACAGATCACGTGCATTGATACCTTCAAATTGTATTGGAAATCTTCCTGTAGTTTAACGAGCTTTTGCTTCAAAATCGCATTCTCGGATTCCTATGGAAAAATAAGTAAACTAAGAAATTGTATCGGGATTGTATCGGGAACCACTCACTTTTTCACGACTTAAATTCTCCAACGATTGAATCCTAAATTCATTAATTTCGTGTAATTCTTTTTCTTTTTCCTGAACCAAAGAGCGAATTTTGTCGGGTGAGTAATAGGCTCGAGAATCGTTTGATTGAGGTTCGTGCAATTTATTTCGTATGGAATTGTCCATGTACTTAATGGTATCGATTCGCTGTGCATTGAAGAGGCACCGACGCCATCCAGTCTAGTGTGGAAAGCACAAGTTGAGGTGATGACGGCATTCTGTGTGGACGCAGACCACGACGCGGTCAGTATAGCTCGGGATACATGCTGTTGTATCCTGTATGTCAATGGGAGCCAAAACGTTCGCACGGAGCATTCCTATGTTATGGTCAAATGCACTTTAGAAAACGGGCAGGACGTTCGCATCGCATATGCGAAACTTGTGCGGCATTTAACGGAATCTCAGTCACTTTGTAAAAGCGTAAATGCATCGGATGCAGTCGTTTTTTCGAGTGGATTGAGAGTTGCGTTGAGATTAAAGTCAGCCGAATTGACGAAAATGGATGCATCAGCATACTGCAAAGTAGAGCCAAAAGTTGACTATTTCGTGCATGAAAACCAAAGTGATACTACCTCTACGACTCCGTTAAACAATGCGAAAAGTTGCTCGTGTGAAGTAGGTGTCATTGACTCGGCCACTTTGAAGCTGCTTGATTTTCAGATTCTCAATACCGCGGCACGACGAAGCTTAATGCAAGTTACAACTCAAGTAATTGTTTATACTACGGAGCAGCTAATGAGGAAAAAGCTTATACAATTTTGATGTAGTTAGTGCATTTATCCGTTGTGTGGGATGGCAAATACCAAGAAATCAATTGGTTTGGTTGTCAATACACTGTACAGTTCTCAAATATCAGATGGAAGAGATATGGAAGTGGCTGCTGTGAAAAGATTGGAATAATTGACGCGCATATCTCCACCTTAGATATATTTGACCATGTCGCAAACGTAGCCAAGCCCCTTGCCCACAATGGTTTCCTGTCAAGTCACGTGCAAAAAGCGACACAATTCATAGCCAGTAGGTTGGGAGGCGTTCAAAGCCAGGCAGAGCAAATTCTGGAGCTGATCCATCAACGATTCACCAGGCCATTTCGACAACAAAGCATTGTAGGAGACTATATCGGGTGTGTGGTTACTGGTGTGTCTGGAAGTGGTAAGACGAGCTTGGTACGGTGTATAACGCAGAGCCTTTGCGTTCCAATTATTTGGTTATGTGAGGATGACATTTTGCCAGCTATCCAAGGTGGCCTTGACACGCGTCTGATAGATAAATTGCAAGCAGTTTTCAAGCAGAAAGAAGAATGCATTCTCGTCATTGATGGATTGGAGAATTTTGCACCAAGAAGACAATCGCATTTAACGAACACGCTGCAGCTGAAAACTTTGCTTTTGACTCTTGATTACATCAAAGAGAATTCCAAGACATTCGTTGTAGCGACCACATGTCATTTGAAAGATATCGATCAAGCAATATGTAGTAATGACCGCCTGGAGTTGGAAGTACAACTAGAGCCTCCCACTCGAAAACAACGACTTGAAATCCTTGAGATTATTGCAAAAGATTGGCCCATAACGAATGATTTTGCTCAGTTTGTAGCACATGTCAGTGACAGTACCGGGGGATATGTTGCTGCTGATCTGGTCCGAGTTTGTCAGCACATTTTGCTGGACATCAGCTCGAGTTCCCATGCAAACCCATTCGGTGATGTTAAGTCATTTGACATCAGCGAAGAAATGGTAAGGCGAGCTCTAGCGTCAACTTTCCCGTCTGTCTTACAAGGATACACTATTCTCCGAAAAGGCTCCGATCTATGTACGGAATCCGATCCTTTTGCAAAATTCCACGGCCTTGATGATGTCATACGGGAACTTCGGATAGCATTACTGGAGCCTCTGATGAATTGTGATCGATACCTTAAATTTGGTGCAGTCCCTCCGAGAGGAATACTTCTTTCCGGTCCTTCGGGATCAGGAAAGACGGCAGTAGCTCTTGCAGTAGCAAAGGAATGTGAACGAGCAGGTTTAGCAACATTCATATCGGTCAAATGTACCGAGCTGATCAATAAGGTTGTGGGTGATACTGAAAAATCACTAGCAGCGCTCTTCAAGAGTGCACGACTAGCTGCTCCATGTATCATTTATTTCGACCAAATTGAGTGCCTCGCCCCAGTTCGAGGCTTTGATTCCAGCACAGAGCAAACCTTTGATCGACTTTTGAGTTATTTGTTGATAGAAATGGATGGATTTGATACCAGAAATGATGCCGTCACTTCCAATGAGTTTGTGAAACAGCATATTGTGATTTTGGCAACAACAACAGACATCCGTCAATTAGATCCAGCGATATTACGTCCCGGGTGCGATTTGACTCTTTCTTGTGCTTGTGAAACGCAGACTCATTGACATTTTGCATTGTAGACGATTTGATATACATCTCCATCTACACTTACCCGACGGAAAAGCTCGCGAAAGAATCATACTCGACTTATTGACTGAGATTCCTCTTCAGTACGACAGAGACGATTCAGCAATGTCTGATTGCCAGCGAGTAGCAAATCACATCGCGCAGCAAACAGAGTGCTGGACAGCTCTGAACATTAAGCAGGTTTTCCAGGAAGCGGCGATGGCGACTTTACGCTCCAATATCGACGCGAGAAACGTGCCCATTGATCAAGTCATTCGCTCCTTCGATTCGCTCGCAGTAACGCGATAAAAAATATTAGTTTAAAGGTGTAACACTTGTGCACGAGACGCATTGAAGTCTTACAAGTGAGTGCATATACTCACACGAAAGTGCGCTGCGCCGCGCCACGTATCACCGCTACTAATTTCTACTTCAAGCGGTTTGAAATATTGCGCTTACTCAATTTCGACATTGAATGACACGTAAATAAGCGGTTCAACGGCAAAGGATACAAATTGCGTAATGTTTTGTCCGCTTCTTTTAGCAAATCAAAACGCACGACCCTGCTCTGACTCGAATAACAATGCGATAGAGCAATAAAGTGGAAAGTCGTTCCAATAAAAACAAAACACAGAGTTTACATCGATGCCAACGTCAGCTGAATCTGATTCTGACCAATTAAGAACAATTATTGGAGCGGAAAAGCATTGTATGGCACCTTTTGTGAGCAAGTCGGACGAGATGTTGTGTCACGGATGGCTCCATATTAAAACTCGCTCTATGATGAACGTTCGACCGCGTCATTTACGATATTGTGTCGTGTATAAAGACGACGGTATACTACTAACATTTCGAGTGCAACCTTCGTCACAAGAACTCGTTGGTGTCATTCGTCCGCTACGAAAATATTGTATTAAAAATGTACGCGAATGGAATTTACGCAAATGTGGCTTCTTCCTCACTGTGATAAAGTCCAATGAAAACGTCGAGCGAGTTTTGGAGATCACGTTACCAACTTCAGCATCAATGAATGAGTGGCGACGTGCGTTTTTAATTATGACAGAACCTCTTGCTGAGAGAAAACAAGTACTGTGCAAACTGAATGCTTCACTGGAGTTCGATACATCGATTGACGCATCGCTTGTGGAAACAAAACAGCCGAATTTCTGGGTTAAGGGAGCTTCCATTCATCGTGGCTTACTGAATAATACAGGTAAGATGCACGAGAGATATTTACACACATGTGCTCGATCTCATGAAGCGTACGCTCAGGCGAAAATAATTGCTTTCTTAACGTTATCATACAGAGCTTTTGGCATTTACAGCCAATGCGGCATTTTCTCTTGAATGCTGAGATAAAAAATGACACTAAAAGCGTCGAGACGAGTGTATTACGAGCTTTACAAGTAAGGTCTATCGAGCTGTTGGTGATTGTACCATGTTTGATGAGTTGTGTAGACCATTATGATCGAATACGATGACACATCCAGTGGTTCACTTCATTCGCGTGGGCTTCGAAAAGGCCTTAGTGTCTTATACAAAGCAGTAAGTGATCATAAGGATACCTGCGACATTCGTTTTTGACGATTTTGTGCTCGGAAGGATAAGAATTTTCAGGAAGGGATGATGTATGACGCTGAAGAAACGCTTGTACGCCACACACGTCTTTGTATAATTCTAACGATACTGAATTTCGTTGTAGTTGGCACTATTGAATCTCATGCATCAACAAACGGTACACTTTCTCCCACAAAGGTTTTTAGATATTGCTGTCTCACAAAACGCGCAAGGATGTGACAGAATTGGATCAAAACAAGGAGAATACGGCATTAGTGAGGACATTGACTCGGCTCATTCGAAATGATGCTTACAATGATACCTCACCGACGATTTTTGACCAGCATAGTATTCCCCATGTGGTGTTTAGCCATCAAATGTACGATAGATTTGTGTGCAGCATATGTCAACATGCAACATCTTGGGAGCTATCCAGCAATTTGGTCTTTACGACTTATGCAAGCGATTTTTTAGACAAATCGTTTTCGTCTATGGAAGACTTGCTTCGACATGTATCTAGCTCGGAAACGACCACTTCATGTACCAGTGGAAAATGTACCGGAACAAATCAAAAAAAGGTAATATTGAGACCTAATCAAGTCTCATGAGAGCTGACGATGTACTGTTGTATAGCGCTCAATTTACCGTTTTCCAATGGTATTCACGATATCAATTTTATGGTCGACAGCATCGGCATCCTGCAAACAAGTCGAAACACTCATGTCTAACATCACAAATCGTCTTGACCTGGCAAAAGCTTTTGTGGCAGGAGGCCCGGCTGCTCATTTATATCGTGGTGGAATTCGAACAACTTATCGATTGCGGGGATTTGTGTGCTATTACGGGAAGCATTATGTCGCTATATTTTATAGCACAACTCATAAAATATGGTTACTTTTCGATGACAGCCGCGTTGTTGAAGTTGGAACTTGGAGTCAGGTTGTGGCAAAATGTTTGAAGGGAAGATCACAGCCCGTTCTTCTCTTTTACGAGTTACCGGATCGTCGAAAAGATTCATCAGTTAATATAATTGACGACGTGTATAGAACGTCTACAAGTGATAGAACATGGCCATTGGGATCGCTTGACAGTGTTTCAGAGGTCCCAGATGAAATAATTGAATGGAATGGTGCCGTAGCTTTGCCGATCGAGCCCGAAGATCAAACTTCAAGTCCGAGCCAAAGCAAGACAGTGATTATCCAAGTGAAGGGTGATCAAGATAGAGAACACCTTCAAGCGACATTCAAGTTCCACCAGGATATAACTCCAGTTTCGTCTGCGATCGCCGTACAGCCACGGCTGGCAGCAATGCGAATACCGTTGCAATCGAATGAATATGACGTTATGTATACGGATGAAAATCGCATTCTTGGCCTCCTTCTCGCCAAGTTTGATGGGGTTCTTACGATCGTTGGCTTCCCTCGTGACTCTTCTGGTGATATGTTTGGCGCCGAGTCGAGCGGTAAAATAAAGATTTTAGACAGTTTTGTTCACGCGAATGGACATATTCTTCATCAGTATTCTGTGAAAAGGGCGATACAAATGCTAAGGGCTCAACAACGTCCTTTAATTATTCGTCTCCAGCGTTCAACAAAGACCAAATCATTGCTTGAAATGGGATTCTCGAATGAGATGGTTACTAACGCATTGCTGAATTCGAATGGTGACATGGAAGCAGCAAGTCATTATTGTATTGAGAAGGCGTAGTTACAGTATTTAGCGAGACAGCGCTTTCGGATAAAAAGCTTTAATAGAATATAAATTGTAAAATCGCAAAATAACTGCGATGATAGACGCCAGAATTTGGAATGTTGCTTGATGAGCTACTGACGTTATTGTCAAACGTGTATCACTAAACATACTATTGCTTAGTATGCAAGTGACATAGCATTCTGAACTAAAGTGCAGTGCGCATAGATCACGTACAAGCAACAAGAAAAGCACCTTTTGACCAATGATATAATCGGAACAGGCGTTCGTATTGTGGAACGGTTTTACATGTACCCGTTCGAACATATTTTCGAATATCAGAGCTTATGCTTCATATAAATTCCATAAGGTATACAGTAGATACAATGAGATAGCTATTACAAACCTTATTTCGGAATTATGAAATAATCGCGTTAATCTACTAGTAAAGGTCCCGAAATAGTTAATCCATTATCTCACCAAAGCTCCATACTTTGATTCTCCCCCACTCGAGCAGTCACACGCTTCGCAGATCCAAATGATGAAAATGCTAACTCGTCTCGGCCGAAATCCCTCAACAGATATTCAGCGGAGCGATGAGCAGCAGCGCAATAAACGCACTTGCTCGTGTCCTAAATGCTTCCTCACGCGATCGTATGGGACACTTTCTCAGACTGAACAAGATCGAACGTGTAAGGAGGAGAGAATGTCACACAACTGTATCGGATCGCGTGAGCATCACATGACTCTTCGTTCAGTCATGAATAGCGTAAAACGACATGCTTTTGTGATTGGACTGACAATGTTTTTGACGATCTCAGTGAGCGTTCTCTTTGTACACACTCAAAGCCAAATCGATTCGAAGCCAAGCGTCATTAAAAATGAGAAATTTATGGGCTCTTTAACGGATCTCTATCAGAAAATCATCGACGACACGAAAAGAGATTTCTTGGAAGCGCAGCAATCAGGCGATACAAATTGGTCGCAAAACTGGCTAAAGCGATTAGATCCAGCGATAACCGAACTGATGTCGCTATACTGTCATGGGGAAGTCTTACATACAATCCAAATGGCAAATGTTTTTCAGGATAGCAAATATTTTGTGGATATGCCAATTAGAAGTAACAGCAGTGCGAAACTCATTTTTCATGATTTTGAACATCGGCAATTATCGTTAAAAAAGTTCGTTGCGGCGCATAACGGATCTAAAGATTTGGAGAAAGATAAGGCCGAGTACGTTGGCTTATTACGCGAGTTTCTCAATCGACATTTCGATCAGCCAGGATCCGATATGATTCCTGCAACTCCTAATGACTATCAAGAACACACGCTACCTCCGCTGATCAGCACCATAAAGAATTCCGAATATCAGAATTGGGCATTCGAATTGCACCAATTGTGGAAACATTTGGGTAGAATTCCTCAAAGCAGTGTGCGAGGATCGTATTTACACACGAAACCAGAAGACATGCAGCAAGAAGGCATCAAATCTTCACAATATATTGTGGTCGTGCCAGGAGGTCGATTTCGTGAATCGTATTATTGGGATTCCTTGTGGATAATTACCGGATTACTGATTAGTGATTTGAAAGAAACAGCGAGAAATGTCGTCAATAACCTTCTGAATTACGTCGCAGAGTACGGTTTTGTACCTAATGGAGGAAGAATTTATTATTTGACTCGCTCACAGCCTCCAATGTTATCGGAAATGGTCAAACTGATTGCTCAGTATACTCGAAACACAACTTTGACGGAATTCGATTTGGAATATCTTTCATATGCGGTACCAATATTGGAGAAAGAATACTCTTTTTGGATGAAAGAAGGCCCAGGAGGTCATGCTGTCACATTTCTACGTCGAAAAATCGATGGAAATGGGCAGTATTCGGTAGTTACGCACACACTAAATCGATACATTTCGCAAGCCAATCATCCCCGACCCGAGTCCTATCGTGAAGATTTTGTCATCGCTTCGAGTATGTATCCAACTGCGAATAATAGTGTCAATCAGGCTCGTCAAGACAGACTGAAAAAGAATTGGTACAATGATCTCATTGCAGCAGCCGAGAGCGGGTGGGATTTCAGCAGTCGCTGGCTCCGGGATGGTGTAGACTTACGAACAGTGTACACATCTCTGGTCTTACCAGTCGACTTGAATGCATTCATGTTTCGCATGGAAGAGAATTTGAGAGATTTCCATATAGCGCTTGGTAATCGTCACCGCGCCAGATTTTTCGACGCCGCAGCTACGAGACGTGCGCATGCAATTGAAGATGTTTTATGGAATGAGAAAGAAAAGTGCTGGAAGGATTATGATTTGGAAAGGCATTCTCATCGAATGATACGAGCTGCTTCTGACTATAGTCCATTATGGGCCAAAGCTTTCAATATGAGTGACACTCAGCGCGTAAAAGATGTGATCGTATCACTGAATGTATCGGGACTCATTCAATCCGCAGGGGTTCAAGCAACGACTACGTTCACTGGTCAGCAATGGGATGCACCAAATGCATGGCCTCCAGAGCAAGATTTGATCATCGAAGGTCTTTTGAATCTCAATACGCCAGAGTCAAACGCAATGGCACGGGACCTCGCTAGACGATGGGTTCATTCTGGCTTCATCGCCTGGAAGCATACAGGTCTCATGTATGAAAAGTATAACGCGACACAAGCCGGCAATGTCGGATACGGCGGAGAGTACTTTCCACAATTTGGCTTTGGGTGGGCAAATGGTGTCATTTTGAAGTATCTTACCATACATCAAAACCTGTTGCTCGATTGACCTGATAGCTTGCATGTGTCAATAATCTTTACAAATACAATACGGACTTCAAATATGAGCGCACTCGGTACTGTTTTGTCAGTTGATTGTCATTGTCACCGAATATTGAGATAAAAGACCGCGATGATGCTATATAGAGCATGCTTGTGGTCTCTGTAGAGTTCAGAGAAAGAATCAAAGTCGCGCATGCAACTTTGTATATTGCAACTTCATTTCCGCTATTTACTCGCGTGCTTCCTAAGCAGTCAGAAGACATGCACCTCCTACAGCTTTGATCTTCTTCTCAGCCTATATGACAAAAAACGCATTTGGATATCATGCTATTCGAGCACGAAAACGAACCTCTTGACTGAAGAATTTGGCCTTGACAATGACTGGAATCTTTGGAAGTCGTCCTTTACCGAGAACTTTAAAAAATCCCTATATTCAATGTGAATGAGATATTGACGAGTATTATGATAATAAGAGTCGTACGGCTTTAGTCACATCAATGATTGGAGCCTTATTGTCTGTGGACTTTTCTGCTTGCTCTTTACTTTTTTCAGATACCAACGTCCATAACCGCTCGACATTGACGGTTGGGCAATGCTGACGATTTCGAAGAAGATGAAAATGACGCATTCCCACTTTTCCAAAGTACCCAGGATGGAATTTATCCATCAAGATACGGTGATGATGTTGACCACCAGCGTTACCACGACCACCAGGATGCTTACGGTGCTTTCCAACACGACCGTGTCCAGCGCTGACATGTCCACGTTTCTTACGAGTCTTTGAACAACGAGTTGGCTAATCAATCAAGTGCAAGACGAAATGATGAATGTACAGTCAATCTTCACTTTAAGAAGCGAATTCTTACCATATTTACGACTGGAAAAGAAGCGAAACAGCGAATATGAAATGGATGGCTGCCACTGTGATTAATATTACGTTAAGCACACTACTTTGGGATCCATAAATCGTCCAATCATTTTGCATTGATGTTATCCTTCAGCACAGTCTAATGTCGTACCTTGCGATAGCAAAAAAAAGCGTTACGCAGTATTTTTTTGCTGACATACTATCTCATGAGATCAAGTTCACTCCGTTACATTACGATAAGCTTATTCAGGTGGCAGCAGAAATGATAAATTTTTCTTCTTGTTACAATATAAAACTCATATCTATCGCATAGTACCCATATATTACCTGAAAATGAGCTGATTCATCAGCTATCCGTCTGAGTGACGTCACATGGACATTTCTCCAAATTCAAATCGAGACACATCTCATCCCTTTACATGGTGTGACTGTACGCTGCCACCTTAATCAACAAGACGCAGCATTAAGATATCAATTCTCCGCAGCGTGATTACAATCCATTTTGAGAGTCATCGCGACGCTCCCTATGCGATGCAAAGTCTACAAGTGGACAAAAGACTGCAGCCTGAAAAGATAATACGTCATTTAGCGTTGTAGAAAATGATCTGATCGCGTATGTATCCAATCTCCTATTGATATCCCAATTCCTCACTTCAATTGACATGCAGCCTAGTAATTTTCGTGCCACTCAAGTTCTATAACTTCGCGCTGCAGTATCTTCTTTTTGTGATATGGCGCTCCTGGTAGCAAAAGTTTTCCTGGAGTTTGAAAAGTGAACGCTATAAACCATCGGTCTCAGTTGAACGTGTCTATATTACTAGAATTAGACTAACTTACTTCTCTAGTTGCCTAGGCTATCTTAAATAACATACATACGTATAAAAAGGTTTCGTAAAATACCTGTGAGCGATGATAATATGTCTTCTCGTTGATATTCCCGAATTGCAGTGGCCTCAGGCACCTTAATACGAGACTGTGTCCAGCTTGTAAATGCTGTAAATGCTGTAAAGTTGTAAAATTGTAAAAACGGTCCCAAAGTACCGTGATTTGCAAATTGGTCTGCGCCACACTGGGCTGAAAAGTGTCATCCAACTAGGACTAGGATCCGAGCTGCACTTGCATTAGTACTTGTCTGTCTCGTACCCGCAGCAATGCTCGTCGGCTTCTGAAAAATCCACCGAATGATTCTTGCGTTGCGAGTTGATCCAGCACCTTTGCAAGCCGAATGCGTTCGTCTTGGCTGTAACACTGTCTTGGAAAGTACCGAACGTGCGTACTAAACGTGGTGTAGATCACGGAAAGTACTGGAACTGTCAGAGTTGCTGACCGCTGATCGAAAAGACGACGATTCCGATCGGTCCAGACGAAGTGCAGTGTCACCGCTTGCAATGCAAGCCATAAATCCGATATAATTTGTTGATATTCTTTCCAATCCGACCGTAGTGCTGGTACGATTGCACATGCAATATGCGTCCAACGTGACTCCCTCCATAACTGTGCCGTGTGATCGCACTCTAGACAGTGTTGTTGATCGGATTCCGCTGCCCCTCACGAAGGCTACGTGCACAATATAATCTCGGGTTGAATATCCTTTAAAAACCAGAAACGAGATCGAACTGGCAACATCCGAAAGGCTAGACGAAACTGTATATTATCGTAAATCGGTGATACACGTTTTCGAAGATGCCGTGATGTAGCCATAAAAGTTCCAACTCGTTCTGAATCCAGTGTGTCCGATCTCCCCGTGATGACAATGTGTCGACATCGTATGACTCTTGGTTGGTTCGGGAGGTTTACAGACGATTCGTGAGAGTTGTGAGCGTGGAATAGATGGAAAATAATGTTTCCTTTCCTTGCGTTTTACTCCCACATGAATGAGCTGCCACTTGTAGTTGGTGTAATCCAAGTGATGAGACCAATCGTCGAGTGGATACGCTGGAGTATCTGAGTGGCTTCGTTGTAAAGTTGACTCAGCAACTTTTCTTCAGCCATATCCGATGTGTTTAGCCTTTCGTCGTTGTAATACATGTCGACAAAATCTTCCTTCGTTGGCCATGTGTCGCTTTCACGAAAAAAGTCTTGCAAACTTCGAACGTCGAAAAGTGTAGCGAACGTTTTTCGAAATGTTCGATGTGGTTCATCCACCATGCCAAGATTGTAACAAACGTTCTGTGTACTCGGATGACGAGTAGCAGCTTCGTAATGTAATTTTTGGTCGCAGTGAAACCACATCGGCTGTTCCATGTAGTACTGACGGCGTTGTGAAACATTTAAATCTGATATTGAAATGCTCCAATCCATCTGATGCCACATTCTAAATGCTTTTTTCCACCATGATGATATGCTCTCCCATTGAACCATTTTTCCATGTCGATTTGGTGCGATGGTGAATGTATCCATCGGCTTGTGTGGACCAAAGGGAGGTTGGATAAGTTGTAATAATTCCGTCGAAGCTGTTGTCCAATTCGCAGGAATAATTGTTGACGCATCGGATGCGAACTGCTGAAGGAATTGAATACGTTGTAGCTTTAGTCGTCCCACCAAAAAAGGAACTTGTAGTCCACCATCTTGTCGGCGAAGATATAAAAACTCTTTGCTGAGTAGGTGAACATGTTTTGAATCTTTTTTGTGTTTCCGACCAAGCACAAATCGATTTAACATCGATTGCCACTGTCGAATTGTCTCTGCTGGTATGTCTACGTGCATCGTGTAATGCCACAAACGTGATAAAATCATCGTCTGCGCAACCAGTAGTCGACCACGAACAGTTCGTGCTCGTCGAAACCGTGCACCAAACCCATCGTAAAAACGCTTGTCGAGAGTTGAAATAACCATCGAGTGAGTTGGTTTCTGGCCGAACGGAATACCCAAATACTTGACCGAATCCTCCGGACCCATTATGGTCAAATTGGGAATACGTGGACATGGCTTCGTCCGATTCAACGAGAGCAAAGATGATTTACTCAAGTTGAGTTTCGCACCCGATCCATCGCAATAGACTTGGACGAGTTCGAGTTGCGTCAAAACACCATTTGGTGTCTCTGAAAGCATTGTCGAATCGTCCGCAAAAAATAATCCAGTTGCGACAGTCGTGCCATTAATCCAAATGCCATGGTCTTCATGTTGTCGAAGTAAATTTCCCAAAGGTTCGATCGTCATTGGAAAAAGTAATGCTGAGAGAGGATCACCTTGTTTGACTCCACGTTGTGGTGTAATGGGCGGTGTGATATTTCCATCAATCATCAACTGCGCCTTTGTGTTATTGTACAAAAGACGAACCCAGTCGATGAAACTTTTTCCAACGCCCATTTTTTCCAAAACGCGAAACATGTACGTCCAATTGACTCGATCATAAGCTTTCTCAAAGTCGAGAAAAGTCGCATAAGCTTTCTCCCCACGATGAGTGACCAAGTCTTGGATGTCGGTGAGATGTCGAATATGATGATGCATTGACCTTCCTCGCACGAATGCTTTTTGATCTTGATGGATCAATTTCGGCAAAAAACGTTGCAATCGATACGCCAACACTTTTGAAAGTACTTTTACATCGACACAAAGCAGTGCGATCGGTCGATAGTTGCCAGGATCACCTCGTGATCCTTTTTTGTACAATAATGTTTTTGCCGAGTGACGTTGTGATCGAAGTAGAATTCCTCTTTCCAGCTGATATTCGAACACGATCTTCAGACACTCGCCAAACGTTTCCGGATCAAGCTGATAAAATGCAGCTGGTAGTCCATCCATACCTGGAGAAGCACTACTCCGCATGTGCTTGATCGCTTCCGCCATCTCGGTCGTACTTAACCGAGTGGAGAGACGGTCTTGCTCTGCTGAGGCAAGTGAAACTTGAATCGAATCGAGTAGCTTTTTTTGCTTTCTTTCACTTGGATCATTTGAGTCGGTCTCTGAGCTATAAAGAGAGCCCATGACACCACCCCAATGATCTCTGAATTCGTCAATAATCTCCCTCGGGTTCGATGTCACTGTACCCCATTTTTTGGTAACATTTTCGATCGGCACGCGACGACAAGAACTATCCGGAGCGCGAAAAAAATGCTTTGAAGAGTTCTCCATATGCTTCACGTGACGGTCGAAGCTTTCATCTTGGTTGTATTTCGCGTTGTTTTCGACTGAAAGTCCAAATTGTTCGAGACTCGATTCGTAAAAGTACCGTGACTCATTGGTGTCGTGAATGCGATATCGAGCTGCTGCGACTTCCAAAACACGCTGGCTATACTCAACATCACGTCGGCTATCTTGTGCAACCTTTTTTTCGATTCCTTGAAGCTGTTTCTTGATTTTTGTCTTCCAACTTTCCCACATTTTACCGGGATTCGAAGTTGTCCGTAACTGGTTGAGCACCAAATTCGCTTCCAATCTGATTTCTTCGACAACTTGAGTATATTCAATTGGTCGTAATCTACATTTCCAATATCCTCGTCCCAGAGATTGAGTTGGATTTGCAAAGTTGGTTTTTATGCCAGATGATCTCTCTCATGTCGTGGACGAAAATACTCAGAGGTTCTGTATGCCATATTGAATAGCTCGTCCGACATGCAAATATAATCTTGTCGATTCTTGCACGGTAATGGTCCTGTAAATACTTTTTTAGTCCGATGTTGGATTCGCCAAGCGTATACCACACCCAGCTGGGAAAGCCATTCCAAATATGCTAATCGACTTGGTTCGTGTCGAATTGTTCCACTCGAAGCATCGGTAGCTGGATCGAGTGGAGTGTTGAAATCACCAAATACGATATGTGTTGCGGTCGATTCAAAAGTGTTGGAAAGCAATAACTCATAAAAACCCACTCGTTCCTCGGCCTTGACCGGTTCATATACATTGTGAATATACACCGGTGCATCGTGAATGAGAAGACGCAAAACCAAATAACGATTTCGAATGCTTCGTTTGGTGAGTTCTTCAACTGTTGAGTAACCGGGAAAGTCCAAATGAAGGATTGTCATGACGCCACCACTGCGGTTTTGAGTCGGATGGAGAAAAGCACTGCTGTGGTCATTGACAAACATTTTGTGCTGCATTTTTGAATGTAATAAAAATTGAAATGAGTCCAGTGGGTTGTGATCGTAAAACTTGGTTTCTTGAACACAACAAATGAAGTGTTGTGATAGGATGTGGTCGATAAAAAGATGAACATTTTCTATGAATTCCATTGACATTCACCGTGAGTGCTGAGATATTGTTCCACGTTGAAATAATCGAGAAGCCCTTAGCATTCACGCTGAAGTGCACCAGCAATCAACCTCGTTTCACCATCTGCTTTTGAGAGGTGTTGTTGCTTTCTCTTCAGTGAAAAAGCTGAGATTGACTGAGAGCTCGCTGATATCACCACAGAGAAGTCCTCGCCATTTACCACCAAACCATTGAGACCAACATTTTATTCCGACGTTGGAGCGTAACAACAATATTAGCACATTGATCGGAAGTAACGAAAATGGTGACCCAGAATCCAGATCACTGGTCTTTCAGTGAGATAGTGTATCCAGTGATTGTTTGTGTAAAATGTAGGCGCAGTAGACATTGATAACAGTTCCAATAATACGAGAGCTTTGGTCACCCGAGTCAACCCGTGAACAGTGTCCGGCACTGACTTCCACCAAGGCATCACTTTCTCGAACAATACATCTCTCTTTGAGTGAACTTTTCCTCCAACGTGGCGATTCCATCGCGTCGCAAACGTGACATCTTCGCCGAGATTGTGCGCTGCAAAGACGCGATCGACTAGAAGCAGATGTGCTACTTCGTCCAACGCAGGATCATTCGACTTCATGCATGAAATAAGCACCCCATGCATGGTGATGGGATGATCTAATGCTGCCGGATGATTTGGTCCGGGCTGGTAGAAATTTGTACCAGCCGACGCACATGAGGGATGCACACATTGGCTTGGACCAGCTTGTCCGGTCGAATCTGGTGGAGTGCATTTTTAGAATTTATTTTCATGAGCTCTTCGATTTCACCAATTCGAGTCGTTCGCTCCGCTTTTTCCACCGTTGTATGACGCTTCTTATAAAAATACGCTTGAAGTGGCCACCTCTTTTGGTATCCGTGCTTTCACGGGAATAATTTGAATGCGGTTCCCATGGTCCAGATTGGCAACCGCTTGGACTTCTTCGCCTTCCACCTGCATATTTGCGAGCACAGAAAAGTAATTGCTTGTTGCCAATGCTGGGAGCACCCGAGGTGGTGCTTTGAAAACCATTTGGTCGAACGGCTCAGTCCGATTACGCTTTCCTCGTGCCCATGCCAACTGTATGCATGTGTCACCATCCCTCTCCACCCGTGGATGCGAAGATGATTGACTTTTCAAATGTAGGATGTAGGGAGGGGGTTTCGATAAGTCTGGTGACCCTCGTGGTGAGATAGAGGAAGGAGTGTTGAGCTCCAACGAAATTTGGTCGGAGTGTTTTCGCTCCGGTCGCCTCGCCTTTGGAATCACCTCGACTGCCGTTGACGCGGTTGTTTGTTATTGTTTTTCAGGTTGCGGTTTTGCTTGGTGTTGATTCTGAGGTTGAGTGTGATTTGTTTTTGGTATTTTGTTGTTGTTGCTCCTTTTGTTTTCGTTTGGTTGTTGCCGAGCTCCCTTGGCTAATGCAGCACCCAAATTCAAGCAGTAAAGACCACGTTGGCCAAAACGTGGTCGTTCCGTTGGAATAGGAGCATTCTTACCCCGTACTGGGTAGAGCTGTCTGTCGTAAGCGATTTGTTCAATCACTGTACCAACTCTAATCAGTTGTTGGGGGCACGTCAAACAACCAAAGTAAACTCGCCAAGTCGACATTACCACCTATTTAGTTGGGACAGTCTCACGAAAGGTGTTATACACCACCTGACACCCGAGCTTGTGAAGAGAGCGGAGAATGTTGTTCCGTTCTTCCTCCACGCTGACGCCGAAGACATCGAGGTAGTATTTTCTTTCAAGAGTATCAAACTCCTGAAAAAAACTTTTTTACCCAAGGATAGTCACTGGCTGACACTCTAATTGTTGGCAGGCATCCGATGTGATGACCATCACCCTGATGTTTCCCCCCATGCATTTTGGTCACCTGAGCGATTGATCGGCTCTTCAGTAAACTTTTAAAGATGGAATTGCCGTGGTCTCCCATCACGGATGTAAGAATTTTCCCATTTTGAGTACGGGTCAAGGACTGGCCCGTCTTCAAGACCATTGAAAAGGATGCTTCTCGGATTTGAAAGGTCTTGCTGCTTCCAATTTCGCAGACAAAACTGACCAATCCGGAGGCTCCCCATCGGCATAGCTGTTGTATAGCCTCGAGATCCGAGGCTTTTGGCTTTGGGAGCTCCGCGTGAAATTTTGCTTGAGCTCTAGCCTGGTCCTTACGCGAGTACTCCTGTGACTTGATAAGGTCAGCCAAAGTGGGACTCTTACTGTCGTCTACACTTGCAGTTGTCTTTGAGTCACCCTGTGACGAGGCAACGATAGTACCACATGTACCACCGGTACCACACGCGACACCGGTATCACTTCCGACAACGGTTTCTCCCTGTACCGTCACACTGGAGATGGGGTTCACTCCACGTCATCACACAGGGGTGATGACTCATCAACAATCATGCAATTACCCAAAAGAGAATGACTCATGAGGGTTGCCACGTCAGCACAAGTGGACGCTGGCACCCTGGGTTGCGTCGATATGTCGACTTGGACCATTGTTTTCGAGAGGAAAGAGTTGAAAAAAGTAGTGTTTCGAGCTGTTTTGTACTAAATTGGCGAGTTACGTAGTAGCCGGCGAATTGAGAAGTCAAACCATCGGTCTCAGTAAGACGAGTGTCCGGGATCGATGCTATAATATAATTCATTCCATTTGAATTAGACACTACACAATTCCACGTGCTTTTTACATTATAAATGTATGTGCGTGTGGTAACTTGGCACAGCTCGAAAGTCTTCAAGTTTATTGTCGATATCTTCCTTCAATTCTGTATCGACTGCATTACGCACTCCAATCGGAGCCTTTGAAAAGGATATAGTGGCGCCTATCATCGGACGAAGTAGAGCGGTCGGCACGGCTCGGATCACAGATCGAACGGATCCGTCAGATCCTTGTTCTTCTTTATTCGACGAGAGGAATCGCTAGGATCATCTTTGCAGCAATGAAAAGCTCATGGGCTAATGAATCGTATGCTTGTTCCAAACCTTCTGTGATGTTGCTGGGTCAGCTGCAAATACTGACGGCTTCCAAGCAATACACCATTGACTCGGGCGCTTCGGATAACCCCACCTCCGAGACGTTTGGAGTGCCGTTTAATTCGACTTGCAGATTCCCCATACTGAAGTTGCTTCTTTGCATTGATGAAGAAGCTCCAACAATCGATATCAAGCACCCGCTTGTCCAAAAATAGTGATTGAGCTCCCTGAGCCATTTTTGAAGCTGTGCTCAGTGTCTCGACCGTGACGCTCTTCATGAGCTTTTTGCTCCTTTCCTTATCCCACGTACGAGTCGCCGATCTTTTCCATTATGTTCTATCGGTAATAAAATAAAATTAGCAGCTCCCGATCCAACGTTTGCAAATGATCGCAATGGCGACACTGTCGCTGACGCAAATCATTTGTGTATCTGATGTCGAGAAAATATCGGTGACCCACGACATGAGCACGCTTTTCACCACAGCTGCCCATCCGTCAATACCGCCCAATATGACTCACCGTAAGACGAGTTTCATACCTTCCAAGACAAAGATTGATCACTTCGAGGTAGTCTCCGGCACGCAAGGCCACAGTACTCAACGTGATTGGGACGAAAATCAATCTTGATTTTGCATGGTCGGATATCAATGCTTTGGAAGAACCAGTTGCCTAGTCGAATATCCGTTTCTAAAGATCGATAGAAGCTTTTGGAGTCATCATTTGAATACTGTCAGCATCTCCAGGCTTTGAGTTTTTTGTCGTATGCTTCTCCACACATTGTGCCGTTGCATTCATTTGGTGTGTTGATCCCAAAGAAGAAAACTGTCTGAAGAATGACGACTTCCTGATCCAAATTGATGAGTGTGTAAGAAACGCATCTTGAGGCGGTGTTCAACACACAAATTCGGTCCTGGTCGTATCGTCATCAAACTCATCTTTATGATACTGCTGCCGGTTACTCGAGGATGGAATGGTGTCAGACTTCCAATAGCATACCATTTAGATGTAATCCAGAATCTCCAAATCTTCTACCGCTGCTACCGTATTGAAGCAGGTTGTTGTGATTCGCTATCATTGAACACATTCAAGCGCATTTGTATCCGATGTACAAAGAGTTTGTAACGGGGTGACACGTCAGTTAGTAACCGTTATGCAGTGTGGTACACATGTGGAACGCTTTGGGTTATTGGCTTTAGGAGCTGCCGCGTGTCAGCCACCGGATATTGGTACCTAGCTTAGGTACGTTTAGCTTAAGGTGCTCTTCGAGATAAAAATAAATAAAGAAGAGTTCCCCTTTAGATCAGTTAGAGATATGTGCCTGCTTCAGGCGTCTCAGATTGTGCATTTTGTGCTGTGTTGTCGATTCCCGGAATCGTTAGGTCCCTTGAACAAGGACCTTAAGCTTTAAAGCTTGTTGACTCGTTGAGTCTAGTTCTTTTAAAGAATTAAGTTGCTCGTTGAGCAGATAACCTTTCTCTGGCAAGGAACTGGAGTAGCTCCGCTACAGAGTTCCAAGATCTCTCCCGTCTTTCGTCTTGTCTTTGATTGGTAGCGGTGAATGGCAATGAGGAAGGATCCACCTATTTTATCATATCCCAAAGAGCCAGAAATACCACCAAAAATATCAAAAAATATCATATCGTGTCGGTGCACTTCCGCAGCTCGTGAATGTATCATCGTGAGAATTCGTGAATTTGTATGCGGAAGCTGATAGTCAGAATTGAGGAATACCATCACATAGCCCCAATAGACTGGTCAAGGAGATTCACTTATATCGGGTGTTGATGAATGCGTTCGTCCATGTACGATGATGTCATTTTTGCATTGGATATTTCTGAATGATTCGATGCAAGTCAAGTGAGCAAATATGTGATACCGACTACTTGTGGTGGCTACAACCGCAATAAACGTTTCTCGCGAAACTCATAGTGTAAAGAAGAAATATTCTAACCAAGTTTTGTGCAAAGGGAATAGAAGCAACTACAAATACGACAACAAGACTTATATTAATTACAATTAAGTACTCACAGGTGCAATTGAGGAGCTAGATAGATGATGACGTAATGAGGTCATCCATAACTTTCCAGCACTGACGAAATGAGGTCATCGGAGATTTCATTCCAGCACATGTACATGCAATGACGTGATGAGGTCATTGCCAGAAGTTTCACACCCAGATGACGTAATGAGGTCATCGATGCCAGTGATCGGGTTCCAATGGCACGCGTTGCCTGCATCATCTACAATGCCGTAGGGGCCATTCGATGAATTTGCTTTGTCCGAATCAGTTTCCACCTGGTAGCGTCCGAAGGGGTTTCCTGCAACCGTTGTGCGAATCTTCAACTCCCACTTTAGGATAGCGGGCTTGATCCTGCGCGCCGCTGAAATGCTTCAATTCCACACTTGAGAGATACGCCATTATGCCATCTTCGTTCTCCGGCCGCTACTTTTCTCTTAAGACTTGAGCTTCCGCTTCAAGCTTGGTAAAGCTCCGTCGTCTTGCTTCCCAACTCTTGTAACAAGTCTTCGGTAAGTTCCTCCGGTTGAATGAATTCCGTTTCACTTTCTTAGGGTGCCGCAAATGGACACTCCATCGTACCGGTAACACTGTTCGGTCGGTTTTCCAAGCATTCAAGAGCACATTTGAGCTGATGTATGTAGTCGTGTGCATCTTGCACGTGAACTGCTTTTGCTTCCAGAGCGAACAGCAATTCCGAACTGATAGTTTCGAGTTCTCCAGCTTCCGTTGCGCGCTTTTCGCCCGCAAGTTGCATCTCCACTGCCTTTTCCGCCGCGCTATTACGATCGTTCTCCAGCCGGGTTTCAAGATTTTTGACTTTTGAGTTGATTCCACTGATCTCGATCCTTGCGTCTTCCAGCTGAGCTAATTTCTCGTTCAATGAGCGCGATAGCTGCTCATTTTTTCTCAAAGTCACTAAGACGCGGTCGGTTCACTGATGTTGGTGGGACATGCGCGACGGAGTTGCGATTCCCTGTTGATGTGGGAGGCATTCTTGCTCGCACTCCGGAAGCCGCTGCTGCGTCCATGCCGCGCGCGTAACCGAGCCATTCGAATGAGTCATCGCCGGTGATGCTCGCACATTCGAGGCTGTTGCTTCGGATGGTGTCGTTCGTGATGCGTTGCCACCAGCGACGCGGGTCACGTTTCTTGTCGTCGTTGGAATGACGCGCTGCTGGATGGTGCGTGGTTGGGTCGAGCGTGACTGGATGGTGCGCTGCTGCATGGCGCATGGTTGGGTCGAGCGTGGTTGGATGGCGCGTGGGTGGTGCATGCTTGGGTCGAGCGCTGTCGATTTTGTAACGCTGACGTCTCTGTTGGGGCTCTCAGCGCATACCCGCCGCCGACACGCTTCAATGTCGGCGCTATTTCGTTTTGTGTTGGCCCGTTTCTGGAGCGCCTGTTGGTCGTCGTAGTTATCCTTTGTCGCTGCATGTTCAAAAAATAGATAGTTCTTCGTTTAAGTCAAAGCAAATAAAGAATACCGACACATATCAACCTCACCTTGCAAGTCTCTTAGCATCATTCTATATGCTGATTAGGGAAATTGTCGTTTTGAAGAAGGCGGCGCTTTCTGAGTGATCGAAAGCGTAATCGGTAGACGAGTTGCAATCATCAATGAGAATGGATCATTCTGAGTGTCTTTTGCAGTAAGAGAATCGATGCAAAGGACACACAAAACGAGATGCACTCTTTGATGAGTGCAAGTCATGCTGTGGAAGAGCTATTTTTAGAATATGTGGGTGATTTGGAAGGTATAGTAGAAGTATATGATAAGTCAATAATACAGATTCCTAGGTAAATAGTATTGATGTCATCAAAAGCAACTTGACAGTTAACCTAAAACAGTTTTACTCAGAAGGATCTTGGTCTCCTATACACTGGCGGAAACCGACAAGAGATACACAGTTTCAAAGCAATCATGCAACAATTAAAAGGGTATTCCAATCTTTGAGGAGTATGCTGAACGTGCTAGAGTTATGACCAAGATTCATGCAGCAAAGGCTTCCTTTGTATCTCAGTCAGAGCCTCAGAAAGAGTCCGATGGGAAATTGGATGGGAAGCGGAAGCCGCATGAGTTGGAAGCAACAAAAATGTCAGGGTGCTAAAGGGTCAAAGAAACAACGGACAGAGGGTGCATTTTCTTCGGCTTATCGACCCAACTTGACCGCACTCGCGGCATTGTCTCGTTCCATTTACCGAATGCACGAATTTACGACCAGTCTATGCACGCAAAGCTGTCACTTGAAAATGCTCGAGAAAAAAGCTCTGGAAAGATTGTAAAACTCCCGATACAGAATTGACATATGCGACTGGATCTAGCTATCTGGAGTATCTTGTTGCCGAAGTATTTTCCGTGCTCGTTCCAAGAGACTAATACGGTCATCAGAGATTTCTTCATCGTCGGAATCCACAAAACTGTCAAAGTCGCAGCCGTCCTGACTTTGCATGCTTTCACGGTCACCCAATGAATCAAATCCTAGAGCTCCTTCCAATTCCTCGATCGGACGCTGAGGGTGAGTGATATCGACATCATTGCCAAGTTTATCCCAAGTTGAGTGATCACTGCCTCGAGCATCATTGCTGGATGAGATCGATTCTTGCTCCTGGTGCAATAATAAATATGCTTTACGGCGCAATGTTTCAAATTCGCTCATATTTGATGTGAATTTCGGTGAGTTGCATTGGGTGAAGCATATTGCGCTGGAATTGCTACTTGAATGATCAGACAGTCCAAGCTCCCTCAATCCTGCAGCGTTGTCGAATTTATTGTCTGAGATACTGCGCTCATCGCTCAGACTACTGCTGACATCCTCCAAAGCTCTTTTCAGAACCGCTACTTCCTCAGCCGTACGCTCATGTCTTGGATCGCACTCGAAGCTATCGGACTCATCGCTACTTTTTCTTGATACTTTGACTGGAATATCGAGGTTTCGATCATCATCCTGAGCGTGAGGTGGGCTTGAAGACTCACTTGACAAAGTCTCTACAGCTTTACCGCTCAACTTTTCTGTCGACTGGATATGCTGACAATGATCCTGATCGCCTTCCTCGGTGGCTTTGTTCTCGTGGCTGAGAGTATCAGGTATCGAGACGATAGGACCCTCCTCATGCGTTCTCACTTTGCACCCTTTTTCAATGGGCTTTGCAGACTTTCGATTGCCGTCTGAGTTCTCATACACTCTTCCATCTTCCACTGTGTTCCGTATAGAGTGAGCGTCATTTTGGCGAAGTTTGCGTTCTGTAGCGATTTTCTGCAATTCTTTCTCTTTTGTGAGAATTTGATCAACAAATTTATCTTCGAGAGTTTGACGAATTGCGTGCTCTTGTGATGCGAGAACATCATTCTCATATTTCGATAATTTCTCTGTGACCTGTCGTTCTTCTCTTTCATCTTCTCGTTTCCAATTTCCAAAGCTTTGCAAATCGGTCAATTCTTGCTGCTTTGTACGTGTGATGTATTCCTGCCGTAACTTTTGAACTCTCTCTTCGAATTTGAGTTGCTTTTGTATATCGACGATACGCTTTTCCGTTTCGAATTCGATACGTTTGAGCTCTTCGGTTTCTTTTCGAAGTGATATTTCATAATTTATTCGCTCGTGATGTGATTCAAATTCCTCTTCTAATCGGACAACTTCGTCTTTCATACGTTTTAAAGACTCATCCAATGTTTGCTGAGCAGTTTCCTCCATTTTTTGCAAACGCTCGAGTCTCAGCTTTCTCGTTTCGTGATCTAAAGCTCTAAGACTGATCACACGCTCCTTCTCCGCTTTAAACATTTCTTTACGTCGTACGTCTTCCGCTTTTTGCATCGTTTGTTTTTCTTGGAGCCATTCCGAGTGTTTTAATTCGAGCTCATTGGACTCCTTTTGCAATCGATCCAAAAGACGTTTCTTCTCTGCAATTTCTGCTTCTTCCAAAGCGATTTGCTGTCGTTCCTGTATGTCCATAAACGATCAGTTACGACATCGTACCCATCAAAAAGAGGCATTTCGTACCTTGATCTTCATGTCCACCACGAGCTTGGAGTAATTCGTGAATGCCGGGTACTGGCCTTTAGGTAGCGCGAAATTGTTCACTTTGCCGGGTCCATAGTCTGCGCTATTGTCCGAGTACATTAGCGCGTTTGTTGTAGCCTCCTGATCGATTTGCTGGTCAAAATTGTGCATCAATTGTATCAATTTGTCAATTTGTAGCGGATTTTGTTGATGGAAAAACTGATGGATCGAAACCTGATCTTTTCCACCAAGCAGCGCTGTCCGAAAGTAAAGATTGTAGGCGAGCACAGCACTCACAAACAGCTGAGGTCTCTTTGCGTCGGTGATCAAATGATCCCACAAGCACTGCCATTCATCTTCGGCTACAACCTCCGTGAAGATCGTTTGCAGCAGACTCCACCCATAGATATCCGCACCGATTCCCAAATTAGAGAAATGATCGAAAAGCTGTGGATCGAGTTTTTTCAACTCGCGTTCGATAACAGAAAGTAATTTGGTTGGAGGATGAGGCAGATCCACAAGATACGATCCACACCAATGCAATAAGAGCGTCATACTTGTTTCAAAGGCAGCGAGATCATCCGATTTGTACAACTTGACAAAAGGATAGACGATAGCTGCTAAGAACGCTGTCTCACCAAACGCCGGGCACCAGTACATCAAAGCGGACACAATACGACACAATCGACGTGAAAGTCGATCATCACGAATTGGATAGCTATTCCTTACTTGATCAAGAATTGGATGAGGTCCTTTTGCTACAAGTGATTGAAAAGCTTCAACGTTGCTTGGAAGATCCAGTAAAAATCGCCATGCAAGTAGTCTGTATTTGTTCGGGTAGCGACCATAACACCGAAGAACAGAATGGAGACGCTTTCGATTCATTGTTGCTTCTTTTTTAGTCGAAAGACGAACCTGTTCTGGATTCGCAAAAGGATGTTTGCCTTTCCTGTTACGATTCGATCGAGCAGATGGTGTATTAGCAGAAGCATTGACAGTCTTTAAACAACTCAATCGATTCGTAAAGTGATTATCTTCAGCTCTTTGTGCTTTTCCTTGCGCTCCAAAAACGTGATTGATGAGAGCGGAATAAATCGGACGGTCTCCGGGTCTTCCAAGGCTATCAATATGCGACGACGAGTGTGTACTTGTGACTATTGTATCTGTGCTCTTTGACAACTCGTCTTGTGCTTGGGATCGTACGTTTAACGTCCTCAAGGAATCAAGTGACAGCAATCCTTCCTTTTCCCGAACAAGTTTGATCTTCCGAGCAGTACCCCGAGCAACGACCAAGTCATACACAAGCAAGCAGCCATCGCTAGACAAAAGAGATCATCAAATACGACTCTGAGCATCTCTATAAAGTACATGAACCTGGTGG
Organism: Albugo candida; assembly: GCA_905220665.1. Taxonomy (NCBI): domain Eukaryota; phylum Oomycota; class Peronosporomycetes; order Albuginales; family Albuginaceae; genus Albugo; species Albugo candida. Next base: position 474,680 of record CAJNAR010000168.1, read on the forward strand.
ATGCGGCCAAATACGCTCCCTTGGTATCAATAGCAAAAGTTGTGAATTTTTTCTCTCGATGTGCGATTTCCAATTTGATTCTCGGTTTACGGCTTGCCACATTCAGAAAAAGGATGTTTCCCGATTCGGATAACACGACGAGAATTCTGTGATGTCCAGGTAGAAATACGTGCTACTTTGACATACAGCCTTAGATGAGAAGAGTCTCGGTACATCAGCATGCTGAATACACCTTGATAATGTGGCTACAGTTCTCTGGAAGCTCAATGATTCGAGAAATTGACTGAGTCTCCAAAGTCCACATGAATATCGAGCAAGCATGTCCACTACATGACATATTGAGATCTGCGGAAGCGTAGCTTGCAGGATCACGCACCTCGCCAAAAGGACTTTATGATCCTCTGAAACAGAGATACTTTTCAATGTTGTGGGTTTTTCGTGTGAGGGTAGAGAGAAACGATACTTCAAAGCGAGTGTTTCTAATTCCCACATCATTATCGTAGCATCCTGGAAACAAACTGCGATAAGCTGTCCATGCAACACGAAAGTGGCCTAAAGCTATCTTTAGTATTCCAAAACACGTGCAGTGATATGAATTGTCGTACATCTTGGACTCCGGGCCCAGCATTTAGAATTCGAAATCGAGACCAATCGGTTGTTTCCCAAAGAATCACAGCATCCAGCGACCCTGTCAATGCGAGATTCCCAGACCGTTGAAAAGCTGCAGAAACCGGAGGAAATCGATGTCCTTTGAGCGTGCTTATCAATTCCATTGTATTCACATCGATACATCGTGCCTAGCAGTCCCAAATAGGCTCAGATTTCAACCAAGGTTTTGCTTCCTTTTGTACCATTTCATTCTCACACGTTACTAACAGCTCGTATTTCTGCTTTGGGTTGAAACACGAAGTTATTGTGGGCTTTCCAATGTGCTGTACGAGTGCGTATCGATTCCGTGTGAGGTAAAACACAAAGACTCGTCCCTTTTCGTCCGTTGCGGCGAGCACATCACCTGCGATATTGAATGTCACAGAGCGAAATTGACTCGGACGTTTGTCCATTGTGCTGTGGGATACATTTCTATGGCAGGAAACAAGCCCATTGCAACTCACTACCGGTTTTCGCGTCCACAAAATCCCATTTTGTATGGCTTCGAGCTGGAAGGATTTCACCATTTTACCATTTCAGACTTTGATATCGATTCTCCGTTATTTTCTATATAGTAGCCTCCGTTGTTTCAGCGCAAAATTCGATGATATTCTCTCACAAGCTCACTTTGTCTCACGCTGATTCCAATGTAACGCGTTTGTGGAATCTTTTCATCAATAGTGCAATAGCCTCTTGTCTTCACTCTTGGATGCGTGAAAATCTCCATATTCGCGACTGCTTTTCTCTTATCAGAGTGAGGCGAACAAAAGAGCGGTCCAACGCTCGCAGTGCTTCTCCATCGAATGGCCTGCTCGTACTGCGATTTCCAAAAGTTTTGTTTCCTTTCAGCATAGTTATAGATGCTCGCATAATCAAAACGGCTTCTTTTTGGTAACATTGGGCGTGTTTTAGAGCGTGGAATGTCAAAGGAGGAAGACGTAGAAGCCGTTTGCCCAAGATAACTCGATGTTGGTGATGCGAGACGAGGATGAGCTCGATTGATCACCCATGAAACATGTTGCTTGGCCGGATGCTGCTTGTCCACGTAATGAGCTTGATTTTGTGCGTTTTCGGATGGGGCTACGCGTCTCAAAGTGCTTGTACTTGACACCATTTGCTCTGCTTCCTCCATATCCGATCGTGTGTTCTCCAGTTCTACACGACATATCTCCCGCTCTTGCACAATTTTGACCAAAGCTTTTTGTTTCGAATGTAATTCCTATAGAAAAAAGACGTCAGCTCCCTCTGATGACAGCATTTCTTATTTACATTTCTAAGCACTTGAATTTCGAGATCTTGGGAGCAGCAACGATCGAGATAGTCGGCTGGCGCGCAGATTTGCTGTACATGTTTGCTATTCACTGACAGATTCGTATCGATAGCTTCATACGCATCACAAAGCGTCACAGACTCGTTTTCATTCGATGGGTCAGATGCATTCGATGTGAATCCATCCGACCAAGTCAGAGCAGCAGAATGCGATGGACTCAATCGCAATGTCTGCAGAACGTTCTCATTTTCCATAGCGATCCAATGAATCCACTCTTCCACTGTTTTTGAATTGCCACTTTCCATAAATCGATGCAGACAACACAGAAAACGTTACAATATTTCTTATTTGGTCAAATTCGTGTCATTTTTAGTACAAATGCATAAGAGCTCTTTATGACATAAAATATCGAAAAAGAGCCCAATTAAAAGATAAAGCTGAATTGTATTGCTTTTGGAAACATATTTTCTAATTGAATTGCGCTTCTGTCTCTGATTCGCCGTCGTCGCTGCCGGTAGTTGTAACGGATGATCGAACGCTTTGCTTCTCATTGGAGGTCCCAAGTTCTGCTTTGCTTGATGTACTGATGTCATTATCGATGGCGAGTGGGCTTTGGGTGATCATTTCCACTCCTTCTGTTTGTGGGAGCTAGCAAATATCAATAGTCATACAACGTTGATCGGTTCTTCGCACAATCGCTTACCTGCATCGAATATGCTAGATTGGAGCTATTCTTTGTAGGGCGCCAAATGGAGCACATTGATGCTGAAACGACAAAGTCCAAGACTGGCCAGGCCACCAATTGAGTCCATTCCCATTCAATGCTCCATTCGAAAATACCAACTCGACTTGAGACCGCAATGACCGTCAAAATCGAAAAAAAAATGATAAAACTAGCGAGAGCCCACGCAAGTGATCGATACATTTTGAATTTTGCAAATTGCTTTTGCTCACTCAAATCAGTCAGAATGCGCTCCATAGATAAGTGAATCCATATAATAAAAGCCAAATTGCAAACCAATTGCGCAAATGACCACGCGGTAGGAGGATGTCGGAATTCAATCCCACTGGAAGTTCCTCGAGACACTTCATCTCCAATCCCACACACAAAGTAGATGAGGGAAAGAAGCGACGCCGAGGTCACCTCACAAGGCGATAAACGTTCACGAACAATCCCGTAACCGAGGCATACCACCACCAAAATCGCACGCGCTAAAGTTCGCATTAGGGTCTAAAAAGAAAACCCATGTCAATGACGTCATAAGCGACGAGCATAACGCGTACATTGAAGATCACAGCTGTGAGTAATCTCGTCGGGTACGGGCAGCAGACGGGATCCCCGGTGCTGTTCATTGAGTATAGAGCCAAAAACCATATTGCATTTGTCACTACATCACACAACACGCTAAGCTCTCATTTGTCAATGACGCGAAACAAACGTACGTGCTCCCAACAAGAGAATAATGAAAATCCCATAGTGAAGTCGGATCAACTGAGATCGATGCTGGACCATCAACAAGGCGAAGAACGCGTATAAGCCAAGGTAGCCAAGTCCAAGAAAGCCACTAAACGGAAGCATTCCATAAATTGGAGCCGGTAGTAAGCCGTACATATTTCGAATTTCCAGCGTTCCAGTAAAGTAATAAACAGGAGTAACGTATGCAGTGTTTGTGTCAATTGAAATCTGATGGTTGGAATTATTTGTTGAATTTCCATTCGTTGGTATCGAAGCTTCTGTGTTATTTACGGGACAAAGGAATACCTGTGTCACTATCCATCCGCTCTCTTTAACCTGATACTCAGCCGTTCCTTGTAGACTGTCATCCGAAAGAGGAGATACGTACCGTTCGATCTCTGATATTCCCCCATATGAAAAGCTCTTTTCAGTCGAACATGCAAATCGCTCGATATGCATTTGCACTTTAACAAATGCATCGAATGAGTTTAAATGATAAATAACAGTTGTAAGACTCCATCCGTAAAGATCGTTTGTCAAATTATCGCCTCTTAGTGTCACTTTGACCGTCGAATTGCCTGTCCGGGCAAAAAGTGGACCTTTATTGCTTCCAAAAACCTTTTCGGCGTGTTGATAAGACGGGATCCACGCTTTGCTAGTTACTGGGTAGATAGATGCATTAGCAGCAAATGTCAAGAACGTATGGACGAAAATGAGAATATCTACTTTAAAGCGCATTCTGTGAAGTCTAATTGCAAAGCGAAAGAACTAAAAATGCGTCACAATTCCTTTATCTCACTTTCGGTATAAAATGTGCTGAGAAGATGCCTTTCGTGTTTGCACCAATGCATGATCTCCATTAATTAACGTTGTTGTCGGATTGGCTAAATAAAGCATCATGCGACCGTTATGTCGGTGCTTCGAATCTGCGATTTGCTTGATGATATGATGCGGTTTCTATGGCTTCTAGTGGCTCAATCGTGCTTTAGGAAGGCAGATAGCAATATACAACATCTGAATTCCGCATTGAGCAGTTTGAAATATGAGAAATACTTGTTTGCAGACCGTAATGGACCATTTGGAATTGGTGGAAGCTCATACATTCGCATAAACGCTCATATCGAGGCATTACATCGCGAGACTTCGGCCCATATGATCACAATCCATCGTCTTGATGAATACTTTCACTTTTCAGTCGTTGTCGTTGTATACACTGAAGTGGAACAGCTCAAAGATTTGGATGAACACACTGCATGCTCACGCGATTACACCGATACTTTTGACAAAAGCTTAAAAGGAGTTTTGCACGGAGAATTGCATATTATCACACCAAAATCGCCAGTTGACGTCTTTATGGAATATCGTCCGAAAAACAATGGAAAACAATATGTAATGATACTTCCGTGTTGGAAGCAAAAGGATCAGATCTTTGGGTATCCTGTGAGTGCTTCAGAATTTGTCATGTACCCGATGGAGAATCCTGTGCTGTTTGTGAATGGAAGTGTCGAGTTCCATAATCCCTACGGATACATTCCGCATATTTTGTATGGCATTTTCCCATTCAGGTGCGATTGAATGATAAAGGGATCGATCGGCTCATATTTTGACATTTTAGTGAGGCTCTGTCGATTCTTTACGGATTTGGATTTGTAAACTTACTTTCACTGAGCGAGAAACGGCTCGGGAAGCTTTCGTTCTGGCTACAATCGGTCGTATTTGTAGTCGTATTGGCTTCGGGTAGGAGGAAAAGATGTGCCGCATACTTTATTGTAATTTTTCGTATGTCGCAGTCGAAATCATTTGCTGGCTACTTTCATACAAGTTTTTGAATGAGAAGAAGCGTTCTTTGGTGTGCTCTTACCCTCCGGCAATCCTATTCAATACATTTTTCAAAGCAGTTGCAGGGGTCCTACTACGAGTTCTCACGACACTGATTTCTCTCGGGTATGGAACGATACGTTCTTGTGTCACAAGGTACAATATTGTGCTTGTTACCGGACTCGGGATGTTGTACTTTATCTCTATCGCAATCGTCGAAGTCAATGATCGTCTCTATCACTCAGAAAAGCCGCGAAATCCAATGTTTGCTCTATCGGAATCAATCACAGTGTCCAGTAATTTGATTTTCATCGGATGGATTTTAAAATCATTTTGCATACCGCGTCACAAATTGAGATTTATGCGTTGTGTCTCAGACAATTGTGGTGCAAAGAATCACTCCCTTTATGCATTTATTGCGATAAGTCTGTGTTGTATGGGGATGGAAGGCGCCATGTAAGTCATCGCATTTGTTCTTTCCCAATAACTCGCATCCTTTGTAGCTACCCTGGCATCTTGGTCATGGAATACAAGTATTTGTGGCTTGTTTGGGTCTCTAATCGACTGGCTGTTCATATTGTAATACTTTGCATTGTGAATATGCAAAGACCATAGAATAGATGCTGCCAGCAAAGATCGCGACGTCGTCGACAGGACACTAAGAAGATGAAGGAAAAGCCTCCAAGACTAATCAGAGTCCGAGTAGGGAGCCCTGGTATAGTTGACTATACAGCAGGAAGGATGTTAAAGTCGAAGAGATCGTAGTCGAAAGAAGACGGGAATTGTAAGGGTCACTGGTAGCTACAAATTGCTTGTGGATGATTGATTATCGATTTATTGGATTTCGTATCGAGTTGTGTTGAGTCAATTCTCTACTGGCGTTTTCAGGTTGAGTGTTTTCCCCAAGGGAAGCTCCAAACTGAGTCGTGTAGTCTCCAAATCCGAATCCAAACGGCGGTGGCGGGTCCCCTCGTTCTGTTGATTCCATCAAGCCACCAATTTGATACCCTTGTGGGTTCATACTTGCCAGTTGTGCAACTGCTTCTTGTTCGCCCGTGTTTGAATAAATGACTGAATCGCTTGAGAGAAAGCTTGGACGAAGTGGTGCCTGTACTCCTTCCAATGACGATTCTATCCTTGCATTTTCCAGAATGGCGGTATTCATACGAAATTCGCCATCTTCGGCAGCGTTTAATTGGAATCCATCGACGTAATCAAGTATGAGCTTTTCGTTATGATTGACGTCCACAAAGGAAGCAACATCCTGTCCGGCAATTTGCTTCTTGTCGATCGGTAGCCTCTGTCCATTGACGGGTGATTTCTTCGGACCCGAGTCATTCGTTTCTTTACTCATTCGCGATTTCTTCCTACCCTCAGCCTTTTGAGCTTTTTCGGACTCAATCTGTTTCACTTCATCGATATCAATCATTGATATACGATTACGTTGTCTTTTGAATCGCCCTGCATCGGCTTTCCGTCGAATTTCAGAGCTTAATTCGCTGAAATTCTTCTTCATCGGAGGGGGTAATACAGCTGCTTTGTTCTTCATCATCATACGAGCTCCAGAAGTGCTCGACTGAGACAAACTTTGTACCTTTTGCATCTGCGAAAGATTTGACGACATCAATTGACCTTCGTGTGTTTTCTTCACGGATTCTACATTATCCATTAGCTTCATTTAGTGTCTCGGAGGATCAGTGGAAACCGTACCTCTCGCATCATTTTTCAGTGACGAAGGCGTTGAAACAGTTTGAAAATGCGCTTCCACTTGCACTCTTTCAGATGCTCGCGTCGAGTCATTCAAAATCGCATACTCATAGCAATAAGATCCATCCCACAATGAGTTTGTCCGAATGTCATTTTCAGAGGAGTTGAGGACTAAGAATCCAAACCATTCGATGAGTATCATTCAAATTTGCATCCCGGCAGCATCTGGTTACCAGTCTGTGTGATTGTATCGATAGCGAGTTGCATCTTTTCATCCAAAAAAGTCTCTCTCCCGTCTTCAGTTTGTGGGAAAAGATACTTTCGAACCAAACCAGCGGTTATCTTGACCCACTAATGTCGATACTGAATCAGATTGCGACGTAAACAGCTCATACAAAACGAACCTCTTCTTTGTCGTCTTGCGCCGTCGCAATCATATCGACAATGGTCAGCTTACTGGCTTCAAACACATCTCTTTCTACGCACAAAAACGAAAGCAATAGTCGCACCTATTCACATTATAATTAACGGTAATTGGCATTGACTCCATTGCTTATGCGGTTACTTTGCTAAAGTGCGGAAGCGCTTTGTATATATGAGAAGCTTCGTTGATTTTCTCACGTGTCAGTAGCGTGCCAAACTCTGTCGAGCTCCAATCGTGTTTTAATTTGAGTGTGATCCAATTCTCAGCTGCAGGAATCTCAGTATCAGAGTTCATGTTATGTTAACTTTACTGAGTTGTTACTTAAACGAGCGACAATGAAGTCAGGCGATCGTTTACGCGCTTTTGTCGATATCGTTGCAACATTGTGAGGTTTCCAGAGACACCACCCGTGTGTACATATACGATTTCATGTTTTTTACTGAGATCTGAAGGAAAGAGAAGAGTCTCCAAATTCTCAAACATAACGTGCCATGCAAAACAGCCGTATAAAAGATCAAACTCAATCTTTGTTGACTCTAGTAACTCATGATATATGTGGTAGAATGGCATATAAAGCTGACCAAACCGCTTCTTCACTTTGGGAATCAGTATGTTTGGAATAAAAGGATCAAAGTCAAAGCCAAAAGCGAGTTTTTGGAATTGTGTGCGAAGATATAAGTGATCACCGACGCAGGGAATTGTGTGAACGGTGTGGGCTTTATCGAGAAATTGAGCAAGATAGAATGCTGTCGTTCCTGTCCCTGATGGGAGAACCACCGACATTGATATACCCCCGGCTTGATGTAGTGCGTACAGATTCAGTTCCATTGCTAATTGCTTAATACCAAACTTGGCTTCTTGGAATGCCGCGCCGCGTGGAATGAAGATGATACGCTTTCCAGCCCCATAATCCTGAACGATAGAAGATTTGCATTTTTCCTTGACCAACATTTCAATATCATGTCTGGGAAGCGATATACACCGCATTCCGAGCGCGTTAGACGTTGCCATATTTCCTTCGAGTAAATTCTGGTATCGTTCCTGTTCACAGAAATAAGTAAAAGGCACTTTTTTCAGCTGTGATAGCTGTGCAATTGCAAGCATCGCATTACTGCTAGGTCCACCATAGCTGAATATGTGTGCATCTATATCATAAAACCGTATAAACACACGTATACGCTTTTACGCCGATCATATACCATCAAAAAATGAATTGCTCTGCTGCAACAGCCAATGCAATTTTCGCATCTATTAGCATGCATTCAACAAGTTAGCAATTCAAAGACTTCTGTATCACGATGATCTTGTGCCTTATTTCCTTCTAATGGTAAAATATCATCGCGTTTGACGTGAATAAGCTGCTGGCGAAATTGAACGCATTGGATCGGTGAGATTTTCATGTGGTGACACATTATATAACATTCGAATTTAAGGTTCCACACAAATATGGAATCATACGAAGATTGTTATGTCCTCACAGCAGTCGTCGAAGCGCAGGAACAGCAATCGTTTTACAAACTTGTCGACCGCTGTGACTATCGATGAAAATGACACCATATCCGAAGATACTCCGTTGATTATTGGACGGTCATCAGAACTCAATTACAATTCGGATTCCGCCATTTACAGATACGACGAGCGCGAGCGTACGTGACGAACCAGTCAAAATACAATCAGTGCTAAGCATGTCGGATCTATTTTCCATGACAGAAGCGATTCCGTTGCATCGACACGTTTATTATGGACCAGGAACTCATTATAATGTCACTAGAGCCAGCGACGATGAAGATGATGAGAATTATTTGCTGGATGCTCCCTTCCCGAGCTACACGCAGATGGCTACACCGTCACGTCAAGGCTCGCGAACTAGCTGGAAAGGTCTTGTTGGAAAGACTAAACGAGTGGTACCCTTTTGTAACGATATAAATCCTCATTGATTGGCTCAGTTGAGTACGCATGCACAGTCTTCTCCACCGCATGTAAATCGATTCACTCGTCGATCGAGAATGAGAAGTATCAAGAAACAGCTACGGGTGATTACATTTGATGTTTGAGTCCATTTTAGGTCGCAAGATATTTTATTATTTCTTGTAGGAACCATTAAGCATACAAAAGCTTCGCGTTTCTGCTTATTGCACATGTGACCAGCTTCATTTATTCAAATTTCTCAAATGGCTCGAGCGGATTGAGACTGGACAATTGCCTGGAGGCGAAATAAATCCTGACGGATGGCGTCACAAAATGTATATGGGAGCAATTCATTCCAGCATTGCTCCGTTGGCCGACAGGAGGTAGTCCCCTTTGCATGGTGCGAAAAGTATTTGGTACTGACTCGGACTTTGGCTCAGAGATCAGTCCTCGTTACCGACCGAATATGAACAAAAAGACGTCTTTTACTTTGCGTGAGTTCAATGCACAATTGTAACAGTATTTCAACTAATTGGTATAATTGTCTTTAGAACGGGTTGCACAGTCTTCTGGGGTCTCACAAGGGCTGAGGAGCAGGAGCATTTACGTGCGCTTATTGGCTTCTCGATGGGGCCAGTGAAGCAAGTAGAAGTGGAAGATATGGATTATGTCTATGGCGACTCAAACAGGTTCGAAAAACTGATTTCCTTGTCTACTCTGATCAGTATCAATGTATCTGCACCGTAGGATAGTCAACGATGCTATTACGCTGAGCAGTAATTGTGCCTCTGAGAAGCTAGCGATTTCATTTGCAATGGCACAATCGGCAAAACTTGATGTTTTTGAAGAGAGAGTGGAAGAAACGATACAAAAAACAAAACACATTCCACAAAATCTCGCAACGACTGGATCGATACATTACTCTCAAAATGACATTTCCAAACTCATTGGTCGCTTATTCATCGAGGTATGATTGAGAGGTGATAATGGGCAGTTTCTGTTTTTCTTAGCCAAATCACTTTGATAGCGAAACGATGTCAATTTGAATTCCGACATGTTGGATGAGCCCGATTTTTTCTGGGAAGACGATGAGTACGAGCCTCTTTACAAAAAGATGATGAAATATTTAGATGTGGACAATCGCGTTCATATCTTGAATACCCGTCTTGATATACTAAGGGAATTGTACGTGACCGATGATGCGACATGCATGTGAGCACTGAAGCCATTCTGCTGTTAGACTTGACGTTTTGAGCCAACAATTAGCACATCAGCACGATACTAAATTGGAGTGGATTGTTATATGGTTGATTGTTGCTGAAGTGGTTGTGCAGATAGTTTGGAATATCATCATCAAAGACATTCTGGGCTTCTTCAAACGTTAGTATGACGTACAGAGGGTGTTGGACCTTAGAAATGCAGAGTGGTCTATTGGGATCTCCGGTGGCTTTATGTTGGGTTTCCGCCTTGTCCACTATCATGTCATAAAGTAATGGAGCTAATAAGCTTCAAAGTCTTCATCTCACGACTCCAAGTCTGTTCTCTGCCTGGATCTCACAAACTACTTGCTTCCGTTGCGCAGACGTTGTTTTTAACTGCCATTTTGTATCCGTATTTGCTGTCGATGTAAGGCATCAATGCACGAGACGAATAGGTCGGCTTCATCGACAGAATCGCTGAGTGATTGTATATTTTTGAGATCAGAACACAATGACGAAATGCACTGCTAAAGTGTGCAAACGCGCAAACATTGGCAGCATCAATAACCCATTTACACACGATGAAGTCGCACATAACTGAACATTATCGGTATCTGAGCATTCACGAGACAGCGGCTAAATACGAAATTTCCAAAAGCAGTCAATGTATTGAGTAGCTAATAGCTTATGCGATGTGATGATTATCGTTAATAATCGATCGATACTGATGCTGAAACAGACTATGTGCATGTTAGAGACTCTCAAATGGGTAATTCGTTCAATGTGTAAACTATGATACACATTCACTAGGATTCTGAGTTGAGGCATTTTCACATCCGTTCCCGTGATAAACAGTTTGACTGTGGAATGGATGACTGACAGCGCGACTATGCTTCAGGAAAGAACGTAAGGTCATCTGAAGATTCTGGCAATCAAGCGTCAATTAAACGGACAATTGTAAGTAAAAGTGTGTTTTGGTGCAATGTTGTGATCTCATTCGTGCTTTTTCGAAAGAGATACAGTACTTTTGTGCACAGCAAAAGTCGATCGAGCAGTCTGCCTGCATATTTGATATGAAATTGATTCATCGATATTTTCATCGGTATAAACGCACAATTCCATTACTGAGAAATTTCTTATGTGTTTGACAAAGTGTATTCTCTTAAGCAACGATTTCGGATGTGAATTATAAAATGACACGCAGTCTTTTACTGCAAGTCACTTCCACTCCAATCGCATCGTTTACTTTGAACCCCCAATTCAGTGAGCTTGGCCTCGTGTATAGTCAAATTTGATACGAGGCTCAGTTTACAAATCTGAACTGTATGAAAAGTAGAAGTAAGATGGACATCTATGCATCCATGAAAACGCACATCGAAACACATCAACGTTTATAGTATCTGAGCACAAAACGACGGTGACAATGCCCCTTCGTTACGTCTTATCGAGAAAATTTGAATAAAAATTGCGCCTCTGCAACCACTTCATCAAATTTCACAAAAAATGATTGTTTAAATAATCAACAATAAAGTATCAGTGTATGATAGATTATCATATTGCAAGTTGCATCTCTTCATTGTATCGTAAATATAAATACTTCGCATACACGTCTAAGGAGTCTTGTTCGTGATCAGCAATGTAAGTGTACCGAGTTGGATCAAATATAAAACGTATCATAGGGTTCAAGACGGTGTTTACTTGTGTAGCAATGGTGAAGCAACGTATCCATGCATGTCTGGATAGTAGAAAAACACGGGATACCGCTCCGGAAGTGTAATCGTCACGTACTGATGCAATGTCATGATCCCTCTCAACTTGAATCCGTAAGTAGACTATCCACAAGAATTGTATACGACTACTTATCCAATTCTGACATCGCGTGATCTTGGAAATCTCTCATTTGGAAGACAAACAATGCGTACTATAACGTTTGCCGGGTAGGAAGTGTCAAGGATACGCTGCACAAAGTATGGCTACGATATGATCTTTAAAAGGGTATTGCTTGTCAGGCACAAAAGGACGAATGGCTTACGGCTCGAGGTGAACCGACGCTTAAGCGGTCCTTAATCAGCTCCCTCCAAAACCAATGGTCAAGAATAGATCTCATTCATCATTGGAAGAAATAAACAACTTCACGATCGCTGATTGGGAGATATTAAAAAGAATATCGAGTGATTGCCCACTTTCAAAAATTCATTCAGCAATCTACCAAAAAGAAGGTAAGCGGTTTGTAGATTATCACTTAACGGAGAGCTATATCAGCTCTTTACACATACCCTTAATTCCCCTCTAACTGTTGCATTTGCTCTGTATAGGCTCAATAACAAAATGGGAAAGGAAAAATTTCACATTTCGCTTGTCGTTATCGGTCACGTCGATGCCGGAAAATCAACAACCACAGGTCATATGATCTACAAATGTGGTGGAATTGACAAAAGAACCATTGAAAAGTTTGAGAAAGAAGCTGCTCAGTTGAACAAGACTTCTTTCAAGTACGCTTGGGTTGTCGACAAGCTCAAAGCTGAGCGTGAACGTGGTATTACGATTGATATCGCCTTGTGGAAATTTGAAGGAGCTGTTCATTCTTTCACTGTCATTGACGCACCGGGTCATCGTGATTTTATCAAAAACATGATTACCGGAACTTCTCAAGCTGATGCGTCTATTTTATGTATCGCCTCTGGTGTCGGTGAATTTGAAGCCGGTATTTCAAAAGAAGGACAAACGCGTGAGCACGCATTGTTGGCTTTCACTTTAGGTGTGAAACAAATGGTAGTTGCAGTCAACAAAATGGACGATGCATCTGTCAAATACTCGCAATCTCGTTTCGATGAAATTGTAACAGAAGTTGGAACATACCTGACCAAGATCGGATACAAAGCTAACAAATGCACCATGATTCCCATTTCAGGATGGTGTGGTGACAACATGATTGAAAAGTCGACTAATATGCCTTGGTACAAGGGTCCGACACTTCTTGAAGCTCTTGACAAATTGGTACCACCAAAACGTCCGACTGACAAGCCATTGCGTCTGCCTTTACAAGACGTTTACAAGATTGGTGGTATTGGTACGGTACCTGTCGGTCGTGTTGAAACAGGTGTACTCAAACCTGGCATGGTTGTTACATTCGGACCTATTGGTTTGACCACTGAAGTCAAGTCTGTTGAAATGCATCACGAGTCCCTTGCTGAAGCAACTCCAGGTGACAATGTTGGTTTCAATTGTAAGAGTGTTGCAGTCAAAGATCTTAAACGAGGATATGTTGCATCCAACAGCAAAGAAGACCCAGCTGTCGGAACTGAAACCTTTACCGCACAAGTCATTATTCTCAACCATCCAGGTCAAATCTGTAATGGTTACTCTCCTGTGCTCGACTGTCACACCGCCCACGTTGCTTGCAGATTTCAGGAAATCATTGAAAAGATGGATCGTCGTTCTGGTAAAGTTCTCGAAGCAGCACCAAAGTTCGTCAAGTCTGGCGACGCATGTATGGTAGTGTTGGCACCAACCAAACCCATGACAGTTGAGTCATTTTCCGAGTACCCACCTCTGGGACGTTTCGCTGTGCGTGATATGCGTCAGACCGTCGCCGTTGGTGTCATCAAATCTGTCATCAAGAAAGAAGCAACTGGAGGCAAAGTCACCAAAGCCGGTGCCAAGAAATAAGCGACAAAAACAGCACACGTCGGATTTTTTCTGACCCATCACTAAGAGTAGGAGTTAGCTAATAAGCAATTTGTCTTTTCTTGATGAATTACAGTGCTTCATCGGTTAGATATAACACGCGACGCTAAATCATCATCTTATATTTCTCGATGTCCGTCTGTGTACACGACTCCAAATATCAAAGCGCGACCTTTTTTTACCACACACATAAAATGCAGTCTTTCAAAGTACCGCTCAAGTTGCACAATTGCATCGTAAATAAATGCATTACACTGAATCGGGTCCAAACATCAAACTTTACTCTTTTCGCGCACATACCGCGAAATTCCAATGGGGCTGTGCGCAATGGTGTCATGTTTCCTGGCGGTTTATACAGTCGAAATAGAGATGCTTTTGCGAGTCCAACGTTCTCCTTGTTATTTAGTACGCGATCACGACAACCTTTTGATTATATCAACGAAGAAATCGAGTTTCCGTTTGTACACGTGGTCGATCAAAATAACAATCTTGTAAAAGATATTTCGATTGAAGATGCACTCGAAATGGCGGACGCTGCGGGAATGGACTTGGTTCAGGTTGCGCAACCTAAGAATGGAATGGGAGCACCGATATGTCGTCTACTCGATGCCAATAGACGAATGTTCGAATTGAAAAAAGGAACGAAAAAGGCGGCAAAGGATAAAGAAATTACGCTTACACCCAAAATTGCGGTATTGTCATGAAAGTGGCTTCGTTTTTCTCACATTACTTATCGCTCGGTCATGCTGCAGACACACGATTTAGATGTCAAAGTGAGACGTATTAAATCTTTTCTAGCAAAGGGAAGCACTGTCAGAGTCACAGCTCGCTGGAATCGTTATGAGAATTTGTTGGAAAAAGCCGAAGAAAAGATGAGCGAGATTACAGAAAAGTTGCTACAAGTTGGTAAAACGAATTCTTCCAAGCAAGTTGAGAACACGTTGAGGCTTATATTCGTTCCATGCAAAAATGCACAAAGTAGCGAGTAGACAGGAAGTGTGATTGAACGGAATTCCAGTAAACTTTGGATAGACGACTGATTTCTTTGTCGATGTCGGTATGGTACTATAACGAGCAAATCCTAATAACATCCTTTGACCAAACTGCAGAATGCAAACGCACGGGCAACTATATCAGCGCAAATGGTTATGTTAGTGCTCAAGCAGTCAGTAAGGATCATTGAGCTTTTACACGTGTTATAGATTATCCATTCGCTGCCTGAGCTCGATGCATCAATGACTTATCGTGTTGTTCGCTTGACAAACTGCTCAATGTCAGCTATCAGATCATGAATCGTGCTTTTGATGATGACGTTGACGCGACGTTGATGCGCAAGATCACGTTCTCGTTTCCGTATTCGGATGTTGAATCCGTAAATTGGACACTCTTGATTAATTGCTACATCAATGTCTTGTGAGGTGATATGGCCAATTCCGATGCGAGCAGTCTAAAACAGAGAAAAATTGGTAGGCACGTAACAACAGCAATATCAATCACTACCATCAGATTAGGAATGTCGTCGACAGTGTCTTTAATGGTTGCCAGCGATCCTGCGCTATCGGTCTTGAGGATGATGAAATTCATTTTTTCGTCTTCGTGTGAAATCACTGTCGGTGAAGACTCTTCTTTTTCTGACGATATCTCTTCAATTTCTTCTGCATTTGATTCCTCCATAGTAATTTCTTTCTCCTCGAATTCTAATCGAAGCTCCCTGGAATCGATACGCTTTCATCTCACCACGTTGTACTGAATCAATGCATACCTTTGTTCCAGCACTTGAGATGCTTCCTCGTTAGGTAAAACATAAAATTCCTGCTCAATCGGAGTATCGAGATACTTGACTTTTTGCGAGTATGTGATATCAATTACTTTGCCTGGGAGACCAGTGGTAATGCTCATTTTAGAATCTGCACAGTGTAGGCTCCGTACGACCCCGTGTATCATCCCCGAGACAAAATGATCATTCTTCTGAATTCGTCCATGTTTGATCAATACGCGCAGAATAAGTCCCTTTCCGCGCTCTTTGACACTTTCCAGAACAATTCCCTGTGGAATCACTGAATTTTGCTTCCCTACATACGTCTGAAGAGAAGAAAGCGCATTTTCCTGGAGACTTTTGGTTATCTTGACGATTTCATCTTTCAATCCTGACAAATTCTGCTTGTATTTCGCTGAAATGGGAATCACAGGAGTCCCTTGTAACGCAACGAAGCTTCTTAATTGCTGATGCACGCGATCAACGACACTTTTCGCCTGCGCTTGACCATGCTCGTCTTCATTCGAACCAAACACATCCATCTTATTGATACACACAACGCTTGGAATATTCATTTCTTCGATACAGCCAATTGATTCTTCTGTCTGCAACAAACATCCTTCGTCTGCAGCGACCACCAGCAGAATCATATCCGCTACTTGAGCCGCACTATTTCGCATTCGAAAAAAATGAAAGTGTCCCGGAGTATCCAAAAATGTTGCCTTGATCCCATTTTCAAGCGAGACTTCGCATACGTTGATTTTTTGCGTGATTCCCTCGCGCTCTTTCGAAGCGATGAAAGAATGCTCTCGCAGTGAATCCATTAGAGTCGTCTTCCCGTGATCAACATGACCCATCACGGCGATTACAGGCCCACGTGGTACAATTTCTGCATGGGAACAGAGCTGAGATTTTTCAAAAACAAATGGCTCAGGCTCCACATGATGATACTCTACATCCACTTTGAAATGATTTGCCGCTTGTTTTGAGATCTCAAACGGTAGAACGATTTCCTTGATATTTTTGTACGAAAAAGTCTTTCCATTCCATTCTAAATGATATTGACGATTTCGTCTTTTGACAAGAAATGTCAGCACTTTATCCAAAGGCTGCTTTATCTTCTTTGCAAAACTGCGCGCCCGAATGAAAGCTGGTATTCGAATTGGATTCACTGTATCATTTATCACGTGTTCAATCAGCTCATTTCCATTGTATTCTGTTTTCCGATCAATTCCACTGCTCGTTCGTCTTTTTGTACGTAGGCCTCGATTCTGAGCCAGCGGTTTGCAAATACCGTTCCAATGCCATTTTTCAACGTTCAGTCTATTGTGGGAATGAATCATTCGCAATTGTGAATTAGGTACTGATACATTTCGCCATATTGCAAACTGTGTACTGAGAATCGATCGCACCATGGAGCCATTCATCTGATCGGATACTTGATACTTGTATGTGATACTCGGTAGCAAGTATCGCACTTGACACCTTTTAATACGCACATAACATCTTTATACTACTGTTTATATGCGCGACAAGTCATCAATACGCAGGTGCCTACGACTATCTCTCGAAGAAGAAATCTCTCAAAGTGTCGAATATGCTGAAAGACTATATAGCAGCGGTGTTACGTGCATTCCACCGTTCGTATCTCGAGCTACACAGCAATTTTTTCAGAACAGTTGACGTTGTTCACAATTGAGATACTTACAAATTCCTGCCACAGTGTACGCTTGCCTTGCTGTAAGGAACGAATCGGCGCGTTCTTCGTGGGCAAGCGATAAATTGAGACATTCGCCATTTTGACCGATCAAATCAATCTCTGCATCACCGGCAATCAGATCTGAACTACCACGAATTCAAAACGGGTGAATAAGCTCTAAACACATCTCAACAACCTTTTACGTATTTATTTGCTGTATGGATGATAGCCAATTGTCTTTCGACCTCTTCTTTCCTGGCTCGAGCACTTCCCAATTCAAATTCATCCTCCACAGCCTCTGTTTGAGAAGGCGGCATTTCTGGACAATCTTTCACAGCTGTAGACTTGATCTTAGACCTGTTTTTGACTTTTTTCTTTCGTGGATTTTTAACTGTGTCTTCTTTGACACTCTGAATGGCTGCAAGACCTCGCGTTTGCAGTACTTTAAGCGCCGAATCCAAATCAATACTCAATTGAACAATCCGATGGCGACAATACTCTTCGACGTCGCAAATGTACGCTGCTTTAATAAAACTCAGTAAAATTGGACAAGGAACATTTATGTTATATTTTTTTGCTGGAATCGTCTCTATGTAAATTGGGACTTGTAATGTATCAAAACCATTAGAAATACAGAACTCACCAAAGCCATAGCGCACATAGACAAACATCCCGCGGGTCGCGCCTGCTCAAGTGTCAAGGATGTTTGTGTTGGCGTGCCCACATCTCCGCATACTTTCCATTCGAAATTCGCAATAGCTGTTCGTGTTTACCGCTTTCAATCACTTTACCGCGATGAAACACAAGGATTATGTCCGTGTCTTGGATCGTAGATAAACGATGAGCGATAATGATCGCAGTTTTATTCGCCGTTATATTCTTTTTGAATTCCTCCATTATGTCCGCTTCGGTTTCCGAGTCGAGAGAGCTTGTGGCTTCATCGAATACGATTATCGAGGATTTTTTCAAAATTGCGCGAGCGATGGCGACCCGTTGTTTTTCGCCTCCAGAAAGCTTCAATCCACGCTCACCGACGACCGTATTGTATCCATCAGGAAAATGTTTGATGGACTGATCCAATTGCGACATACGTGCTGCTTCATAGACTTGTTCTTTTGTGGCGTCAAGACGACCATAATTGATATTGTAAAATATAGACTCATTGAATAAGACTGTATCTTGTGGCACCACTGCGATCGCTTTGCGCAAACTATCACTCGATAAACTACGGATATCAATTCCATCAATTCGGATTGCTCCTTGGTCAGGATCGTAAAAGCGATACAGTAGTCGTAAAATTGTCGATTTACCGGACCCACTCGTGCCAACGACACCGACAGTGGAATTCCCTGGTACTTTGAAGGACATATCTTTTAGAATTGGATGCATCGGACGGTATCCAAAGTGAACATTTTCGAATTCTAACCCATGAGGTGCTGAGGTTGATGGAAGCTCTAATGTGCCGTCAGTTATTTGTGGCGTGATGGCACCCAATGTGAACATTGTCTCCATATCCGTTAATGCTTGACGGACTTCACGGTAGAGACTACCAACAAAGCTCAATGGAATCGACAATTGAAATAACAATCCGTTCACCAATACTAAATCACCGACGGTCAATGCGCCTTCCATAATATCACGTGTCGCCATGTACATGATAGCCGTCAATCCGATACTAAAAATACCATTTTGTCCAGCATTTAGCAATGAAAGGGAGGTTTGCGTTTTCAAAGCGGCTTTCTGGTATCCTTGTAGCGATGAATCATATTGCTTTGCTTCATGCATTTCGTTATTAAAGTACTTTACTGTCTCGTAATTCATCAGCGAATCAATTACCTTCCCAGCAGCCTCATTTTCGAGCTTATTCATTTCCCGTCGTATATCATTTCGCCACTGCGTGATCACAATCGTGAAGACTGTGTATGTCGTAAGCGTTCCAAGAGTGACAAGCGCGTACTCAAACCCATACGATCGAGCCATAATCGTTCCGACTAGACCCAGCTCTAGCACAGTTGGAATCACACGAAAAGCCATTGCACGAAGCACATAATCAATCGATCGCGACCCACGATCCATTGTCCTCGCTAATGCTCCTGTCTGACGATCCAAATGGAATTTGAGATCCAAAGAGTGTAAGTGTCTAAATACGCGATATGCCACTGATCGGATTGTGTCTTGTGCCACTGTTGAGAAAATCGCATTAGTCAATTCATTGGATGCATTGGCTGTGAATCGAGCAACTCCGTACCCCAACACAAGTGATAAAGGAACGTAAAACTCGGGGGAAGCCGTAGCGATTTCAATGGCAGGGAATGCACTCATTTGATTCACAAGCGCTTTGAAAAGGAACGGTACCTGTATCGTCAGAGCTTTTGATACTATCACAAGTGACGCTGAAATGACAACTCTTCTCTTGATTTTTCGTGCTTGTTTCGATTTCTCATCCGGCCACAAATGACTCAGTAAGAAGCGTAAAATCTGTTGTGTTGTTTCCTGCGAGCGATTGGGAAGAATACCATTTGGAGTTTGAGTAAGCTCCTGAACCTTGCTCGAGGTCGAATGAGCAAAATGAGGCCAAGGAGCACGAAAACGTGGACGAGAAAGTCTATTGCCAGTGGAATAGAGTCTTAACGGCAGATAATTGACTGAATCAATAGAAATTACAAAGGATGAAACGATACGGAGCTGAATTCGGCTTATTGGGAGCATATAACGCTGACGTACGACAGTCAGCATAACGACCACAAAGTCTCGAGAAATTATAAGCTTTCGTACATAATAAATCGGAAATTTATATCGTTATATTTTGTATTCGTCCGTCATGATGCTACTCTGTATCGTCATCGGTCAAGGCGCTCAGTTTGGCTTCCATTCGAGCGACAGCACTTGCTAATTTGTCGATATCTGCCGAATGCCGACCTAGCTTTGTAAACATAGCCCCTTGTTGCGTGGCAAGTTGCTGTTGTGTTTGAGTTGTTCTACAAAGTAAATCCATTAACATGCTCTCCATTTTTGGTCCGGCACTAATTTCTGCATTTTCCGACTGATTCGACACCACAGTATTGGAAGGAATCGCAACTGAGGTTCCTTTGATTTCTGCTATCCTATCTACACAAAGTGATGGCTGTTCCAGTGGAGGTGGTTGGCTCTGGTTTGGTTCAGAATGTTGGTTGCCGGTTGCTCTAACATGGGACCGATCTCGAGCCATTTGATCTAAGACACACCTTCTATCCTCCAGATTCTTCATTGTCACATTGGAAAGCTTCTCCAGTGTCGCTACATCGCAATGAGTGCGGGGGACAGTGTCGAAAACGAATACTGTTCCAAGTAAATAACCTTTGGAGGTGCAAATAGGTGCTGCAGCATAAAATCGTATTTTTGCTGCACCGGTGACAAGCGGGTTTTTGACAAAGCGCTTATCCGCTAATGTGTCGCTCACAATCAGTGGCTCTTTTGTCATGATCGCATGGGCACAGAAAGAAACAGATCGAGGAATCTCATTCTGTGCGAGCCCTACACTTGCTTTGAACCACTCACGGTCTTCGGCGAGCAAGCTGATTGCTGCAATTGGACATTTTAGAGCATTACTAGCTAAATCGCAGATAATGTCAAACACATCTTCATTTGGTGTGTCCATGATTTCGAAGCTACTTAGGGCATCCAAGCGTTCTAATTCGAACGGAGGAATGGGAGGCTTAGGCCATGGATGATCCCAACCAAAATCCAAGGTATAAGTAAAGTCTTTTTGCTCGAAATCTGATGCGGATTGTATCAAACTATCACTTTTCGGCATCAGAGAATGAGACGTATGTGGCTCCCATTTCTTGTCGTCCAATGGAAGGGAACCTGAAGAATTAGTCGACGGTGTGGCTGCAAAATTCGTTTGCTTACTTGCTTGCGACAGTATACAGGACATACACACGCGAACTAGAGATCGACCAATAACAGGAAGGTCTGCTTCCTTTTTCAGCGTGCAGTTGCCACAAACAACTTCTCCGCACTATCGTATACACAATGTATCAGTTAGTGAATGACACAGTTAACTCAGGTAGGAATAGGAACCTTTCTGCAATGATGTTTTCGACGAAAGCGCGTAAAGTTACGTGTGCACACGTTACACCGATAGCGTTCAGTGTCGAGTACCCAATCATCCTGATGGCGTAGCTGATCAATAGTCAAAACAGTCTTTCCTCTATATTCAGAATTGCTCTCGCTTTCTCCACGTCGTGCCATTAAGCAACTACTGGTGCGATCGCTAGGATCCTAAAACCAAATGCACAAGTCCAGCAAATCTAGTATACAAGAGGAGAAGCTTTGGTGCGTCTCAAGAAACCTTTTACTTTTTATATGTGTGCAAAGATGAATCAATTTATGTGCGTAAAGGATTGTAGAGCCTTATGTTATCATGCTATTTATTTCACCATCACCTCGCTTTTACAGCGCTAACGAATATATGCCGACATTCATCGAACGCAATGCCAACCAAATAAGGGCTTCGTGCTTGAGAGCTATCGTATACATCATTCGCCAAATTCAAAGCCAAAAAACCACAGGCTCTCGCTCGTAGAAGTCAAAGGGTACATGCATTGGGATAGTATGTCCGATTTTCAATGCGGTGGAAGAATTACCAGGTTTAGATGCGCTACCGCACCTCTACCAGCAGCAGCTGCACATTTCTGTTCAGAATCGGATCTATATGTACCGTAAAAGGCACCAGTTGGTTCACACAAAATTTTATTGGACGCTTATTATGTCGGCAATTACAATTCTAGGTGTGAGCATTTCAGAAGTTTGCACAGAGAATGTGAAATTCCATCCATACCCAACACCAGCATATTCGCCGAAACGATTCAGGCAAACCAATCCTCCTTTGAAATTTGGGTAGATTGCTCCAATAGAGCTCAATGCTTTATGACATGCAACTCGCGGCTATAAAACCCACTCAGATGTGATCTTTCATATAGGTAACTCGACTTACATGGAAGCCATTGGCCATATGCTGAACCGCTTGTGAAGATGGCAAAAATCGCATCATTATATCGCCATCACCTGTGGCTGCCGCTCCTCCAATTTTAGAATCAACGTATGCACCGGCACCTGGAATAGTGGCATCACCTACGCGACTACTGTTGATCAGAATATAATCATACTCGAAAAGTACTTGTGCTTCCTACCCAGCAATTTTGTGATTGGCACCATTAGAACTCGTTCCAGCTGACATACAGAGTCTCTTAGTCATATTTTTTGTCTTGTTAAGTAGAGTAGAACTCAGTACCACCCATATTGCCATGAGAATCTAATACCACTATACCGATTGTGTCATGATTACTTTCAGCCACCAAGGACTGTGAAGCGGTATCTTCCGCCGGATGACTTTGCATATCTCCGTCGTAGGCGATGGGACGATAAGGTGGACAGGATGAATTTTGAAGATAGACATTGCGAAAATAATTTGGCTGACATTTCGCATGTTGCCAATTCCTAAATAACGTCTCCGAAAATGAAGTTGTCAGCGATTCCTCTTGGAATCCCATCACCTTTGCAAATTGAAGAGCTCCATCTCCCACTAAAATACTATGAGCAGAATAATGGAGAACCGCACGAGCTACTTTGATTGCAGCTTTTACACGTCGCAATTGGCCCACAGCGCCCATTTGTTTGTACGTTCCATCTAAAATCATTGCGTCCAAAGTTGTCTCACCATTTGTATCTGGGCTTGCACCATATCCAACAGTGTGATCACACTGATCAATCTCGCAACGGTTGCAACCTGCCACGATCGCATCTAGCACATTATTTACGTCTCCGGGATGATGTTTACTATTTGCAAGAACGTCGAAGGCTGACTTTGTCGCATCTGTGAAGGACCACGTATTAATTACAGTTATACCCTTCACTAACAGTAGATAGCCAGCCAGAGACAAGAGAATGATTGTACGAGTACTTTCCATGGTCATTTCTAAAATCGAAATATTTTGTCCAATAATGAGGAGGATAACTGCATACGATTGGACCGAATGTTTGATCGACCGTAGCAATAAACACAGACAATTGACATAGTACCGCTTTGAGCAAGACAAATGATCTCTCGATACTGCCATCTTCACTATCTTGAACTGATCCAAGCCTCATCACCACGTTATTGACTGCTCATTAAGCGCTAGGAATCATCTTGCAGTATAAATATCAAGTCAATGTAGGAAGGCATTATTTATTCTTGGACGTTGCATTCCCATAAAGCAAACGTTTTATCCGTTCTTAGAGGTCATTATGTTTGTTAGTGTGTCAAAACCTCGTGGTGACGCGCCTCAATCGTCAACAATCGTATTATCACCCAATCATATCGCTAGTTCTCGCTTTGTCGTTGGGATCTTTCATTTGCATTCATTCTCTCATGGCTCCCGAGATTCTCGAAGCAACTACGCGCCGTCTTCGTCATGTACAGGAGCACTTGAAGCAGGAGAGCTCTTCCCTTTTGCAACAATCTCGTTTCTCCGATGAAGAAAGCTTGTACGCCAAACGTCTGCAAGAAATGCGAGCATTTTTGTCTGATGGTCGTTTTCGTTATGTTTCCCGTCCATACAAAGCTGAAGACGTCGTCAAGTTACAAGGTAATCTTGATGTCACTTATGCTTCTTCCGTCTTGTCAAGAAAGCTGTATACTATGCTGCGAGAATTGCACGATTGTGGACAAGTTAGCCATACATTTGGAGCCCTAGATACCATACAAGTGATTCAAATGGCAAAGTATATGTCAACGATTTACGTAAGTGGATGGCAATCGTCATCAACAGCTTCGACGTCGAATGAACCAGGACCCGATGTGGCAGATTATCCAATGGATACTGTCCCGAATAAAGTAGATCAACTCTTTCGGGCGCAACAATTTCATGATCGTAAACAATATGAAATGAGAAGACGCTTAACAGATAGAGATCGTGCAGAAAACCCACCAGTGGACTATCTTCGCCCGATTATTGCTGACGCGGATACCGGCCATGGTGGCCTGACTGCGGTTATGAAGCTAACTAAGATGTTCATTGAGCGTGGAGCCGCTGGCATACATATCGAAGATCAAAAACCAGGAACGAAAAAGTGTGGTCACATGGGTGGCAAAGTCCTGGTTTCTACCCAAGAACATATTCAGCGCTTGGTCGCCGCTAGACTTCTAGCTGACACACTCAAATCGCCGCTGGTCATTATCGCGCGAACTGACGCAGAAGCTTCAACATTACTAGATAACAATATTGACGGTCGTGATCATCCCTTCATTATCGGAGCAACAAACATG
This sequence comes from Albugo candida, assembly GCA_905220665.1. Classification (NCBI taxonomy): domain Eukaryota; phylum Oomycota; class Peronosporomycetes; order Albuginales; family Albuginaceae; genus Albugo; species Albugo candida. The sequence continues at coordinate 499,543 of CAJNAR010000168.1, forward strand.
GAGACGGAGTCCTATGTCGAGGCTTCAAAGCGTGGTACAACTGAAGACTGGGATATCCGTGCCCGAGCTATGACTTACCCGGAAGCTGTACAATTTGCAATTGAGAAATCAAATCATCCTGACAAGACAAAACAACTTGATACTTGGATCAGCAAGTATCCAGAAATGAATATATCTCAGATGAAAGCATATGCACTTGCAATGGGTCTCAAAATCATTTTTTGTTGGGAACGTGCTCGTACTGTCGAGGGCTACTATCGTATCAGGGGTGGCGTTGAGTACTGTATTGCGCGAGCAAGAGCGTACGGGGCATACGCTGACGTTATTTGGATGGAGACAGCAAAGCCCGGGATGTCTCAAGCGAGACGATTTGCAGAGGGTGTTAAATCCAAACTTCCTCATCAAATGTTGGCATACAATCTATCCCCTTCTTTCAACTGGAATGCGGCTGGAATGAGCGATCGTGAAATTGAAAGTTTTGTTGATGACTTGGGCAAACTCGGTTTCTGTTGGCAATTTATCACGCTAGCAGGTTTTCATTGCGATTCACTTGCGATTACCCGATTTGCACGCGATTATCACCAAAGAAAGATGTTAGCGTATGTGGAAGGGATCCAACGAGCCGAACGAGATGAACAGGTCGAAACCTTGAAACATCAAGCATGGTCAGGAACGGAGCTGGTCGACTCGATGCAAAATATCGTTACTGGTGGACTATCCTCGACTAAAACGATGGGTAGTGGTGTGACAGAATCGCAGTTCTGAACAAGCTTAGCTGTGGTAGCACATAATGAAAGCAGCAATCTTATTCCCTTGCGTTTCTTGCTTCATTTCTCTCAAACGCTTTTCCGATTTCCATTCTCACCAGCGTGCGATGTCAATTTTGTTGCCAAGTTATCTGACAGAAACTTCGATCAATATGTTAGAACTCAGGGGCTCACTTTGCAGGCATCAATGCATAAGTCATTTGTGTGGATTTGGGAACATACGACTCTCCTATGCTGCCACTTGTGTGATATTTGTCGCCACAATCGATCTCACGCACTGAATATTGAATACTGATGTGAACCCTTCGCGTCAAGTAAAAGAATAAAGTTTCGATGCATCTTATACCCTCGCACTGCCAGCAACGTATTCCATCTCATGCACAAAGGTCCAGCCACAACGAGCCTAAATGGTGTTTAAGAGAGGAGTTTAACAAGACATCGGATGACTCTCACCGCCCATGGAATCTCTCTTTATTGACAAGAACCTTACTTCTGCCAGCATTCTGCTGCGTTCACAAAGAAAAACAAGTCCAATATATCGGTATAATGTGCGATGAAATGACGTCTACACCTTCATTCTTCTCCACTTACTTCTGCTCCATGCATGGTCAAGAAAATAAGGTAAACTGTGCACTGATATCGAAGCATACGACTATTTGCTTTGGAGAATCGATATCCTATTTTGTGGTCAACTAAGGCCTTTACCCAATTTCGAAAGAAGCATGTTGCTTCCAGCAATACCAATTGTGTGCAATTTTACGTTTGTCACTTTTCCCACCAACTATAAATGCACAACGTGTTCCCTTATGATTGCTATATAGATGCACGAACTGCCACTTTCGCAGCATGTGCAATGTAGTGAGCGCCAAGCAGAAGGATATGGAAAAAAAGAACATGTCGTAAGCGTTGAATTTACCAGCATCCCTTTACAATAAACTTGCCAGACTTCAAGATGTTAATTTCTGATGATTTGATTTTTGAAACAGGAGAAGCAGTGTCGTAATGCACCTGTACTTGAATTCTCATAATCAGAGTAAGCAAAAACTTGGATAGGCAATTTCGTTTGCCTATCTTTCATTTTCGATGTCTTGATACAAAATAGTCTGGAAGCTATAACTGGCATTCCTATTACGCTGGACGTGTTATTCTTTGTAGTATTGAAGTGGACCTAAAAAGTTTCCGTTTGGTTAGCTACATAGACTTGAAGATGAACAACCACTAGACCTCAGTAGCGTACTGCTCGATACAATGGTGGAGTCTTTCTCGAAATATTTCCTGCAATAATGGTACAACATGTCCCAGACTTGACAAAAGTTTAGACAACACTGCTTCCGCAGGCTTGATTTTACTTTTTGTAGAAATATTGCATCACTAACTGGATAGGACCGTATCCGACTAAGAAGTGATAACGCTCTGGATCTAGCGTAGAGATCTTCAGCAAAATAGACTAGCTATTCCCACGATGCCGTTGCCTAAATGACATGGAATGATACACTACACGTTCTATTGAGGTTGATAATGTGCAATTTCTGCAGAATAGTACGTTATGTTCATTTCGCAAACTTTCTGTGCAAATTTGTCGCTGCGAGGGGCTTGAAGTGCAAGGAATTTAATGGAGGATATGAAAGAGACATTGACGGCTTCTAATTCATTAGTAGCACACTGATGCTACAAAGCCCGATAATTGGTTGTTGATATTGATGCTGACTGTGGCTGCTTGGATGAATGCGCATGGTGCTTATTTGTCAATTGTGAAAATTTGATCCTAAGCCATTTATTTTGCTATCGCTCTATAACAAGCATTATTCCATTTTCCTGAATATTCTATAACCAGCGAATTCATGGCTAGCTGTAGCGAGATTGTTCAGCTAGATCAGACACAATTGGTCCGATTTCAGCATCAACATTTTAATTACTACATAATAGAAAGCTTGGCACGATGTGTTGTATTGCGTATTCCGCGAAGAGTTGCGCAACTATTTCATTGTGCTCATTTCCCAATTCTTCTGCGTTTGCATCGATGGCACGTGTATACACTCAAAAGATTGTTTTCGTGATGACAAGGAAAGTATGCACAGTCATAATCCTTTGTAGGTTTCAAGAAGAATGCATTATAATGCTGTTTGATGATTCAGTAAGCAAATCTTATAACGAAGAAATCTGATAGGGACACTTTGGTCGACAAATCGACTTAAAGTAGCAAAAGCTACTACATGAAATATTTGATTATCACTTGGTGCTACAGTATAAGGCTGTACGACACATGTGTCTTAGTCATTAGATTTAGGTCATTCAGAACTCGACAAATGTACAATAAGAAAGTTATGATTGATTTATGATATACAGAGATACGAAAACTGGAGTATTTGTTGTATTCATAATCGGAAGAAGGCTACATATAATTTTCCTGTGGGAATGGAAGCATCTAATCAAGAGTGAATAACGCAAGAACACATGTTCAACTTGTTACAGTGTTAATTCCACCGGAAAAAGGTGTTCATGTGCGCCTTCGTGGCCTCTGAACAGAAGTACATCGAAGAAATTGTCTAAGATAACTATTCATGTTGAACAGAGGCATGATCCGAGGCCACTTTTTCATGTCAGTTTATGATCTCGATATCTCGCAAATTGCTTTTACTTTGACGATCGAGTCTGTAAAACCTATTATGAGAAGAAGAGAACAAGATGATAATAGAATTTGGATCATCGGATCTGTCATCATTAGTACGAGGCTCATAATCGCGCGGTATTTAAATTTTTTTTTGCGACGTGAACTTCACTTACAAGCCAGCACGATGGATGACTCTTGAATCAATTGATACTAATCAAATAAGCTCTGCTGTGTGAATGACCAGTAATTGCGTAATCAAGTCACAAGCAAATGAAATGAGAGGAACCTCAATAATAATTACTAAGTGACTTCACATTTAACTTTATCTGTTGCCATACAAATGTATGTACATACGCTTTGGAAGCAATTCTAGCTGATCGGAAAGCTGTGTTTCCGTTTGGTAGCAGGCTAGTGCAATTATGATGGGCTCTCTTATGTGAATGGGCCTTATTGCGGATCATTCTGCACAGAGACATGATTGTCATATCGCCTCATGCCGATTCGGTGTAATGAGTAGATACATCTTCTTACTATAACGACAGTCGGCTATACATGGATCATTGTATATCTAGCTACGAGGACCTCTTTTAAAGCCACGGCGTCATACGGCCTTCAGGATTGCATACAACGATTACAATGGTACTAGATGTCTGGTATCCGAAAGAGATAGTCATGCAATAGAGCAAATACCAATTCCGAATAGATCCAACATCAAAAAGTGATCAATTCATTATGTATGGCTTGCAGAAAAATTCTTCCAGAGGAAGTCCAACAACTCATTTCGCCGTTTACCGGAGTTTGTAAAACGCATTGAAGGGAAGTAGATAGATATCGCGACTAACATAAATTGAAGAAAATACCCTTGAAAAGGTACATGGCAATAATCAAACAGAAAGAAGCTCACGTTGGTTGAAATCGTCACAATCCAGCAAAAAGCTCTTATAGCGGACGAGAATTTTGAACTAAAATCGTCTAGGGACCTCGAAGCTGAAATATTCAGCGGGAAATACTTGATTCGATGATGGAAAGTTGGCTCGAGAAATTCAGACGGAAGTGAAATCTTGATATTCGATAATGCCCGCGATGATTCTCCAGAATGACGGCGGCCGTGAATATCCGAACGAGTATCTTCTCAAACGATTAAATGAAATCGGGTTGAGTAAAATCATCAACTCAGGTGTTTCGCTGAAAATTCAGAGAGTATACTGCCAAGCTGAAGTAGCAATACAGTTGTGGACTAACTACGAGGACTTGTTTCGAAGCTGCTCATATGTTTTTCAAATGCACACAAATTGTACCCTCCATACAAACAGCATAGGAGGACAGTAGCCGCTAGAAAACATCAGAATCGACAGATCGGATAATGAGTACAAACATAAATAGCCTTGATAATTCATGTCGTCTGGTGCACAAAATCACGATGTTTGCTTACTATTTCCTTGTTGCAGAAGCCATTACTGTTGGACTATCCACCAAGAAAGAAGAATCCACGTCGGATATTCCAGCGGGAAAGGATTATTGGGGCTGCGTTAGCTACTGATCAAATTGGATTGCAACGTAGCAGTATTATCGATGACGATGAAGACGGAGATTCAAGCGACCTTCATCACTTGAAATCAAGCATCACTCGACGCATGCGAAGCATGTTGACATCAGGCTGAAAATACATTCAGGATTATGCGAAGAAAGGTATCGCAACCTAGCTACGTCCCAACCGAAGCGTTGGCAGCTGACCTGCTCGCGAAAGCTTCAACACTGTTCGGCTGCGAGACTTGTAGATATTGTACTCTTTGGATCAAGTCATGGTAAGAAGTAAAACGGAAACGTTGTGACAGGCGATGGATGCATCGTCGAGGAATGTCGGTTCAAAGTAGACTTTCAAGTCTCTTACGCGTCACATTACGTCACAAGGCTTGGGATATTTATGTGTACGAGGAAATGTCCATTATGTATAGGATGACCGGCTCATAAATGCTGATGATTTGGCCCTGCACGTCTTCCTAGCCGTTAAGCGATATTGTTGAGTTGTCCAGCTCTCGTACCCTTTATCAGACAAGCAACCTTCATCGTAGTCTCAAACAAGATACTCGTGCACAAGGATTAAGCTATATGACGCCTCTGAGACATTCCGAAGTCGCTTTGAGGATTTCCTTGGGAAAAGTTGGTCATGGACTCCATTGCCAACTATCGCTTTAGCGGAAAGTTTCCGGAGTCTTCTACTCCCATTTTTAATTTCTCTTCTATCTGTGGAAGCTACCGACTAACGCACTCGATTACTGTGTTTAAAGCGGTAGTACCAGTCAGCTTCGACACTGCCAAATGTACCAAATCTTGGATCTTGCGTCGAATGGTACGTATGACAGTCATGCTGCGTGTCGATGTGATATATAGTCATATTGGGATTACAAGGCTGCTTGCAGTATATAAATTTCTTCATGGCTAATGCATTAGTACTCCCAGATCGTGATAGTTACCTTCTGATGGTAGAGAACAAACATAATTTTCCAAGCTCGGACTTTTCTGTGTGGCTTGAGCTTTCTATCTAATAGCAGATGGTAAATTGTTGCTATTCTTTCGCCACTTCTGATAAACGATTACAGCAGAAGCTGGATTTTCGGCCTAGTCAACGTCATCATTTAATTTTTCTGAGCTTCACATCCTCATTTATTTTCCTGTCCAAAAAAATTGCTTTATAACGTACTATTACCTAATAGATGTGTTGCGTTAATTGAAGCCTTTTTGGTTGTTCTTTGTAATCCTGTTGTCATAGTAGTAGCAGCAGCGATGCAGGCTGTTGTCGCTTTTTTGTCGGGAAACTATACAAATAGCCAGTTTTGCCAAGCTTTAGCTGCTGATGCATGGAAAGAGCTTTGTCCAAAAACAACCTTTTTTGCAGATGCCGCAGATGTTGCTATACCAAGTCACGACATCAACTGCCGTCAAATTTACCCAAATTTGCAAAACGAACGCAAGAACATTTGAATATTATCTTCCAAACTTTTATCGATTCCGCGCTCAATCATAAAAACTGGCGCAACCTAAATGAATGCTCTCGATGGTGATCAGGGACTTCTATTTACATAGGTACAAAATCTGGAGACCATATCAAGTGCTTAACTCCTCTTTTTATGGTATTGTGGTCCATATTTGATTTCGAACGCAATGACTCGCTCGCAGCCTAACTGCTGTTAATTCACTTCTGAGAAAACGTCGCGTGGAGGAGAATGGCCTGAGTCCCGCATCGCTTACTTTGCGTAAAACACTCTATTTCACCGCAGACCACCGGCCTGAAAACATTGCAAACATCGTGCTTGATCAACCCTGGGTATGGCATAGATTTAGCACACAACTTGAGGCACACGGTGTGCTGAGTGGATGTATTTAAGCATTATACAGCGTCTGCCAATTCAGCTCGAGAACGAGATTTTCATCGTCCAGAAATTGGGTTCCATTCAAGCAATCGTTGCCGCTGTATCGGCTCTTTACAAGAGCAAATAGAATTGCTGTGCACATTGTTGACAGTAACACTAAACTCCTCAATACATTATCTGTCTGCGAGTGTGGCTTTTTTCCATTCGTTGAGCAATTTAATCCAGTGCTTCTCGGACTAGAACAATGCTTCGCAGCGATTCTAAGATCGCACGCAATGAAGAGAAATCATATAATTTTGGTAATGATTGGGTACTTGTCGATGGTTACACCATACACGGTATTTCGTATTAATTTCGAAGCACCATCCCTTAACTGAACATAGTCATGATGCACGAAGAATAACACCATTCGCGGCTCTTACTATAACTCGATGATACGGATACATTCCACGATTAAATACCCACTCACCCAATCCACTCAGATCGCCTTTTCCTTATATTGTATCTCAATTCTTCGCTGACTTTGGCAAAATACTAGACTCATTAAGCTTAAGTGATTATATTCACTTCAACGACTCTGTAGATAGTCCGCAGGATGAGCGTATCACCTCTAAGTATTCATCTCTCAAGATGCAGCATACTCCTTACAGAAAAAGTGCACTCAATGCCACGTGAGTCTAATAACACCTATCCCGAAGGGTTCGACACAAGTCATTTATGAGATGTTCTAACCATTGTTTTGCTCCCTTTTCTTAATTGTGAGCCTCTGGCTTCTTGCCGTGTGTTTTGCTTAAACACAGCATGAACGCACCAAACGCACGGTAGGATGGCTGCTCATAGATAACAGCGAAAACTCGCACTTTCCAAGTTTAAGGTAATGATAGACGTTTTCTTTAGTTTTGCAAGCCAAACAGATCGCTGCATTGTTTGATCAAGCATGCGTCCTGTACCGGGCCAGAATTAGCTTTTATAAGCTGTTTTGCTTGAATGCATCAAACAGCTGCATGATCGGTTATTAATAAGAACGAACCAATAAGAGGTCGTATGAAACCGGTTTGATGCGGAAAAATGCCAAGTACCGAGCCTTTACGCTGAATACAGGTCATCGTACAAGCTAATCCGAGACATATGATTCAGCCAAGACCGTTATGACGGGGCTGAAGCGGTTATACGATATTATACGGTCGGTATAGAGATTTTACATCACTTGCAATTTTTCCTCTCAAATGCTTGTCGCAAGCGGTATCTCCTTAGCTTTTCTAAACTCGATAATCAACGCTCTATGTGATCCGTTGCGCAAATATTTGACAAACTATTTGAATCCCTTTGCTATCGTGGCTAAACGTGGGATGATTCAAGCTCCTGTGTTTTGTTTATGGGCGTTATACGACTGCGATTTCATACTGCCAAGGTTAAACAATGTATTTTGGACGTCTGTCTGCATCAGTGGACTTATAAATGTTGCTACGAGCTACTTGTACAACCGCAGCATCCAAATCTCGACCATATCCGCAACAGTTCCGTACCTATCATTCACACCGGGTTTCTTGGTCATTCTAGCGTTTCTCGTGCTTGGAGAAATACCGTCATCTGTTGGTGTCATTGGAATTTTATTTGCAGCTATGGGTGGGATGTGGCTGCAAGGAGGCTGCAAAGCGGAAAGCACGCTAGCTGACAAGAAAATAGACGAAAGCAAAGGAGCCACCTACATGACTCTAGTAGCATTTTTGTGGAGTGTCACAAATGTTTTCGATAAGATTGGGGTTCAGCACTCGACACCGGTTGTGTATGGTGCAGCCATTCAGGTTGTTGTGACAACATTGAGTTTTATCCTCAGCCGTTTGCTGCCCACGGAAAGCTTTGATCATGCGATTTACGCTCCATTAGGTGAGAAAAAGCCAAAAACACCTTGGGGTATGGTTATACTGGCAGGTCTCACCAGTGTGATTTCATATTATGTCAATTTGCTAGCAACCCAACAACTGGAAGTCTCTTACGTGATCGCAATTAAACGGTCTGGATGCATATGGAGTGCCTTATTAGGAAAATATCTCTTTCACGAACCTAATTTTTGCAGGAAGATGCCAAGCATTTCGCTCATGTTCGTAGGTGTTGTCTGCATTATTCTCAGCAATAATATGCCACCAGCTACGTAATACATTTCTAAATCTATATCTATCTACCACGAGCCCCTCGTTCCTTGCCTGTAGACACTGTCTCGTTTTATTTGATGTTGAGCGCACGTCAGATAGTTCAATCTTGCTTTTGGAAAAAAATGTCGTTTTTTGAGGCAGTTTGTTCTGCTTGATCCAACCAAACTTCAGACTGCTTGATATCGTTTTGAATGGTAGCAATAAGGCTATCTAGAGATGGAAAGTTCAACTCAGGTCGTAAATATCCACAAATAAGAAGTTTCACGGTTGCGCCATAAAAGTCTTTCTCAAAGTGATGGAGAAGATGGGGCTCAACTGTTTTGACCTTCATATACATCCAATTTTATTAGTTTTCAGAAAAGTGCCACAAGCGTTTGACGTACTTCATTTTTAAAATAAGGATTCCATCCAATGCTTGCGACCGCTTTGTAGGGTCCTTGATCATTCACTGTTGCCCAACCACAATAAATCCCAGTGGGAAGCTGCTCAAGCTTTTCCCCCAAATCCTCACGACACAAATTTGCGGTAGGACATCCCAGCTGTTTTCCGCCTCGGCCAAAACCTTCCACAACCTTCGCCTGAAGATAAATAAAGTCTTTCAATCCTTGGATTCCGCTCATAAGCCAAAGTGTCGGCACTCGTACTTAAGAAGCATTCTACAGTTTTTACAGTTGAATGTTGGTCATAGAATAGCGAGAACATTCGCGATCGGATGGCAGCTCCAACATCTTTGATGCTGAACGCGGTACCAAAGCAGCAACAGGATAATCACATAGTGCAAAACGGGCGACAGAATAATCCCTTTGTTTCGCAACAATACATCGGAAGTGAAGATTGTAATACGGAGACTGACGGCCAAGCAGCGTCATCACGTGATGCGCCTCGGAATGGTCCGATGCAAAATAGAAGAAAAGTTTACCGGCCAATACAAAAGAACGATCGTAAAAAACCTGCTCAAGCTTTCGAACAGTCCGATAGCACAAGTGGTAACGGGAGGTCGAAGAAAACGAAGAAGCCACCGTTGAAGCCGAAGCGGCAACAAAACCAAGTCGACGACGGTACAAAGGGCACTACTAACGCACAAAGATCTATTAAAGCATCAACAGTAGAAGAACGGGCAAAAGCGAGAGAGTATTGTGTTGTATGCACGGACGAAATTAAATTTCACGCAGTGGGTGAATGTAATCATCATGGAATTTGCAGTAAATGTTTCATGAGGATGAGGTGGGTTTTGAAGGATCGCTCCTGTCCAATTTGTAAGACGGTTTTGTCAAAGATGATTGTATCTCGAGAAGTACGATCATTCCAGAGTTTTTCGACTTGGGGGGAGGAAATTCTTGGTGCTGGCAATGCTGTCGATGCCGAAACTGATATGATATTTGTAAATTGTCGCTCACACTATCAAAAATTAAGACGTTTACGAGAACTCCACTGTCGTTTGCGAAGCTGCGATTCTTCTTCTCAAACATATCTAAATATTGATCAACTCAATCAACACATGAAAGAGGCACATAACTTGATGTTTTGTCAGCTTTGCTTGACGCATGAGACTCGGTTCATTCAGGAGTGTCCCGTTTATACCAAAGCTAAACTAGCTGCACACAGCTCAGGGCGGAATGGTAGAACCAAATCGGTCCAAAATAAACGGAAAGAACTGCATCCAATGTGTCAGTTCTGCAAAAGACGTCAATATTGTGACGTACAATTATTTCAACACCTTGAAAAAGAACATTACAAGTGCCATTTATGCAAGTCAAGTGACCAGTATTATCGAGACTAGTGAGTGTGCTTATATTTTCTCATGCAAGCTCGACATAATATTTCTCTCTACTTATAGCACCACCTTAGAGAACCACTTTAGGAGTCAGCATTATCTGTGCGAGGATACCAAATGGTAAGGTGATTCCCAATGCTTTATTTATCCATGCGCCTCACTATTGTATCAGCCTGGCTAGCCGATTTGTAGTGTTTGAAAACCAGGTCGAATACCATGCTCATATGGCACAAACTCATGGTGTACGCAATCCGAAAGTCATGCTGGAATTTCACGTTGCTAGAAACGTGGGACACCCTCAAGCATCGAATCACGCCTCTCCACCTGAAATGTGGGCACCTCATGAAGGTGAAAGAGGCCAACAGATAGAATTTGCGATGGCCGAGCTGGAGGAATCGTTCCCATTATTACCAACTCCTTCAACAAATGCTCCTAATTTAGGCTCAATTCAAAGATCCTTCTCCGTATCTACTACGCCTATTCGAAATAGAAAGGATCGCGAGAAGAATATGATGGATCTGGTTACAACCAGGCAAGGGCAAATTGCCCGAAATCGAAGACTCGCTCAAGCATTTGGATTATCTGGACCAGGAATCAATGACGAAGAATTTACATTAGAATTGATTGCCCCTGCGTACCCGCAAGATTTGGTCAACTGGGCAAAGGCCAACACTGGATACCTCTCAACGATTGAAAGACGTCTGGAACGTTTGGTAAAGGAAGCGAGATGCTTCAACGTTAGTTTGAAGCCTATGCCTTCAGAAGAAGTGAGTGTTGTAGAGAACGTTGCACTTGACACTCATTCACTCTGACGTAGCGTGCATATATGCATGAATTGGCTACTATCTATGGAGTTAGCTCAGAATCTACCGGACAAGACCCATATCGAAGAGTAGTCTTTTACAAAAGGGATGCCTCAAAAGTGCCGATAATTACCGTTTCGACGCATTTGCACGCGTTACACCGCGAGGCTGTTCGTGCGAAACAACAAGTAAACCAGTCACGAAGCGTAACTGAACAACGTCACGATAATCTCGGAGAAAATCGTGGCTGGGAACGCCTTCCTCATGAAGAACAGAATACCACAATCGATGCGTGGAGTGACGATGAAGAAAAGGGAGAGGAAGTTTGCACCGATGATTCCTAAAGGCGGAAGGTCCCATGGTTGTCAGAATTGGATCGAACCAAACTACACAGAAGAAAATGAGCATTTGGCAGCACGCTGCAGAAACGCTTCTGCGTCAACCAAGCCCCAGATGTGGTGGCTGGGCGGCTTGGTGATTGCTTCAATTCCATCTCAGATTATAGATGCAGATATCCAATAATTCAACAAACCCTGAAGCGAAAATAGAACAGAAGTATGGAACGAGTTGAGTCTTTTTCGCTTCTCTTTTGACCTCCAAAGTCGAATCATGCTGTACAATGTCATACAAAGCGGACCCGTACTAGTGACGGCTCAAAACTCAATCGATATAATGGCAAGCGCTAAAGAGCCGACACATTATCGCCTACTTTGTAAATTATAGAGCTGCCAACGACTTTGTATGGTGGGGATGGTGCCAATGTGAAGACTCGTATTACCACATTGACACTTTCTGTGGTTCACACAGCATACGGTTTGAACAAAACGTGCAATCCGGATGGCCAACAAAATCGTGGTAAGTTGTGACAATAGAAAAGTTGGTAGGTGGCCTGCGTGATGTTTGAGAAAATGACTTTGAGCAGCTGCAAATATGTGCATACAATCATAATATATCTGATTCTTCAACTACCTACTTATCTCATCATTACTCCTGACCGTGTAAATATCACCTAAGTTTGGATTCAAACCTAGGGAGGTAGATAGTTTCCAAGCTTTTTTGCTTTGGGGAAGGGCTCGATCACTCCCCACACTGCCGGGAAACGAACCAACGACCTCGAGTAGGGAATCTGCTTGATCAACGACTGAGCTGGATTATAAAATGGGCGAGGATTTCTTTTTGTAATATTCACAACCTGTCCTCAAACTTCATTTTTGCCAGAAGAAAATGCAACACTTCACTTCTCCAAACAAGATGGTGATACAAAGTTGATCGCTAGTCCACTCCAGCGTGAATGCTAAGGGCTCCTCAATTATTTCAACGTGAAACAATATCTCAGCACTCACGGTGAATGTCAATGGAATCCATCAAAATGGTCATCTTGTTATCGACCTCGTCCTATCTCGACAGTCCATTTGTCGTGTTCAAGACACAGACTTCCACGATAACAGCCAAATGGAATCGATCCAGGTTTTATTACATTCAAAAATGCATCACAAAATGTTTCTCAATGATCACTACAGTGCTTTTCTACTTTTAACTCAAAATCGCAGTGGCGGTGTGATGAGAATCCTTCGTTCGGACTTTCCCGGTTACACAGCAGCTGAAAAACTCACCGAACGAAGTATTCGTAATCGCTATTTGGTTTTGCGTCTTCTCATTCACGATGTACCAGTGTATATTAACAATTTATATGCACGGGTCAAGGCCGAGGAAAGAGTCATTTTTTATGAGTTATTGCTCCCAAACACTTTCGAATCGACCGCGACACATCTCGTATTTGGTATTAGAGCACACCACCCGATCCAGCTATCGATGCTTCAAGGGTACCAATTCGAAAATTCGACACGAAGCAAGTCGATTATGCGAAACTATTCCAAACACGCAATATTGCGTGTTTGGAATAGTTTCGCATCTGGGTGCGGTAGACGCTTGGCGAATCCAACATCCGACCAAAAACTTATCTACAGGACCATTACCACGCAAGAATCGACTAGATTACATCTGCATGTCGGAAAAGCTTCACAATATGGCATACAAAACCTCTGAGTATTCCTGTCCACAACATGCGGGAGATCATTTGACCAAAAAAGTAACTTTTGCAAATCCAACTCAATCCACAGGCGACGATATTGAAAATGTTCATTACCAGCATTTGAATATATCCTAGTTGTCGAAGCATTAAGTTGCAGTTGCGGACAACTTCATGTCCCGGGAAGATATGGGAAAGGAGGAGGACGAAAACCAAGAAGAAGCTTTCAGGAATTAGGAAGAAGATTGCACAGGATAGCCTACGTGATGTCGAGTCTAGCCAGCATCTTTTGGAATCCCTAGCAGCTCGGTTTCGCACTCAGGACACCAATCAGTCACGGCATTCTTACGAATCGAGTCTCGAACAATTCAGAGGTTCGGTCGAAGGCAATTCCAGATACAACCAAGACGAGAGCTTCGACTATCAGGTGAAGCATATTGAGAACTATCTCACTCATTTTTTCGCCCTCCGGATAGTTCTTGTCGTCGCGTGCCGATCGAATATGTCATCAAAAAATGTGGCACCCTGACATCGAGCCCGAGGGAAAGTGTTGACGAATCTAGGGATCATTGAAGTGATGTCATGAAATATCTATATAGCCCCGAGACCGACTCAGCTGATACATGCGAAGGAAAGCAAAAAAAGCTAGTGCATTCGATTCAAGTTTCCCTTCTATCCGAAAAGCAAGACCGTCTCTCATAGCGCTTAAGTAAGACAAAGATGGCAGAAGCGATCAAGCGCATGCAAAGTGGTTCTTCTCCAGGCATGGATGGACTACCAGCTGCATTTTATCAGCTTGATCCGGAAATGCTTGTCGAGTGTCTGGAGGATCGTGTTCGAATATTAGCTGGAAAGAGGTATCTTACTTCGATCGCAACGTCACTCGGCAATAACATTATTGTACAAAAAAGGATCACGAGGTGATCCTAGCAACAATCGACCGATCTCAATGCTTTGCGTTGATGTGTAAGTAATTTCAAAAGTGTTGGCGTATGGATTTGCAACGGTTTTGCCAAAATTGATCCATCAAGATCAAACAGCATTTTTGCGAGGAAGGTCGATGCATCACCATATCCTACATCTCATCAGAAATAATACGGCAATTTACTTCCAAAAATCATGCATCGAGCCGTATACAAAATAATCCTGTGCATGCATTCTAATTTCCCATTCGACGCTTGATTATTTGATTCAGACTTTCCGCGCGACCCCATTTCTCTTGCAAAACAAATTGACATTCCGACACTCACCGCCACCGTCCGTGCGTAACATAAGAACGCGACAGTCGAATTTTTTTCCAAAGAAATCCAGAATATGCTCGAATTTCCGGGCAGCTGCATCCTTGGTCCTAGCCAGGAACACACGGCAATAATTCGACTTATGTTCGACAAGATTGACCAATTATCGATTTCCAAATCGATCCTTTGGGGTCATAGGACCCTTTAAATTGCTGCATATCACCCCTCCGACTCTGTAGATAGGTAAATTTTCCTGGGCGCAAGTCAGAAACTTCTCACGTATTTTATCGCTCAATTTGATACCGAATCTTGGATTCTTCGCCATACGACGATGAAACAGCATGAGCGTACCTACATGTAAGTTCGTATCTGGATCGGCAGTCGTCTATTCGTTGACAACTGCCATGATCACATCAATTGGCTCTTCGTCACAACGGCTTTGACTTAGTTTGCACTTCAAGCACGTGATTGTTCATTTGGACGTAAGAAAGACTGTGCCAGTCTTGGAATCCACCAGTGACCGACGACCGTCTGCATACATGAAATTGAAACCCTTGTTATCCAGCTTTCCATATGAGATAATGTTTCTCATTACTAACGGTGCGAGGTGAACGTCAGTCAAGCGCACTGTGCAAGGTCCACCAGCGGCCGTCAACTGGAGAAGCACGGACCCGACCTTCGTCACACATAGCGATTGTTCATCTGGAAGCAAGCACTTGCTGTCACAATTGCGGGAACTTTCAAGCATTCTCTCATCACACAAAAGGTGTCAACTAAACCGCTGTCAAAAAACCATCGATTTTGAATTATCTCTGTGTCATTGACTACTGCGATAGTAATATGTACGCCACGTCCATTTCCACCTCCCCTGTTCTTCTTACCACGGCAGTCTGCCGCGATATGTCCAGCTTTGTTACAGTTGTAGCACGTCCGAGTCTCACGTCTTGGCTGCAAATTCCCAACATGTGGCACAACGGCCTACCCAGTAGCCTTGGCGCCACGCAGCAGGCCCGAGATTTTTGTCGTTGGTAGTGCCTTCGTCAACACATCCACCATCATATCATCAGACTTGACAAAGCTTGCCTGCACGACCTTAGCTTGAGCGTAATGGCAGATAGAATTTGAAAGGAATGTCGACATATTTCGCGCTCGCGGTACTCTTCTCACTTTCCACTTCCTGATCGCCGCTTGATTAATCCATTAACATGGGCACGACTCAACAACTTATATGTCCAGTTCGCCAACGATTCAATTCAGCACTAGAAGATCACGAATAGTATGCGACGCAGCGATGAACTCTGCTTCCATTGTGCTACGCGAAACACCAGTCTGCTTCTTGCACGTCCAAGATACTACTACACCCTCCATCGTCAGCACGTATTCCTAAACCTGAATTTCTATCCAGCTTGTCCGCGGCAAAGTCCGCGTCGCTCCAGCTTTCGATCTTGATGAGGTCCTGTGGTTGACTTGCACTGTTGACACATAACTTCTGCGACCTTGTCTCCTTAGATATCACGCACTTCTCATGAACATTTTCCAATTTCTCATCTTCAGTTTGTGAGTCTGCCTTGTTGCGCGGTGCACTGCAAAACAGATATCAGGGCGAGTGCATCTTTCTTGGTAGACTCCCAACGAGGGACTGAAACGCCTTGATGCTTGCTAGTTCGCCTTCAATGAAGCAACCAACAATTCTGACCCTTGCGTTTCCTCTTTATTTTTTTTGGCATTCTTCGCCAATTGGAGTTCGAGCTCCGTTCCAAACATGATTCTGTAACAGCAAGTCGATCGTCACTTCTTGACCAGCACATAAGCAGCCTCAGAGCCCAACATTATACGTAAGTCCAAAAACTTGTTCACTGAACCCAAATCTTTTGTGCGAGCGACACCATGCTGTCGAAAATTCGTTCAACGACATCAGTCGAAGTCCCAGTGACCAAAACGTCGTCGACGTACACTCCAACAACCGTGAAATTTCTATCCGTATCTTTAATATACAGACACATGTCTGTTGTACAATACACTGCTCGAAACCCAGATTCACCAACTTCGAGTGAAATAGATTGCTTCATAGCCTTCCAGCCTACTTCAGGCCATATAGCGACACTTTAAAGCAATATCTTTTCTATGCTTAACTCCATGTTGCTTCAAGATATCTTGGCCTATTTGCATTCCGCTTGGCACTCTCATGTATATGTCAACACTTTTTCATTTTTTGTCTTGACACATGCATTTGGTACGTCACCATGACGTGCCAGCACGTTTCATCAAATAGAGAGTACCCAGATTAGCTTCACGGTACCAAGTTCTATTACTGCATCAAAAGTCAAAGTGCAATCGATTCCAAAGAGTATTTCATTGCCACTTGCAACGATTCTTGCCTTATATTCCTCCCCATCTTCATCAGCATCTGTCTCCGTCTTAAGAACCCACTCGTAGTGAAGAACGTATGAGTCTCTAGGTGGAACTAACACTCTTCACAAACCATCTAAATCCAAAGCGTTCAGCACTTCGTTTAGGCTACGAATCACTTATATTTGTTAGTTCTTTTCACAGCCTCACCGTAGTTTCTTGGATCTGGTTCTCTGATAGTGTTGACAACTCCTTGAAGTCTAATAATGTTACCTTTATCACTTGGCTTATCGAATTCATCGCGTCTTGACCGTGTCAGGTGTCGGTCACGTATCCATCCGGAAGATCGGCCTTCCGTTGGGCGCTGCCATGCCATCAAACGCCTCCTGACCTTCAGTACCATGCAATCTTTTACCAATTCATTGTATTGAATGTAGGTCAGGGTTTCAACATACCGAACATGCTGAGTTACACTACTACACGCTCCTTTGGTATGTAGGACCGATATGCGTTCATCTCATCGTCCATTCCGATAATGATTGCCGCTTTCCCACGCACACCCAAAGATTTGTTCTTAATCTTCAGGTGCACCGTGAATGGGGAGCCAAAGACCACAATGTAACCTAAGATCGTCGTTTCTTGGTCAGCATCTCAATTGGGAAGATGCCACCTTCATTTGGCCTCGGTGGGACTTCGATTTAGGATGTAGGCTGCATGTTCAGCCACCTCGTCCAAAAACTTCAAGGGTAGCCCACTTGCAAACACCATACTTCGCACCATGTTCATGATAATGCGATGGATTCTTTCAGCTTTGCCATTACTTTCCTGGTTGCTTCTTTCACTTACTTGTCGTATGACACCAAGTTTCTTGCAAAACACGTCCAGAGGTTTGTATTCGCCTCCACCGTCTGTACGTAGAACGTTCATACGGTAACTGAACCACTTTCGAAATAGACCAAGAAGTGCCTGAACTTCATCGCAGCAACATCCTTAATCTTAGCGAGGAACACTCGGCAATAGGTTGACCGATGATCGATCAAGTTTTTCAAATACTTATTGCCTAGTCACATGGCCCTTTAAGGTCGAAACAGATGGCGCCAGAGATCATATAGAAGGGTGAATCCAGCCCGCTGTCTTTGCGTGACTGTATGTTCTTCGTCTGCTTGTCTTGTGCGCATGCCAAGCAGTTGATACGCCTTATATCGGTCAGTTTGACACCAGAGGCAGGATCGCGGGACATCCTGATGATTGTGTCATATCACAGATGACCCAAACGACGATGGAACTGTAACAAGCTTCCATGCTGGAAACCCATGTTATGTTCATGTTCATCACCATTCACGATTGTCATAACCGCCTCCTTTGGTGAACCAAATGCACAAAAATTGTCAGTGGAAATAGCATCGTAAACCAAAACAATTAAAACATCATTGCTACGATCAATGTCCATGATGGGTGTACCACCACGATTAGAGACCATAACACGCCTCCCTTCCTTTCCAAGTTATCGAAGGAAATGATGTTACACCCCAAAGGGATGCGTATTGAACATCGATAAGTCGGATGGTCTTTACAATACCAAGTGCCTTGACCCGGATCATCACACTTCCTTGTTTGGTGATTATTTGGGGTACCCCATCCGAATCCGCGGTAAAACATTCATTTCGTCATTCGACCGGATCGTCGAGCAGACTCAAGTCATTGACCAAATGTCGTCCTGAGCCGCTGTCCAATACTAAGTTGCTGGTTAGGCTGGACCTTCCATCTCTAGCAGCTAAAATGAAATCTTCATCTTGTCGTTTCTTGCCTTTGTTCGGGAAAACTGCATTGAGGTGACCAGTGTTCCCCCATTAATAGCACCTTCTTGTTCAGGACGTTTCTTGATCTGTTCAAACTTCCTGATTTCCTTCGTCGGCTCGAGGACGTTTAACACGTCTCTAGCGAAACATTGGACTCGAAGGCCGAACTCAGTAGATTGTGCAAATTGGGCGATACCTTCAGCCTGTCGCACAAAGTCAACTCTGTTCAGGTCCAAACAGGACAACATCGTCGTGCGCATTGTTGCCCAAGACAAGGCTGTCCGCGCCTCCGCACGAGTCACAGACAGCTGTTAGATACAAGAAATCTTTCATCCAGATACGGTGCGATGCCTTAGGCGCAATAAACAACTGCAAAATCCGGGGAGGTGTTATCTTGGTAGAGAGTCAGGATCTTTGCATTGCATGCTACAAGGTTTGACTCTCAAACCACCAAGTTTCCACCTGCCGACGATAATTTTCTATGCCATGCCTGCAAGGTTTTGACCAAGAGCATCAACCTTGATGTTTTCAGGCCACACAAAACCACAGGAACGCTCGGAGAAGCCAACTTGTCGCAAAAATTCAATCCCCATTCAGTTGAAGGTGTCTATATTACTAGAATTAGACAAACTGACTTCTCTAGTTGCCTAGGCTATCTTAAATAACATATATACATATAAAAACGTTTCGTGAAATACCTGTGAGAGGTGATAGAATGTCGTCTCGTTGATAATCTCGTATCGTAGTAGCCTCAGCAACCTTAGGTATTTCACCCATTTTATTGTTGCCATCCACCTGAGACGGTGGGTCAATCATATCACCAGTAGAACCTGGTCGTCGAGAATTAAAGTAGGTGGCCGACGAGACATTTGGCAAACGTTTGAGAAAAGAGGTATGCTCCAAAGTCTGGGGGTGATAAATTCTCCTGATCCTAGAACCTAACCAGAAGTGCTTGACTCCGCTGAGTCCTTGCGATGCCCGTTGACTTTCTGGTCTTCGAGGATTCAATTCTACACATCCTCTACGACAAGTCACCAAGCATGGCGAGCATTGATCTTCGACTTCTGAAAAATCCACCAAATGATCCTTGCGTTGCGAGTTGATCCAGTACCTTTGCAAGCCGAATGCGTTCCTCGTGGTGGTAACACTGTCTTCGAAAGTACCGAACGTGCGCACTAAACGTGGTGTAGATCACGGAAAGTGCTGGAACTGTCGGAGTTGCTGATCGATGATCGAACAAACGACGATTCCGATCTGTCCAGAAGAAGTGCAGTGTCACCGCTTGCAATGCAAGCCACAAATCCGATATAATTGCTAAATATTCTTTCCAATCCGACCGTAGTGTTGGTACGATTGCACATGCAATATGCGTCCAACGTGGTCGAGAGGAGAAAAACTGATCCCAACTAGGAAGTAACTCCCTCGATAACTGTTCCGTGTGGTCGCACTCTAGAAAGAGATGTTGATCAACATCCGAAAGGCGAGACGAACTGTAAATCCTTCGAAAATTGGTAATACGTTTTCGAAGATGCCGTGATGTAGCCATAAAAGTTCGCGTTCTGAATCCAGTGCGTCCGATCTCTCCCGTGTTGACCAATGTGTCGACATCGGATGACTCTTGGTTGGTTCGGGAGGTTTCCAGACGATTCGTGATAGTTGTGAGCGTGGAATGGATAGAAAATAATGTTTCCTTTCCTTGCTTTTTACTCCCACATAAAATGATCTGCCACTTGTGGTTGGTATAATCCAAGTGATGAGACCAATCGTCAAGTGGATACGCTGGAGAATCTGAGTGACTTCATTGTAAAGTCGACTCAGCAACTTTTCTTCAGACATATCCGACGTGTTCAGCTCTTCGTCGTTGTAATAGTTGGCGACGAAATCTTCCTTCGTTGGCCATGTGTCGCTTTCACGAAAAAAGTCTTGCAAACTTCGAACGTCGAAAAGTGTAGCAAATGTTTTTCGAAATGTTCGATGTGGTTCATCCACCATGCCAAGATTGTACCAAACGTTCTGTGTACTCGGACGACGAGTAGCAGCTTCGTAATGTAATTTTTGGTCGCAGTGAAACCACATCGGCTGTTCCATGTAGTACTGACGGCGTTGTGAAACATTTAAATCTGATATTGAAATGCTCCAATCCATCTGATGCCACATTCTAAATGCTTTTTTCCACCATGATGATATGCTCTCCCATTGAACCATTTTTCCATGTCGATTTGGTGCGATGGTGAATATATCCATCGGCTTGTGTGGTCCAAAGGGAGGTTGAATAAGTTGTAATAATTCCGTCGAAGCTGTTGTCCAATTCGCAGGAAGAATTGTTGACGCATCGGATGCGAACTGCTGAAGGAATTGAATACGTTGTAGCTTTAAGTCGTCCCACCAAAAAGGAACTTGTAGTCCACCATCTTGTCGGCGAAGATATAAAAACTCTTTGCTGAGTAGGTGAACATGTTTTGAATCTTTTTTGTGTTTCCGACCAAGCACAAAGCGATTTAACATCGATTGCCACTGTCGAATTGTCGCTGCTGGTATGTCTACGTGCATCGTGTAATGCCACAAACGTGATAAAATCATCGTCTGCGCAACCAGTAGTCGACCACGAACAGTTCTTGCTGTTCGAAACCATACACCAAACCCATCGTAAAAACGCTTGTCGAGAGTTGAAATAACCATCGAGTGAGTTGGTTTCTGGCCGAACGGAATACCCAAATACTTGACCGAATCCTCCGGACCCATTATGGTCAAATTGGGAATACGTGGACATGGCTTGGTCCGATTCAACGAGAGCAAGGATGATTTACTCAAGTTAAGTTTCGCACCCGATCCATCGCAATAGACTTGGACGAGTTCAAGTTGCGTCAAAACACCATTTGGTGTCTCTGAAAGCAATGTCGAATCGTCCGCAAAAAATAATCCAGTTGCGACAGTCGTGCTATTAATCCAAATGCCATGGTCTTCATGTTGTCGAAGTAAATTTCCCAAAGGTTCGATCGTCATCAGAAAAAGTAATGCTGAGAGAGGATCACCTTGTTTCACTCCACGTTGTGGTGTAATAGATGGTGTGATATTTCCATTAATCATCAACTGCGCCTTTGTGTTATTGTACAAAAGACGAACCCAGTCGATGAAACTTTTTCCAACGCCCATTTTTTCCAAAACGCGAAACATGTACGTCCAATTGACTCGATCATAAGCTTTCTCAAAGTCGAGAAAAGTCGCATAAGCTTCCTCCCCACGATGAGTGACAAAGTCTTGGATGTCGGTGAGATGTCGAATATGATGATGCATTGACCTTCCTCGCACGAATGCTTTTTGATCTTGATGGATCAATTTTGGCAAAAAACGTTGCAATCGATACGCCAACACTTTTGAAAGTACTTTTACATCGACACAAAGCAGTGCGATCGGTCGATAGTTGCCAGGATCACCTCGTGATCCTTTTTTGTACAATAATGTTATTGCCGAGTGACGTTGTGATCGAAGTAGAATTCCTCTTTCCAGCTGATATTCGAACACGATCTTCAGACACTCGCCAAACGTTTCCGGATCAAGCTGATAAAATGCAGCTGGTAGTCCATCCATACCTGGAGAAGAACTACTCCGCATGTGCTTGATCGCTTCCGCCATCTCGGTCGTACTTAACCGAGTGGAGAGACGGTCTTGCTCTGCTGAGGCAAGTGAAACTTGAATCGAATCGAGTAACTTTTTTTGCTTTCTTTCACTTGGATCATATGAGTCGGTCTCTGAGCTATAAAGAGAGCCCATGACACCACCCCAATGATCTCTGAATTCGTCAATAATCTCCCTCGGGTTCGATGTCACGGTACCACATTTTTTGGTAACATTTTCGATCGGCACGCGACGACAAGAACTATCCGGAGGGCGAAAAAAATACTTTGAAGAGTTCTCCATATGCTTCACGTGATGGTCGAAGCTTTCATCTTGGTTGTATTTCGCGTTGTTTTCGACTGAAAGTCGGATTTGTTCGAGACTCGATTCGTAAAAGTACCGTGACTCATTGGTGTCGTGGATGCGATATCGAGCTGCTGCGACTTCCAAAACACGCTGGCTAGACTCAACATCACGTCGGCTATCTTTTGCAACCTTTGGCAATGCGTTGAAGCCGTTTCTTGATTTTCGTCTTCCAATTTTCCCACATTTTACCGGGATTCGAAGTTGTCCGCAACTGTTCGAGCACCAAAATCGCTTCCAATTTGATTGCTTCGACAACTTTAGGATATTCAAATAGTCGTAATGAGCATTTCCAATATCCTCGACCGGGTGATTGAGTTGGATTTGCAAAAGTTACTTTTTGTGCCAGATGATCTCCCGCATGTCGTGGACGAAAATACGCAGAGCTTTTGTATACCATATTGAATAGCTCTTCCGACATGCAGATATAATCAAGTCGATTCTTGCGCGGTAATGGTCCTGTAAATACTTTTTCAGTCGGATGCTGGATTCGCCAAGCGTCTACCACACACAACTGTGAAAGCCATTCCAAACACGCTAATCGACTTGGTTCGTGTCGAATTGTTCCACTCGAAGCATCGATAGCTGGATCGAGTGGTGTGTTGAAATCACCAAATACGATATGTGATGCGGTCGATTCGAAAGTGTTGGAAAGCAATGACTCATAAAAACTCACTCGTTCCTCGGCCTTGACCGGTGCATATACACTGTGAATATACACCGGTGCATCGTGAATGAGAAGACGCAGAACCAAATAACGATTTCGAATGCTTCGATCGGTGAGTTCTTCAGCTGTTGTATAACCGGGAAAGTCCGAACGAAGGATTGTCATGACGCCGCCACTGCGGTTTTGAGTCGGATGGAGAAAAGCACTGTTGTGATCATTGACAAACATTTTGTGCTGCATTTTTGAGGATAATAAAAATTGAAATGATTCCAGTTGGTTGCGATCGTGAAACTTGGTTTCTTGAACACAACAAATGGAGTATTGTGATACGATGTGGTCGATAAAAAGATGACCGTTTTTATGTATTCCATTAACATTCACCGTGAGTGCTGAGATATGGTTCCACGTTGAAATAATCGAGGAGCCCTTAGCATTCACGCTGAAGTGGACCAGTAATCAACCTCATTTCACCATCTTGTTGTGAGAGGTGAAGTGTTGTGTGCTCCTCTGGAAAAAAGCTGAGATTGACGGAAAGCTCAGCGATGTCACCATGGAGAAGTCCACGCCATCTACCTCCAAACCATTGCGACCAACACTTTATGCCAACGTCGGAGCGGAAGAAGGATATGATCACATTGGTTGGAAGTAAACGACAATGATGACCCAGAATCCAGATCACTGGTCCATCGGTGAGATATTGGATCCAGTGGTCGTTGGTGTAGAATGTCGGAGCAGTACACATGAATAAAAGTTCCAACAACGCGAGAGCTTTCGTTGCTCGAGTCAAACCGATAACGATGTCCGGCACTGACGTCCACCACGACATTACTTTCTCGAACAGAACAGATCGCTTGGAGGGAACTTTTCCACCAACGTGGCGACTCCATCGCGTCGCAAACGTAACATCTTCGCCGAGATTGTGAGTTGCAAAAACGCGATTTATCATAAGTAGATGAGCCACTTCATCCAAAGCTTTATCATTCGACTCCATACATGCAAGGAGCACACCATTCATCGTGATCGGATGATCAAGTGCCGCTCGGATGATTTTGTCCGGATTTGTGCAGAACTGGATTAGCTTCTGCACATGAGGGATGCAAGAATCCGCTTGAACCAGCTTGTCCGGTCGGAGTGAGTGAAGGGCATTTTTCGAATCGATTTCCATCAGCTCCCCTATTTCACCAACTCGGGTTGGTCGTTCCGATTTCTCGATTGTTGTATGACGTTTTTGATAGAAGTGTGCCGCCTCTTTCGAGGTGGCCACCTCTTTTGGCATCCGTGCTTTCACGGGGATGATTTGGACGCGATTGCCATTCTCTGGATTGGCAACCGCTGTTACTTCTTCGATCTCCACCTCCATAGTTGCGAGCACGGAAAAATAGTTACTCGTCGCTAGTTTTGGAAGCGCAAGAGGTGGTGCTTTGGAGACCATTTGGTCGAACGGCTCCACCCGATTACGTTTTCCACTCGTCCAAGCCAACTTCATGGATACATCCCCATCCCGCTCTACCCGTGGTTGGGAGTATGACTGACTGGTCAGTTGGAGGATGGGAGGTGTGTGTTGCAATAAAGCTTGTGCTCCTGGTGGTGTGATAGTGGGGGGAGTGTTGAGCTCCAACGAGATTTGATCGGATAGCTTCCGGTCAGGTTTCCTCGCTTTCAATTCTTGACTGAGAACTGGCTTCACTACTTTTTGTGGTGCCACCACGAGCTCCGTTGGCGCGTTTGTTTGTTTTGGTTGCTGTTGTGGTTTTTGTTGCGGTTGATTTTGAATGTGGTTTTGCTTTTTCTTTTGCTTGTTCGATTGTTGTTGCCGTGCTCCCGTGGTTGATATAGCGCACAAATCCAAGCAATAAGGACCACGTTGACCAAAACGTGGTCGTTCCGATGGGATAGGAGCGTGTTTCCCTCGCACAGGGTAAAGCATCTTTTCGTATGCAATTTGTTCGCATACTTTACCGATGCGGACCAGCTGTGGAGGGCATGTAGGAGTACTAAAGTACACTCTCCACGTCGACATCACGACACCCTTGCACGGAACAGTTTCGCGGAAAGTAGCAAAGACTACTGGACATCCTAGACTGTGAAGGGAACGTAAAATCGGAATCCGTTCTTCCTCCACGCCCACTCCAAATATATCCAGATAGTATTTGGATTCGAGAGAATCGTACTCCCGAAAAAAGTATTGAGCCCCGAGGATGGTTATCGGCTGGCACTCCAGCTGTTGACAAGCATCCTCGGTGGAGACCATCACTCGAAGATTGCCACCAGGCATCTTTGAGACTTGAGCAATGGCTCTGCTCTCCAGTAGACTCTCGAATACTGGATTCCCATGATCCTTCATAAGGGAAGACAGGATTTTTCCATTTGGAGTACGCACCAACGCTTGACCTGTTTCCAGAATCATGGGAAAGGTGGCTTTGGAGACCTTAAAAGGCCTCGCTGCCTCCAATTTTTCTGCCAACACCGACCACTCGGGATGTTGTCCATCAGCATACAATCGCATAATAGACTCGATGTCCGAGGCTTTAGGCTTTGGAAGCTCCACGCGAAATTTCGCCCGAGCTCTAGCCTGGTCCTTACGCAAGGACTCCTGTGACCTGATCAGGTCAGCCAAAGTGGGACTTTTAGTGTCGTCCACACTTGCAGTTGCCTTTGGGTCATCCTGTGACGAGGCAACGATAGTACCGCATGTACCACCGGTACCACATCCGACACCTGTAGTACCGGTATTGACCAGTACCGTCACACTGGGGGTGGGGGTACTTTCCACGTCATCACACAGGGGTGATGACTGATCAACAATCATACAATCACCCAAAACAGGGTGACTCATGAGGGTTGCCACGTCAGTACAAGTGGACGCTAGCACCCTTGGTTGTGTCGATATGTCGACTTGAACCATTGTTTTCGAGAGGAAAGAGGTGAAAAAAGTTGTTTTTTCGAGTTGTTTTTACTAAATTGGCGGGTTACTTAGTAGCCGGCAAATTGAGAAGTTCAATCCCCATTCAATAAACCCACTACCAAGTCCATGGTCGAGTTCCTTTCCGTCGAGAGGTTGCAGCGCCAATTTTCGTTGGCGATCACGCGGTACGCATTCGGGCACCTGCCCAGGTTGGTAACAACCTGGACCTGGTATACGCATACCTGGGTACTATTCTGCAGGTGCATCCTGACCATGAGGGCCAGCGTGAGGCATTTCACCCATTTTATAGTTGCCATCCACCTGAGACGGTGGGTCAATCATATCACCAGTAGAAGCTGGTCGTCGAGAAGTAAAGTAGGTGGCCGACGAGACATTTGGCAAACATTTGAGAAAAGAGGTATGCTCCAAAGTCTGGGTGCGATAAATTCTCCTGATCCTAGAACCTAACCAGAAGTGCTTGACTCCGCTGAGTCCTTGCGATGCCCGTTGACTTTCTGGTCTTCGAGGATTCAATTCTACACATCCTCTACGACAAGTCACCAAGCATGGCGAGCATCTTGTCCAGTGCCGCCGCGGGCACTGCTCACTTTTCGTCCAATTGTTGGTCGTTGGTTGCTGGTCGTGCCCTAACCATCTACCATCACAGCAGGTATAGCTTGTTGGGCAACCCGTTTTTTTGGGCTCATAACCTGTTGGATGTATTCGAAATGCCCATACTATATCTAGTATTAACTTTTTTTGCCAGCACTACGATATGCATGTGCAACAGCATTGAAAACTTGAGTATGTCACGTTGCACATAACGTCCGTCGAATCCCACGTGGTGAACATCCTTCTTCGTCTTTCTGTCATGTTGTGACCAAACAACCGTTCAGGGGAGGTCGGACTTTACCCGTAGTGGGTCTTGCAGTTGAAATTCAAGCCTTTGACGACCTCTCACAAAACGAAATCGTCTAAGAGGCAAAAATTCCGGTAAATTGCTCAAGTAAGGGTCAGCGACAACGAAACGCCTCATCACAATTATTCCACAATTTTGAGTTGGCTGACTCCTAACTTTCCACTTGCCTTATACTTTTGGGATGACAAAAAGACAGAAAAAACCCACTATCACCCAAACCTGTCGATTGAAATGATATTCAGATATTTTTGCATAAATGGCAACTTGTAAGCTGACTGATGAAGACACTCTATTTCCTCCACAGTATCTCGATTACAAATATTCTCTTTCGATTAATTAAGTACACACATCGTGTAGGATTACCAAATCGCAGCATGATCAAGTGACTCTCTCCAGTACATTGAATCCTCAAAATATAGTCAGCAATATAGTTTCCAGCATAATCGAACGGAACACTTTATAAAGCGTTGATTTGCGTAGAGAATACAATTCAATATTTGAATGTGCTCGCTCGCAATCTGATTTTGCCTGCTTACTGCACGAATTATGCGGTACGTCTACCATATTAGAAGATCCTTCTGCTTGCGATAAGCTCGAAGAAGAGTACTTCGATAAAACTCCGATCTCAAACCAGTTTTCTGTTCAAATGAGTATTGCAGAACAAAACAACCAAAAACACGTCCAGGTTCAATACTCCAGCGAGTGTATCTGGGGAATCCACGAACTTTGAGCTAAACAATGCAATAGTTGCATAACTGAGAAGACCCAACTCCGAGCGTACGAGCGTACCAAACAACGGGTCACCACTGCACAACTTTCGAGTACGACCTCTTTGACCTCTTTGGACGAAGCCGTTGATAAAAAAGAATTGGGAGAATGCATCAATGGTGCAACGGCGCAGCATAAGGGTTTTTTGCAAATGATATTTGTTCCGAATTTCATGTATGAGTATGAATTCGAGCAATTCATACTAGGCGACAAGATTAATCAAAGCGAGCACCAACCTGAAGCTAAATTAACGGCAAAATACGTCCGTTATGATACACAAGAGGGTGCACCACATGGAGAGCCTGCTCAAGGAATACTTCGATTATTTGGTGTATCCTTTTGGCTCTATTCCGTTTCATTCCGGCTCAACTTCATCTCACTTGCTCAGGCTGTCACATGAATAACTGTTGTACGACAGAACTCAGTCAGCTTGACTATATTCCATACCGCGAGTCCTGGACAGTCCTTCTAGACATGCGTATTGTCAAGCGATCGTCAATAATGTTGAAGCAACACCGACTACCACTTGCTGCTGAGAAACATTTCAATCTTCTATGACCTGACCAAATTGTATTTACTACAGCTACTTCCTGTACGTCGAATTATTGATGTACATCGTATCACTGACTGATTATAAAAGAAACTAGACAACATTTTCTGCATCGTATCGTATAGAACACAAGAGGATACATAGTAATCGGTGATTCTCATGCGGACCTCATCAAAACGGCTTCATTGTGAGATCGCTCATGGTACAACAAATAACGCTGCTGCACTTCATTGACATCGCAAATCTTATCTACTCCTATAATACAAGTAAATGACTCATACCACAAAACTCATCGCGTGGTTCACATCAAGTAAAAATGCCATTTTCATGCTGCAGACTGACTCTGTTTGTTGAAAGCCGTTTTGTCGAAATACGTGCGAGTGAGCGAGTCCAGTGACTCGACGTATGAATTCATCCTGACTGTCTGCAAAACGTATTTCAGTTACGGTGCATTGCATGATGTCTTAACATCAAATGTGATTATAATATAGTTTCCTTGAAGATAAGAAGCTACTCGTATCAACTATGGCGCCTATCATATGTTCTAACGCAAACTCTTAGAACATCAGCCTTTCCCTCCTAAAAGCACATGGAAAAGCCAATTTCAATGCTCCATGGTCCAAACGCAGCGCTTTGGCTATCTTTGTAGTTTCTTACGTTATTCTAGGAAGTATCCACTTCAAGGCGCGAAAGATTCCGACACTTTTCTCAGCCTTCTTCCATGGCTGCATCGTCGACAAGTTGCACAAGAAGATGCGTTTATGTGAATATAGTATCCGTAAAACACATCAAGCAATCAGTCAATGACGTACGATATCCGTGGAAGCGAGGAACGCTTATTGCAGTAAACCGAAATACAGTCGAATTGGACACTGGACAAGTCGTGGATTGTATTCGTACTTCAGATATTGTTAACGCGAACGGAAAAGATCCGTCGGCGTGGGTACATTTGAACAACATCAACACACTGACGCATACGAACGAGCCTTGTATTGTGGCGTATTTGAAGGCTCGGTTCCTCCAAGATCAACTTTATTGCTATTCTGGAAAAGTTTTGATCGCTCTCAATCCATTCAAACAGATTCCAAATCTTTACAACATGACATGTTTCAAAGGTAGCGATGTTCCACATGTTTTTTCTATTGCTGAAGACGCATACAAGCAGATACAAACGATCCAATCCTCAATACATTCAAATGCCCCAAAAAGTCAAACAATTGTTGTTACAGGCGAAAGTGGATCTGGAAAGACGGAAACCACCAAATATATACTCATGTATCTTGCAAGCGCCTCTTTACAAGCCTCAAAGAAGTCTTCTTCTAATGGAACGGAGCGAGAAGAAAGAGCTCTTATCGCGAATCCAATTCTCGAAGCTTTTGGTAATGCCTGCACCTTGCGGAATGAAAATAGCAGTCGATTTGGAAAGTTTATGCGACTTATTTTCCACAAAGATGGAAGAAATGTATGGAGATGGAAAGATTCCATCATGGAGACGTATTTGCTGGAAAAAGTGCGCGTGGTGCATCAAATGCCCGAAGAGCGCAATTTTCACATATTTTACGAGTTGCTGGCCGGAGTGTCGTGCGATACGCGCGAGGAGCTCCATCTCAATGGTTATCAGATAAGTGATTTTGCGTACATCAACCAGAGACAATTCTCATGTCGGAAGGATGGCGTTGATGACGCTTCTGAATTTGACCGGGTAAAGATTTCGATGGAAGCAATTGGTATGAAGGATCACGATCAATTGTGGATTTGGAGGATTCTATCTAGTATTCTTCATCTTGGAAATATTCAGTTTCGTGAAAACGATGAGAACGAAATGACAACAGGATCAAATGATCAATCTCGGTGTAATGTGCTTTTCTCCAAAAAATGTCATTTAGAAGCTGCAAGCTCATTGCTATCGATCGATACGGAAGATGTGCTGACGTTGCTTACTACTCGATCATTCAGCGCTGCAGGAGAGGTCTACCATGTCTACAATACCACAAAGCAATGCACAGACGCTCGAGACTGCGCGGCTCGTGCTCTGTATGGACTCGTTTTCGAGCATCTGATAACAAAAATAAATGTATTCCAAGGATCTCACATGCTTCATCCCAAAGACTCGACGTTTATCGGTGTACTGGATATCTTTGGTTTTGAAGTGTTTGACAGCAATCATTTCGAGCAATTTTGTATCAATTATGCCAACGAAAAGCTTCAGTATATCTTTCTGAGAGATGTGTTGCTCCAGGAGCAAACTGTGCACTTGGAAGAAGGCGTTGGATGGAATCATGTAGCTGTAGCTGACAATTCTCTGTGTATATCGCTGATTGAAGATCGACCGATTGGCATTTTCAGTATTTTGGATGAAGAATGTCTTATACCAAAGGGTAGTGATGCTTCCTTTGCTCGAAAAATGTATACACAACATGGACAGCACAATCACTTTGAGGTTTCCCGCAAAGATGAAGCCGATACAGCCTTCACTATCAAGCACTATGCTGGCAACGTTCGATACCAAGCTGTCGGATTTTGTGAGAAAAACAAAGATACGTCGGACGAACGACTTGTTGAGGCATTAGCTGGATCGAAAAATCTTCATGTTGCCGCTGTTGCGAGACAAAGTGTATCTCAGAAAACATCAGAGTGTCGTTCTGATGGAATTCGACGTCGTACCTCGTTCATTGGAAGCTCTGGAATTGGATCAAAATTTCGCCAGCAGCTCAAATCACTCTTGAATACTTTCAATGACACCACGCGACACTTTATCCGATGTATCAAGCCCAATTGTCATAACGAAAAAGATTTTTTTGATGAGTGTAAAGTAGCGAGTCAGCTTTGTCATGGTGGCATCCTTCAGGCTTCTCAAGTGTCAAGACAATCGTATCCCGTACGGATGCTGCATCAAGATTTTCTCAGTCGGTACTGGATGCTTCAACGTCAGGATTCTGACAAAAGTACAGCCGGTACGCCAATCAAGCTTCAAGCCGAAATATACTCACAGTCGATGATTCAGCTCTTCAAAGACTATTCATCTAAAAGTAGTTCTAATTGGCCGGGTAGGCTGCTAGAAGTGGGTAGAACTCGAGTCTTCATGCACCAATTGCTGTATGATTACCTGGAGGAAGCTCGCAGTCGAATCTCACAAAAGTCTGCCACCTGCATTCAGTGTTACTGGAAGCGATATAGCCACCAAAACGCTTACAAAATCAAGTACTCGTCTGTACTGAAAGCTCAACGATGGTGTAGAGCACAGCTGAGGCGTATTCGAGGAAGAAAGGAATCTTGCACGTTGAAAAGTCATCAGGCCGCATACGCTGTTAAAACTTGCCTTCAACGACTTCAAAGCACTTGTAGCACCGATTATGAGACTCAATCTGCGGCATCAACACAAGGGACACCCGGTCTCGATCAGTATCGAAGCAGCACATATTCTGCCACCTTTTGGTCCGAACCAGAAGATGATTCCACGTCTAGTGCTCAGATGTTGCAAGAGTACCAGATTCAGTTGAAAGAATGGCAAGCCCGTGCATTATCAGCTGAAATCGAGCTCGATAAAATCCGACAATCCAAACGCACAATCTCATCCGTTCCCCAGTGCCCAAACAATTTCAAACAGGAAGTCTGTATTTCGGATATACGCGGGAGCCTGCGAACTGCCATCATAAACAACCAAATTCACAAAGTGATTGCTCTTCTCACAAACAACGACATGGCTCAAATTTTGGCAGAATTAGACGCTGATTCTGGCTGCACGTTATTGCACCTGGTAGTCCAATACGGTCGAAAAAGCATACTCGGTCTTTTTTTCGGTCCGGATTTGCTTCCATATCTGGACATTAATGCGGCTGATTTCAATGGAAATACGCCACTTCATTACGCTGCTCGTCTCTCAGATACCGCGATCGCGTCGTACATGATGCAATTGTTGCTCAATTTTGACGCAGATGCAAAGCTGTCCAATAATTTAGGCCAATCTGCTCTCCACGTTTCGATGATGTTTCGTGGGAAGGAAGGTTCTCCACTGCGCGCATTTTCGCTGTCTCAAATGCTGTTACGGTATTCCCACACTGTAAATCAATTGGACTGCCGAATGCGAACGGCTTTACATTATGCGGCAGAAAACGGTAAGATTTCGCGCTGTATGCGTTTATACCTCGTTAGTAAAAGTTTTTGTAGGGTATGTACAAGCATGTGTGTGGCTTGTTCGTCACGGATGGGATGTCAATGCAACTGACTCGACAGGAATGCGTGTCATTACCCTTCCTCTTGCCGTCAAACTTATTCCTCACTTGATGAGCAGACCAAGCTTTATACCGAATGAAAAGATACACGCATGTATGATCTGTGTGAGAAGCTTTGATATTGTATGGTGGCGGTATCGTTGCGATCGCTGTGGTCGAATTTGTTGCGCGGAATGCGCGCAGATTGAAGTTGAAGTTCGCATATGTTTGGATTGCAGATATTATGTGTGAAACGTAAGATAAGGATATGTCAGAAGGTAGTGATTACAGCCAATCAGAAAGAATCGCTATTCTGATTGGATATGAAGAAATCGCGCATTTATTCGGTGGAATTAATATAAATAGGAAGAGATTGATCGCGTCGCTACGTGTGTTTTGATCTATAAATTGACATTCTGATTGCTTGAGTGTGTAGTATTTGGTCTCAAGAAGCTATATGGAACTTCGAAATGAAGAGCTTCATCGTTTACTGAAGAAAAAAGATGAGATGATTTTGGATCTGCAAAGTCGATTGAGAGCGTATGAAGACCGATTTGGACCGCTATCAGACACGATAGAGGCTTCAAAAGACGGAGAAATCAAATATGAGAACACCTTTGACATAAAGTTTAAAGCAGACTCTGTGCAAAGCGCTATTAACGCCAATTCAATTTTAAATACGCTTACTGCTATGAACCTATCGGAAAAATCTCCCATCCGAACAGGTCACAACATAATTATCGATTACAGCGACGATTCTCCCAATTTTCGCCGTCAATTGGAAGGATTAGAGCTTTCAATCAACGGATTGCGGACTTTACTCAAAGAAATCGGCTCAAGCGCAAAAGAATATGTGGCCATGGGACTCCGATTTGGTGAGTCAGAGGCTGCCATCGCGAACGAAATCACAAACCGTAAACATTCCCGTGCGATTTTCACGACTTGTTATCCGGAATTCGGCACACTTTCATCCATTTTTAATGAATTCCATGAGATCGTAACTCAAATGCACAGTTCACGAGTCAGTTTGCTATTTAGTATCGAGTCTCTACTTTTACACGCCACTGAAGAATTTGGTGAGAAAGAGTTTAGAGACATTACAGATCTCCGGAAAGAAATGCTGCGACTTGGAGATGAATACGAAAGTCTTTTAGGCAAATTTCTAAGCAAATCTCGCCCAGGAAATAGCAATAATACGAACGACACGGGCACTTTGAATCCAATGACATATGTCGATACAGAGCACTCGTTTCCACTTGGTCCTCCATCTCTGCTCATTCACACAAACAGTCTATCGAATGCTATCGGCGATCGTTTCCCTACAACACCAAGCAACCTGAAATCACTCGAGAAAGACGTATGTCAAGCTCGAATGCGCTTTGAATTGTCTCGCTTCGATTTAGTTTGGTATTTGAACCGCATGGAATCACAAAAGAAACTCTTTCTGATGGAAGTGTTCAATTCGTCTTTATACGCTTTCTTTGGACACATTCGAGCGTGTCACGAATTCATTCAATCGCAAGAGCCAAAGGTTCGTCGACGCCAAGAAATGCTTCAGACTGCAAAGGAGAAATTCGCTCAGGACGATACGATGTGGCTCGAACAACGAGAAAAACTCGAGTCTCAACTCCGAAGCGATTGCAATGAGCCTCGTTTTGAGGATCCAAGGACGCGTGTATCTCCTTCCACGAGCAATTCTGTCGCAATCACAGACACCTCATCAATTTGGGTCCGTGGACTTCGTCCATCTGTCCAAGTTTTATCGACTCAAACGATGGAGAATCAAGATGGAAATAGAGGCCATGCAAGTGTACAGCAAGGCTATCTCTTTAT
This sequence comes from Albugo candida, assembly GCA_905220665.1. NCBI lineage: Eukaryota > Oomycota > Peronosporomycetes > Albuginales > Albuginaceae > Albugo > Albugo candida. The sequence continues at coordinate 534,268 of CAJNAR010000168.1, forward strand.
CCGCACGTCGTCTTTCCCGGTTCGAAGTTGGAAGCGCAAATGGTTTGAAATTCATGGGGGGAAATTGTATCAGAGTCGTGGTTCCCACATGGATTTCGTGCTTGTGTGTGATCTCATGCTGTCTAAAGTACGAGAATGTTGCAATGCTCAGCTTCCATTCTGTCTCGAAGTGCTGGATGCGAACCAGAATAAAACCGTTCTTCAGGCGACCAGCGAGTTTGAGATGATGGAATGGATCCAAGCAGCTCAGCGTATCACCGAAAGCATGCTTGAGAAGCAAAGTCATCGCATGAAAGTGCATCCCGAGCAACAGCAGTACGTCCTAGACATATTGATACAAAATGCCAGCTGTGCAGATTGTGGCCATACCACAGCCGATTGGGTCTCCATCAATCTCGGCGTCTTACTGTGCATCGAATGCTCGGGAATTCATCGCAGTTTGGGTGTTCACATTTCAAAAATTCGCTCTTTGACACTGGATTCTTGGGAACTTGCGCTTCTTCAGCTCTTACGAAATCATTTGGGCAATACTGTGATCAATTCCGTGTTGGAAGCGGTGATTCCTCCGGGGTGGACGAAACCTCTTCCATTGATTTCGTCACGCGAAGAAAAAACAAAATGGATTCACGCAAAGTATTTATTTCGCGCATTTATTGACAGAGACACGAAAGCCGATACCATTCAAATCGATTTCTTGCAAGCCGCGAGAAATGGCGATATCAACGGACTGATCCGAGGCTTGGCATATGGCGTCGATATCAATGTGTGCGATGAAGAAAAGCAGACAGCTTTGCAGCTGAGTGCGCAGAAGAATGCGACGTGGTGTTGCGAGTATCTTCTTCTCAATGGAGCGAGTCCCACGAAAGCTGCTTCCGACACAAATGCGTGAGTCTTATCGCATCTGCAATTGCGAGTCTTCCTGGTATGTAAAGTCTTCAAAATGATGCTCGCTGCTTTTTGAATTCACAGGCGAATCGACAGCAGCCATATTTTGAAACATTTCCGGCACATTTGTGATATCATCGACGCCCGAAACATTAGGAACAAATGTCGGTTTGTATTCTTTTCGAAAAAGTTTATCCCAATCAATCGGATCGAAAAACGCATGCTTCATAATATTTTGTCCTCCTTCGGGGCCGGAGCCAAGTCTTTTGGAAGGATCTCTTTCCAGCAGTTTGGAGATCAATGATCGAGCAATTGGAGAAATATACGATGGATAAATGACTTCGGATTGCATGATATTCTTGAACATTTGTCTTCGATTACGATCCACAAATGGAGTTCTTCCCGTAAGCATTTCATACAAAAGAATGCCAAAACTCCACCAATCGACCACTTTACCGTACGGTTGATGACGCAATAGCTCAGGTGCCATATATTCGGCGGTCCCACAAATTGTTTTCATCCCAGTGTTTGCTTGGGAAGTACGAATTGCACCATTTAACAATTGTCCTTCCTTTGAAAGCCCAAAGTCCGTCAACGCGACATTTCCGAGGGAATCCATGAGAATATTTTCCAACTTCAAGTCGCGATACGCGATCTGCTTCTCGTGGAGATGCATCAGTGCTGTCAGTAATTGAGCAATATAGAGCCTCGTTCGTTCTTCAGAGAATCGTTTCGACTTTTTCAAATGGTAAAACATCGACCCGCCGGGATAATAATCGATGATAAGATACAATTTGTCTCGATTCTGGAACGCGTATCGCAAGCGAACAATGTACGGATGATCGATCACTTTGAGGATATGCTGCTCCGCTTTTGTGTTTTCAATCTGATCGTTTTTGACGATATGCGCCTTGACGAGGATCTTCATCGCGTAGATCTGTCCTGTATTCTTCCCTTCCTTCTTACGCACCAGCAAGACTTTACCAAAGGCTCCACGTCCAACGACTTTGAGAAGATCAAAATCCTCGATTCCCAATGGTTTTTGATCGAGTGATTTTGCCATCTCACGTTGACGCATGGCTTCCATTTTCTCAGCGGCAGCCTTTAATTTGGCATTATGTGGACTCTCTTCGTTAGCCGAGTTGGTTTCGATTCGGGATAGCGTGCGCTTGCCAACAAACGTTGTGTTTTTGCCCATGCGTGGAAGTTTGGTATGAAGCATCATCTGAAGATCACAACAGCCTCCACACACTCGTTTGGCTTCACTGAATCCGGGCAGGAATAATCGATCGGAACAGGACGCACACACAATTCGGAGACACATTCGACAGTATTTTTTACGCACGAATACAAAAGTTGCTTGACACAAGTAACAGCCTTGACTTTTCAGATCACCAGAATGCTTACTTGCCAACTCAGAATGAAGCGGATCTCGACTTGAGGAATTTCCGTCTTTGATAGAGAATGTTCCAGCGATCATCGTACTGGCGAATGGATTGCCCGCACTCGCTTGAGCGCCTGATTTTGCAGATCGAATAAACGTCTCAGATCGTGCGACAAAGGTATCTCGGACCCATTCGACGGTCAATTCGACTTCTCCATGTCCCCGTACGCGTGGATCTCGCTCATCTCGAAGCGTGTGCCACCGTCGATCTGTTCGATTCAAGCCAATTTCACTTACTGGTAAGACGACTTGGCCCAAGCTCGTACTTGTCATTGGAATCAGCTTATCTTTATCTCGGACCGTGATCGTCACAATCTCATCCGATTTTGTGACCGGAAATGAGAACGTTTGATTCCATTCTGGGTCCATAGTATGTCTGTGATTCCCGGGTGTTTCCTTCTTTTGTCCAACACATTGAACGACGGCGAATGGATTGTTGTACGGTTGACCTGTTAAACGAGCTCGATTGATTGTTATGACCAATTTATTTGGAAATGTGGCTCGGATAGCATCGATCGCTTCCTTCAATCCCATTGCAATCGCTTGCAGGAACACGAACGCGGATGTCTGAACGGAATGGATGGTCCATTCACAAGCATTTATATCGCCAGTTGGCTGCCCAATAGATAGTGTCGTGCAGCCTAATCGATCTCGACATTTTGGAATCTCTGTGAACGTCGGAGCTTTCGATGCTTGGAAATTGACACATTTTGTCTTAAGTATACGTCGCACACGCTCCGAGTCGTTCGATTTCAACTCATCTGAAAATCCAATAAACGCGATTCCGCAAAGCCTCTTTTCATCCTGCGACCTCAATGTACCCAACAACGCTTTAACGAGTGATCCTGCTTCCTCGAGCGCAATAACACTGATCTCAGAGGCCGCATTCGGTACAACATGCTGTTTCCATACATGTAAAACATGCTCTTCCGGCGTGGAAGAATGGAGGATTTTGGCTCGATGGCCATGCACAATAGCGATATTCGTGTTGGGATTCGTAATGATGATCCCATACCCGCTCTGGATAGCTGTCTTGAGGTACGGGAGCATAGAGCCCTGAAACCCGAATTTTGGATGGATCGTTGTGCTCCAAATTCCTGGCTGTAAATCGGCTCCAACTTGCACGAAAATACAGATTTTAGAACAAGTCGCGTAATTGTGAGAGACAAAAATGTTGCATTTCGCTTCCGCTTTGGAATTTGGGATAAATATCTCACGCAGTAGTAAATCGTTTTTCAGTTTGCATTGTATTTGAGCGATCACACAATGTAACAGCTCTTCCATTTCATTTTCTGTGTGCGATAAAGCTGTTCTTCCTACGAGTGAGTATGTCCTCAGAATATGACGTTACTCCTTTTGTGGTGAGCGTACCTCCTGAACTGATTTTCCGCATGACAGTGTGCCCGGACACGTATGCCCTTCTTTCGATATACTGATACTATATATCAGTAGGGCATCCATCGTGCATTTGTCTCGTTTTTACACCGCCCAACATGAATCAATTAAATGTAGCGAATTCGCCTGAGGGCATGTTCACTCAAGTTCGAGGTGGAGAGTTCAATGACTCAATGAGAGAGAGCATCCGACACGCGAATTTTAGACAGAATGAAAATCAATTAATAAATGACGCTTCTCTAACGTGTGTTGTGTGTATGTGACCTGTTGATGACAATGTATGAATTCCAATTCGCATGTCGGCACAATTCCTTTACCTTTGCCATATCGAATAGTGTTCGCGATGCTACGAATTTCCAGCTGCAGAAAATGTGTCAGAGCGTATGCCAAAGAGACTGACAAACGTACTCGTTGTGATATTTGTCTGAGTAATAGACAATATGCCGAATGCCGCTCTATCTCATTGCATATGAGTGTCCATTTGTCTCAAGTGAGTATCTCTACCTGAATGATCAATTTGGCGCATTCGTTGCATGGGAATAATGCCACATAGATCTACAACAGAGGAGTTAATCACATCGAAGACATAGTGTGCGCTTACTGTGCATCCCTGAACATCCGCCGAGTTTTTGTTCAGAATTGCATTCATTTCTGCGTGACAGACGTACTACACAATGTGAGTATGCTCATCAATAAGATTCTCTCATTTCGTACCGGATACTTTGTCGCTAAAATATCGCCTCTACTCGTCTGTCGCGCCCAAGGCAAATCGTCATCGTCACATCCATTGGGAAAGCCATTGTATCCGATGCCAACAATCTTTTTCTCTGGATTCACGATACTAAACATCACACAGCATTCAGTCGATGTCAATTGTTCTGATCAATGTATACCACGCGCCAACTTGTGTCGATGGATCTAAAAACGATCAGGATCAGCCATCATAACCAACAGAGTGCATACAGACCTTTGGAGCGCATAGCGGAAAGGAATGCCACACTCATGAAATAATCATTCCAAGTCAAATAACTCTCTCGTTTGGTCGATTGCGTGCTCGGACAACTTCCATTTTCCACAGATAATTTCTCCGAGTCGTTAACAAATGAGGCCGGGCCGCTGAGCCACTCCATATGGTCGCTCAAGACATGTTCGACCAATTTATCATTTGTTTCGTCCTCAACAGATTGCGTTTTTATCTGACCACATCGACATCTATACATCTCCACATGCGAATTGAGAACCACTTGAGTCACATTGATCTTTTCAAAAAATAATCGCTTTATATCGGTCGCATTGAGTGGATCCAATGCATTTGATATTGACATGGTCTGTTTTATACGCAATGCAACCCGATCGACTACTAATTATCAGTATATTATTGTCATTCTACCGAAAACTTGACCCCAAAATGGACGAGTTGCGTCTTATGTTCTTACATCACTGAAAAATCAAACAATCAAAGAATCTATGACGCAAAGTCCGTTTCCTTTCCTTGAGCGGAACGTAGTGCGGCCGTGATAATCGCTTGACGTTTGATATCGGAAACATTATTCTCGAGCTCGGGAATTGGAACGCTTTTGCCATCGACGATCATATGTGTTACTCTACTGAAAGGGAAGGCTTCCAAAGCGGACTCGTGGAAATAACCTGTGAATCGAATTCGGCGTAATGCAATTGTGTAGATGCGATCACTTGCACGATATGCTCTTACAAAACCAGAGCCGAATGATTTGGCAACCACTCGATCTCCAATCGCGAATTTGGGGGCGTGGTTCTTGAATGGGGACATTGTATTTGCCGCTGCCGAAACACGAGCTTTCACTGTTGAAAAACTGGGCAAACGCTCACTTGTAGACGCTTTTACAGTCGCAGAAGCCGAGATGACTGAATGTCTCGTAATCGATAAAATGGACGATAATCGACCCACTGCGAAGGAGTTCCGTGCCGAGTGTATCAATTGACTCGATGTGCTCTCCCGAACGTCAAAGTCAGGCACACTTGTGAATGTCGACTCTGCTTGGTAGTCGCTCACGTACATTATATGACAGCTTTGATCGAGTAAAACTTGATACGTGTAATCATGCTCTTGGAAGCGAACAATTCGACCCATACCGAATGGAGTTTGTACGCGTTCTCCTTCCTCAAAATACGACCTTCGTGGATGTAACGTGACCATATTTGCGTGTATGTAAGCCACAGCGCCACAGGGCAGATTCGCTATGAAAATACTGTCGTGTGGACGAAATCCAGCGATCGTTGCACCTCCAAATGACGTCATCGCTTTCTTGATTGATTGTGTGGGCTTTGTAGTGTCACTTTGGTCACATTGTGTGGTACGTGGGGTACAAGACTGACCCATTTTGGCTTTGGTGTACATTTTACTCGCATACGATCCCTCACGAATAGAAGAGTATCCGTTGACTAGGTACTCTTTTGTTGATTGCATCATCTGGAACGTTTGACCCAACGCGCTGGTCGGAATCTTTTCAAATTTTTTTGTGGTCGCTTTCATTCGCCAAATATGCTCATTGTCCCATCGCCAATCCAGTGTGATACCATACATATCTTCTGCTACATAATATCGATCAATTGTCGCAGGTCCCCACCGTGTCCGGACTCGTTCACCGACAGCGGCTTTGATTTCCCGGACGATCTGATTGGCTTGAATATAAGCTGTCACGGAGGGGGACATTGATACAAGGTACACATCATCTCTGGGACGATACTTGGAAATTGTCCCAGTACCAAACACAGTCGCCACACATGTACCAGAACGAAATTTACAAATTCGATTTGCAGGTGATATGTTATCATTAGAATTGCGAGCAGAATTCAAAGGTGGTACCGATACGCAACGACGCAGTGTTGCAAAAGCTTTGAGATCCTCCGATTGTGCTGGCATCGAGCGAGCGCTCCGTTCTGAGGACTTTTGTGAGCCAGTCAAACTAGAGCGGATGTCAATCTTTCGGTACCAGCTAGAAGTGGTCATGTTTTTTTGCATCGATAGTCTTTGAAGCGGTTTGACATTAAGCGTCATTTGAGTATTGCTTACAGGGCCTGACTTCACTTTATTGTCATACTTTGGTTTTGTGTGTAAAATGTGCGAGTGAATGGTTTGATTATCGGCGAATGAATCCCATTGGATAGGATTTGCTTCACGTGATCCTGCTAAACCGCATGAGGATTTGTCTGCTTCGGCCGGGTCCACCGTGTCCTCGGGAGAACGCGTAAAATAGGTTGTAACTTTTGGGAAAATAGTACTGATTCCACTGAATCGCTGTTTACTTTCGGTCGAAACCATATTTAGTGAAATAAATCAATCACAAGATGAAAAAAAGACGTCAAGAGAGTAACGCCTTTGTTGTTCTTTTTCGTGCTATGGTCGACTCCATTTGCTCGGAAATTTAAGAGACACTGAATGTTTTGTAAGAAAATAGAGAGAAGGGGTAGGTTGTTGGCTCCTTTTTTGGAGTCTCCGGATCTCAACTTTACATAAATATGCTTTAAATGTAAACACTGGCAAGTATGCGAAATACAATCTTGGTGAGTTTACAGTCGGAGCAATTAAGTTCAGACCCATTCTTCGAATTATATTTATTCCGCTTCCGCACGCTCAGATACCTCTGAAACCGTTTCCTGCACTTGTAACAAATGTTTGTACAACGCTAAGAATTTATCAGCGTCAATTCCGCACTCGATTCTTTCTTCGAGCAGAAATTTGTCGCATTTTTCGGTGAAATCCAACGACATTCGGACCGTGCCATCAAACTATTAATTTTATAACAGTCAGGCAATTTAATAAAGATACCATTTTCTCGAGTTTGTCTCACCTCAGATGATGTCGAGCCACCTGTTCCAGGAATTTTCTCGGCAATTAGCTTTAGGCGGTTCAATTTGGCAAACTTGGAAATTCAACGATCAAGCATGCTCATGGATATCCTCATATCGGGCAGTACATACCTGAAAGCGTTTGGTCGCTAAACTTTCTCGAATCGATCCGCGTGCACTCATAAATATCTTGCTTATGACTGTCGTGTGTTCGTGAAGTAAACCCAGTTGCAGAAGCTCGGTCTGAAGATCTGTAGCGCTTATATCAAACTTTGAGGCATGTTCCAATACAAAGCTTATCCAAGCAACCATAGTCACAGTATCATCATCGTCTTCCCAACTTAAAGATGGTACGATGTTTTCGTCGCCAAGTTTGTTCAAAGCGCACTTCGTGAAAGACGCCAAGTCCTCAGCAGACTACATACAGTCGCTTCTATAAGTGCATGCTACACGAAGTGAAACCGCACCTTTGAAGCAAATATTGGTACCGAGGATTGTATCCAATCGGGGGGCTCGATATTACCACAAAATCGGAATTTCTACACCGTTCACGCTTATGTCCGACTACACACGAATGAGTGCATTCAACGCACCATGCTATAAGAGTCAATATATTACATTGTAGTACACATACACTGGTCTTATGTGGTACACCGAATCATAGACGTGTCATATGCTAAAAACACGATGACGCGTATATGTGTCTTTACGATCGGACTTGGAAATCGGTCCCACTAGTTGTTTGTATGCTCAAAGTAGTAGTCATTAAAATTTCTTCTGGCAATCATTCCTTGCCATATGTTTCTGGTGGCACTGATAGATCCAAGTCATGAATAGCAAGGTAGATTGCGAGTAGGAGTGCAAACTTCGAGTTTAAAACATTACTAGCCATTCCAGTGCTCGAGGGAAAGCGGATAACCCAATAACAAATGTAATAGAAAGCTTCACTTCAGTCCAATTCAAGCTCATTCACGTCGGCATCGAGTAGGTTCAAGAAAGATCCCACTTGTATGCAGCGAGCTGCTACAGTGGGTGTATCATTTTATGATACCGGTACTACCAGGAATTACACTTCAACTTCAACATTCTATCTTGCTTGTTCCCATTTGTATTCAAACACGCGCGAGAGAAACCAATTTAGACTTTTCTGCGCCGAACGACTCGTAAATACGTCATGACACGTCCGACATACACGTTGAGGATCCTTCGCATTATTTTCTCCACCTAATTTGGAGCAGGAATAGCCTCTGAGAATTTGCTTCCACTAGAAATGCACAACACTCTCCACAGCAAACCGGTCACAATGGCGAAAATGATGACGCCGACTGCTAATTTTGAACACGTGAACACATAGCATATAGGTGCTTCGTGCGGAAGGCTGACTTCAGCTTGGTTGACTCATGATCGCATTATACAATTTCTTGAAGTATTTCCGAGTGATTGTGTGCGACACATATCGCCCCCTTTACTGTCAAGTTACTTCAAGGAAACACCATACTGAAACAGCATATAGCTGATGTCAATAAGTTCTCTTCCTGCGGCGATATGTAATAGCGTAGAGCCATAAGCCAAACTCACACTAGACATGATCCTTCGGACAAGAACAATCTGGTTATAGCTGGATCATTTGGCGAGTTGTGATGACGTGAATCACCAAAAAAGTCTGGAACCACGTGTTACCGTTGTCGACTTGAGCTCCTTAGTGAAAAGAAATCCACCAATCGATAGCCATTTTCACGATCACACAATACATTCAGCAAAGTGACGAACGTTAATCTCAATGTGATCGGTCGAACGGATCGATTCTTTGGGATCGTGGGATCTTACAAGTGCCATTATGGTTGTACTGGCCTTACGAACTGCGAGGAGTAATGCGGTTTGATGAAAGTATCGACGACTAGATAGTCGCCACGTTCCACAGCATCGATGAGTATGTGGCCTTCGACGTTGACAATAGTAAGCCCGATCTCCAACAGCATCAAAGCAACTTCCAAATCTCCTTCCAGATGACGGAGAGTATTCACATCGGCGTTTTGTGCTGATACGTCCGCATCACAATGCAGAATAATTCCCACGACCTGAACGTTGTCGTGTATGAAGCGATATGCGAAGGTATTCGACCACGACAATTACGAGCATTGGTTTCGGAGCCATTTTGTAAAAGACGTGACACGCCGTGAACGTTACAGCAATTGGCGGTGACGAGCAGGATCGAGTCCCCGGAATGCGTCATTACTGACCGCATTCGATCGCCCAAGATCATACGTCCGATTCCTTCGTCGTCGTACGCGTAATCTCCTGTGAATCGCAGTCGCAAAAATCCACGATGATTCAGTCGTGCGATATGTTTAGTGATACTGCGATTCGTCGAAAGCGTTCGTCGAAGGATTTATTCGATATTGGGTTTTGACTTGATTATGCGAATGAGCTTTGGGTCGGTCAAAGATATCTCATCTTTTAGCTTCTGAAGCTGACTAGCTCTATCAGCTTCCGCTCGACGACGTGTCCTCGAATCGATGAATTTCTATCGAACGAGAAATCCGCAAACAGAGCTTTAATACGAACAAAAGCGATTTTCTGACGTCCGGATCAAGTGAATCATAAATCTGATTACCGTTGTCTGGCTGATCGCAATAACTTCGGCACGCCACACTGCTAGCTGTGCTTTTACGAATGGAATGGCTGTTGTACGGAACAAAAAAGACAAGAGTCAAATCAACCTAATTTCCAGAAAACATGCATAATCACTAGCCGCTTCCTGTGTTTCCATACCATTGGCCGTCAGAACGCGGTAATTATTCACACTAACAACTCACAGCACACCTTCGGCACTTGGCTGACCACCGACGATGAACTTGGAAGGTGCTGCGGGTGTCTTTGGGTAAAGACATCGCACATATTGGCAACTGGTGACTCTAGTTGTATCAAGCAGCTCTCTCAATTGGCTCCGAATTTGGGTCATCAAATATCACTGATTCGTCCAGATTCCAATGGTGCCAGCTTGACGTGAATCCTGCAATCTTTTCCCTCTTTCAACAACCAAATCTATCTTCCGATTGGAAACTCTCACCAACCGGCAACAAATGGCTTCGTGCAGCGCTTGATAAATTCCGACCACAGCATATGGTTTTCTTGTTACAACAAGTAAATGTATCATGTAGGACTTGAGCTGCTAAATGACGGATGAAAAAAATAGCTGGCTTGGTGGATGCTATCACAGGCAGGTGAGGATGTTATCCATGTTGGCGATGCACGTTCCACGCAAAAAATGTTGACCATTATCTTGATGGCTATACATTCTTCATCCACTATTCAACACATCGCATGATTCCGCTTATATACGGTCAACGCATACGCCGTTGTTGGGAGAGTCGATAAACGATCCAATCGCTTCACGCTCATACATTTCTTATTCAAGACGGTCGGCTAGGAGTCTTGCATGGGCTGAATTGATACATGCCGCTCAAGAGAAATCTGGTTCAGATCCTCGACTTGAAGAATATCCCACCCAGCCGATAAGATCTTCTCTGTCTCAGGCTCACACTCGACTCGTCGATTGATACGATCACATAAGCCACTCGAACAGCTAACCCGTTTATACATCGTGTTATTGTGTCCCATGCATCCCTGGCGTCTTCCGTGCTCGGATTGATCACACACTGGAATGAGTGCACTTGTTCCAATCTCAATGGATCGAATCACAAATAATTGAATCCATATTGTTCAAAATTCTGTGCCAACGCACTGACAAGTTGGCCAGCGGAAGCGAAATGCAGTGTATCATTCCGACTGGTTCGAGTACTCCCAAAACATCCAAGATACTCGACGAAGTTGGTGTCCTATTCAGTCAATCTCTTCCTCAACGTGACCAAATACTCCATAATGAGTGATGTGGATCCATTTTTCCGGTATTGCACTCACCACTCACGAGAATAGATTGAATATCTGTGGTGAGTCTTTTTCATTGAGCATGCAGTAATGTATACTCTATTGCTATGTTGACTGCCGATTGAGAGTTTTGGCTACTGTACCTATCACGCGAAGACAAAGTCAGTAATTTGATTACAAAATGCGATCTCATACCAGCAATGAATGTAATCGGACAATTATGCTAACACTGTATTTACTTCTGCGTAACTATTCACTTTACATTATGTAGCTTCCGACGTCTTGAATGAAGCTACTAAATGTAGTTTACAAGGGTGCGCATCAAGCGATATATGAGAAGAGCTTGAAACTTGGGTCATGGTCGCATTGGAGACATACTTGAAACCAACTCCGTAAAATAGGAGGAGTGTGGAGAGATATTTCAGGCTACATTTTCATGATTGAGAAATACAAAGGTTTTCGACTCAAATGATGCGATTAAGTCAGTAAGCCGGGAGAAGATGCTATGAAGTCGCTGTTTTGAGAATATTACAAAAGCGAGGTCGATATGAGATGCAGTGGCTTCTTCGACGATGTATTGAGCAGAGCGAAATGCGGCAAAATCGTATGATCTCCACATCGTGCGGAGTCATATTATGATTGTCAAGACTCGATATGCTGCAGGGACTGACACTAATTACTTTTTGCTGCGTGATTTGTATGGAAATAAAGCAAAGAAACGTACTGTTACGACAACTGTATCAAAGCTGCCCAAGTGATTGACGATAGCAAAATGCTTACAAAAGCACGAATTGGGTCTTAGGATCGTACTTTATATAAATGATGGTATGATTTACAATGATGAAAAGAAGAGCGGTGCGTTTCACGCGTATGATCCTACAAGAGACGTCCCGACTATATATGAGGTTTCACAACAAACGAATCAGCTCGTCTCGTGTCAGTAAACTGTAAGTGTATTGCAGTTTTGAAGACTGAATATCAGTGGACCGCTGGGCTTTCAGCAAAGCGTTTGGTGGAATGGCTAAGGATTTTCTCAGGCGGGTTTGTGTGCTAAGCAATAATTTGTTTGGTCAGCCACATCTCACTCCAAATACAAATGTACTTGCCAGCTTCGATGATCCTGATGACAAATACCTGATGCGGCCTGGAGATCGAACTTTCTATAGTGCAAGACACTTGTAACCGACCCCCCTATTTATGCGGCCAAATTCCAAAATTTAAATTTCATGCAGCCTATACCTCTTACGTGCAAATAACCGGTTCATTTAGCCAATCAGGAGTAGTGTATTTAGGTCGGTTAATCAATCGCCATACCACTTTAGTAGTTCAGAACGCCCTCCGTAATTTTTTGCACTTGTAGCTCGCCAAAGTAACCATGCCACGTCTAAAAAAGCAAGAAAAACACTTGTACATGGCATCAATACATCCTTCAGAGAGCAAGAAGCAGAAAATCGAAGTACATGACGTGCATGAATTTGAAAGTAGCAGCGCCTGCAGTAAAAATGAATCCCAGATGGAGGACGAAATGAAGTGGAAGATGATGACATGATTGTTGGGAATATTGAGAGAGCTGTCCTTTCAATACTAACCAACGAGAGCAACCGACCAGTGCGGTATCTGGGAAATTCGTCACACACAGAAAGGCACAAGAAGGCGGTGCTGAAGGATGCTGAGAGAGGCACCAAACCGTTGACTAAATACTGGACACTGACAACAATGTTTACAGAAGCTGGTGCTGAAGTGGATGCGGATAACGAAAATGATGAAGACTTGGATGATGAATCCGATGAATCCGAGGTTACTGAGTGGACCAAAGGTGATATCAGTTTGGCAGCTGAGAATCTGAAAAAACTAAATCGAAAGCCAAACGGGAAGAACAATGCAGCACATGCGCATGAAGCAGCACTACTCGGGTAATTTCGACTACTTCAAATAGGAAAAACGAAGAAAGCGGCAAGTTCCTGTATCTCAGATGCAGCAGGAAGAGGGGTTACTTTTCTAGATCAATACGGACATGGGCCGGAACTTTTATGAAAGACGGGTATCTGCCTCAGTCGAAGCAAGGGCAACACGCCAAGCGATCAATTTTTCTTCAGGACGAGGACTGTAACATTATTCTGCAGCAATACCTACGTGCAAATAAGTTCGATGTCGAAATTGCAACCTTGACAAAACACACGAATGAAGAAATCTTCCTCTAGTTAGGCTACACTCCATGCCCAAAAATATCGGAACGAACGATGATGCGCTGGCTACAGTCCTTAGACATAACCTACCGTAAAGTTACGAAGAGGATTTACATCGATGTTCATGAGAGAGAAGATGTTATCGAGTATCGCCAAAAGTTTCTGGCCATATTAGATAAACTTGATACTCCCATGCCTGTTTTCCCTGCAAAAGATGATACTTTCGAGAAAAAACATGATGATGTGATATGGCCAGCAGCGAACATTCAGCCATTTCTTCTGGTAACCCATGATGAAAGTACGTTTTTTGTCAATGATGGGTTGAAGCGCCTTTGGATGCCGGATGGAGAAGAACCATTGCGCAAGAAAGGCAAAGGGAGATCTATTCATGTCAGTGACTTCCTTTGTCCAAGTTCGGGATGCCTCGCCCTGGAGCAAGACAAAAAAAAGCAGTTTCCGACCCTGCCAGAACAAGCATGTGTGATCATGCACGCTGGAATTCAGCACGACGGATGGTGGGAGGCAATAGACCTCTACAACCAGGTGCTTGATCGAGAAATTTCCATCTTTGAGGCACCATTTCCATGCATGCAAGCCCTCTTTGCCTTTCACAATGCCACCAGCCATGCTACTTTTGCTGACGATGCGCTGTGTGCAGACCGCATGAACCTGAGCCCTGTGGGCAAACAACATCTGATGCGACAAACGACTTGGGGAAATGGAATTTACCAGGAATTGGTTTTTCCAGAAGATCATGCAATTGAAAAACTTCGTGGCAAGGAAATGGGTATCAAAGTTGTCCTTCAAGAACGAGGACTTTGGCGTGCAGCCTCCAACCGAACTGGACTGCTGTGCCAGAAAAAGCATGGCAAATCAACCGGACTTTCTTCGCCAGAAATGCATGTTAGAAGAGCTTATTGATGGTGCCGGCCACAAAATCTATTGTGAACTCATCTGCATTGAGCACTTTGGGGGCTCTGCCAAGCGGTACGCACGGAAACACTACAATTATTCATGGGCTGTACTAAAAGTCGTGGTGCCAAAGTATTGAAGTCGGTCAGTTTGACCGAGATAAGGCACTACTATCAAAAATCTAGCGGTATATGGATGTTTACCGCAAAGGGTTAAGTGGTAAAGATGCGGAATATGCCGTCAAAAAGTACCGTTCTCACCAACGCGTACCAAATTCAATCCTGATGGACTTGAACTGCCTCACGGCTTAATACTACATCAACGAGACCATACTTTCGGAGATTGTTTCATAATTGATAACTTGTCATACATACTTGCTTAAAAAAGGTCGGCCCCAATAGTATTATGTCGTACAGGTTATTGATTTTTGGTTGGCCAAATGTCGCTTGTCCCATAGAAAATGGCCGAAACTGGCCAAATTTCAAGGCCCTACTAGTCCAACAAAAATAAAGTTACGAAGAATCGGCTTCCATTATCTTACAGCGTAGCGTCTGTTCTTGAATATAATGGAATTCTGTTTTCTCCATTAGATCGTTTCTGTAAAATAAAGAATTCTTGTCTACCGATTAAACGTGCTGGTTATAAGTGTCTTACTGTAGCAACCTGATCATGTGAGTAACAACTTTGGGTATAGATTTATCGCTCTGGGGCTAGAATTTTTCCGGTTCGAGTGGTGTCACTCGAATCGGAAGAATCAAGCTCGATTGCGTGTACACGTGTGAAGCGACCTATTCACCCCTTCTCCAGCCCGCATAGACCATGGCGTGAGATCACCGCACTCAATGTGCTGGCGAATGAGCGGATGGATTTGAATTGACTGAATTGAAGAATCACCCAAATTTTTTTACGTTCTACCTGACCAGGCACATGGAACGTGTCCGCAAGGAGCTTTGCATGGGGGTCTATTATTGGTGTAGACGACAGCGAGGTCTCTGACATAAGAAGGCAGAGAGCTACTCTCTCGGTCTAGATGTCTACAGAATATCTTAAGGCAATGCTCTACGTACGGGTGAATCTGGGTAATGGAAACATATGACAACAGCAGCTATCAGCATACAGCGCAGTTGCATACGCAGCCTCAATTATCGATGTATCAAACGGATGTAAAATTAAAGAATAGTACTACTTTCCGAACTTGAGCGCCCGAAAGTATGGTGACACGGAGCATTCCTGGGAATATTAGTTTGAGCGCGTGAAGTCAAATCCGCGATGCGTGTTAAACATTACTTTTGTCTTAATAGCGATCTACCTCATGATTGTAAGCCATTTGAATAGACTGTGAGTTTTTTACACACAGGTTGATGCCACGTACCAGCTAGATCACATTCTCAATACACGTTTCTATACGCGAGGTCCAGAAGAAGCACTTGTATGTTCCATCGTTCGCGGGATGATTTTGTAGGATTTCTTGCCACCCATCGTATTGATGATTACATTATACATCTTCACAAAATCAATGCCTAGCATGCAATACTCCTGTGAGTTACGAGCCATTTTGACCAGACATGGGATTGCGATAGAGCGAGTATGTACTTCTTTTGGAGTGCCTTGTACTGTGATACTTAAACTTTCCGGATTCGTTGAAAGCTTGTCATAAACTGTTGGTGAAATTTTAATCTCATCCTGTCCGAATTAAATTTTCGCTTCTTGAGCAGAAAATTGCATAGCATCCAATGATATTTCCGTGAAAACCAATTTATCCACTGATAGAAACTCAGCGGCTTGAGAATCGGTTTTTAGATATGTCGTGAGTATAGACTATATCACTTAGTGATCGATCAGTGACAAAAGAATACGTTCCTTTATGAGCAATTTCAATAAACTCGTCAACGTCAAAAAGGAAGATCTTTATACCATGACCAAGCGAGTTCAGAGGCAGTATTTTTTCAAAAGAATCTGTCGCCCACTCCGACAGGTGCTCGAAGGTTATTCTCCAACAACCGACTATCACATTGGATCTTTTTTCTTTTTGGGTTGGTGGTGGCTGATAGTGATACTGTAAGTTTTCCAAGCTTTCAGAGCTGAGTGATTTTGTCTTTGATCGTATTTGAAATCCCCACCGACGTACTTCCTGATCATTTCTTGATTCCAGAAGTGTATCTTTACATGAAAATTGAAATACCACAGTGTGATAATTCCCCGTTTGACTATGGGTTGACAGTTCATGTAGCAACCATAAAAGCAAATCATATATATAATGGCATGCATGATGGAAGAAAATACTGACCGCAAAGAGCTTCCCTGATAAGGATATACTTCTATCGTGAATGCCATTATGTATATATGATTTGCTTTTAAGCTTGGTTGCGGTCAGTATTTTCTTCCATCGTGAATACGGTCGCTACATGAACTGCCAACCTATAGTCAAACAGGGAATGATCCCCCTGTAGTATTTTCAATTTCATGTATTTTCCACCGACAGAATAGTGATATGTGGACGTGAATCCAAGCATGGAGAAATAGCATGCTAAATGGTGATTCTTCATCGTGTGAATTGTCGGTCGATTATTGGATTATAATGAACATTTATGTAATGATTTTGATTCCAGCACCAGCTCAACCAATGGTACGCACAGCTTTAATTATTGTCAACGTTCAACTGAGGGTTCTACTGCTGCATAAACGCATAATCAACATTGGCTTAGGCTGTGTTTGTCAAGTATCTACAAAAAGATTGCATGCTTTCGGAAAAGACAAACTGGCAACGTTTTCGAAGCGTACTTTGCGAGTACGGAAGCGAACCGTGGACACGGAGGTGTGCAGTATTGCATTAACCTTCTTTGCCTGTATTATACCACCTTGATGCAATAGAATGCATTTCTAAATGAGCAAGAAAATTGGAATATCCTTATTGAAAACATGGAAAGAAACTTGCAACAATTTGGAATTAAATCTGTTCGGTAGCGTAGTCATTCCCCTGTCCTTATCATTAGGTACCTGCCATATATTTTGAAGTATTGGCCCGAAACTTTAACATGCAGTGTGGTTACAGATCTCGCAAGTTTTGGAGCCATACTTTGCGAACATGAAAGCGAATTTGCAGGCTATTGAAGCTGATGTCACTTCTCAATTTGCCGGATACTAAGTAACCCGCTAATTTAGTAAAAACACCTCGAAAAAATAACTTTTTTCAACTCTTTCCTCTCGAAAACAATGGTTCAAGTCGACATATCGACACAACCCAGGGTGCTAACGTCCACTTGTAGTGACGTGGCAACCCTCATGAGTCACCCAGTATTGGGTGATTGCATGATTGTTGATGAGTCGTCACCCCTGTGTAATGACCTGGAAAGTACCCCCCACCCCCAGTGTGACGGTACAGGGTAATACGGGTACGACCGGTGTAGGATGTGGTACCGGTGGTACATTTGGTACTGTCGTTGCCTCGTCACAGGGTGACCCAAAGGAAACTGCAACTGCAAGTGTGGACGACAATAAAAGTCCCACTCTTGCTGACATTATCAAGTCGCAGGAGTCCTTGCGTAAGAACCAGGCTAGAGCTCGGGCGAAATTTCGCGTGGAGCTCCCAAAGCCGAAAGCCTCGGATATCGAGGCCATACTGCAGCTATATGCTGATGGGGAGCATCCGGATTGGTCTGTTTTGTCTGCGAAACTGGAAGCAGGAAGACCTTTCCAAATCCGGAAAGCAACCTTCCCCATGGTCTTGGAGACGGGTCAGTCCTTGACCCGTACTCCAAATGGGAAAATGTTATCCTCTCTGATGCGAGACCACGGCAATCCGGTCATTGAAAGTTTACTGGAGAGCCGGTCAATCGCTCAGGTATCTAAAATGCCTGGGGGAAACATCAGGGTGATGGTCACCACGGCGGATGCCTGCCAACAGTTGGAGTCTCAGCCGGTGACTATCCTTGGGGAAAAGTACTTTTTTCGGGAGTTTGATACTCTTGAAACAAAATACAACCTCGATGTCTTCGGCGTAGGCGTGGAGGAGGAGCGGAACCACATATTCCGCGCTCTTTACCAACTCGGATGTCAAGTGGTGTATGACACCTTTCTCGAGACGATTCCCACTAAGGAAGTGGTGATGTCTACTTGGCGAGTTTACTTTGGTTGTTTGACGTGCCCACAACAAGTGGTTAGAGTGGGTAAAGTGGTTGAACAAATCGCTTACGACAAACAACTTTACCCAGTAAGGGGAAGAAATGCTCCTATTCCAACGGAACGACCACGTTTTGGTCAACGTGGTTCTCATTGCTTGGATTTGGGTGATACAGCAGCCACGAGAGCACAGCAACATCAAACCAACAAGCAAAAGAAACAGCAAAACCAGAATCAATCTGCAACTCCGATTCACAACAAACAAAAACAGAAAAAGCAACAAAAACAAACAGCCGAACCAGCGGCACTTGTGGTGCCACCACAAGCGGTAGTGAATCCAGTTCCCAGTCAAGAATTGGATACGAGGACACCTGAAAGGAAGCTCTCCGATCAAATCTCGTTGGGGTTCAACACTCCTCCCACTATCACACCACCAGGAGCATCAGCTTTGTTGCAACCCACTCCTCCCATCCTGCAACGGACTAGTCAGTCATACTCACAACCGCGGGTGGAGCGGGATGGCGATGTATCCATGAAGTTGGCATGGACGAGTGGAAAACGTAACCGGGTGGAGCCGTTCGAACGAATGGTCTCTAAAGCACCACCTCTTCGCTTCCGAAGTTAGCGACGAGTAATTATTTTGCTGTGCTCGCAACTATGGAGGTGGAGATCGAAGCAGTAAAAGCGGTTGCCAATCCGGAGGATGGGAATCGAGTTCAAATCATCCCCATGAAAGCACGGATGCAAAGGAGGTGGCCACTTCGAAAGAGGCGGCACACTCTTATCAAAAACGGCATACAACAATCGAGAAATCGGAACGACCAACCCGAGTTGGTGAGATAGGGGAGATAATGGAAGTCGATTCCAAAAATGCCCTCCACTCACTCCGACCGGACAAGCTAGTTCAAGCCGATGCTTGCATCCATCACGTTAGAAAGCTAGTCCAGTTCTGCACAAATCCCGACAAAATCATCCGAGCGGCACTTGATCATCCGATCACGATGAATGGTGTGCTACTAGCGTGTATGGAGTCGAATGATAAAGCGTTGGATGAATTGGCGCATCTGCTCATGATAAATCGGGTTTTTGCAGCGTACAATCTCGGTTAAGATGTTACGTTTGCGACGCGATGGAGTCGCCATATTGGTGGAAAAGTTCCATCAAATCGATCTGTCTTGTTCGAGAAAGTCATGTCGTGGTGGACGTCAGTGCCGGACATAGTCCTCGGTTTGACTCGAGCGACCAAAGCTCTCGCGTTTTTGGAACTCTTATTTATGTGTACTGGCCCGACATTCTACACAAACGATCACTGGATCCAATATCTCACCGATGGACCAGTGATTTGGATTCCGGATCATCATTGTCGTTTACTTTCAAGTAATGTGATCATATCCTTTTTCCGCTCCGATGTGGGCATAACGTGTTGGTCTCTATGATTTGGAGTTAAATGGCGCGGACTTCTCCATGGTGACATCGCTGAACTTTCAGTCAATCTCAGCTTTTTTCCAGAGTAACATACAACACTTCACCTCTCACAACAAGATGGTGAAACGAGGTTGATTTCTGGTCCACTTCAGCTTAAATGCTAAGGGCACCTCGATTATTTCAACGTGGAACAATGTCTCAGCACTCACGGTGAATGTTGATGGAATTCATAAAAATGGTCTTCTTTTATCGACCACATCCTATCACAACACTCCATTTGTTATGTTCAAGAAACCAAGTACCACGACCACAAGCAACTGGACTCATTTCAGTTTTTATTATCCTCAAGAATGCAGCACAAAATGTTTGTCAATGACCACAACAGTGCTTTCCTCCATCCGACTCAAAACCGCAGTGGCGGCGTCATGACAATCCTTCGTTCAAACTTTTCCGATTACTCAACAGCTGTAGAACTCACCGAACAAAGCATTCGAAATCGTTATTTGGTTCTGCGTCTTCTCATTCACGATGCACCGGTGTATATTCACAATGTATATGAACCGGTCAAGGCCGAGGAACGAGTGGGTTTTTATGAGTTATTGCTTTCCAACACTTTCGAATCGACCGCAACACATATCGTATTTGGTGATTTCAACACACCACTCGATCCAGCTATCGATGCTTCGAGTGGAACAATTCGACACGAACCAAGTCGATTAGCGTGTTTGGAATGGCTTTCACAGTTGGGTGTGGTAGACGCTTGGCGAATCCAACATCCGACTGAAAAAGTATTTACAGGACCATTACCGCGCAAGAATCGACTTGATTATATCTGCATGTCGGAAGAGATATTCAATATGGTATACAAAACCTCTGAGTATTTTCGTCCACGACATGCCGGAGATCATCTGGCATAAAAAGTAACTTTTGCAAATCCAACTCAATCTCCGGGTCGAGGATATTGGAAATGATCATTACGACTATTTGAATATCCTAAAGTTGTCGAAGCAATCAAATTGGAAGCGATTTTGGTGCTCGAACAGTTGCGGACAACTTCGAATCCCGGTAAAATGTGGGAAAATTGGAAGACGAAAATCAAGAAACGGCTTCAACGCATTGCCAAAGGTTGCAAAAGATAGCCGACGTGATGTTGAGTCTAGCCAACGTGTTTTGGAAGTCGCAGCAGCACGATATCGCACCCAAGACCCCAATGAGTCACGGTATTTTTACGAATCGAGTCTCTAACAATTTAGAATTTCAGTCGAAAACAACGCGAAATACAACCACGATGAAAGTTTCGACCATCACGTGAAGCATATGGAGAACTCTACCAAGCATTTTTTTCGCCCTCCGGATAGTTCGTGTCGTCGCGTGCCGATCGAAAATGTTACAAAAAAATGTGGTACCGTGACATCGAGCCCGAGGGAGATTATTGACGAATTCAGAGATCATTTGGGGTGGTGTCATGGGCTCTCTTTATAGCTCAGAGACCGACTTAAATGTTCCAGGTGAAAAAAAGCAAAAAAAGTAACTTGATTGGATTCAAATTTCCCTTTCCTCGGCAGAGCAAGACCGTCTCTCAACTCGGTTAAGTACGACCGAGATGGCGGAAGCTATCAAGCACATGCGGAGTAGTCCTTCTCCAGGTATGGATGGACTACCAGCTGCATTTTATCAGCTTGATCCGGAAACGTTTGGAGAGTGTCTGAAGATCGTGTTCGAATATCAGCTGGAAAGAGGAATTTATTTCGATCACAACGTCACTCAGCAATCACACTTTTATACAAAAAAGGATCACGAGGTGATCCTGGCAACTATCGACCGATCGCACTGCTTTGCGTCGATGTAAAAGTACTTTCAAAAGTGTTGGCGTATCGATTGCAACGGTTTTGCCAAAATTGATCCATCAAGATCAAAAAGCATTCGTGCGAGGAAGGTCAATGCATCACAATATTCGACATCTGACCGACATTCAAGACTTGGTCACTCATCGTGGGGAGGAAGCTTATGCGACTTTTCTCGACTTTGAGAAAGCATATGATCGAGTCAATTGGACGTACATGTTTCGCGTTTTGGTAAAATTGGGCGTTGGAAAAAGTTTCATCGACTGGGTTCGTCTTTTGTACAATAACACAAAGGCGCAGTTGATGATTGATGGAAATATCACACCGCCCATTACACCACAACGTGGAGTCAAACAAGGTGATCCTCTCTCAGCATTACTTTTTCCAATGACGATCGAACCTTTGGGAAATTTACTTCGACAACATGAAGACCATGGCATTTGGATTAATAGCACGACTGTCGCAACTGGATTATTTTTTGCGGACGATTCGACATTGCTTTCAGAGACACCAAATGGTGTTTTGACGCAACTCGAACTAGTCCAAGTCTATTGCGATGGATCGGGTGCGAAACTCAACTTGAGTAAATCATCCTTGCTCTCGTCGAATCGGACCAAGCCATGTCCACGTATTCCCATTTTGACGATAATGGGTCCGGAGGATCCGGTCAAGTATTTTGGTATTCCGTTCGATCAGAAACCAACTCAATCGATGATTATTTCAACTCTCGACAAGCGTTTTTACGATGGGTTTGGTGTATGGTTTCGACGAGCAAGAACTGTTCGTGGTCGACTACTGGTTGCGCAGACGATGATTTTATCACGTCTGTGGCATTACACGATGCACGTAGATATACCAGAAGTGACTATTTGACAATGGCAATCGATGTTAAATCGCTTTGTGCTTGGTCGGAAACACAAAAAAGATTCAAAACATGTTCACCTACTCAGCAAATAGTTTGTATATCTTCGCCGACAAGATGGTGGACTACAAGTTCCTTTTTTGGTGGGACGACTAAAGCTACAACGTATTCAATTCCTTCAGCAGTTCGCATCCGATGCGTCAACAATTATTCCTGCGAATTGGACAACTGCTTCGACGGAATTATTACAACTTATCCAACCTTCCTTTGGACCACACAAACCGATCGATAAATTCACCATCGCATCAAATCGACATGGGAAAATGGTTCAATGGGAGAGCATATCGTCATGGTGGAAACAAGCACTTAAAATGTGGCATCAGATGGATTGGAGTATTACAAGTTCAGATTTAAATGTTTCACAACGCCGTCAGTACTACATGGAACAACCGATGTGGTTTCACTGCGACCAAAAGTTACATTACGAAGCTGCTACTCGTCATCCGAGTACGCAAAACGTTTGGTACAATCTTGGCATGGTGGATGAACCACATCGAACATTTCGAAAAACGTTTGCTACACTTTTCGACGTTCGAAGTTTGCAAGACTTTTTTCGTGAAAGCGACACATGGCCAACGAAGGAAGATTTTGTCGACATGTACTACAACGACGAAGAGCTGAACACATCGGATATGTCTGAAGAAAAGTTGCTGAGTCGACTTTACAATGAAGTCACTCAGATTCTCCAGCGTATCCACTCGACGATTGGTCTCATCACTTGGATTATACCAACCACAAGTGGCAGATCATTTTATGTGGGAGTAACAAGCACGGAAAGGAAACACTATTTTCCATCTATTCCACGCTCACAACTCTCACGAATCGTTTGGAAACCTCCCGAACCAACCAGGAGTCATCCGATGTCGACACATTGGTCATCACGGGAGAGATCGGACGCACTGGATTCAGAACGAGTTCGAACTTTTATGGCTACATCACGGCATCTTCGAAAACGTGTATTAACAATTTTCGAGGATTTACAGTTTCGTCTAGCCTTTCGGATGTTGCCAGTTCGATCTCGTTTCTGGCTCTTAAAGGATATTCAGCCCGACATTATATTGTGCACGCAGCCTTCGTGTGGGGCAGTGGAATCCGATCAACATCTCTTTCTAGAGTGCGAGCAAACGGCACAATTATGGAGGGAGTTACTCCCTAGTTGGGATCAGTTTTTCTCCTCTCGAACAAGTTGGACGCATATTGCATGTGCAATTGTCCCAACAGTACGGTCGGATTGGAAAGAATATTTAGAGATTATATCAGAATTATGGCTTGCATTGCAAGCGGTGACACTGCACTTCGTCTGGAGAGATCGGAATCGTCGTTTGTTCGATCAGCGATTATCAACTCCGACAGTCCCAGCACTTTCCGTGATCTACGCCACGTTTAGTGCGCACGTTCGGTACTTTCGAAGACAGTGTTACGACCAAGAGGAACGCATTCGGCTTGCAAATGTGCTGGATCAACTCGCCACGCAAGGATCATTTGGTGGATTTTTCAGTAGCCGAAGATCATTACTGCGGGTACGGCACAGGCGAGTGGAAAAGCAAGTGCAACTCGGATCCTAGTCCTAGTTGGCTGGTTATGCTCACCGTAGTGTGGCGCACACCAATTTTCAAACCATGGTCCTTTTGGACCATTTTTACAGCTTTACAACTTTACAGCTTCACAGCATTTACAAGCTGGACACAGTCTCGTATTAAGGTTGCTGAGGCTACTACGATACGAGATTATCAACGAGAAGACATATTATCATCTCTCACAGGTATTTCACGAAACCTTTTTTATATGTATATATGTTATTTAAGATAGCCTAGGCAACTAGAGAAGTCAGTTAGTCTAATTCTAGTAATATAGACACCTTCAACTGATCGAACAATTTTCATTTCACACCATTTCTTGACTCGCAAACTGCAAGGTGATTTTTTGAGCTCCCACATGAGTGCTTCTTGGTTTCTTTTTCAGTGATTCAAGTGACGCCGAGAAAGAAGCAGCGGCTCCTATATCCAAGAAGTGTGGACCACGTTGACCAAAACGTGGACGTTCGTTTAGCTTTTGATCCCGGTACAGGGAAGAGTTGTGTGCCGAATGCGATTCTCTCGCATCCCTTGGTAGCACGCACGATAGGAAGGTGAAGCGAGAAACGTAATCCTCTACTTCGATATATTTACTCCTTTCGACGAATTTGTCTTGGGAAAATCATTGAGAAGACATTTCACACCTCTTTTGTGGAGGGATCTCAAGATACTCTCCCGTTGGATCCCAAGACCGACTCCAAACACGTCTAGTCAATATCGGCTCTCTAAGGTCTCGTTCTCTTTGAAGCGGTCTTTTTCACCAAGCACGGTGACAAATTAGCACTCTAGTTGTTCACACGCGTCCGTGGTTCCAAGAATAACTCGCACATTCTCGCCTGAAATCTTTACCCAATTTAGCGAGTATTCAAGAGGGAATCGAATACCGGGCTGTCGTGATCTCAGAGAATAGAGGTCAATAATTTTTTTATTTCAAATGCGGGTCAATGCCTGACCCGTTTCCAATATCATCCGAAAAATTTCTTTTGTGATCCTAAATGGCCGTGGTCCCTCGATTTTGGCGGCCACAAACTGACCAGTCCAGGTACTACCCGGTGTAAACTTCAGATATTGCAGCAATATCGACGCATTCGGCGTGAGAGGCTCCAGCAATATTATGTTTTTGCTCAGCTTGGCTCTTTTCACAAGAACTCTTACCACACGTGTAGTTGTCTTTTTTCACTACTCTGCGACGAGGTGGTGGCTGCGCCACCCTGTACCGTCTCAAAAGAGTGGGGTTCCTTTGCAGATCATCACAGAGGGATGTAGACTCACCAAAAAGTATGCAACCATCCAAAGCTGGTGGCTCGTGGACGCTAAGATCCCTGATTTTGTCGATATGTCGACTTGCAGCATTGTTTTTGAGCGGAAAAGGTTGAAAAACATTGATTCTAATTGCCGATTACCAAGTTGTCGGATTATGTTGCTGCCAGCGAACTGAGAAGTCTCTTTCCAATCTCAGGTAACGGTGTTCGCCCTTAGTACGTATATTCAGAGACCGTTTGTTAGTACATGTATGGTGTTTTTCTACTTGCTTTCTAATCACTATTCTTCAACGCTGAAGATCCCGGCCCAACTTCTGTACAGTTACTTTCTGGTGCGGTTGTCAGCGTCTTGACACGTTCATGACTACATTAAGTATATTTTTATTTACGAGGTGGATCTTTGACTCTGCTGGGGTTCGAACCGTCGTCCATACTGCTCGAACAGGGTGCACTTGTAGAGCAAGCGGATCCCAAACCTGAAATCGCTGGTTTGATATCCAATAGTGCGCGCAGCAGATGAGCCCACTCAAGTGGAAGCTTGGAAACCTCGATACAACAGTCTGTATATTACATTTCTAGCAAGCATCCAATTGTTTTATGTGGTACACCGAACCATAAACGTGTTATATCTTAAGATTATAATGACGCGTATATGTATCTTCACGATCAGACTATAAGCTCAATCATACTGCTTGTTCGTATGCTCAAAGTAGTAGTCATTTCGGGCCAATTCCGCGCATAAAACATATGATCGTTGAATGGCCACCGCCTACAAAACGTATCAGTACCTTTACATCATCACAAGTTGTACGCACCGTTACTGCCATTTGGATGAATAAGTATATGAGTAGAAAAACATAAAATGTTGGAGGCATTATTTTAACGGTCAAGGTGCTCAGCTGAATGGTATTCAGCAGATGTGACTGTATCAAGTAATAAATCACCACTGATACCGCAATGGCATGCGACACCAAACTCATTATACTTCCATAGTGAAACTGAAACAATTCTCAGTAAACACACAGCTGAATCCCGGTGTATATGTACTTACAATTTCAACATGTTTCACGGTAGGACGAGTATACTCATTCAAAAGCATGTAATATCCCCAAATAGCGACACCAAATCCAATAAGAGAGTCCCACCAAACAAGATACCATGTCAGTGCAAAGCTCAGAATATAGGTTGCTAGCTGAATCATTGCAATTCGCTTGCATTTTGGTGCATTTTGCAGAGTTTGCTGTAAGCCAATCGCTTCTCCCGGAGCACCAAATTCTGTCGCTTTCATCTTCGTATCTTTTAAGGATAGAGTCACACAAAATGTGTGCAGAGTCGCGTTCTTCTGAACAGTTGTGGCACTTTACTAACTCTTGATAATTTACTATACTTTGGTACGTTATTTGCGAGTGATTAACGACTTCGTGTGTTGAAGCATCGCTTCCAATAAATTCACAATATCATTGGCTCGTGGCAAATAGAGGAACCTTGCGTCTCCAAGCAGGTTTTTAGTAGAACTGGGAAGAATACCACGGCAAGGAACGTGTGTTCTAATAGTGCGTTATGGTAACCATAACAAGGTATGAGATTTTTACGACGAGAAAAATATCACGCATCCTCTATACACTGTACTTTTGATTATAATCAAATCACTCGCTTTATGTATAAATTTATAAGATTCAATAATGTAATAGTGTGAAAAACTTACGTTTCCTTAACATCATTCTATTTTTGTCACTCCTCATGCAAGCAAAACGTATCATTCAGCAAATGTTTCCTCCGTGGTTAATCCGCACTTCCTTCTTCGTCGCAATACTCTCTCCCATCATTACCAACATTCCCACACAAATCGATCCGTTAGCGACTGTCACTCTAACGTACAGTGATAACACACTAAAGCAGAAAAATCTATACGAATCAAATCCTTCATTTTACGTCAATCACAGCGCCGCATTTCACAAAGACGCTGAAATAATCTTTTTAAATGAAGCACTTAGTGCTGAACACATTGCAGTCACTTCCGACGGCAATATAGCATTCACAGGGCTTCGAGACGGTCGTATCGTTTATTTCCATACTGATAATATCCAAAAAGGTTTATTTAATTTCACTCGCATCGGCAAAGACATCATATCGACTGCTGAGCCAAAACGCTCATGTGGACTTCCTCAAGACGAAGCCATCTGTGGAAGAGCACTGGGAATGGCTTTTGCAAGTTCAGAATTGTTTAATTCTTACACGTCCAAATTACAGTCACCAAGCTATTTCCCAGGAAAAGAAATCATGCTGGTTGCAGATGCGTATCAAGGCTTGTTTTTAGTGGATGCAAAAGGCAACAAAATCCTGTTATTTGACAGTGCACAAAATGGAACGACTCCAATCAAACTGAAATTTTTGAATTCTATCGCAGTCGCGAAAAGTGGTTATGTATATCTGACGGTAACATCCTTGATTTTCGGTCGGAATCAAGTTCTTCTAGACGTATTGAAAGGAGAACCGACCGGAATGTTGCTCGAATTCAATCCAAAAGAAGAGAAAGTTACGATTTTGAGAGATGGACTTCAGGAGCCTAATGGTATCGTTTTGACAAAAGATGAAAAGTATCTATTAATCTCATCAACGAATGCCAACAAAATTATCAAATACTCACTTTACGAGAAAACACTCCGTGATTTCGCGTTTGCTGCTGGAAAAGCAGACAATTTGGAAATTGTTACGATCGAAAAGGTGAATCATTCTCCAAGAGATGTTTTATTGATCGGAATCACAGCTCCTCATCAGAAAGCTTTGCAGTGGATGTGGACCGACAAGACAGCTCGAAAAATGCTGTATTTGATGCCACCACAGCTTTTCATGGCGTATCTGAAAAAAGTCTCTTGTTCGTTCACTATCGTCGATATCGAAACAGGAGATTTGTTGTATGTTATGGTGGACCCACTCGGACGGAATCCGTTCACGTCTGGCATTCAGAAAATTGGTGATTATTTCTACTTTACCAGTTGGAACCACGCATCGATGCTTCGTGTGCCAGTAAAAGCCATCAATGAGCTTTTTTGAGTATTTGGTTCAGAATGTGATTGTGTTTTTAAAAATGTATTTCTGGCTCGTACATCCTACCGACTGGGAATACTTTCATATATTGCTCGCCGAGCAATTTGTGTGCGATAAAGAAAAATCGCAAGCATAGAAATGGAACCCAGCAACAAGGTATACGGAAACCAATGATTTCCCCGCGCCATGCTCCACGTCAACTCTCTCTCTTCTGCTTGCGGAGTGAATACGCGCGCTGCTTGCACGAACCCAGCTTGAGTCTCTTCATAATCGATCGGATACTGAAATTTTTTGCATCGATACTCCCCAAAAATATAACACTCAAACATGTTGAGTGCATGCAGAGGACGTACAGCGGGAACCATATGACCAGCGCCTTTGACTGTTTTGAACACTAGTCCCTCATAGACTTGCACGTAGCCAGCATGCTGACGATCCGGTCCAAACCAAGCTCGCCATTTTTCTACCACTGGTAACCGGAGTCCTTGCGATCCAATCCATCGTTCGGTGCCAATAAAATTGACGACCGAATCAGCATCTCCGCTGTACACTAAAATATTGAGCCCTTTTGCGAACATTAGCGCGGCCCATCATACTGGTCATTTATGTAAATTACCTTTGTTGAGGAACTGTTTATATTTCGGAAGCGAGGATACAGTGCGTCCAAATGAGTCCGTAACGTAGTTGCTACAACCGCTCCATTCGATGTACTGATCGCCAACATGAATTGCTTGCTACAACATCACTTAGAAGACGTGATCGGATTATATTGTTTTTCGACGCACCTGGACTTGCACGAGCCGGAGATAATGTCGCGTGAATGTGTCTGTGCATGGTCCAATGAGCTTGCTTGCAGGACGAGAGCCATTCAAATGAATGTGGAGAAAGGCTCCTTGCACGTTACTGAGTAAACATTTATCGCCGTAGATATAATACGGATTGAATTCACGATCGTCCAATTCAACCGAACATTCTTCAACAGCCTCACGACACTTTGCATTGCTGCAGCTTTCGGGTGTAACGAAACACCGTCCGATATCACTCCCACATAATTTTACCATTTGCTCGTAGTTTTCAGGCGACACGAGAGCGTGGGAGTGGTAATAATCGACCATAGCATTATTATCAATGTTTTCATCAGTATACGGATTTCCGACCGCAAATCCTTTCAACTTCACGATCGATAACGGCTTCTGAACCAATAAATTCACCAGGAACGGAATATAAATGCCCGCGTAACTTTCACCGGTAATGTAAAAGTCGCGTTCTTGTAATTCGGAGTATCGGGTGAAAAATTTGGCCAGAAACTCGTAAGTTTTCGCAGCGACAATGTCATCAGTGTAGTAGCTGGCGTTTTGTAAAGGAAAGCTGAAGCCAACGCCAACGGGCGATTCCAACCACAGCAAATTTACTTTCCGATTCCATGAATACGGGTTTAGTCGAACCGTAGCGTCGTTTTGCACAACGAATGGACCATTTTCCGTAAAGAATCCACCCAATGAAGAGCATCCGGGCCCGCCATTTAGCCAAAGGACGATTGGGTCATTTGCAGGGTCGTTTTGACTCTCCGTGTACCAGTAAAAAAGTCTGCGCACAATGACTCGATAATTTAGGGATCAAATAGTGTAGAAACCAGACTTACTTTTCATTTTCCTCTAGCTGGATGTGACCAGCAAATTGTTTGAATTGAATTGGATCAATTAAATTAGGAAGATTGATTATTTGATGCTCCTCGATGGCTGCAAAAGCGCAAAAAATGGGATACAAAAGTGCGAAGAGAGAAAAAACACCTGTACAGCGCATCGTAAATTGTGTTCTGTATGATCGATTGGTCAGCAGCGTAGAATCAGAAATGGGATACATAGATGACAATAAAAACCATGCATTTGAGCTGTTTGTGCATTAGTCATACGAGAATGCATCTAAAGGAAGGAACCAAAAGTAAAAGGGGTTTTCTATTCTACGTCCATTTATACTATAAATATCTGGCGACGAATTATCGAAGCAAGGACACATACAGTAAGTACCCTTCCGAGAATTATTCGGCAGGTTGGAAATCGTTGTTTTTCTGAGCACGCACTTTTCTCACATGATATCGCCATTCCACTATGAAACCAATCACTGCGAGTGCTGCTAATACTATCCCAACTATAGCTGGGAACGATAGACCTGTTTCTGATTTAGCCATTCTCTGTGTGATTACTTCTTGATTATGAGATGTTTGAGGTGTACTATCTGTTGTGTTGGCTCGATATGTGACTGGATAAAAGTTGGAGCGAATTCCACACTGAGCAACTTCTACATCATATGAGCCAATAAGTAAAGATGACGAATCTGGGAGTGTTACATTGATCACACTAGTCGACCTATTCGCTTGGACTATTTCCACGCTGAGCTGCGTTTTAATCATTTGATTGGTCGATATTGTTTGACTTAAAAACGCTTCATCCACCGGACAAGAATCTTGTAAGAAAATGCGAAACAGGTCGTTGCCCGCATCAAGACCTGTAACGTTTGTGATCATAACCTTTGGCGGAATTATATTTCCAATCACGG
The DNA here is from genome assembly GCA_905220665.1 of Albugo candida. Lineage (NCBI taxonomy): Eukaryota > Oomycota > Peronosporomycetes > Albuginales > Albuginaceae > Albugo > Albugo candida. The sequence goes on from CAJNAR010000168.1 coordinate 565,556, forward strand.
CCGACCCAGGAATTGTAGCCGCGTCTCCTACGTGAACGACTGCGTAGAGAGACTTTTTGCTTGATGGGCTGGCCAAACTACAGCTCAGCCGTGCTATCAGCTCAATGTTAGCGGTGCAACTTTCAGCAAGACAAGAGACCGATAATAATGAGAGATTGTTCTGTATCGGATTTTCACAACTAGAAGATGTAGCTGTTCCTGAGCATAACTGTACCACGTTGCAGCTTGGGACGCGGGAAAATCGCGTCCCACTGACGTATATTCGAGTGGTACATACGGAAATCTGGGTTTGAGGAGATCCTGAGATCGTTGGGCCTGCTTGTGCATTTATAATCCCAACAATTACTCTTTCCTGCAAAGTTTTTGGACCGCTCACAGTTAGAAGTAATTTATTGACACCTGCTCCAAATCGCAACGCGATAGCCCAATCAATGCTTTCCACTAATGTGATAAGCAAAGTGCAATTAGTGATTGAGCATTCGCCGTTTGCAGTCGCTGTTTTCACTTTAGGAATGGTACTTCGAGTAGGATCACATGATAGTTCAATAGATAAGCTCAATGTGAGTTGATAAGCTGCTGCATTAAGTGCGTCCCAATTACAAACGCGTAACGGAAATGTATTATTTCCTCCAAATAGTTGCAAATTTTGATTTTCTAACGCGCATATGAGGGACGATGGACAATCCGCACACGACATCACCGCTTTGCTCAACTCAAGGTACTCCACTGCTAACTGGAATATTACCGTCTGTGCGACCCACATGGGCCAAGTAAATGCATGACGCATTCGTTGCTATCAGGCACCAAACTAAACTTCTGTGAAAAAAAAGGATGGACTATTAGAACTGATCGGTAACAGAAATAATAAGTTTGCGAATTCATAACCCTAATAGTAGGGAAACTCGACGTTTTAGTAAGGCGGGTAGGCAATATACACATTTGGAGTGCGTTTACTTAGGGTAGAAAATGTAAGCATCACAAACATTCAGCGGCTTATATTTCACATTCCTGTCACTTGACAGCTGCACACTCGTGGCAGCTCATGATCCCTCCTCTCTGAGTCAATATGATGGGAAATATAGGTTTGCAAGGTTTTTCAATACTGGATATTTTTAATAGTCACTGTACGTTATGCATGCCGAAAATCGGTTTTGCCTTGAATGCAATACGGACAATGCTTTTCAAAAACATACTCTGCCGTTGCTCGATCAGCCTTAGTAAGTGGGCTTCGACAGATGAAACAGCTTGTTATGTCTCTTTCGACTAAATTAGGACCAACCGCAACTCGATCGTCAAAAACGTAACAGTTTCCGTCAAAATGACTTGCGCCAACTTTTTCAAAGTATTTGAGAATACCGCCGTCTAATTGATACACTTTTGTAAATCCTTCATTTAGCAAGACGCAAGACGCTTTTTCACAACGCACGCCACCAGTACAGTACATGACAATTGGCTTCTCTTTAGGCACACTTTTCAACCAAATTTTGGCAGTTGCTGGGAACGATCGAAAACTTTTGATATTGAGATCCACTGCGTTTGCAAAACCTCCTAAACGAACTTCATAATCGTTTCTGAACGGCTTGTTACTTAACATCATGATATCAATTGATAAAAGCTAGTGAGCAATACCTTGTGTCTAGAACGATCATTTCTTTCTTTGTATCCACCCACTGCTTAAATTCCTCGGGCTCAAGGTGCGTGGCGTTATGTTCGATCAAATTGTTCAACTCAGGGACACCCATCGCGATGACTTCCTTCTTAATTTTGACCAGAAAACGAGGTAATGTAAGTCTCCGTGAGATAGAATCTTTGAATTCCATAGAATGGAGTTTCGGGTGCAATGATCGAAGGCGTTCTTGTAGGAGCGATACAGCTTCTTTGACGCCACTAAGCCTTATATTAACGCCTTCGCGAGATAGAAGAATGGTTCCACATATTCGATACGCATTTGAGTTGATTTGTTGGAACAACTTGTAAAGCTCTTCTCGATATTTGACTAATGAATCATTGTCAAAAGAACAGAAGCCATAAGCAGACGAATTGATTATCGGCTCAGAATCGAGTGACATCACGTCACGCGTAAGTACGACGTTCGAATACGCACTTATAGTAAGCACGGCCATGTGACTTGATCTAAATCTTTGGTATTACATAAATTTGGTCACAAGTTGCGAGAATATCTCCGTATCGTGTGTAGACGCAGTATCAGGATTGAATAGACCCTCAAATGATGTAAAGCATAAGCTCTGTCCATCAATGTGTCCTAGTTTATTAGCTAATTGTAGACTGACGCATTCTAACCGATGAATAAAGCACCGCTGCCAACTCACTCGGGCGACAAAAGTATACATTCGCGAGTGCGAGCACCAATGCCGTGCAAATGAGAATGTCACGCCACCCCGAACTCGTGCTGTATTAGCTCCATCCACACCTCACGAGCCCTTTTCTGACTCGAAGTTTGCTTCTCTGATAGATTATCGAGCTCAAAAAGAGGATCTAGTGGTTGTATCTCCGACAGCGATTGTATAAATGCTTGCTGATGATCTAATTCGTGGTGTTGAAGTTCAGTCACGGTAGAGCTCAACATTTCGTGGCGAATTTCAGCCATAAGCCGACGTCCCCGCTCGGAGAAATTATACTTTTCTTCAGGCACAGCCATATCCATGTGCGTATCGATCGTTTTGTAACAGCAATCATTAACAAGCTGCCGAATCGCATACCTTTCCATCAAAGTCCTCTCTGTGGCGGTTTTAGTATCCAACTTTTGGGGTTCATCGATATCTACCTTTTTGATAACTGAAATCTCCCCACTCAAGTCCGAATCGGCTTGAACGCTCTTCACGATACTTTCATGTGATTCCTTCAAAATTGGACCATTCCGTTGCTCCAATCGAATTTCTTTGTGTTGTTCCCATAACTTGATGAAATGTAATGCATTCAGACGTTTTCTATTCGCGTTTAAAAAAGCTTCGGTCCACGCAATGCAATCTAATTGTCGTTCAACTTCTAATGACGCGCTGCGAAGAACCATTTTCTTTTCAGTAGTCGCTTGTTCGAGCGCCTCAAGTGCATTTTGACATTGTTGACGAATCTGACGCTCCACGTTTTCATGATTCTCTGAGACATGTTGCTGTTGTACCTGAAGTTTTTCTTTTCGGTTGTGTAAACTTTCCTGAAATGTATCTAGAAGTGTGTCGGGTCGGAACGATTCCAAAAGTTCGTTTTCATATGCATTCGTTACACTAACCAATCGATGCGTTCCATTCTCACCGGCTGAGTGATCGCCAAACATTTTACACTGCACACAGAGTGATGTATTACATATTGTGCAAAAAAAGTCCATCATTGTGTCCGAGTGTTCCTTGCACGGTATTGTCACAGTCGAAAAGCCTTTTTCGATCTGACTGAATACAAAATGTTTAATCGCATCCAGTGACTGACCCGGGTCGGGTTGAGACGAATTGGGTGGGAGACTGACTCGTGTGTGATCGCGTACGACTTTGTTGGCAGAATGAACGCTTTGATCACATTTGACACAAAGGACGGCGTTACACGACTTGCATCGAACCGTTGCTGATTCGATCTCGCAAAGTACGCATTTGGATGCGCCATGAGCTGAGCGTCTCGCTCGAAGTTGACATCGCACGACGCATTTTGGGACGATCTGATTCGGATGAGTGAGGATGTATCGATGAGAATACAAAGGCTGGCTCGATAAAACAGCATTCGGGTTGTTGCTGTTGATTTTGGACGTCAAATGAAAGCTATGGTATCCATCCGGAAGTATCATATCCGAGCTCTGAGAGTCAATCGTATACGAATGCCCAACAATAATACGAAACAAAACGGCGTAAACACCATCCATTGTTGTTGATTGTGGTAAAGTCAGTTTTCCAACGCACATCGGTGTTGCATTTTGCGCAAGTGCGGTCGAAAGTTCGAGTGGATTTTCAGATAACGTGTCAATATCATCGATAAGAATCCAGGAATCGAGTGTGAGCAAGTCCGAGACGCTATTGTCCACATTTGGAGACGGTAATTTCCAGGCAGTAAATTCGTTCAAGTCGTATTCTTCAAGAGCGCACTATCGGTACACAATGTTGAAAGTAAATTACCGAGACGGTATGGTCGCACCTGTAACAGATATTTGATGCGATAAAACTCTGGGGACGTTTTAGGTATGGTTGGAAATGGAAGCTTTCGCGCTAGTGAAATACGTATAAGTAAACGTTCTTGTGTATACCGTGTGCCAAATACCTTCCAACTTATCTTGCGTACACGTTTCCATTGATGAAATATCACCTTTTTCTGAACAAGAAGTGCGAGGCTGACGTGTCACTTGTTCCTTAGCAGTGAATCGCTCCGAATTCGTTCTACTTTGTTGTTTCGATTGCAATTGCATCAATCTATCCTCATTTTCCTTACGCTTCAAAAACATTCGCATTCTCTGCAATGAAGCATCGTGTTGACTCTCCTTTGTTTTATCGCCTTCCATTCCGAGTGTCCTTTCAAGATCTGAGAGAATTTCTATTAAGTGAACCCTTCATTCAATAAAGTCACGACACAATGAGTGAAAATGGCACTTCGACCACACGAAAAAATACGTCAAAAACAGTGAAATTTTCGCAAACTTTTTCGTCTCATTCGAATTCGAATTCAAAAGATCCGAAGAATCGCTTTTTTTTACAAAAAGCGCGATGGGGAAGCGTTTCCCACCGCCATACCGATCCAGAAGTATGGTATGCAAGCGAGTACGATCCATTGCGGATGGGAAGTATTGATGGTACAGGCGACATCCTCCATGACAAAGCCCTTCTTCGTGCTTCTAAACACCATTTCGATCCGAATTTAGACGCAACTATCAAAAGTGATCCAAAGAAAACACTTTTTGTTGGTCGTATTCACTTGCAAACGAGTCAAGAATCCGTGCGCCAATTTTTCGCATCGTACGGTCCAATTGCTCATATTCGTCTTGTTCGAGACATCGTAACAAAAGTTTCCAAAGGGTATGCTTTTGTGGAGTATCATCATCGATGTGACTTTGAGCGAGCATTAGAAGATGCACATCATCGGCTTTTGGATGGACGAAAGCTTCTGGTTGATTATGAACGAAGTCGTCTAATGCCGGGATGGAAGCCAAGACGTTTGGGTGGAGGTCTTGGTGGAAGGAAAGAATCTGGACAATTGCGTTTTGGAGGTCGAGAGTATCCATTTAAAAGACCGTATTTCCGAGCTGGACGCAAAGGGTTTTTGTGCATTGATTCCAATTGACTATTCAATTGTCCAATAAACTGTTTTGACGAGTGACGAATTCAATTTCATTTTTGATGCTTTTGGTTGAATCGATACGCCACTCTTTGTCGGAATGACACTTTGCCCCCATAATCGAGCGACGATCCAATATTTTCGTGTGGAGAGAGTCGAGTTCGGCTTCGAGTTGTAATTCCCGTGCGACACTTTCACTTAACAGCTGTTCGAGATACTTGATGCGACTTTGATCGGGTGCCATTTGCAATGCTTCACGGATATTACGACCTTGTGAGCGCTGTCGAGTCCGTTCTTCCGCTCCACGACGATATCGTTCGACCATTGTGTTGTCGAAATCGGGTAAATCCATGATTATGGACGCAGAAGGCGCTTCTTCGGGTGAGTCTGGTGCATCACTTGGTTGATCAACGTTGATGGACTCGGCTCGATTATCCACAGAGGCGGATGCGTCATCGTCGCTCATGTCCGAACAGTCTGAAAATACTGATTTGGCTCGATATTCGTCATAATCGTGTATTCCTTCGACTTCTAATCGCATGGCGGATTCTTCAGTGTCCAAGTCTTCGTTGTATGGATTCCCGCCTTCACTCACATTGGAAACCTGATCGGCTCCACATTCGCTGTTAAGAGCGTCTTCTCCTGGCACTACCATCTCCATGAATTCCACGTAATCAGGATGACTTTCAGGATCCCAGCGAAAGTACATTGCGTCCCACAAGACCACGCGTTTGAGATTCGCACGAGGATAGAGGACTCGATTGGTGTGTTTGTACATTGGATTAAGAAATGGCATGGAGCATTCCAACACAGGCGTCCAGACAGATTCGGTTCGTTCCCAAATCTTTTCGAAAATACGCTCTCGCTCGGAATTGTACAAGAATGTTCCATAAAGCCCTGAAATGAGAGCATCCGCGATATGCAATAAGAACTTTTCGTTGAATTCAAAGCAAGTGGGAAATTGTCGTGCCATTTGCCACACACAATCCAAAAATTGGAGCATGACTGGTGATCTCTCATTCGGTTGATCTGTAATGTCCTTCCCGACACCGATTCGATCTGCAAACTTGTGGCCAAATGAACACCACTCTTTTTCAATAAGAATTGAAAATCCACGAATTGTACGGTAATACGGATCGAGAATCAGCTGTGCCAAGGCCACAAGCTGCGGTGTCCGATCCCATCCATCACTGCAGTGCACGAGAACGGATGCGCCAACTTCATGCAAGACTTCAGCCACACGCCTTGCTCCCGATAACACTCTCATTACGTGCTTGAGCCATCTAGTATCTTAATGCAAAGACGTCAATATTGATTCATGTGAATGCGTGGAGAGGTATGCGTACTTTCGAGACGATTGTGATAGTGTTTGTCTCCATCTTCGATACTGCTGGGACTTACGAGCACTACACAACGGATCATAAGAAATGGAGGACATTTCGTTTCTGTGAATACATACATTTAAGTGCATCGAGTGAATCGCGCATTTTGTGTATATTTGCAATGCCAAGGAATTCCACTGTCGCGTTATCGTAATGCTGTGAGTTTTCCACTCCTACAGAGACGAATAAGTCTTTATAAGAGGATACTAAATCAGATTCCATACCTTTCCCTTTAAGTCGATTCCCTTTTGTGGCTATTGGCTTTCGAGCGTCGAGGATATGTAATGGAGGTGAGATGCCAGCGCTATTGGCGTTTGCAGAATCGCGATATGCTTTCAGTAAGATCCGATCGGATTCGGAACGATTACCAGCCATTCCATAGTTTGGTTGACTGGATCGTGCGAGCACACTTTTGTTGACAGGATGTCGCCATACAACCACAGGTAATCGGGCTCTGGAACGGAAGCGTGCGGACTGAACTAGCTCATCTTCCGACATTTTCGACGGCACAACCATTAATTGTGGATATGTTGGACTAAATCGAAACTTGGAGTTCTTCAGTAAGCGCCATGTGATGATTTCTCTACTGTCCGATGATACACTATTTTGTTGTCTGAGACTGGAAGATCCTTGATGACGAAGAAATCCCAGTCGTTGGTATTCTGTCACTGGAGAATACACGAGCCATCCATCTTCTCTTCGACTTATTCCACTCTTGCGGTGTTTTGACTTTTCCGCATGATAATCAAAAGCAAACAACGAATTGATCTGTGTCGGAGGTTTCATTCGAAGTGTCAGTAGATTGAGCCATCGGATGTCGGGATTCGATGGTGGCTGATCGTATCCTTTCTTTCGTGAGTAAGCGTCATGCATTGCCAGTCGAATCGTTCGTAAGTCCTTGCAAGCAATCAATAGCATGAGTCCATCCCTCGTGATCAAATCGATTGCGGCTAGGGGAAGTTCGAATGACCCGAATTTCCATGCAGAATCGTAAGGTGAAAAGGTAACTCTATAAGTTGTGATTTTTAGTACTCCTTGTACAGCACGGTCGTTTTGTGACATCACCACTAAATTCGTGACTCGTTGAACGTGCTCCAATACTGTTTCACCTTCAAATAATGTGATTGGGTCTTTGATCAAAGTTTCTTGCAAGCGTGATCGTATCACACCATCGGATACACCATACGTAGCGGAAACACTCGTTACTGAAGCTGGAGATTCCGTCACGCCACACGTATTTCTCTTCAACATTACTTTGCCTTGTTCCAGTACTTCTTGAAATAACTTTCGATCGTCCACGCTATAAAAATTGACTTTTCGATTGACTGATGCATTTCCCGTTTGTATTTTCAAATGTAATCCAAATTTCGAGTACGGTTTGGCCGTGATCGCAGCACAAGAATACGTCTCTCGACTTTCCTGTGGGATCATAAAGCTGAGTATACGAGCTTCGACATCAATCTGAATCTGCATGGAAGCTTTCTTACTCCCAAGCTTCTCGAACACACTGTCGGCTTTTCGAACTGTGAACGTGAATGGCGACATCATTTCCGTCCGTAATGTGCCAAAAGATGCAACATCCCGTGTGTTGAATCCAAAGAGATTGGAATTCCCAGTTGTCAATCCACCTCGATTCTCTAACAAACTCCCGGAATTGCTGTGTTGCATGGTCTGACAAGGTCCTCGATTGCCTGTAAAACTACCTGAATCATTTCTGTAATTCGCTACTCGATCCGTTGAATGACTGTCTATCCCATTCACACTGTGCTTCCCATTGTCTCCCAACGCTGAATTGGATGCTCGCGTTTCCGTTCGCGGTATTTCCATCGAAAAATTCCCTCCCGCGCTAGTATTTCCCTCATAATTCGTCTTCGATGACTGTACGTGCGACGGAAATAAAAACGAAGACGACATCGAGCCCTGACCATCATTCATATATCGTGTTAGGAATCCGTCGGATTTGTTGGAAGATTCGAATTCGTATTCATTTTCATCATTCATACTGTCTTCCGTGCGTTCTTTCCTTGTAATAATATCCGCATCGATTTCCACTTCAAAATCCTCATCTTCGTCTCTATCGTCATCTTCATTCACACTGGAACTCGACATGAATCCTTTCGACACTTCCGCGCGCTTCTCTTCTTCGCTTGGATCACGTCCGATTAATCGCCACGCTTGTAGTGTGGCTTCCCCTGCTTGTAAGAGGTTCTGTTCAGCCATCAAAAGCTTGTCGAGAGTTGCACTATCCATTGACATTTGCTGTTGTATGAAAAGAGTGTCCTTAGCGCTCTGCGATTCCTCTTTTCCGATCGGAGAGGGAGAAGTTGAAGATGACGGCATTTGGATGTTGAACTTGCGGGGAAAGAGTGTTTGTCAGTATGGAGAGTTGAAGATTGGATCGGTATTGATCCGCAGTTTATTTTGATTGAAATGCTGTTCGTTTTTGTGCTCAAGTACGTATTGTGGAATGTATGCAAAATGTATGTGACAATTAAGTGTACAATACGAAGAAATTAGACTTATTGTTATAATTTATTATCTTGATTATTGTCTAATTATAAGACCAGCAAATTGATGGATTATTGCAAATGGTACATGGTTTGATAGGGTTTTACATTAAGAAAAAGACGCGTTTTAGATGACAAACTAGAACGAAGCTATGTGAGAATTTATTACGATCTGGCTTGATTTGTAGACGAGTTTGGTTGCTAGTGTTTTCGGCGACACTGAGTGGTTGGTGTTTAACAGGCTCTATCCATCAGAATTAACCACTATGTGCAGCCACATATAGCAGAATCACGTATGTGGGCATAACACCTATCATATCTCCCAGACGATAATTCTTTCGTGAGAATACAATGATGAGAATGTCGCACACAGATATATTGATTATCGTATTAATAAATACGGTTCGTGGAATTAGGTGCACCCTACACCTGGATTTGTAATGTTATACCTCACTTGCGACCCTCACACTGCATTCTTGAATCTCTTTCGCATACCAAAATTCTGATTTATTTGTTGGTATCAGGTAGTTACTATGTTTTGTATATTACAGAGTTTGTCCAGAAGAGGTGTGTCGATACGGTTTCAAAGATGCGATCTGTATAATTCGGATAAGGGATTGACAATCACATTGTCCTAGATTTTTACCAGTTTAGGGTGAAGAGAGATGTAAATGTCTCATTCAGAGACAAACCTTCAGCGTACTGAAAGTACACATCAAACAGATCTATTAGCCTCTTCTTCTTGATCAAGAGACTTAATATGCTCGATGATAGGACTCAAGGCTGTGTTGTAAGGCCAGATAGTGCTAGAAGTAGCTTTATAGAATACTTGCGCAGGATCTTATGCTCACCGAAAAGCCTCACGTTTCGGTCTAGGTGAATTATTCAACAATGCGTCTATCGCCATAGTATTTACCTATTAAGGACTTTTGGATCCAACTATGTTGCCTCTATGACACAGAGTAATGGCTCTATTTGCTGGCAACCGTCAGGTCGTATCTGTTGAGCAAAATAGTGTGATACATCTGTTGGTCCCGATTATAAGCCTTACAAAAATTCTCAATTGTATTTCTAATGTCACTTCAACGAATTACATCACTTCCTATGTTAAGCAGTGAATTACTGACAGTCAACGACTGCATTCTGCTGCATTTATTATCATAGCAAACATTCCCAAACTTTACACATCCTGGCAAAACGTAATATCTAATTTCTAAAAAGAGCATTTGCAGTACAGTACAAACATAAAGTTATGGCTTCGTTGTGACAGAATCAACACAGCTGAGAGGGTAGAAGGCTCGACAATATTCTAATTGAGCTATTCTAAAACTTGTGTTTAGATCGTGGAGCTCTACACAGATATTAGTGTATTACGTTTAATTCTATTTATGGATGATCAGTTCTAGGACATTAAGTACATTATAAAGTGACACATATGAGACTCGAGCTGGATAACAAATAAGACAAACGTATTGCGGAAAGGTTCTTCTGATCAGCAACAAGTCTAATTTGTCGTGCACGTAAATTATTATTCATTCGGCGCGCCCTCAAGTGTGTCTGAGCTGATCGTCTACAGGTAAAACGTATAGTATATCGATCAACGTGATGCCCATATCACTATGTAGCACAGAAGCGATCTCATTCGATAGAAAATCTCTATTATAGGTTATGATGATTATTCGACAACTTTGGTAAGGACGAAGCTCACTTAGCTGAGACAGCATTTCATAAAAGTATCTTATATAACTTCACTGTCGCTTCAATGCAAATTTCTTAAAATATATACCGCAAATAATTCGAGAAGAAACTTGCGCGCATATTACGAAAACACGCCGTTTTCTTCGACGACTAAATACTTTCTTCATACGTTGCTTTGACTGTTGTCGATTGCATAACAGCGGAATGAATCGAACTTACGGCTAGAGTCGTATCCAGAGTTGCTGGAACATCCAATTCTGTAATTTCCTGAAAAGGAAACGTGTCTTGTCTTCGTTTTCCTCCAATAAGCTGTCTTTCGAGTTGCCACGCTCGCTCTAAAGAAGCGTACTTGAACGTCCGACTTCGTTCTCCTGCTGTTGTAGGTGAGCCAATTGATCGAGACGTAGCGGCTTCTGTGAAAATAGCACCACTCGGAATGGCTGTAGCCGGAATAGATAAAATATCACGGGCTAGTTTTGCCAAGTTCGGAAAACGGGTCTCGTTCGATTTCCACCACAAAAACGGGTCAGACCGTTTATCTCGAATCAATGTAGCGTCAAAGAATCGATCCACTTCATCTCCATCCATGGCGTAATCCGATATTCCTTCACCAATATCCAACAGTCTGTCAAAAGTCGAGTACGCTGAGCTCGATTCATGTCGTTCCGAGTGAGCGTGAGCTTGGGAATTTGAAAGTGTGTCATGCACGTTTTTGTGAAGCATTTCGCGTAGAAATTCTTTTTTCTCAGCTTTGTCAATCGATTCATTTGAAAATCGAGGATCGAGGATTTTTGCTAGCGTGAAAAACGAAGACGCGCTTGTTTGGTACGACTCTACACTCACCTTGACCTTGACACAAGCTGCCTGAATTTTTGTGCACACCTCATCTGAGAGCTCCATCGCCGAAGATGCTGTGCTATCACACAAACCGATGATCGCTTTGCATACGTTCAAAGACGTACTTAATGAGATGTGTTTCTGGTCACTTTGACATGTCGCCATCTGTATGCATTTTTGAAAAAAAGTTGCGGTCCAAAAAAGAAGATCCCATTCAATCTCATCCAAAAGGAACAAATTCATTCCATTGGAAGTATCGCCATACAGCGTATTAATCACATCTTTGACTTTGATACTATTAAGTATCATCGCAATGGTCGATCGCCAATGAATTGGTGTGTCCAGATTCGGTAATTGATACTGATCAGCAATCTGCGGTAACACCATATCACTCGCTTTGTTGGTGAGGTGCTCATGAGTTTCCATCACAGATTGCAACAGAGATAGTAAAGAACGAAGCTTGAGTATTTCCGGTTCAATTTCTTTTAAACCTGCCAGCATTCCAACATGGATCAAATGTCCCAAGCAAGTGATATTCCAATTGGAAGCAATAGAGTCTGTTCCAATCAAAACTTTGATTTTCTCGCGTAAGAAACCCATTCCAACGGATGCTTCATCGCACATCGGAAGAACACCACATAACAGGCGATTGGCAATTCCCCACTGATTCTGTAGCACATGATACAGCAGATCAGATAGAAAATATGCATTTCTAGTGGTAGGGTACGCTTCCAGTCCAATCTGCATCGTCTTGCATTCCCAGTCCGCATTGATCCAGTATATATGAATCCCCATATATTCTTTTTCCGTTCGACCAGACCACGTATCACATGAGAATGCAATACGACCGGTAGTGGAGCGACTCAGGTACTCTTTCATTCGATGAAATGATGCAAAATATCGACGTTCTACAATTTTTGAAAACATATCGACGGAAGGAAATGTCGGTTTTATACCAATCGCAGTGAATATGTCGAGAAAGTTATCACATTGTAACAAAGTTGCGTCTTGACCGTCATGAATCATCCAATCAATCAATGCGCCGTTCAGATTCCTTAATTTTTGACGTTTTATTCCTCCCACACTCTCAGTCTCAAAACTTACGGACCCATGCGATGTGCCATCTTTTCGATGTTGTGGGCCAATTATCATTTTCTTATCTGTTAAGTTTGTTTGTGGATTGGAAATATGACGTTTGTGTCGTCGAATCCCTCCTGTTGATTCGGTCAGCGTGGCGGCAATTTCAGCGTGTCGTTTTGCGTGACGCATCATGGATGATGTTCCATGGCGCGTGCTGAATGTCTTATGGCATAAATTACATTTTGCAGAGTCGATGACTCCATCACGCAATCCAGAACTCGAAATTGGTGTAAACGTCTCCCAAACCACACTGGTTAGCTTTTTTTTTCGTACAGGCTCATCGGTATGAAAACTGGTCATTTCATCTGCTTGTTTGATGTGCAGCGTTTCTATTGTCTCTAGTTTTGAGACCTCTCCGATTGTAGAAGCCTGCGCTTCTATTTTCATTCGGTTTATTCCGCTGATAGCTGCTGCTTGCTACATGGAGGCATACGAGGTGCACTTAGGTCCGGTTCGATTGCAGAGACGGTTTATGAACGTACATGATGAAACCCGCCCGACCCGGCGATAGAATGGAAAGCAAGCGAAGAATTGGTGAATGTAGCCTACGTCTTAGTGTGAACCGGTTTCGGGTTGGACCGGTTTGAGTGACAACACATGTCGTCATTTTAAGGATATAAATGTAAATTACGAAGACTTTTCCATTAAATGTATGGGTTTCAGTATGGACACTTTGTTTGATTCGACAATGGAACCGTTCATTACCATTTCGTCCAATATAAAATGTGCTTTTTCGAGGTTGAACATGATCTGAACAAAGAGTGAATGATATGATAGAAAAACACGGTTTTTTAAAACTCACATCAAGCTCACACTATTTGGGTCCAGTCGAGAGTGCAATGTGAACGTAAATGGTTACGATAACGCTAAAAGAATGATAAGACGGATAGACGTACCACACTCTCAAAGTATTTATCCATTGTTTCCACTAAGGCATGAATAAACTCCAAAATGCCAAGTTCGTTCTGCTTATTGAATGTGAGTATAACGTTTGATAAGAGATAAATGGTATCCAACCTCCGAATCGTCATTCTGTACACCAACTATGAAGAATAACGATGCATATCGACGGTAAATCACTTTGTAACCACGATATTCCACAAAAGAACACTACAGGAAACGATTAAGTAAAGTATAACAGCATGATATCCACACACACCTGATTCTCATTGCGACTCAAGCACTTTCGTATAATTTCCGCTTCTAACGCGACTCTCTCTTGAATGGATAAAAAATCGTAATACTGAGCTAGGCGCGTCTGCCCTTGTTTGTTTACCATCAGTACAAACTTTATCATTCTAGCTACAATTTAATTTCGTCACAATCAAAAATCTCTCGATAAATAATGATACCGGTAGCATATCGGTATAATATGTTAGACTGAATCGTACAGCACCCTGTTCTAAAGCGCATTTCACCTAAATACTGTCCCCCACACAAAAATAAACAGTTTCTCATAATGAATGAACGCTCAAAGCTACTTCAAGTTGATTTCACGCGATCATCCACTCATTATGTCTATCATTTTATCATTTACACGGTCTTCTTTTTGACATTGTGCATCTCATTCTTTCCGAATAAAACCTCGGATATAATCAACCACTTCTCCACCATAAATGTATCCGATCCATTTCATTCTCCTCACGAGACCGGGTACATTAAAATACCCACCAAAAACGAAGATTACTATTTTTACTGGTACTCCGAGTCTCAAAATGATCCTAAATCCGATCCGCTTGTCCTTTGGCTTTCTGGCGGTCCCGGTTTCTCCAGTATGGTCGCTCTCTTTCTGGAAAATGGGCCTTGGATTTTGAAAAACAACATCTTTACACGTAATCTCTTTGCATGGAATAATGCGGCCAATGTAATTTGGCTCGATCAACCAACAAATGTCGGTTTTTCCTATACCAAAGACACTGAAAATGACGTGGATAGAAATGAGACAATGATCGGTCAAAGTATTTATTATTTTTTACAAGAATTTATGAAAAAGCATCCAGAATTACGTCATCGCTCCTTCTTTATCGCTGGCGAGAGTTACGCAGGGCATTATATACCCGCTGTAACCCACTACATATTCAATCAACCACCAATCGGCTCTATAACGTCCAAAACATTACCATTAAATCTCAAGGGTATTTCTATCGGAAACGGGTACATCGACACAATAATTCATACCCAGCATATCTTTGATATCGTTAATAACGCGTATAACGTTACATTACTGAACAAAACACAGTTAATTCAAGCACAAGCATCTCAAAAAGAATGTATTAAACGTATCCGTGCGTGCCTGGAAGACCCAACCTTACTCACTGCAACACGTCGTTATTGTGCTGTTAACGTTCTCAGTGTCCTCGCTCATTCAGGTCGTAACATGTATGATCTACGACTTCCATCCAAACTTCTCAATAACGCAACCAAGCCAATTGGATACTTTGACTTTAGCTCATTGGCTGCCTTTCTCAACAAACCAGAGACTCGCCAGGCTATAAATGTAAATTACAAACAAATCCCTCAATGGAGATACACCAATCCTCAAATCGCAAATGATTTTGCAGCAAGTTTACAATTCTTTCAAAGTTCAATGGAATTTATTACAGAATTGCTCAACCGCACAAGTGTGCGTGTCCTGCTCTACGCGGGAGACACTGATTTAGTGTGCAATTGGAATGTAGTCCAAGCAGTTGCAATAAAACTCCAATGGTACGGTCAACGAGGATTCCAGCAAGCTAAATTGTACCCTCTACTGCTGTCAAAATCAAACACAGTAGAAGTAGGCCGTGTCCAATCATTCGACCGACTCACGCTCATCCGCGTTTTTAATGCTGGGCATATGGTACCGGCCGACCAACCAGCGGTGGCAGCCAGCATCTTTGAGAGATTTGTTCGTAACGAGTCTAATGCGTCTTCCTAGTAAAATGAAACATAGTGTGTACACAATTTAAACGCTATATACGGCACCTGAACTATGTATAGAATGCAAGTCGGGTTGCAGTCTCAACCTATTTGAGTTTGAGTCGGATGACTCTGGAACGACTCACGAGCATAATTGCACTGAAAGAGCATCAGACTCATCGAAATTCTCTGATTCATACTCAAAACACTTTAAGTCAAACCCACGGTACACATGAGGGTATACAATTGCCTCAACATCATCGAAGACTTGAGTCATGTAAACGCGTTCGCGTGTGGAAATGCGTCATTTTCAATCCGATTTCCAATTCGACAGAGTCGGAAACAAACGAAAACAAAACTGGAGCAGTAAAGGATATGAAATCCTTTCGAAAAATACACATTTCCGAGCTCATGCGAATCGTCCAAAAGGTTTATGAGGATCGCTGGATCCTCGAGGTACACAATGAGGTATCATCCTCATCCATTGCAGACGCCTCACAGATTGTGAGTCAACACTCGAATGAGGAAATATTCATCAAATTGATCCTCATCCATTTGAGTCAATCTACTCTCACTCAAAAACCAGTCTCTATCCAAATCGCTCAATTGCTTATAGCAATAAAACAAGCAATGGGACGATATCCGCGCATCCAAACGTTTGCAAATCTTTTGGGCATCGAAACCTCTCCAGCATTTCATTTCAATCCTCCCGAAAAACTTAAAGTGTTCATCCATTTGCTCGACCGATTGTATCACTTGAATGGTTATTTCCACAGCAGAAAAGATAAGGATATCGAATCGATCAAGATGAATTTAAAGAGCGTCGTGAAGAGAGAACAGTTCTTGACAGACTTTCTCACTACACGAGATCTTCCTCCAGTTTTGATAGAAACTCTATTGGAACAATTGTTTCAGGATGATTACTATTGGAATTTTCGATTTTGGCACACGCAATTTCGTGAACTTTCAATTTCGTACGAGTGGCCAAATGAGTCGAAAATGAAATTGTGTGAGGGAATACTCACTTTCTTTCGCGTTAAAAATGGCGATACAATCTCGCTTTCCGTAAAGGAGCGACATGAGAAATTCGATGGCGACTGGCTTTTGAACACATTGATGAATGAGTGGGTTCAACGTGGCCGACAATTGTACCAAATGCTCGAGACAGCAGCTGATGAGGAAGTTCGTACGTTTTCGATAAATTAACGCGACAATGAAATATTTCACAAAATTGATTATTCGATGGAAGCGATTTTGGAGCGAGTGATATGACGTTTTTTCATTTGCTTTCGTTTGTGAGCCTTTTGCAGATCGTATCCGGACACCGTCGTCACACGCTGGCGCTTTGGTGGAGCCTTCAGCAGATGCTGTCTCTTTCCCGTGCTACAGCATTCATTGTATCAATTGAAGCCCGACATCTCCTTCCTCTTACCTTGGTTTCTTCAATGAAAGCATCCAAGCAGGAACATCTTGACCAGAGAGTTTAATGACATTTGCAATTGGACGAACGTACTGCATGTCACGTTCGGTGAAAAATGTGACTGCAAATCCTTTTCGTCCATTTCGACCTGTTCGACCGATTCGATGGATATAACTAACAGCACTTTGTGGGAAATCGTAATTGATAACCATATTCACAGCTTTGAAATCCAATCCTCGACACATCAGATCCGTGCATAGTAACACCCAAATTTCACCAGCACGAAATTCCCGAATGACTTGATCTCGCTTCTCCTGCGTTCGATCCGCGTGAATTGCACCGACATGGATACCGTCATACAAAAGCTCTTGATACAACTCATTGACTCTGTCTTTATTCTGTACGAATAAAAGTGCAGGAATCTGAAGACCAGTGTGAATAAGCTGCTTCATAGCCACTAATTTACCCTCTTCTTTCCCCACAAACATCAACTTTTGATCGATACTGCTGGCACCCGCATTTTTGATTCCAACAGTGATTTCGATTGGATCGCGAAGAACCGATATTGCAGCTTCTTCCACTCCCTGGAGCATTGTGGCGCTAAACATGGCACGTTGGATGTCTCGAAGCGTGCAGGATGCAATAATTTCGTCAATTTGTTCGATAAATCCGAGTTCGAATAAACGATCGGCTTCATCGAGCGTAATCATTTCCACGCTGCATACACAATGGCATCAATAGACAGTCGCATGGAGGGGTTCCGTACCCACTGAGATCGATTTTGGCTGTTTGGATGAGATGTACGAGCCGCAAAGGCGTCGCAATTAAAATATCGATAGGAATTGAAGTTTCTTTCCTATCAGTAAATTGGGTACAAATGTAAATAATACGATATTTTGTGGTATACCTGAAATTTGTTCTTATGGTTTCGGTTTGACTTTTGGAGAGTACGACTGTTTGGAAACCGTATCCGACGGTTAATCGGTTCACTTCTTTTTCAATTTGAACCGCGAGTTCACGTGTCGGTACTACTATGATGGAGCGAATAGAAGACTGGGATTGTGTTTGTGCTAGACGTAAAAGCATTGGGATGAGGAAGGCAGCGGTCTTCCCTGAGCCAGTTGGAG
Source organism: Albugo candida (assembly GCA_905220665.1). Classification (NCBI taxonomy): domain Eukaryota; phylum Oomycota; class Peronosporomycetes; order Albuginales; family Albuginaceae; genus Albugo; species Albugo candida. Next base: position 583,830 of record CAJNAR010000168.1, read on the forward strand.
CGGTTCCAAGTACATCTCGACCTGCAAGCAGACTTGGTATCGCTTGCATTTGGATAGCTGTGGGTTCTTTGAAATCGGAGGCTTCGATATTATGCAGTAAAATGGACCGAAACTGCTTTTCTCGACCATTTTGATCCGCAGGAATGCTTTCAAAAGTTGCTATTGGGTTGGGTACGTGTGCTCCTTCGACCCGAATACCCATTTGACGTCGGAATAGTGCGATGGAAGCTCTATTAAAGTATGTGAGTCGGGTATGGCTGCACAAAGCGCACTTACTGCTCATCTTCACGTTGCTTTTTGGATTTTGTCTTCGATTTGGTTATTGAAGGTTTGAAAGCAGGAACTACTTCTATATTGTGAGTAAGACTCGACTGGTTATCGGGTAAGAGGTCGTTTTCAGAATCTGCTTTTCGTTTTCGGGTTTGAGTAGCGGGTTGCGAGGAGTCGTGTACGGGTTTGGCTGGTGATTGTGCGCAGAGACTAACTGGGTTGGTGCTTTGGGTTTGATTGCAGCCAAAAAAGTCAATTTCTTGATCGATTTCTTGTAAGCTTTGTCGACTGATGTCTACGTAATCAGAAGCGATATGGCTGTGTACATTGACGAGACAATAGATACAGGATAGATACATTTATTTCGGGTAGGTGCATGTTGCTTTGTCGACGAAATTTGGCGCTTGTCGAGTTTTACTCCATGTGTGAGCGACTTTAAGAAGCTTCGAGTGCCATCCGAATTCATTAATGCGCAGTGATGTAATTGCGTGAAATTGTAAAATTATGTTATTTCAGAAAAGATAATAATATAAATGAAAATTACAAAATGTCCTCCTTAACAGTGTTCCGAATGTACGCATGACGTGTTCAATATCACAGTGAGGTGTTCTGTAGTGACCTCGTTGCTGTGCCTAGCAAAGGACACATATAACGCGTGTCTGCAATGCAGAATGAAGCTATTATCTTATCCTTCTCACACCATACGCTAACTAACGTATCTGGATATGTCAAGTGTTTAAAGTCGATCGGAATTGCTTTCGGCGTATCTTTGGATCGTTGATGACCAAGGTTTTTCAATGACCGTGTTTCTGGGTTTTATAATAAACCTTGGCCAAGTCTTTGCCCGTAGTCATTCTAGCCGAGCTAAATATGGGCTAAATGGGTCATCATACAAAGTACAAGATGAAATGGGCTAAATGGGCCCGCTCCCCTTTCCCCCTCAACAAAGAAAAATTACCCTACGTCGACAGTTTCTTCATTGTATACCGAAATCGGTCTGGGCTTTTGATCTGGTTTTTTATATTCAGATTTCTAACGTGGGAAACCCGATAGCAAAAAAAACTAACGAGTACGAGGTTGAAAACTAACTTCCAACGTGCGCACTTGTTTCTGATTTGGTAAGCGCTGGAAAGGAAACCATAAGCGTCACTCAAAGGTAAATAACACTGACAAGTAATATATCGATCACAAATCGTATCGCACGCTGCTCCCCCCTTCTCCCCCCTCCCCCTCTCTCCTCGCTTCTTGTACTAAAATTCTGTGTACGTGTTAGGTTGCTACAACACAAGAATCAAATATCACGACCTTGAACGTACCAATTGAACGCAATCACGGTCAGTATCAATAGATTCCACACTATCAAAACAGCAAAACCGAATACGTTGCCGATTGTGTGCAATATACAAACAATCATATCGCTTTGGCACAATACGATTTTGTAGTATATCACGAGTGTGAAGGTAAGAAATGATTCTTGTGTGGTCACATACGTGTATTTTATCGTGAAATGTAATGTCGTTTGTAGATGGATTCTTTCGGGTTAGATTTCGGAAGTAACGATATTCTCGATTTGGGCTCACTTGGAATGTGGGGCGGATCCACGCCTGTTGGATCATCGCCAAGTGGAACGGGTTTACCGTTTAGCGTCGGAACGCCCACCGGTGTGCCTAGTTTAGGGGACGACTCCTTTCCATCTCTTCAGGGAGGCAATGAGGATTTTATATTTCCTGACTCACCAAAATCAAACGCTATGGAAGGACAAAGTAGTAAGGAAGGTGATACACATGCATCTTCATCGACCACACAGACATCGTCTTCCTCTACGCATGTGAATATTTCAAAAAATAGCAATACAAAACAACTCACATCAAACGCTTCCTCCGAATCAATCACCATCCAAACAAGTGGGAAAGACACTATTTCAGGATCACAATTTGATTCCTCAAACTCACAGAGTACAAAATCTGAAAAAGAGGATAGAGAAAATGAGGAAAATGAGGATGACGAAGACGAAGACTTTAATGCCTCCTCTTACTTTGGTGATGATTTCGATCAAGATAGCTCAACTGCTTCACAATTAAAACGATCCGAGTCAGTCAACACCCAAGAGAACGCTGAAGCTTCACACGAACTCAATGAAAATCCTCGCCGAAATAGTAACACGAGTTCCGATCACTCCTTGAGTAATTTGTCTTCACCCAAAGACCACACTTCCACTCGCGAATTTGGCAAAACAACTTCCAATTATGACAATAGCAACGCACATGGATCGCTATCACAAAGGGAATTCACGGAAGAAGCAAAAAGAGGCTCTATGATGACATCCGATGAAGCATTTGATAACAATTCAATGCTTCATTCCACGAATTCAATGGGATTAGCAATGTCACTGCCAAATGATCATGGAGGGCTTCATCCTCTCACTCCGAATCGCTCACTCCCTCAAACTTCCAACGGAGGATCTACGACCTCAGTCTCCTCGGCAGCGAGACCTCACATTGAGGCAGTGTCAATGTCCATGTCTTCTAATCACTCGACACTCAACCACCAAGCGAATATGGCTCGGTATCCTCAGTCTGGACCTATGATGATGATGTCTCAAGGTCAAGTTCCTTCGGCGATGGGCGGCAGTCAAGGGTATCCTGGTCCTGGATACTCACATTCAATACCGATGCCGTCTCCGGGACCCCCGCAAGGTGTCCCTCCTGCACAATATATGCAAGCACCGCCATCATTTCGACCTCCATCCGCTAGTTCGTATGATGAAGATCTCATGCGAATGAAATCGATGATGCTACAGCATTCAGATCTCATTCCTCCTCCAATGGAAGTACTTCGAATTTCAATGAGTCAGAGTCAGCCGAATCAGCAAAATGTATTGGGAGGGACCTATATGCCCCAACGAAGTGTCGGACCAAGTCCTGGCGTTCGAACAAACCCTTCTTATCCTCAGTACCCTTCCGGGAACCCAGGAATGATGATACAGCAAACAACACCTACAAACGCTGTAGATCGAGCACAACTAATGCAACGAAGAATGCCGAGAACGCCAAGTAATACCTCTCTGCTGGACGCATCCCCCCCATGGCAATCAGAAACAGATCTTCCACTTCGACGGAAAATGATTGGGAAAATGTAAGTGAAACGATCAAAGAATTCAATAAAAAACTGAAAATTATTTCTAGTGTGAGTTTATTACAAGCGAGGAAACCAGATGCTCCACCCGAATGGATCCGTAGGCTCCCTGATATGGCTCGAAGATTGGAAGATTCTTTGTATCGCACTGCCAAGAATCGAGATGAATATGGAGATTTTGGCACATTAAAAACTCGGCTACAACATTTAGCTGTTACAATGGGAGCAAGAGCTCAGCATAAAGCTGGTACCACCCGGCCGTCCGCTTCGGCTCCTGCTGGGTCCGGTATGATGCATCCCGGCAACACACCTGTCAATTCGTTATCTATGGCCGGGAATGTGAGCTCTTCAGGTCACATGCTCACAGGAATGTCACCTTACAACAACATCGCAGGCCGTATGTCCCAACAACAACTTCTTCAGCAACAGCATATGACTCAAATGCAAAACTCTCAAATGCGACAACAAATGACACCACAACAGCTCCAACAATTACAAGTCGCTCAAATGCGACGTAGTCGACAGTATCAACAGCAGATGCAGCAACAACACGCACAAAACATCCAACGACAAGCACCGTATCAGCATACAACACAACAGATGCAGCACCCACAAATGCAACGACAAGCTCCCCTTCGACAACCATCGGCAGGTGCCCCAAATGTCAATCAGCGAGCATCTTCGCAGTCGTACATGCAACAATCCCAAGAAAGCGCTTCTGCGGGTCAAACGCCCATGCAATATCGAAATACCAATTCGATGCCTTCGGGCATTTCAAATCGATCGAATGAGATGAATTTCGGTGAAACGTCGGAATTTCTCAATTTGGAACTCTCTCAGTCATTTCTCTCTGCCGACGATTTGGGCTCGGAGCATTCGAATTCGGAAGTTGGGCATAAGCGCTCGTTAACGCACGCGCAACAGCAAATGGCAGCGGCTGCAAATGCGGCAGCTTTTAAACGGACTAAAGTCAGCGGCACATCGGATCAACGAGGTATGAGCCCGCTTTCTTCGTCATCTCCGTCCGGGAATCAGCTCCAGAAATCAGTGCAAAGCAATTCGAATAAAACGCCTCCAATGAGCGCTGTGAATGCGAAATAGAGGACCCTGTTTGAATAGTGAGCGTATATGAAGGTGGTCGAGGAGAAAGCCTTATTCAAAGACTTTGGGGCAGAATTCGACCCAAAGCATGGATTATTAGATATTGGGAATTTCAATGTAGTTTTCGCTTTGTATCGATAGAAAAGAAGCACAAGTCTTTTGGGTATACATAGCATTTGTGAGAATTCGAGAGGAAAGAGGTATTGGCATAAGCGTAAGCGTAAGCGTAATAGAACAAGTATAATGATATTGGTGAGAGATCTCGCAGTTGTTTTGTTGTGTCTCTGCGGGGGTTTGTTTCTGAACGCGAATTCCTTTATGGAACGGATAGAGTACGAAGTACCAAAGTTTAATTACAATCGACTCCCTGTCGGGTGAAATGGTGTGACGTTTGATTGTGTTCTGTCGACGTATCGCCACATATCGCTATTGATCGAAACTACGCATCACGAAGTGCGCTTGAAGAAATAACAATCAGTATAGGATGTAGACAATGACTTGGCCTGCACAACTCGTTGATTCATCCGTCTGAGCATAGCAAGTCCGTCTGAGTGTGACAAAATCAATACGTAGCCTCACCAGCACGCGGTCGAATTTGATCAATCGACGTGTAAGTACAATCGGTCGATGTGTATCGTAAAGACGTGAGACGATCTCACCACAGAAGAACCGATAACCGATCATAATTACGGTGACAACAGAATGCATGCTTACAACCAGTCATCATTTCATGGCTTTGGTGTACCTCCCCTTCCATAGCTTATATCGTATCTAAGGTCTCAAGCGCTCATTGATCGATTTCACGCCATGCAAATTCATCGTGTTTGGAGTCTTTTGCTGCTTCAATATGTCAGCTGTGATATCCAGCAAGCGTATACTAAGCGAAAAACAGCAACTATCACTACCAAACTCAAAAATGATAAGTCTAAGTTGAACTCTTGTCAAGGTTGTCTTCTATCTCAAGTCGGGGCACTTCGTGCCAAACTCACTCTGCAAAAGAATGGAGCTAAAAAATCGAATATTTTGATCGAAGAATTCACTCTCAATGCCACACATTCCGAACTTTTAATGGTGCGATCATATTGCGATACGGTCTGTTATTGTGGTCCGATGTCCATTACACCATCGTCTATTGTGGATCATGATCCCAACTTGGTAGAGAAACAAGTACTAGCGGGCATCAATCAACACCCAAATTCTTTAACGGGACCGTCCAAATTAAAGAATCGCAAGCCGGAGATCGTATGCCTTATTCGACCAACCTCGAAAGCTAAATGCAGAAGTTGCCTTACACAATATAGTGAGTCGCCATATTTTGGAGAGTTTCATATATCGATTCCGGTGAAAGAAATGCGGAAGTTGATTTTACAGATTTTCTCTTCAAGGAAATCAGTCGAAGATATAATCAGCTTCTGCCTTGAGGCAGCAGCATGCCCCTCTCACGTCGCCCAGATATCGGGCAAAGTATGTGAACCTCTCATTGGTGACAGCCCGTTGCGAGAAATTCCGTTGAACGAGGGCGGTGATCTGTATATCTCACCTCCAAACGCCAAGAATTTGCTAAAAGCCCGAACGCACCTAAATTCTCTTGTGCCTTTCAAGCAGCAGTGCTTCAAAACAGACACTGATAAAATGCTTGATTTACGCGAGCGTATGTACTGCACGGCGAATGCAAAGAATGGAGTTGCTGTTGAACTTCAGTCCGACATTGAAGATGGAACTTCGTACCAATATTTTAGTATTCTCATTCCGGAAGGTGGTCCTTCAAATTCGAATAAACTTTGCTCTGATTTCGATGAAGTGGTATTTCCAGCTCCATGTAACAAGCGCAGTGCAGAATTTTTCTATATCTTGCCAGCCATAGACCAGTTTCCTTACTGGGTGAGTCCATCACATGTTAGAGCACTACAATTTGGTCCGATCAGGCACCCTACCAGGTGTGTATGGGCAGAACACGTGAGTGCCAGGCAAACCTGTAGTACATGCATCAAGAAACTGAGAGCTGTCGAAAATGAAATTTCCGACAATACAAATTTCTCGCCGAGAACGTCCTTACACTTTCTGAGAGGCGGTATTGCAGACAAACGTCTAAGCAGTTGCGCCAAGCATAGAACGTGTCAAAATCTGTTGTTTGTTCCCGAATTCATTTGCGAGTACGAGTTCGATCAAGAAAAAAATCTTCAAAAAGAGCAACAGGCGGCTGAAAGTTTAACAACGAGTTCGGTTGTCAGAAATGAAGCAAAACAAAAAACGACGGCAGTGAGTGGTCTTGTCACTTCTGGACGTATTCGAGGTTCTATTGGGTCTACAAAGGCGGCAAGGTTAATTGGAGACTACATCGACCACAATTCAGAAGTAATGCAAACAAGCAGGATACACAGTGCTCCAACACGTAAATCCGCTACATCTGCTGCGAAGGGTACCCGAGTATCCGAAAATCCCTGCTTGGAAAGAAATGTTATGGTGGTCCAATACGAGTTTGATGATCAGAAGACATGTTTACAATCTCTTGCGCTGGAGCACGATGTATTGATGGTTTCAGTCACGGGACGATATGTCTGGATGATATGCGAGCCAGAAGAGAATTTACATGGTGGTGGATGTAAGGATCTAACGATCCTGCTGAGATTGCAGCGCAATGTCGATATGTTGAGATCATTGACTGCTATCAGAGTTGCAATGTTAATTCCCAATCAGTCCAAAGTTAGGACTAATAAAGCCAAAAAGCCGAATCATATCATCGCGGAGAAGAGAAAAAGAAATGCCCGCAGAGCGAAATCGGCTGAGATTGTTGAAGAATTCAAAGGTATCATCGATCCATCAAGTGATGACGAGGGCGACGAGGACGACGAGGATTACGAGGACAGCCCGTCAGATCAGAAAACTGAGTCCGCAGAAGCAGACACGTATCACTTTTTTGATAAAGTACCGAGAAAAAAAAGAACACCGATGGAAATTTACTAGAATGACTAGATTTGTAAGTCGGCTTTGGATGCTTCCTTATTCGATATATTGAGTGATTGCATGGACTCAAGTAATTGCCCAATATACAACTCACCAATTGTAGGAATATCTATGCGTCGAGCGACCGTTTGATCACAATCATAATCACATCCTGATACTTGACTAGTAGCCTTATTGACTCTTGAATTTGACGTAATCGTCATTTAGATTTTCCATCCTCTTGCTTGAAAGGTATTTGATACGCGATGAATGATGATCAACAGTATTTACGAATGATGGCATTTACCAAATTGACGAGCTGCATTTTTGCGTAATCTCGAAGTCAAGAAGAATTTTGTGAGTAGCTTCTATCAAGCTATTCGAAGATCAAGGCAATTTCCCATGCGCGTGTAGCTACAGAGCGATAATGCGGGTTGAACAAGGATAATCGCTATATTATATCCATGCATTGCACAGCACAAATACAGAGATCCTACCTATCGGGAAAGTGGAGATACTATTTTTGAGAGTTCAGCCGCTAGTAATTCTACACCAATCAAAACCAACACCACTTGTAGACCGATTATTATATAAAAATTGAAAGTCGATGATGACAGAATGTAAGCTTGAGTTTGATCATTTTCAGACGCTGTAGAGTTCAATTTCTTACAAGACGATTTGCACGTCAGTCTGAGACACAATTAGAAACCACTGCCAATGATGTACTTTCATTCCATATCGCTATATGCGCTGATGAAATATCAAAGTAATTCCAATTGATCCTACTGAGGCAATACAATATGTAGAAATTATACCGATTGTTCTCAATCAATATCTATCTGATTTGTATTCTACAAACTGCGAGTTCCAGCGCCGGGAAATCTCGATGTGAGTGCGCGCCAAATTCGATAACGTGGGCGATCGAAGGGAAAAAATTCGAATACCCAGTTGGCGCTTCAAATAAATATGTCGAAATATGCGCTCTCAGAGCTCCATGCATACAGACGGGATTAGTTTTACATGTAAGTGTGTCAGCTGAGCCAGATACGTTTTATCTAGATCTTCAAATTGAGACAATTTTATTGTGTCTCACGTCAAGCTCTCTAAAAGCCCATTGATCGAAAAATATTGTGTGCAATATTGAGGTGATAAAGTCGCTCAAAAAGTTCCATTTACTTCAGTGGAAGCATCGCCCGTCACGAGATTCTCGCTTAGAAAGACAGGAAGTGATGTGAAGTTGCGTCCAAGAAGATTCCGATACTTCATGCAGAGTAAAAAACCTTTTTTTGTAGACAGATAGACGAGTTCAATTTGCTTGTGGTTCGATCAATGGCTACATTTGCACCAGATGCGTTATTAAAATTGCTGGCTTCCGTCGAATACGGTGAATCCTGTAACAAAATGATGTATCCTGGAGAGATAATGGCGGTCTCCGTACGCGAACGAACCCCCTTCTATATATCTTGTTGCCGCTGTAAAGGATATCTATCGTATACACAACAGGATATTTGCAAACCATCCAAAACATCATTTGATGTACAAACCATAGTGTTGTCAGTGAAGGACTTGGCTATCAATTGGTAACCTGTCTGCGCGATGAACTTCTCCTTGGGTGCATCCATCATAATAGGCTCTCTCTCTTGCTTGATATCTTGATCGTACAGCTCGGATTTCGTAATGTGTGAGGCTATGACGTCCCTAGGACAAGTGCTAGATAACATATCTTTCGGCTGTGTCGCCAAGAAACCATTTTCGGAAATATTGATGAGCCTTTGTTATACAATTGAGCCTGCTGGGACAATCTGTAATAATGTTTGTACACGCCACACACTCCGCAGAATACTTGAGAATACATTCAGGATGACGATGGACCTTCACGATGTCTTATCGCGTGCTGTGTGTTGGTGTGAGTTTTTGAAGTACGAGAAATGCGGTTTTGATTGCGCAGCGAAGTATCGATCAGTCTCAGTACCGGCAAGCGGTTTAGTCAAATCGAAAGTATTGCACGCTCCTTCTGTCGACATTTCCAAAAAAGCTTATTTAACACGCGAGCTAAATTCGATCTGAGGAGAAGAAGTTAGAGCGAGCAGGGTTACGCAGTGACGTTGACGCTATACTTTGAATGTATATTCAAGTAATTGGTCGGTACAATTTGTCGTAAACCATGCTACTTCACTCAGAGTGTGGCAAAATGAATACGTAGCTTCACCAGCATGTTTTAGAAATGTCTCAATGAAGTAAGCGCGACAAGTTGATGTTGAGTCGAATGAATATGCGTTTATGCTAAGAGAAGTATAGCTAAATTCATTAATCAACAAGTCCTTCTTACCGATATTGCTGAAAGCATTTCTAAATAAGGATGAGAAGCAAGTAGGTCTCATTCTACACACCCCAGGCTTCACATAAAAATCCAACTTGTGTCAGCTTCGATGGGTAGTCGTGTGGTGTGGTCACTTGTAAGTAATTATGCGATGGATCCGTCTAAAAGGATCAAGCAACATGCAAATATAAACGATCGACCTTAAGTGTAAACGTTGACTACATCTTAGATATTGCTCTCAGTAGGAATCGTACGGATGAATCGCGCATCGTGATTTTTTACCGAATCAGTGGAGAACCGGACCTATCAGCATGCTGATAAGAGCTAGTATACCATATTAAAGGACCCCCCATCAGACCTTATGACCGATGCATGATCGCAACATTGCTCGCCACCAATTCCATGGTGTTGGTGTACCACCCCTCCCGAAGCTTATATCCGAACGTGAAGTTTCGTTGCGCTCACAAATCGATTTCACGGCATGTGGATTCATTGGGTTCGAACTGTTTTACTGCTCCAATATATCGAATGTCATAAACCGCAACCATATTCGCAGATGGAAACAGCAACTATCACTGCCGCTGTCAAAGACGAGAAGAACAACTTGCTCTCTTGTCAAAGATGTCTTATATCTCAAGTCGGTGCACTTCGCGCGAAACTAAGTCGGCCAAAAAATGGTGCGGGAAGCTCAAATGGTGTGAGCGAACAATTTATAATCACTGTCGCGTCTTCCGATTTCTGGAAGCTGTATCCACTTTGCGAAACGAGGAGGTTATGTCATAAGATAACCATTACATCATCCTCTATTGTGAGGCACGATACCAACGAGGAGGAGGACCACGTGCTAGCGGGCATCAACCAACCATCAACTTTATTTGTGAAAGTGTCCGAATCAGAGAAACGCAAACCGGAAATCGTATGCCTTGTTCGTTCATCCTCAAGTAGCAAATGTAGAAGTTGCCTTACACAATTTAGTGAGTCGCCATATTTTGGAGAGTTTATAATGTATTCTGCAGTGTCGCCATCAAAGTTAGTACAGATATTCTCCGCATGGAAAACAGTTGAAGATATAGTCAACTTTTGCTCCAAACAAACGGCATGTCCTCGACAAGCAGCCCAGCTATCCGGCAAAGTATGTAAACCTTTGATCGTTGGAAGTCCGCTACAAGATATTCCATTGAAAGAAGACGACAATATGTTTATCCAAGAGTACCTTACGGCTAGCCACACCAAACGAACAGTTTACGCGTACCCAAAGTCCACCTCTTTGATGCAGCACTGCTACAAATCGTCAGATGTTCTCAGCAAGACCTTACACCGTCGTATCAAAAGCGTGATTGGTGTAAACAATGGATTTGCTGTCCTACTTCAGAGGAAAACTGGACAAACATTTTCCCAATATATCAATTTTTTCTCTCCGAGCAGAACCTTTCGCATGCCTGAATCTGATAAAGCATATTTCACGCACGAGGATTCAGGTGTTTGCAACGAGCTCAATGCAGAATATTTCAATATTTTGCCTGTGCCAGATCAGTATCCTTACTGGGTGAGTCAAACTCATTACAGAGCGTCACAATATGGTTCAATCAGGCACCCTACCAGGTGTGTATGGGCATACCACACCGGTCACAAAACCGCCTGTCATTCATGCGTCAAGTCTTTGAGAATTGCCACAAAAGGAATTGCAGCCTATTCCATTTCGACGCTCTCCCCGACTTCGTCATTACACTTTCTCAAAGACGGCATTAAAGCGAGTCCACTCGCTATGTGCGACAGGAATGTAGCGTGTAATGATCTGTTGTTTGTCCCCGATTTCATTTGCGAGTACGAGTTCAATAAAGAAGAATTCCTGCAAAGAGAGCAACAGGCGGCTGAAGAATTTCCAACGAGGTCGATTGACAGAAATCAAGTAAAAGAAATAGCGACTTCAGAGAATGGTCCTGTCAATTCTGAACGTATTCGTGTTTCGTTGGATTCTGCTATGTCTACAAACACGGCAAAGTTAGTTGGAAACGATATCGACCACAATTCAGAAGTCAATCAAATAAGCATAGCGCGCAGTGCTCCAGCAAGAAAATCCGCTACATCTGCTTCAAGAAAGCGTACCCGAGTATCCGAATCCGAAAATCCCTGCTTGGAAAGAAATGTTATGGTGGTCGAGTACGAGTTTGATGATCAGAAGACATGTTTACAATCTCTTGCGCTGGAGCACGATGTCCTGATGATCTCACCTATGGGAAAATATGTCTGGATGATATGCGAGCCAGAAGAACCTCTGCATGGTAATGGATGCAAGGATCTGACGATCCTGCTGAGATTACAGCGCGATGTTGATATGTTGAGATCACTGTCTGCTTACAGCGTTGAAGACCACTCTCTTCAAAAAAAAACATATCGCGATGAACCTCAACTTATCAATAGCCGACAGCGATCCAACACAACCCCGAAGCAGACGAAAAGAGCGAAACGAGCTAGGTCTGAAGAAAGTATCGACGTTACAAGTGACGACGAGGACGACGAGGACGACGCTGACGACGAGGACGACGAGGACGACGCTGACGACGCTGACGACGAGGACGACGAGAACTACACCGGTCGTCGAGGTCGAGAAGAGGCAATATCAACATTTCGAAAGGGAGACAGGAAAGCGAGCAGGAGCGGCGAAGACAGTCCATCAACAGAGAATAGTGACTCGGTGGGAAAAGATCCGCTCCACTTTCTACATAATGTACCGAAAGGAAAGAGAACGTCGATGGAATACGAATGGAAGGAATAGTTCCAAAACTCGGGTCCATTCGCTTCCTCAATTATAAAGTTGAAAGATGGCATTGACAGGAATCGTCGTTAATATCAAGGATATTAAGAGCTTTCGCATCTACTTTACCAAATATGACTGACCTATTATGAGGATACCTATGCGTTGAGCAGCGGCTGAGTGCTTGTCAAAGCACACCATCGTGTAGGCGCCCTTATCGCCTTCCTAATATGATGTGATCGTCACTTTGATCTTCGATCCTTGCTCGAAAAATATTTGCGTGACAAATCAAAATCAACGGTGTCTCACAAGTGATGGTGGCTACCAGATTGGCGAAGAAAAGTGCATTTTCTGCATAAGTCCGAGGTATGTAGAGAGAATATTGTAAGTAGCTTGTACGGGAATTTGTAAGGACCAAGACCATTATCTATGCGCTTATAACTTGGTGACAACTTGCAAAGAACGTTGATCTGCATTATAAGGCACTATCATCATGACGTAATGTAAGCTTGAGGAACAGACTCTGTAGAATTCTTACTCTTACAAGACGGTTTGGACCTCAGTCCTAATACACACTTATAAACCACTTTCCGATGATGTACTTTTCTCCATATCGCTCTATGCGCCTCCAGAAACTCCCGTTCCTTTGCTGTGCGTCAACTTCGACCACGTGGGCGATCGAAGGATGAGAAAACCATTACTTAATGGCGCTTCGAGTGTAATTGTCGAAAAAGGCGCTCTTGTAGCTCCATTTCCACAAAGCGAATTAGAGTGCAGGCAGAAGTTTGTCTGCTGAGCCAGATTTATTATTTAAAACACAATTTGAATGTGTCTCAAGTAGACCCCTCTAGCGTTTAAAAACCCCTTGAATCCAAAGCTTTTCGATCTGATCGCGTACAAGATATCAGAGCTTCCAAACAACTCAAGTTTGTGCTGATATACCGGCAAGAAGTGATGTCAACTTGTATTCAATAAAACTGAGTTACTTGATGCAACTTGTATAAACCTTCTTTGCGGGACTTTTTGGGCAAACTCTCGTCCTTTTGAATCGGGTAATGGCTCCGTTTGCATCAGTTCTTAACGAAAGCGAACAGACCTGTAGGCTCGTCATCGTGAAGAGTTGAAGACGAAGTCATCAAGATTGCGTCAAAGTAGCTCAAGGCTTCCACTGTATCAACATTGATCTCTTCCGTCAAATACGGAGAATACTTGAACAGAATGATGAATCCCAGGAAGATAATGGCGGTAATCATAACGCAAAATGATTCTTCTTCTATATCTCCTGTTGCCGTTCAAAAGGTCAACTGTATCGAATTCGCACCAGGATTCTCGATAAAATTGACACCATTCACAATATCATTTATTTAGAACCCGTAGTGTTGCCAGGGAAGGACTGACTATTAATAGGTAACTAGTCGATGCGATCAACTTCCTCATGGGTGCATCCGTCATTTAGGCTAGCCTTCTTGCGTGGTAGCTTGATCGTACAGTTCGAATGTCGTGATGTTGAGGCTATGACGTCCCCAGGACAAGTGCTGAATAGTATGTCTTTCGGCTGTGTCGTCTAAAAAACATTTTCAGCAAGATACCCTTTCCGAGATATTCGGCTTGATTATGATCGGGAAATTACACAATAGAGTCTTTTGGTTTCTGAAATTGTAAATCGAGATACTTGTGATTTGAGCCATGCGAACACGATCGACTTGTATCAGATCGAGCACTTCTTGATACCTATTCATCTCCTTTTCCATCTTCCAACTTGACATTTTAACCAGTGTCAAATCCTAGCAATAAGCGATCAATTTGCGTTCTGAAAGCCCTCTCAATATGGTCCCGGTTATTCTCGGTTGAATACTCTGAGAGGATTTTGGGCATCTCAGTCAAGCTGCGTTCTGTGATTCAGGTTGGTTCCAATTGTGCAACTGCTCGATGCCTCGATCCAACTGTTGTTCAGACAAGCAATGATGGGAGCTCTTGGAGGGCTGCAAAGTGCTCGACAGGCTTCACAGAGCGCCAAAATCCAAGAACAAATCCATTTGGTGATTTCGTGACAGATTTCACAAATGCAACGGAACTGACTCCATCATACTCGATCTTTAATATTGCTTCGTGCCTAAATTGTATGGTCGATTCATCTATCGTCGTAGTCAGTCGATCCAATAAAGGACCGAACCCATCGCCATGCAGATCATAATTGTTTTATTAAAGTGAGCATACTGTCCCTTCCAAACATTATAAAACAATCAATGGTCACAGAATCGTCAATCATCATTCCATGGTTTCGATGTTCCATTTTTCCATATTCTATATTGAATGTAAAATTTCAATGCGCTCACTAATCGATTTCACGCCATGCGAATTCATTGTGTTTGGACTCTTTTACTATTCCGCTGTATCAACTGTCACATTCCCCAAGCGTATTCTCAGCTGAAAACAGCAACTATCATTACCAACCTCGGCAATAGGAAATATGACTTGCTCTCTTGCCAACGTTGTCTTCTATCTCAAGTCGGCGCACTTCGTGCCAAACTGACTCTGCGAGAAAACGGAGCTGAAGGCTCGAATGCTTTGATCGAAGAATTCACAGTCACTGCGACACATTCCGATTTCTTGATTTTGCATCCAAGTTGCGGCGCTAGGAAGCCATGTGGTCCGATGTCCATTACACCATCCTCTTTTGTGAATTATGATCCCAATGTGGTGAAGCATCAAGTGCTAGCGCGCAACAATCCATCGTTAAATCTTTACGGGAAAGCGTCCAAAGCAGAGAAGCGCAAGCCGGAGATCGTATGCCTTGTTCGAACAGCAACGAGCGCCAAATGTAGAAGCTGCATTACACAATATAGTGAGTCAGCATACTTGGGAGAGTTTTATATAACTTCTTCAATTCAACATCGTAAGTTGGCACTACAAATATTTTCTGCAAGGGTACCAGTTAAAGATATAGTCGAATTCTGCTACAAAGCAAAGGCATGTTCTAGCCGTGCAGCACAAATTTCAGGCACAACATGTGAACCTTTAATCGGCGGGAGTCCGCTACGAGATATTCCGCTCAACGAAGATAATGATCTGTATGTCCCAAATAGTCTCGAGGAAAGGGAAAGCTTCCAGGAAGCACAAGCGTATCTCATGTCGATCCCATTGAAGCAGCACTGTTTCAAAATACGTTTTGTACAAGTCCCTCAACTACTCTATATCATGAAGCGCGTGGCGGGCGAAAACAATGGGATTTCTGTTATGCTGCAGTCGGAAATCGGATCTCAACATTCTCATCAATACTTTAGTGTTCTGATTCCGAGAGATCAATCATTAGACGAAAGAACAAAACGCTCGACTACCATCAAGTCGGTGGGTTCAAATGTTTGCAGCAAACTCAACGCAGAATATTTCAACACCTTACCAGTCACAGCTCAGTTTCCTTACTGGGTGAGTCTGTCACGTAAAAGAGCGCCGCAATATGGTCCAATTAGGCACCCTACCAGGTGTGTCCTGGCATATCACGCCAGCGATGCGAAAGCATGCCATTCATGCGTTACGAGTATGGCCACTGCCAGCACTGGAAGTGCCGCCTATTCCGTTACAGATTTATCACCGGTGTCGACCTTACACTTCCTGAAAGACGGCATTACAGAAACACCAGTGTCCAA